>CM038145.1:131612698-132212698 GCA_021437245.1 Aegilops speltoides | reverse complement strand
GGAGTGGTCCGGAAGGAGGGTCTTTCCCTTCTTGGATGCCTTGGCCTCCCCCAGTGGGGCGGCCTTTCTCTGCTTTTCCCCCTCGGTTGGGGGGGGATTTCCTCTTCCTCCTCCTCATCTTCATTGTAGGAGCACGCCTCGGTGTCTTCGGACGTCACGTCCGATACAACCTTGCGCCAGAGACCTTTCCTAGTCCTCGCGGCCTTCTTCTTGACCTTCTTCTCTGGCACCTCATAGGGTGCCGGAAACAACATCTTCGTTAGAAGAGACGATGCTGGATCTTCAGATAGCGGAGCCGGACAGTCGATCCACTCTGCTATCGCTACCCAGCCTTGTTGAATCAACATGGAGGCTTAGATCCCTCCCGCGAATATGCTGGTAAAAGGCACATCTTGCAAAATATAAAAACTCACCGAATGGGCTTGGCGTTTCGCTCTGAGTCCGCGATCTTCGGTAAAGGGTGGGGGACCTCAGTGGCCTTGAAGAGCACCTTCCAAACATATTCGTGCATCGTGTTGAAGAGCTCTCGTAGCATTTGGTGTTCGACTGGGTCGAACTCCCGCAGATTGTAAGCCTGTCTCCGACACGGAAGGATCTCGCGGATGAGCATGACCTGGACCACATGGACAAGCTTGATTTTCTTGCCTATCATATTCGGGACGCAGGTCTGGAGTCCAGTCAGCTCCACCGCTGAGCCCCAGTCTAAGCCCTTCTCTTTATAGGAGGTGAGCCACATGGGTACGCCGAATCAAAATTTGGGGGTCGCTGCCCAGTTGGTGTCGCGTGGCTCGGTGATGTAGAACCACCCTGATTGCCACCCCTTCACGGTCTCCACGAAGGAGCCTTCGGGCCAGGTGACAATGGATATCTTACCCACCATGGCGCCCCCGCACTCTGCTTGCTGGCCGCCCACCACCTTTGGCTTCACGTTGAAAGTCTTCAGCCATAGGCCGAAGTGGGGCTTAATGCGGAGGAAGGCCTTGCACATCACGATAAACGCCGAGATGTTGAGGATGAAATTGGGGGCCAGATCATGAAAGTCCAGCCCATAGTAGAACATAAGCCCGCGGACAAACAGGTGGATGGGGAATCCCAGTCCACGGACAAAGTGAGAGAGAAACACTACCCTTTCTAGGGGTTTCAGTGTAGGGATGATCTGCCCTTTGGCCGGAAGCCAGTGCGCGATGTTTGCAGCCAGGTATCCGGCCTCCTGAAGCTCTGTGATGTCCTCCTCCGTAACGGAGGAGACCATCCACTTGCCTCCCGCTCCGGACATGTTCGGAATGACTTTGCGGAGAAGGTGAAAGCTTGGGCGCTGGAGCTCGAGCGAGAGGGAATGGTTGAGCAGAGGAATAAGAAGGCATGGGTGAAAAAGGGGAATCATTATCTCTTTATAAAGGCGATAGAAACTATGTGCCTCCCCACTTGCCCTGTATATTCGCTTATTCCCCAAGTGCCTTTTTGATGGCGCGGTTGGATTACCCACACCCATATTGATGAGAATCCCGTGATAAGGGGACATGATCTCTGCCTCGACAAGATGTGCCAATAAAACCGCCTCGCAATATGTGCAGTAGCAGGTTGAGAAAAACGGTTCGAATAATGACCGGGCTGCGGCGTGATGTCACACTATGAAAAGTTGTCAGCAGATTAGATTTGTGGAATATTGTGCTCTCTACGGTGGTATGTGGAATTTGTTTTGGAGAGCCGGTGACGATCCTTGTGTTCAAAATCTTCTTTGGAGTATTCGGAGAAGGAACCCACCTTGCAGACGAAGACAATCTGCGCGCCGGACTCATCGTCATTGAAGCCTGGTTCAGGGGCTACAGAGGGAGTCCTGGATTAGGGGGTGCTCGGACAGCCGGACTATGTACTAGTGCCAGACTGTTGGACTATGAAGATACAAGATTGAAGACTTCATCCCGTGTCCGGGTGGGACTCCTCTTTGCGTGGAAGGCAAGCTTGGCAATTTGGTTATGTAGATTTCCTTCTCTGTAACCAACTCTGTGTAACACTAGCCCCCTCCGGTGTCTATATAAACCGAAGGGTTTAGTCCATAGGACAAGAACAATCATAATCATATGCTAGCTTCTATGGTTTATCCTTTATGATCTCGTGGTAGATCAACTCTTGTAATACTCATATCATCAAGATCAATCAAGCAGGAAGTAGGGTATTACCTCCATAGAGAGGGCCCGAACCTGGGTAAACATTGTGTCCCCCGCCTCCTGTTACCATTAGCCTTAGACACACTGTTCAGGACCCCCTACCGGTGATCCGCCGCTTTTGACACCGACACCTCCCCCTCCCCCCCCCACACGCACATCGATACATCGAGCGCTCTAGTCATATCTCCCTGCCACACACAAACTTGCCCTGTGCCCTCTGACATTTCGGTAGGTCAGTCGCCCTATATCTTTGACTTGCACACACACAATTTTGATAACTCTCTTCATCGATCTCGGAGCCACCCACTTGATCCTGTCTCCGACTCTATTGATATCTATGACCCCTCCCTCTCTTTTTGTGGATCACCCCCTCTATCTATTTCACACACATTGCATCTGTCAAATTTTTCTTTGAGATATCATCGACACATATTCCCACAATTACATTCATGAAATCACCCCCCAACAAAAACACTCACGAATGCACATGCCATCTGTCTAGGTTTGTATGTCTCTCACACACACCCACGTAGGTGGGGAACATGCACAAAGAGAAGAGATGCACGCACTGCATGCGTACGTACTCCGGTCTCTTTCCCAACGACACCCGCACGGGTACACGTGGAGCTCATTTTTGTACGAAAAGGCAGCCCACGTGGTAATTTGACACGTGAACTGGTTGTCCAGTTGATGGAGGATCGTGTACCATGGGTGAACAAACAAATTGCGACTTGACGCGTTATGTTAAAAAAGAGGCAAACCATGTGGGGCCTACCTTAGAGGAAAGGCTGTATACATTGGAGATGCTCTGTACGTATTACTTTTGATGTGTCCCGTCAACTGGCAGATGAGGAGAAGCTTCCTTAGTACGCCATCTCCCACGCCCACGGGTGCGGTGGGTCGCAGAGTCACAGGACGAGGAGAAGCTTGCTTACTACGCATACGCACGCTCCCTCACCCACGCGCATGGTGGCTCGTGGGACGAGGAGAAAATTTTACTACTCCCTCCATTACTCCTCATCCCTACCTTGGTTAGAGAGATTATCATATTGTTTGAAATATATGTTGTTTACTCCCTCTGTCCCATAATATGAACTACTAGTACATACTCCAAACACTGATGTATATAGACGTATTTTAGAGTGTAGATTCACTCATTTTGCTCTGTATGTAGTCCATATTGAAACGAATGTACTAGTACGCACTCTCCCTCGCCCCTCGACCCTCGCTCGACCCTCACCTACGTGGTGGACATGCAACAATTCATTCAGTCTCACATAGCTAGAACGATATAATGTAGTACCATTATTGCTCAACTTCCCCAAGAGGGGAAGAGCCAAGCGCAAGGTTAATATTTTTGAGATGCCAAGCGCAAAGTTTAAACGAGAACGAGTAGTAGTAGTACTAGTATGTGGGGACCCCGACTCATAAGTTGTGATCACCGAATGCACGTGTACAGTGATCCCAGAGATCAATGCTCACTGAACACACAGAAGCTGAATAACAAGAGTCTTACATCCATACATACCGTATTACACAAGTAGGACCATTATGGTCAAGTCTTGAGTATAACATTGCAGCGGAACTCTTCGTTGATAACTTGGACCCATGCCATCTGCCTTAACCCTACAGGCATTCTGACTGGGAAGCATCCTAGCTCGCATGTTCGTCACTGAAGTATTCCTCATCATATCCTGTTCTTTCACGCCTGGCCAATAAAATAACCAGTGGCAAGCCAAGGAGTACTTTGAATGTACTCGCAAGCAACCCATGTTTTGGTTCAAGATACAACAATGCATGATATAGGTAAATTTTTGCAGAAAGCTAGTTTTGAGTGCAATGACATGTTCAACAACTTTGTAAGGCATGCATCAAGAGAGTTCAAGTAACCATGAGGACAGGTTACAGATATCAACGTAAATAGAGTGGGCACCAACCCATCAAACATAAATAGAGTGGGCACCGACCCATTTAACATAAATAGAGTGGGCACCAACCCATCTCAATCATGCAAGTCCCTTGACTCGACCCAAGTCATTTTATCAACACACACACTTGGTTTGTAAACAAGTGGACGTAGCCCAAGAGCGGTTACCCAACTGTCCTTGACCGTGGACACGGCTATTCGAATAGTTTTACACTCTGCAGAGGTTGCACACTTTACCCACAAGATCCGGGGAACTTCCGTGTCATCCACGACCAGCGATACCTTAAGTACACAGGGTAAGCACCGATCACTACCTTTCCTAGACGACACTAACATGGAGTCCACTCGATTGGTAGTAACCCCCGTGCCCAACATTATCACATAATATTATCGTGGAGCCTCGCTCCATAATCATCTCACATCACAAGCACGGGGTATCAACGGTGTGTCCGGTGCCCCATAAAAATGTTCTTGGTCGCCCTACCTGGCACGACCCCGTCCCGAGAGAGAGCACCAACTCTCCCCCGTCACTAGTAATGTGGGCTCCAAGCTAGTATCGGTCTAGGTACTCAATAATGCCCTTTCCCATATAAGGGTAGAGTGGTTGCGCATGTAAGGTTGGAATAACGGTCGCAACTTCGACCAATCCGTTTTGGAAACAACACCCACTTTCCTCGGTACACCACTTCGTCATCAAGTGGTTACCCATCTCATCATCTCCCTCAGGCATAAGTGGCACCCGACGGGGTTTTCGAAAAGTCCTTTGAAAAATACTTTGCCTCCTTCATCATGCACATACCCGTCCCTTTTTGCGTAGCATCTACTTTAGCATCCTATCTACTCCCACCGGCATAACCCTCATAAGGAGGTAGGGCCATGCACAATGCAAGTATCAACGAGGAAGTAATAGAGGCAACCAACCCACGTGGTTCACCATATCATCATGATTCCGGTGCAACAATAATAAAGAGCTATATGACATGCATAAAAAGGGTTTCATAGACATGGTCAAAGGGCTGATTGCCTATTTTAACAAAGTCTTTGAGTTCTTCAAATATGTCTGGTCCAACTCCAAGCATTCCGTCTACTTCGTCAACTATCGTCGAAAGCAACCATAATAAGCAACACAACAAGTAAGGAAATAAAAGTGCTCTAAAAATATGAGTTGGACTTTTCTGGGATACCTCTGGTCATATGAGGGATGACCAAAGTGGTTTCATTAGGATTTGATCAATGGACATCTCTGAACATTTCAATATGATGGAATCAAGGGATTAATGGGTTTGCAAGAAGTGTACAGAAACATTATTTTCAAAAATGGGCTGAGGCACCAATTTGACAAAGCATGATTTTTGAAGCATCTAGGAATTGGTTTCACTGGATTTGGAGTTGAAATGATTTTCCTATGAATTTGCAAAGTTGTCAAATATGAAGAAATGGCTCATTATTTTGTGTGGTACGGAAAGTATTAAGAAAAATGTTCATAAACTAAGTTATGAACTTAGAGGCATCTAGGAATTGGAATCATGGCATTTGGAGCAAGTTTGAGCTCCCTGTGATTTTCTAAAGTTCATCACAGAAATAAGAAAAATAGGGTTTGGTAAATATTTGTGAAGAAAAGTTCTCAGGAAAAATGTGCGTGTTGCATCACCAGATAGATGATGATTTATAGAGTCACTAGAAATTTGAATCATCAAATTTGGAGTTGATTTGATTTATTTGTGGATTTTTGAAGTTGACTTGAAAAAGAAAAAGACCAAGGTTTTACCGAAACGGGCTGGATCTGGCGGCGGCGCGCTCTGGCGAGGATAGCAGACAGGCCAGCCAGATTCTATGTAGCTGCTGGGAGAAGAGGCCACGTCGAAGGCGTACTAGCCCCAGGGCGTCTTCGCCGTGGGGAGGCGGACTCTAGTTGACCCGCTTCCACTTAAACGATGGGGCCCGCCCACCGGGTCGCTGACGAGCGGGGCCCGCTTGTCGGGTTCATCCTCAACCTCCCGCGCGGGCGCGACGGGAGACAGAGGAGGCGAGGCCGGACGGTGTGGGCGCTCTCCCAGCAGTACTGCCACCGGCGACGCCCCGAGTACAGGCCTTCAGAGGCCATGCCGCATCCAACGTGGGTGGCACGGTCTCCAGGGGCACCGGCTGAGGAGGAGGCTGGCATGAGGACGAGACCAGCGGTGAGGTTTGGGCACAGTGAGGCGAGGCGCGGGAGGAAGGAATGAGGTGCGGGGAGAGTTGGCGGTGGTGCTGGTGCTGCTCTGGAACAAAGAGGTCGGGAGGAGGGGCACTAAGTGGCGCGAATTTAGGCGGAGCCCGATGGCTCGGCTCCGGCCATGGAGGTGGATGGAGGGCGCGGGGAGAGAAGTGAGTTGGTCCAGGGGGTCAATCGGAGTGAGAGAGGGCGAAAGGAGGCCAGAGAGGGCTCGGGGTGGCCTTAAATAGAAGGGGGCGAGGTGTACCGTGGCTCGTGCGCCGGCGAGCTCCTAGCCGTTGCTAGAGGCCACGGGGGCGCGCGTGGGCGTGTCTGGGGTGTTCGTGGGGTTGGTCTAGGGCGAGAGGAGGGGAGAGAAGGAGCGGGGAAGGGCCAGGGTGCCGCGCGTGTGAGGCGCTCCATTGGCGCGCTCAGGAGGCCTCTGTTCGCTAGCGCGGAGGCGCAGGGAGGGGGAGAGAGAAGGGGGCCGACCGCGTAGCGTATTGCGGACGCCGAGGCACCTCGACTGGCGCGAGGGGGAGGCTCGAGGTGGTCGGGTGGCTTGGACAGAGAGCAGCTACAGTGCGTGGGAGCACTGTAGTGCGGTTTGGAGCACGCCTTTGGCATGCCATGGCATAAAAAGTGGAAAGTGGGTGCGGCCACTTGTGCCAGCAGTGCTAGGGAGTAGTAAAGAATGGGGAGGAAGCATTGGATGCCATGGAGGGCCAATGGAACGAGGAGGGTGGTGAGAAAGGAGAAGAATGCTGCTGTCCTGAATGGTAAATGGGGGTGTTTCACCCCTCAATCATTGAGCTGAGGCCAGGGAAGAGTTACTGGAGATAGGAGAAGACTAGGAGGAGATGTGGTAAAAAGTTGAGCTCAAGGAGAATAGTGCAAGTGGTTAAAATGGTGATTTTTGAAAAGTGACAGAAGGTGTTTGATGCAAATTTGGGCAAGCAAATTAACTCCACTTGTTATGAAGATTAACAGGATCAAGTGTCATATATAAATGGGGTTGATCACCAAGTTGGAGCTCATCTGGAGGAAGTTGCCAATGTAACTTTGGCAAACCCTAGAAATGAACAGAAATGGGTTCCCCAAGATTTAGTCATGAAAATATGTTCTCCTTGCTGCACCACTTGGTGTAGTGTCATCATTTGATCATGTGAGCATGCTCACAAAAGTTGGAATCAAGGAGAGAAAGTTTCCAATGTAGAGTTGTTCAAATTTGGTTCTGGACAGGAATGATTTTGGGGCACTTTGATCAAGTTAACTTGCTCTCCAACTTGTGCCACTTGATCTAGATGAATAACTAGGACATTTGAGAATGTTCACAAGGTTTGAGATTATTTGGGAATGTTTGGCAATGTAAAGTTGCTCAAACTTCAAAATGGACAGAAATGGTTTTGAGGGGATTTGATGATGTTATCTTGTTATCCAAGACATGAGACTTGGCAAGATCACCAAATATGTCATATGTGACCTGAAAAAAAATTCTTGGAATTGTTGGAGAATATTTCCTTTGTAAATATTTCAAAAGCTTGAAATATCCAGAAAGGGTTTTTGAGCGGTTTGACCAATATTTTGAACATGACCATGTGTTGAAACTCTTATATATGGAAAATATATGTCCACTGAGTTTCCCTAATTTTTGTCAAATATTTTTGAAACAATAAAATAATTTTTCCCTATTAAAGACCATTTCTGGCCTTAAGAAAAAGCTTTTAAATAAAATAGGAAAATAAGATTTAAAATTATATTTTTGTGGTTTCTGGGTATCCTATATCTAATAGGAGTCAAATATATTTTTCAAAAGATTTTTACTGCCCTTAATTAAGTACTTGCAGTGCAACCCTCAATTCAGGGGTTTTTGAAAAACTAATTTTTGAAAATACTATTTGGCCAAATTATTTTTGTAAGAAAATATTTTTATGTCCTATACACATGGCATGATCATTGGTTCAAGAGTTTGGAGCAAGGAGATGAAGTATAGGAGTTGGAGGATTTATTTGATTTCTAGAGCACTTGCAAACAGCAGACAAACATTCAATCACAGCAAAGACAAAACATTCAAAAGTTTTTGTCAAACCACATTTTAGCATGATTTATTGACTTAAGTGTTGTGGCATGAAAATCAGGGTGTGACAGACCTACTCCCCTTACAAGAATCTCGTCCTCGAGATTCCCAGACTAGGCTTTAAAGGGATCTGAGCTTCGGATCTAAGGTAGTCTTCACGCTCCCACGTTGCTTCTACTTCAGTGTGCTTGCTCCATTGGACCTTGAAGTACTTGATGGTGCGGCTTCGAGTGTGTCGCTCAGCCTCATCCAGAATGCAGATGGGCCTCTCACGGTAAGTCAAATCAGGCTGAAGGTCAATGGCTTGGTGATTGACGTCCTTGTAAAGATCAGGCTTGTCTGGAGCTTGGAGACACTTCCGGAGTTGTGACACGTGGAACACGTTGTGCACATCGGATAGTTCAGGTGGAAGTTCCAACTAGTAAGCCACTTCTCCTCGTCGTTCAGTGATCTTGAAGGGGCCGATGTATCTTGGTGCAAGCTTCCCAACATGGAATCGTTGGGTTCCCTTGAGAGGTGTGACCCGGAGATAGACATGGTCTCCAACTCAGAAGTTCATGTCTCTATGACGTGAGTCAGCGTAGCTCTTCTGTCTTCACTTGGCAGTCTTCAAACGCTCTCTAACTAGCAGACAAACATTCAATCAAAGCAAAGACAAAACTTCAAAAGTTTTTGTCAAAACACATTTTAGCATGATTTATTGACTTAAGTGTTGTGGCATGAAAATCAGGGTGTGACATAGTAGTACGTACCAGTTGTACATACCGTATGAGGAAGAAGGCAACAAGATGTATGTTTTGCGTGACAGTCTCTTCTTACAAGACGTGCTAGACCTAGTGGACCTGATTGTTGCAATGGGAGTACTATCATAGATGGCATAATTCAGAGTGGTGGGTAGTAGGAATAATCCAGAGCTGCTTAGTCTTAAACCCCATGAAGAAGTCCCATTGAAAGGAATAGCCATCCTCTACACGCGCTCCTATGTAAAATGAGTAAATGAGACAAAATAAGAAAGAGACAAAGTAAAAAAATCACCAGCCTCAGAGCCAGCCCTATTATCTCAGTGAATGATATTTCTACATCATGATTGACATGGCTATATTATTAACCATGTTGCAGAGATAGAAGCGGATTTTTATTTATTTGTGGAGGTAGCAACAGATGGATATTCAACGAGGAGTGAAATGATGGTTGCTTCCTCGGTCAAACATGGAGAAAGGTGGGCCTCGTGATTTGACGGCTTATTAGTCATTATTAATGCCTATACTCTTTGCCCATATAACCATGTGGTAGAGTAGCGGGCTATACTTTTAATAACCATGCTCGAAGAGAAGAGGTGCACGCTGATACGTCTCCAACGTATCTATAATTTTTGATTGTTCCATGCTATTATATTATCTATTTTGGATGTTTTATATGAATTAATATGCAATTTTATATTATTTTTGGGACTAACCTATTAACCGAGAGCCCAGTGCGAGTCTCTGTTTTTTACCAGTTTTGGAGTTTCGCAGAGAAGGAATACCAAACGGAATGAAATTTTCGCGATGACCTTTCTTGGACCAGAAGCAAACCAGGAGACTTGGAGATGAAGTCGGAGACTCAACAAGGTAGCCACAAGGGTGGAGGGCGCGCCCAGGGGGGTAGGGCGCCCCATACCTCGTGGGACCCTCGGAGCTCTCCTGACCTAGTTCCTTTGCCTATATATTCTCTTATACCCCAAAAACATCAGGGAGAGCCACGAAAACACTTTTCCACCGCCGCAACCTTCTGTACCCGTGAGATCCCATCTAGGTGACTTTTCCGGCTCCTGCTAGAGAGGGATTCGATCATGGAGGGCTTCTACATCGACACCATTACCCTTCCGATGAAGCATGAGTACTTTACCTTAGTCCTACGGGTCACTAGATGGCTTCTTCTCTTTCTCTCTTTGATTCTCAATACCACGTTCTCCTCAATATTCTTGGAGATCTATTCAATGTAATATTCTTTTGCGGTGTGTTTGCCGAGACCTGATGAATTGTGGATTTATGATCAGATTATTTATGAATATTATTTGAGTCTTCTCTGAATTCTTATATGCATGATTTGATGTCTTTGCAAGTCTCTTCGAATTATCGGTTTAGTTTGGCCTACTAGATTGGTTTTTCTCGCAATGGGAGAAGTGCTTAGCTTTGGGTTCAATCTTGCGGTGTCCTTTCCCAGTGATAGTAGGGGCAGCAAGGCATGTATTGTATTGTTGCCATCAAGCATAAAAAGATGGGGTTTTTGATACATCTCCAATGTATCTATAATTTTTTATTGTTCCATGCTATTATATTACCCGTTTTGGATGTTTATGGGCCTCACTTTACACATTTATATCATTTTTGGGACTAACCTACTGACTGGAGGCCCAGCCCGAATTGCTATTTTTTTGCCTATTTCAGTGTTTTGAAGAAAAGGAATATCAAACGGAGTCCAAACGGAATGAAACCTTTGGGAGCGATCTTTTTGGAACAAATGCAATCCAAGAGACTTGGAGTGGATGTCAAGGAGAAAACGAGGGTGCCCGGTGCACCCGAAGGGGGTGGGCATGCCCCCAACCCTCGTGGGCCCCTCGTGGCTCAACCGACTTACTTCTTCCTCCTATATATATCCACGTACCCTGAAAACATCCAGGAGCACCACGAAAAACTATTTCCACCGCCGCAACCTTCTGTATCCGCGCGATCCCATCTTGGAACCATCGTCGGTGCTCCGCCGGAGGGGGAATCGACCACAGAGGTCCTCTACATCATCTCCAAGGCCTCTCCGATGAGTGGTCAGTAGTTTACCATAGACCTTCGGGTCCATAATTATTAGCTAGATGGCTTCTTCTCTCTTTTTGAATCTCAATACAAAGTTCTCCTCGATCTTCTTGGAGATCTATTCGATGTAACTCTTTTTGTGGTGTATTTGTCGAGATCCGATGAATTGTGGGTTTATGATCAAGTTTAGGCGGATGGTAACAATTGAATCCTCTCTGTCGGTGTCAAAACTGGCGGATCTCGGGTAGGGGGTCCCGAACTGTGCGTCTAGGCGGATGGTAACAGGAGACAAGGGACACGAGGTTTTACCCAGGTTCGGGCCCTCTCGATGGAGGTAAAACCCAACATCGTAATTGATTAATATTGATGATATGGGTAGTACAAGAGTGGATCTACCACGAGATCGAGGAGGCTAAACCCTAAAGCTAGCCTGTGGTATGATCGTTGTAATGTATGTTGTGTCCTACGGACTAAAGCCCTCCGGTTTATATAGACACCGGAGGAGGCTAGGGTTACACAGAGTCGGTTACAATGGTAGGAGATCTACATATCCGTATTGCCAAGCTTGCCTTCCACGCCAAGGAAAGTCCCATCCGGACACGGGACGGAGTCTTCAATCTTGTATCTTCGTAGTCTTGGAGTTCGGTGGACGATGATAGTCCGGCTGTCCGGACACCCCCTAGTCGAGGACTCCCTCAGTAGCCCCTGAACCAGGCTTCAATGACGATTACTCCTGCGCGCATAATGTTCGGCATTGCAAGGTGGGTTCCTCCCTTGAATAATCCAGAGAAGATCACGAACACCAGGATAGTGTCCGGCTCTGCAAAATAAATTCCACATTCCACCGTAGAGAGAATAAAATGTACACCAGTCCAATCTGCTGACGTATTACGCGGCGTGACATCACGCCACTACCAAGCCTTTGTTTGAATTGTTTCTTACTATAGCACCTCAGCACGTTTAGCGAAGAGGTTTCCTTGGCACATCCTGTCGAAGCAGAGATCGTGTTCCCCTTATTCCCGGATTCTCATCAATACGGACGTGGGTAACCCAACCGCGCCATTGATGGTGGTGCTTGGGAGATAAGCGAGTTTTATCAGGCCGGTGGGGGCGCATAGTTTTCGTCCGCCTATATATAAGGGATAAGGATTTACCTTCTCACCTACGCCTTCTTCCTCCTTTGCTTATCCATCTCCGCGCACTCAAGCTCCAACGCCCAAGTTCGCGCATCTCGCCTTGACCTTCTCCGAATATGTCCGGAGCGGGAGGCAAATGGTTGGCCTCCACCGTTAAGGAGGAGCACATCACCAAGCTGCGCAGCGCCGGATACCTTTCCGGCTATATCGCGCATCGGCTGCCCGACGAGGGGCAGCTCATCCCTGCCCCTGGGCCCATGAGAGGGTCGTCTTCCTTCCCCACTTCCTCCGCGGACTGGGCTTTCCACTCCACCCATTCGTACGGGGGATCATGTTTTACTACGGCCTGGATTTCCACGATCTGGCGCCGAACTTCATCCTCAACATCTCGGCATTTATCGTCGTGTGCGAGGCCTTCCTCTGCATCCGGCCCCACTTCGGCCTGTGGCTCAAGACCTTCAACATCAAGCCGAAGGTTGTGAAGGGCACGCAAGCTGAATGCGGAGGCGCCATGTTGGGTAAGTTGCCCAACATCCTTTGGCTCGAAGGGGCCTTCGTGGACTCCGTCAAGGGGTGGCAATCGGGGTGGTTCTACATCACCGAGCCGCGCAAGCCCACATGGGCGGCGGCCCCCGAGTTTAGATCTGGCGTCCCCACGCAGCTCACCTCCTGGGAAGAGAAGGGCTTGCTGTGGGGCAATCCGAAGGAGGTGAAGGGACTCCGAGCCTGCATCTAGAAGCTGGTGAGCAATAAGCTCAGGCTCGTCGACGTGGTCCAAGTCATGCTCATCTGCCGGATTCTCCCATGCCAAGAACAGGCATTCAATCTGTGGGAGTTCAATCCGGAACAGCACCAGGCGCTGAGCGGGCTCTTCGATACGACATACAAAGGCGCCTGGAGGTTGCTGTTTAAGGGCGCCGAAGCCCCCGCATCCGCGACGGAAGATCGCGGGTTCTGCTCGCAGCATCCGGCTGACGAGGTAAGTGATTCAACCCCGTTACGGGACACTTGTGGTAATCAAATTGATTCTCAGAGGGTTTCATTCTTTCTTTTCCTTTGACAGGAATGGATGGAGAAGGCCAAGCAACTCATCAGCCCGGCTCCCATGCCAGAAGATCCAGAGAACGCCCGCCTAGCCGGGCTGCAGGTTCCGGCACCGCACGTGGTCTTTGGAGAAGAAACCAAGAAGGTGGCGCGGGGACTCAAAGAGTTCCCAATCAGCGTCCGACGACGAGGTGGACTCCTCCCGAAGACGAGGAGGAGGAGGAGGACTCTCTCCGGAGGAGGGAGAGAAGAAGAGGAAGGCTTCCCGGAGGGGAGGCGAAGGGTCAGAGGGGAGGACTATCCCCCCGGACAGTTTCGCCAACACCACTGTTGGCGAGGATGAGTGGCCTCCAAGGGCCAGGCGTCCGGCAAGATCGTAAATATCCGGATCCTTGATATGCAATTTCTTTCGTGTCGCGTAGTGTCCTTCTAACGCTGCGTTCTGTCCGTAGTCCGGCTGATGATGATCTCCCCGCTTCATCAAGCGGGTCATTGGCCCCGTCGGATGTGGATTCACTGCCGACGACCACTACCCCGCGCGGCGAGGACGCCGAGGTGTGGGATCGAGAGGACCCATCAGAGGAGGCTCGGGCGCCGTCGAGCTGCCTCCGGACTTTGTGTCGGACTCTACATCGAACCCGCAGTGGTTCGAGTCATGGGGGCCCTTCAAAGAAGGGCAAGACTGTGACACCGGCGACCTCCGCCCAACGGGCGCGGATAGCTTGTTGGAGGCGCTTAAAGGCGCTTCCATCGAAGAACACCGCACTATCATGAGTGCGGTGATTCAAAAGGTTCAGCTTGCGAGGCGGGCTGACCGAAGCTTCTGCAGACACTGTTAATGAGCTTTGAGGTAAGAAGTTAAAATTATGTAATGTAATACCGCATAGACGGTAGCCTCGATGCTCGGTTCGGTGTTGGAAAGAAAAGCGGATGAGGATCTAACAAGATATCTGTGAGGTTGCTTAAAATATGTCAATATGGGTTTGCGAGGCTGCGCGCTGACCCTATTTGCACTATCGGCGGAGGTTGATGTGTTGAAGAAGGATCTCGGCGGTCCGAGCAAGAGCTCGCCATTCAAGAAGCAGCTCGAGGACAAAGAAGGTGAGTCACACCACTTTGAATAGTTACCTTCTGAGAAAAGGATTTTGGTTGCAATAAAATTAACAAGGATAATTTGGGTATTGCGGGGCCTGAGGTGGCAGCCCTGAAGGAGGCTGTGTCCATGACCAACGCAGATCTTGACCACAGAGCGGGCAGAGCGAGAAAAGAAGGAGGCACGTGTGGCGGAATTACGGCAAGAGCTCCAGGCTCTCATGGAGAAGCATGAGAGTTTGGAGTGTGACTCCAAGACTCGAGAGTCCGAACTTGCCTCGGCTCTCGAAAGTGCCAATTCCACCAAGGCCGAGGCCCGCAAGGCCCTTCAGGAGGTTGAAGATGTGAAGAAGATAGCGGCAGGTAAGGCATTTTTCATGCAAAGCAAGCATGTTAATGTAAACTACCTGACACTTACCCGCATTCGGAGCTCTCCAAGGGCGTTTGCAGATCTGCCGCGTAGTGCATTCTATCGTGGCGAGGAGGGGAGCTCGACGGAGAAAGTCTTCGGTCTCGATGCTGCTGAGGCGGACACCAGTGCCCCCAAGCGACCAGCTGAAGCAGCTGGTCGAACTCCACAAGGTAGCTGAGGAGGCCATGCAGGGCCTTATAGTCCGGCTGTGGCCTGGACAGGCTATGCCTGGGAGCTACTTTGGCCTCGTGCGGCGGTTGGTGGATGCCAGCCCCTGGGTGGAGGTCGTCAAGCTTTCCGCCTGTATTGAAGGTGCTCGTCAGGCCTTTGCCCGCACAAAGGTGCATTGGGGCAAGTTGGATGCGGAGAAGCTTCTCACGGACCCACCGCCACCGGGCAAGGAGTATCGCACGCCCGAAATGTATTATAAAACTGTCTTGAAGTGAGCCCGCGATATTGCGGATGAGTGCCCCGGAAATGTAATCTTTGAGTAAACGTGCTAATGTATTATCCTGTGTGCTGAAACTTTTGTTCGTGTGCGCTTTAGGCAACGATTGTTTAATTTAAAATATTACCTTCTATGCGTCCGTATATAAAATCTGAGAGATGGCAAGTCGTTGGCTTCAGCCCCCAAGCCACAAGTGCTGGGGTGTTCGGGATAAACTTGAGCACTCTTGTTCCCATTTTTGGGTCCATCTAGGGAGGCGCTCAACACAATGAGGCAGGCAACCGGACTTATAATGCTTGAACACTCTCACTTAGCCATAGAATTCTATAATTTTAAATTTAGTGAAGCCCGGTATCGGAAGACCGAATCCGGGGCGCTATCCACGCCTTCGTCGGACATGGTCCGGAACTTTGCTCGAAGCGGCGTTAGTCTTTAAGGACCCGAAAAGACCTCTCGAACAGCGACCAGTCTCTCGCCTTATCATGCCAGCTAGTTTTAGCTTTCTCATCGAGGCGCCGCCGGCTCAACCGGGCGCAATAGCGTGGTTCTCCAGTGCCACTGTCGGTGTCAAAAACGGCGGATCTCGGGTAGGGGTCCCAGCTGTGCGTCTAGGCGGATGGTAACAAGAGACGAGGACACAATGTTTTACCCAGGTTGGGCCCTCTCGATGGAGATAAAACCCTACGTCCTGCTTGATTAATATTGATGATATGGGTAGTACAAGAGTAGATCTACCATGAGATCAAGGAGGCTAAACCCTAGAAGCTAGCCTATGGTATGATTGTTGAGATGTATGTTGTCCTACGGACTAAAGCCCTCCGGTTTATATAGACACCGGAGAGGCTAGGGTTACCGAGTCGGTTACAATGGTAGGAGATCTACATATCCGTATTGCCAAGCTTGCCTTCCACGCCAAGGAAAGTACCTTGGGACACGAGCGGAGTCTTCAATCTTCTATCTTGGTAGTCTTGGAGTCCGCGGATATTGATAGTCCGCTGTCCGGACACCCCTAGTCCAGGACTCCTCGGTAGCCCGAACCAGTCTTCAATGACGATAAGTCCGGCATGCATAATGTTCGGCATTGCAAAGCGGGTTCCTCCTTGAATAATCAGAGAAGATAATGAACACCAGGATAGTATCGGCTCTGCAAAAATAATTTCCACATTCCACCGTAGAGAGAATAAAACATATACACTGACTCAATCTGCTGACGTATTATGCGGCGTGACATCACACCGCTACCAAGCCCTTGTTTGAATCATTTTTTACTTATTCCACCTCAGCACGTTTAGCGAAGCGGTTTCCTTGGCACGTCTTGTCAAAGCAGAGATCGTGTTCCCCTTTATTCTGGGATTCTCATCAATACGGACGTGGGTAACCCAACCACGCCATTGATGGTGGCGCTGTTGGGGAACGTAGTAATTTCAAAAATTTTCCTACGCACACGCAAGATCATGGTGATGTATAGCAACGAGAGGGGAGAGTGTTGTCTACGTACCCTCAGAGACCAAGCGAAGCGATCTGGCGTAGAGGAAGTAGTCGACGTTCTCCTCGCGATCCGACCGATCCCGGAGCCGTTACTCCGGCGCCCCCGAGTTCTTGACACACGTACAGCTCGATGACGTCCCTCGTACTCCGATCCAGCCGAGTGTCGAGGGAGAGTTCCGTCAGCACGACGGCGTGGTGACGATCTTGATGTTTCACCGGCGCAGGGCTTCGCCTAAGCTTCGCGACGCTATGACCGAGGTGGAATATGGTGGAGGGGGGCACCGCACACGGCTAAGGAACGATCCGTAGATCAATACTTGTGTGTTATGGGGTGCCCCCCTGCCCCCGTATATAAAGGAGGGAGGGGGGAGGCCGGCCGGCCTAGATAGGGCGCGCCGGGAGGAGTCCTACTCCCACCGGGAGTAGGACTCCCCCCCTTTCCTAGTTGGAATAGGATTGGGGGGAGGGGGAAGAGAGGGGGCGCCCCCCCCCCCTCCTTGTCCTATTCGGACTGGGGGGGAGAGGGCGCGCGGCCACCCTGGCCGGCCCCTCCTCTTCTCCCTCGAGGCCCACCGAGGCCCATTTACCCCCCGGGGGGTTCCGGTAACCTCCCGGTACTCCGGTAAATTCCTGTTTTACTTGGAACCATTCGAACTCCAAACATAGGCTTCCAATATATCAATCTTTATGTCTCAGCCATTTCGAGACTCCTCGTCATGTCCGTGATCACATCCGGGACTCGAACTTCTTCGGTACATCAAAATACATAAACTCATAATAAGCATCATCGAAACCTTAAGCGTGCGGACCCTACGGTTCGAGAACAATGTAGACATGACCGAGACCGTCTCGGTCAATAACCAACAGCGGACCTGGATGCCCATATTGGTTCCTACATATTCTCTGAAGATCTTTGTCGGTCAGACCGCATAACAACATACGTTGTTCCTTTGTCATCGATGCGTTACTTGCCCGAGATTCGATCGTCGGTATCAATACCTAGTTCAATCTCGTTACCGCAAGTCTCTTTACTCGTTCCGTAATACATCATCTCACAGCTAACTCATTAGTTGTATTGCTTGCAAGGCTTCTTGATGATGTGTATTACCGAGAGGGCAGAGATACCTCTCCGACAATCGGAGTGACAAAACCTAATCTCGAAATCGCCAACCCAACATCGCCTTTGGAGACACTGTAGTACTCCTTTATAATCACCCGATTACGTTGTGACGTTTGGTAGCACCAAAGTGTTCCTCCGATGGCACGGAGTTGCATAATCTCATAGTTATAGGAACATGTATAAGTCATGGATAAAAGCAGTAGCAACATACTAAGCGATCGTGTGCTAAGCTAATGGAATGGGTCATGTCAATCAGATCATTCTACTAATGATGTGACCTTGTTAATCAAATAACAACTCTTTGTTCATGGTCGGAAACATAACCATCTTTGATTAACAAGCTAGTCTAGTAGAGGCATACTAGTGACATCTTTGTTTGTCTATATATTCACACATGTATTATGTTTCCGGTTAATACAATTCTAGCATGAATAATAAACATTTATCATGAAATAAGGAAATAAATAATAACTTTATTATTGCCTCTAGGGCATATTTCCTTGATCTCCCACTTGCACTAGAGTCAATAATCTAGATCACATCACCATGTGATTAACATCGATAGTTCACATCATCATGTGATTAACACCCATAGTTCACATCGCCATGTGACCAACGCCCAAAGGGTTTACTAGATTCAGTAATCTAGTTCACATCGCTATGTGATTAACACCCAAAGAGTACTAAGTTGTGATCATGTTTTGCTTGTGAGAGAATCTTAGTCAGCGGGTCTATCATATTGAGCCGTATGTATTGTGCAAATATTCTATGTCTACAATGCTCGCACGAGCTACTCTAGCTAATTGCTCCCACTTTCAATATGTATCTAGATCGAAACTTAGAGTCATTCCGGATCGGTGTCAAAACTTGCATCGGCGTAACCCTTACTGACTAACCTTTTGTCACTTCCATAATCGAGAAACATATCCTTATTCCACTAAGGATAATTTTGACCGCTGTCGATGATCTACTCCTAGATCACTATTGTACTCCTTGCCAAACTTCGGTGCAGGGTATACAATAGATCTGGTGCACAGCATGGCATACTTTATAGAACCTATGGCCAAGGCATAGGGAATGACTTTCATTCTCTTTTTATCTTACGCCATGGTCGGGTTTTGAGTCTTACTCAATTTCACACCTTATAATCTGAGGCAAGAACTCTTTCTTTGACTGTTCCATTTTGAACTACTTCAAAATCTTGTCAAGGTATGTACTCATTGAAAAAACTTATCAAGCGTCTTGATCTATCTCTATAGATCTTGATGCTCAATATGCAAGCAGCTTCACCGAGGTCTTTCTTTGAAAAACTTCTTTCAAACACTCCTTTTGTCAGGACCCCGACTCAGTGTCACATCGATCTAGCCTGTAACACACCATATCACTTTGCGGCCTCACGCACGGTATCCCAACGGGTGTCGCCTTACCTTGGCCCGGGACCGTTTGCGCCTTTTGGCACACGTATATGATAGTGTCGCTAGCATCCATATGAAAAGGAGCCCGGGCTGACATGGCTAGTCGTAAACCCAAAGTGGCACAGACTTACGAGGACGAGCATCCATGACCCAAACATCGAGCGTGTCGGTCAACAGCAAGTAAGTTCGGGCTGTAGGCTGGGCTAGCAGGACTCCGGTGAACCGGGCAGAAGCGGGCTAACAGGACTCCGGTACTCAGCGTGACATTTCCCGAATGCAGACTGAGAGCGAAGAAGGACACATGCGGCCAGCCTAAGTGTTCGGAGCGGTAGCAAGCTACCATGGCTCAGTGGAGACACTAGGAGACATTTCCCGGTAAGAGAGGCTACTAAAGATGAACAACTAGATAGTCAGATCCCACACATACCAAGCATTTCAAGAACATACACACAATATGCCCGATATGTGCAAATACAACATGGCATCACAACATGACTCTACGACTCAAGTATTTAATTAAAGGCTCAGAGAGCCATTCATAACATACACACAAGTACGGGTCACACGACCCACATACAAGTCATACAAGCATACAAGCCACAGCGGAAGTGTTTTGTCTGAGTACAGACAACTAGTAAAATAAAAGAGGCTAGGGTAAGCCTAGCTATACTACACGGTCCTTCTCTTGCACAGGATCACCACCTGGGCCTTAGTCTACTCATCGATGTCAACGTCTACGAAGAACCCGTCGGAAGGGTTTGAGGCATCTTCTGAAAAATGTAAATTAAAGCAACATGAGTACAAAGGTACTCAAGCAAGACTTATCAGACCCTACATACATGCATATTATCAAGAAGGGTTGGTGGGGTTATTGCAGCGAGCCAGCTTTGACTCATGGCTAAACTATCTCTGAGACACCAACTTGAAATAGTTTTGCTTTTCGAGTCCACTACTCATCACTTCAATACACCACCGAGGATCCAACCCCGTCTTCCTACGGAGAAGCCATCCTCGGCACTCACGCTTATCTTGAGGCTTTTAGTAGTATCCATTTACTTGTCTATGAACTGTATAGGCAACCAAGTAGTCCTTTACGCATGACGCGCTATTCGAATAGATGATGTTAACCTGCAGGGTGTACTTCTTCATACGCTCTCACCACTTATCGCCGTTTACGACATGTACTCGGCAACCTTCAGCGGAAGCCCAGCGTGGGTGTCGGCCACGACCTACCTGAACACCTAAGCCTCTAGTCCGGGTTTATCGCCTATTTGGGTTTCATCTATGAGGAGTTCGGCGAAGTCTCGCTCACAGCCCCAAGCGATGTGAACAGGGTTCCCGAGATACCAAGCGGGCATCCGGTACACCGTGCCACGTACCTACCGCATCACAGCCCACCCCTACGGTCAGCGCTGTCCACGGCCTCCATTAGGCTACAAACACCAGAAACTACTTGCAACTCCTGGACCGAAGACTAGGGTGGATAAGAAGTCGAGAGGGTCCATTGGTTTCGGGCCCAATGCATGGTAGTAGCTGAATCTTAAATCACACATACAGATCTCAGTGCTTAAGGACGGCCTCAATGAAACAACCCACCATGTACTCCTACATGGCCTTTCATCGATACCTTTACCAAATCGTGTTCAACACCTTACTCGTACCGACTTGATCATTTCACTCTAGCCATCATCCCGATGAACCCGGACGACACGACTCTAAGCATAGCAGGCATAGCAAGGTAGGAACAACACAATCACAAGGCTCAATCAACTCCTACACATGCTAGTGGGTTTCATCTAATTCTTGTGGCAATGACAGTCATGCAGAGGAAATGGGTTCAACTACCGCAGCACACAGCAGTTTGAATCGCGTTGTCTTAATGCGAACGAGAGCAGGAGCAAGAACATGGGATTTTATCGATATGATCAAATGGTTGGTTGCTTGTTCGACGGGTCGTTGCACGGTATTGCTCTTCGTCGAGGTTATCACGGTACTCCTCAAAGAGAACTCGCCGCAGAGAACACCGATACACAAGTATTACCAAACAATATGCAACAACATGATGCATGCAATGAGACATGGCAAAATGAGTGCTTTGGGCTAATGCAACTAAGATCAAATGGGTTTGAACCAATTTGAACCAAAGATTCAAAATTCAAACTCATATATGATCATTTAAAGTGCTTAAACTTGTTCTGTGATAAACAGTGGGTTAGCTTCTGTAAACATGCATGAAACCAGTACAGATGGATAGATTGGATTTTTCTGATCATTTTGCATATATAATTTGTCTCATTTGGAGCTATGGTTGATTTTATATGAATTTTTGAAGTTTGAACTATTTTACGGATTTTCTGTATAGAAATAATTCCGATAAATTAGTTAATCGTCGAGACTGTGTCATGCTTGCGTCAGCAGTCAACCCCGCTGGCTGGGTCAAACCTGACGTGTGGGGACCACACGTCAGTGACACAGGGACTAATCCCGGTCAAACCCGCGCTGACTGGGGTTTGACGTGGCCCTAGGGCCCACTGTCAGTGACCTAGGTGGGTTTTAACTGGTGGGTTTAGTTGCTAATGACAGCCACGTCGACTCGCCGGAGTTTAGCGGCGGCGACCATTCCGTCTTGGCGGAGGAAAGTGCGAATCGCGAGCGACCAAACGAGCGGCGGAGCCTATCTACGTGATGCGGGAGGCAACCCGCATCTATTGGTGGTGGTAGTTGGCCTCGAGGTCGCCGGAAACGACGCCGGCGACGTGTTTGGCGGCGCCGGAGCTCGGGTGGAAGTGCAAAACGAGCTACGGGGCACCGTGAGGTACGTGCGGTAGTGCGTTGGCCTCCTGGGGTTGCGGTGAGGCCATTGGACATGGTGGGGTGGCCGTTGGTTAGCCGGAGACACGCCGCGGCGTGCTCTCATGGCGGTGGGTGCGGTGAGCTTCGTTCACTTGCTGTGGTGCACGAAGAGGAGAACGGAGAAGATGGAAAGGTAGCTGAGCTCACTGCGGTCTCGGGGAAGCGAACGTCGCGGTCGGGGACGAGCTGGTGCGGCGGTGAGGTCGAAGGGGATCTCCGGCGGCCGAAGGTTGACGAAGAGCTCGGGAGGCGTTAGTAAGCGGCGGCGCTCGAGGCTCGGCTAGCTTCGAAGAGGAGGGCGGCGGAGCTTCTGGACAGGTCGGAGCGGCGCGAGGACGACGGAGAGCGCGACTACGGCGACGGTGCAGCTGCGGTGGCGTCGGCCATGGCGGGAGAGCGAGGGAGAGGGACAGGGGAGGGTGAGGTGTCGAGGCGTCGGGGCGCAGCGTGGAGGTCGCCCGGTGGCGGGCGGCGAGGAGGTGAGGCAGGAGGCAGGTGCTGCGTGGCGAGCTCTGCTCGGCGTCGAGCACTGCCTGCCTGGTGGGCGAGGCGGGCAGCTCATTGGCGTGGCTGGTGGGCTGGGCGGCCAGGTGGGCCGCCGAGTAAGTTAGTTTGTGTTCGCTTTTTTGTTTTTTCTATTTTTCTGCAGCTTTGTTGAGTTATTTAAAATACCGAAAGATTCTAAAATTCACCAAACTAATCCTAGTCCATTGTTGGATTATTTCCAACATGAAACATTTTAGTTTGGAGATATTTGGACATTTGAAATATTTTAGTTATTTAAAATGCCCAAATTCAAATAGCTATGATTTAATTCAATGACCTTAGGATGACCTAGGAAAATGTGCACCACTTTTGGCAAAGCTTCTGGACCAAGACAAAAATGATGGACATTTTAGAAGGGCATTTCAGGTTCATCGAAAATATTTTTAGTAAACCCTAGTTGTTTCAGAGAATTTGGGAGTTACGGCAATCCCATTTCAAGTTTCTGTTGAAACAAATAGACATGATGCAACACTCTAATGCATGAACTAGCTAGGGTGTGACAACTCACCCCCACTCAAAAGAATCTCGTCCCGAGATTTAGGTTCCTCCGAAAGAGGGCGGGTACTCAAGTCGAGACGCGATCCTCCCTTTCCCATGTAGCTTCCTTCTCGAGAATGGTGCGACCATTGAACTTTGAGAAACTTGATATTATGCCGTCGAGTGGTGCGCTCGGCTTGATCGAGAATCTGAGCGGGATATTCTCGGTATGTGAGATTATCTTGAAGATCAAGCGTTGCGTGGTCCACTCCACGGATAGGATCGAGAAGCAACGCTGAGTTGAGAAGCGTGGAAGGCGTCGTGGACTTTGGAGAGATGCGGAGGTAGTTCCAATTGGTAGGCAACTTCTCCTCGTTTGGCAAGAATGCGAAAGGGTCCAATGTAGCGAGGAGCCAACTTGCCTTTGATATCAAGCGATGGGTTCCTTGGAGGGTAACCCGAAGGTAAGCCTTCTCGTCAATCTCGTAAGTCATAGCCTTATGTTTTCGGTCATATTGACTCTTTTGACGAGATTGGGCTGTTTTCAACTTTTCACGAACGATGCGGACTTGTTCTTCTGCCTCCTGGATCATATCCGGGCCAAAGAATTGTCTTTCCCGGTTTCGACCGTTAAGAGGTGTTCGACACCTTCGTCCATAGAGAACTTCAAAAGGTGCTTTGCCCAAGCTAGATTGATAACTGTTGTTATAAGCAAATTCGGCAAATGGAAGGCATTTCTCCCAATCCATTCCGAATGAGATAACAGAAGCTCGAAGCATGTCTTCTAGGATTTGGTTGACGCGTTCTACTTGACCACTTGATTGAGGGTGAAAAGCAGTGCTAAAGGAAAGATGGGTTCCCATAGCGTTTTGGAAACTTTCCCAAAATCGAGAGGTGAAAAGACTTCCTCGATCCGAGTTAATTTCCAATGGAACACCATGAAGAGACACTATTCGAGAGATGTACAAGTCTGCTAGCTGACTAGCGGTTATACTCTCGCGAACAGGTAAGAAATGGGCTACTTTGGAAAGGCGGTCGATAACGACAAAGATAGCGTTATTCCCTCTCTTGGTCCTGGGAAAACCAGTGATGAAATCCATACTAATTTTATCCCATTTCCATTCAGGAATAGCTAAAGGTTGAAGGGTGCCAGCAGGCCGTTGATGCTCTGCTTTTACGACGACGACGTCGCGATTAGCAACATATTGAGCAATGTCTCTCTTCATCCTAGTCCACGGAACCTTTGGCGAGGTCTGATACATTTTAGTGCCACGGGATGAATGGTGAGAGGAGATTCATGAGCTTCCTTAAGGATCGATCGCCGAGGTTTCGTACTTTAGGAACCACTAAGCGGTTTCAAGTATCGACTCCTTGATCATCAATGGAGAAACAATCCGCGACTCCTTTCTTGATGTTTCTTTTGATGCGAGAAATTCCCGGATCTACCTTTTGGGCTTTGATGATCTGATCCGTAAGGGAAGGTTTCGCCACCAAGGTGGAAAGGAACCCTCGAGGAACAATGTGAAGGTTGAGCCTCCGAAATTCCTCGTGGAGAAGTGGTTGACTTTGTTGCAACATTAGGTTGTTGCAATAAGATTTACGACTTAGTGCATCAGCCATGACGTTGGCTTTTCCGGGGGTATAAGTTATCCCTAAATCGAAATCTGAGATCAACTCGACCCAACGTCTTTGCCTGAGATTCAAATCTGGTTGGGTAAATATATATTTCAGACTTTGGTGATCGGTGTAGATTTCATAGCGATTACCAAGAAGGTAATGTCGCCAGGTTTTGAGTGCATAGACTACAGTTTGCAAGCTCTAGATCATAGTAGGGTAGTTTTCCTCATGTGGGTGTAATTGCCGTGAACCATAAGCAATTACGTGTCGATCTTGCATGAGAATACAGCCTAGTCCTTGTCGCATGGCGTCGCAATAGATAACAAAGTCCTTAGAGAAATCTGGTGGTACCAACACGGGAGCAGAAGTTAAACGTCTTTTCAGTTCCTGGAAACTGTGCTCACATTGTGGAGTCCACTCGAACTTTTTATCCTTCTTGAGGAGTTCAGTTAGAGGTTTAGCAACTTTGGAGAAGTTTTCGACGAAGCGGCGACAATAGCTCGCTAAGCCAAGGAAACTCCGAACTTGCTTGACCGACTCAGGTGGGGTCCAATTAAGGACAGCTTGAACTCGCTCGGGGTTGACAGCAATACCTTTACCAGAGATTACATGTCCTAGATAGGTCACTTCTGGCAACCAGAATTCACACTTGGAGAATTTGGCATAAAGGCGATGCTCTCGAAGTTTCGTCAATACTAGCCTTAGATGTTCGGCATGTTCTTCCTCGTTCTTGGAATAGATAAGTATGTCATCGAGGTAAACCACGACGAATTTATCCAAATATTCCATGAAGATTGAGTTCACTAACCGGGAGAACGTGGCTGGGGCGTTGGTTAGACCGAAGGACATGACGGTGTACTCATATTGGCCGTAACGAGTAACAAAAGCCGTTTTAGGAATGTCCCCGTTTCGAATTTTGATTTGATGGTAGCCTAACCTCAAATCCATCTTAGAGAAGACTGAGGATCCTGCGAGCTGATCATACAGATCGTTGATCCTGGGGAGCGGATACTTGTTCTTAATTGTGACTAAGTTGACGGGTCGATAATCTACAACCATCCGGTCCGTACCATCCTTCTTCTTGACGAAGAGGACGGGGCAAGCCCAAGGAGATGAACTAGGACGGATGAAACCTTTATTCAAGGCCTCATCGAGTTGTTTCTTAAGTTCGGCTAGTTCTAGGGGTGCCATCTTATAGGGTCTCCTAGAAATTGGGACAGTTCCTGGAATGAGATCTATCACAAATTCAACATCTCGGTCAGGTGGAACACCTGGCAATTCTTCTGGAAAGACATCCGGAAAGTCACGGACTACGGAGCGTCTTGAGGTCAGCAAGGACGGCATTAAGAGAGTATAGTTGGCGCTTGGATATTCGGGTCAAGACATTGACTATCTTTCCCGAGGGGTGCGTAAGTTGAACAGTCCTAGAGAAACAATCAATCTTAGCATGATGGGCCGACATCCAGTCCATACCCAAGATGATATTTATATCCGAAGATTTGAGAGCTATCAACGATGCAAGGAAAACAAGTCTGTCGACTTGAATTTCATTACCATGGCTTACTCTAGAAGTTTGCCATTTAGATCCCGGGGTTTGAATTACCATGGAGGTGGGCATATCCTTGAATGCGGTGTTGTGCAAGCGAGCATAGTTTTCGGATATGAATGAATGAGATGCTCGATGATCGAAAAGAGCGGAAGCCGGGTGGCAATTAACAAGAAGCGTCGAGCACGGCGTTGGGATCCTCTTGGGCCTCTTCATTTGAGACACAATTAACATGGCCACGCGCGGTGGTGGCGGCTTGGCATGGAACACCTTTCTGGCTGGCTTGCCGCGACAACAGCTTTGCAGGCTGGTTGGGGTTGGTGCGAGGACAATCGCGCATGTAGTGGCCTGATTCCCCACACTTGAAGCACGCCACGGGCTGGTACGAGGAGGCGTTGTTGGTTGGTCCACCATAGGGCCTAGCTGGTGCATCTTCTTGAAGCGGGCGGCGCTGGAAGGATGGCCTCGGTGTGAATCTGGTGGCGTGGCAGTATTAGGCACCCACACGGCGCTTCGTGGTCCAAAGCACGGATGAGGAACCCATGTCACGGCCATGCTTACGCGTTGCTTCAAATCAGTCGACCAGTTTCAGAGCGATGGCTTTGTTAACGAGCTTACGGAAAGATGTGCACTCATGCGGCGGAGATCTCGGCGAAGTTGAGGCTAAGTCCCTTGCGGAACCTTGCTGTTTCTTGGCGTCGGTGGAGACCTCTTGATTGCATAGCGTGCGAGGTTACCGAACTCTCTACTATAGGCGTCCACGGAGAGCGACCTTGGGTGAAACTGCAGAACTCCTCACGCTTGCGATCCATGAGACCCTCCGAATGTGATGTTCACGGAAAGCCTCGCTGAATTCTGCCCAAGTAGTGACATGGCCAATCGGGCGCATAGCCATATAGTTCTCCCACACGAGATGGCGGGGCCTTCAAGATGATATGCAGCAAAGGTGACCTTGTCCGCCTCGGCTACAGTCTGCGTAACGCAGCTTGTGAGTAATGCCGCGGGCCGATCATCAGCGTCGAGAGGCTCGGCGGGTGGTGGAAGGTAGGAGGTGTAACTTGATGAAGTCACCGGCGACACCAAGTTGTTTCTCGGATGGTGGGCTGTGTTACATTCGATACGCTCCGACAAACGGTTGGTCTCCCGTTTGTTTCTCTCGGCCTCCAGCATAACTTCGGCCAGAGAAGGAGGGTGAGGCAGGTTTGCTTCCCCAACTCCACTGCCTTCGGCCTGCTCTGGCGGAGCAGGGTTGTTGCGGGTGTTAACCATCCTAGGGAAAATAAAACAAGGATTTAGTCCAGGATGGCAAGATTCCGACATAGAAGTGTAGAATGTAATGGATAACTCGGAATGCGAGATGATCATCCGTATGACATGGTAGATACAGGAACTGCTTCTTTATTCCATCGTCATACACACCATACAAGGTTTAGTACAAGACCAAACAAAGTACTACTACGGTGAAGGGAGGATTACAACTCATCGGAGGCACACCAAGCTCCTATACATTATTTTTGTTACACCTCCGAATTAGTACACACTAAGTCATATTCCACGAGTCACGCTGGGGCGGTGGAAATACAACTATTACAATACTAGTGGGACTACTACTAACTCGAGGCGTCTCCGTAGTAGTTCTCATAGAAGTCTCCTCCGTAACACAGGAGTTCAACGTGATCGTGCAGGAGCAGGCGGTCTGAGGAGCCTGTGGACCGTAAGGGCAAGGGTGAGGTCTTGGACCTCTGAGCGGTGGCAAGCGAGGACCACGAGGTGGGGTGATGCCCCCACATCACGCCAGTCATCATGTCCGCAGAGCAGCCCGACAGGATACAAATCTCTCATATCCATATAACCAGCTTGAGCAGCCGGTGAAAGCGAGTCAAGGTAGCCCGGTGATCAGCACGGGCATTGAAGAGCTCCATCCTCAAGGCCCGACTCTCTCGGTCCTTGTCCTCGAGCAACTCAGCGGTGAGTGCGGGTTAGGGAGTCCTCGACTAGAATCGGCATAGATGGCTCGGAGATAACCAAACGCTCAGAAGTGAACTCGGCATATCTGGGAAGTCGGTGTTGCGGAGCAGATCGATCTGGCTCGTATAATGGTCATCATAGAGTAAGCAGCATCTTGAACCGCCATATCAATAGTAACACCAAGCCCATAGGAGCTGTGAAGGGCCTCGGTGCAACCAGGATAAGAGGAAACACCGGACGGTGCAAAGATCTTGACTTTGATTAAAGTCTCGACATTGCTCTTCAAGCGTGTATTCGGGTACCAGCGGTATCCGCTTCGATCATAACCGAACTAGCATGGTTGTATGACCGGTCACACCAATGCATCTGGTCAG
Organism: Aegilops speltoides; assembly: GCA_021437245.1. Classification (NCBI taxonomy): domain Eukaryota; kingdom Viridiplantae; phylum Streptophyta; class Magnoliopsida; order Poales; family Poaceae; genus Aegilops; species Aegilops speltoides. The sequence continues at coordinate 132,184,007 of CM038145.1, read as the reverse complement.
ACGAACCACTTGATTGTGATCACGAGTGGCCATCTGGAAGCACAACCACAATGCAAAGGCATTAGTATTTCTAGCGGAATTTGGACAGCATAACAACTGTAAATGCTCAAAGGATTGAGACATTTCACAAGGATCTGCATAACCACTCAACAATATCATATCAAGGTTCTGGGTCCAATTTAGTAACATAACAGGATAGTAAAACTGAACCAGGCTTGTAACCATCAAACCTACAAGGTACTACTGATTAGTAACACGTGAGCCTAATAGAGAGAAGAGGTCCTAATCCTTAACCCCCGATGGAAGAATGGACTGACTCAGATCAGAATATCATGAGATAAAGGAGTAAAAAGAGCCTTACGTACCATCCCACAAACAATTCCCCTACATATAACTAAAGCATTTCTAGACTCAACATCGACCGGTTTGGCTTGGAGAACCTACACAGCAGTCGGCTCGATACCAACGCTGTCGGGACCCGACTCAATGTCACATCGATCTAGCCTGTAACACACCATATCACTTTGCGGCCTCACGCACGGTATCCCAACGGTGTCGCCTTACCTTGGCCGGGACCGTTTAGCCTTTTGGCACACGTATATGATAGTGTCGCTAGCATCCATATGAAAAGGAGCCCGGCTGACATGGCTAGTCGTAAACCCAAAGTGGCACAGACTTACGAGGACAGGCATCCATGACCCAAACATCGAGCGTGTCGGTCAACAGCAAGTAAGTTCGGGCTGTAGCGGCTGGGCTAGCAGGACTCCGGTGAACCGGGCTGTAGCGGGCTAACAGGACTCCGGTACTCAACGCGTGACATTTCCCCGAATGACAGACACGAACGAAGAAGGACACATGCCGGCCAGCCTAAGTGTTCCGGAGCAGTAGCAAGCTACCATGGCTCAGTGGAGACACTAGGAGACATTTCCCGGTAAGAGAGGCTACTAAAGATGAACAACTAGATAGTCAGATCCCACACATACCAAGCATTTCAAGAACATACACACAATATGCCCGATATGTGCAAATACAACATGGCATCACAACATGACTCTACGACTCAAGTATTTAATTAAAGGCTCAGAGAGCCATTCATAACATACACACAAGTACGGGTCACACGACCCACATACAAGTCATACAAGCATACAAGCCACAGCGGAAGTGTTTTGTCTGAGTACAGACAACTAGTAAAATAAAAGAGGCTAGGGTAAGCCTAGCTATACTACATGGTCCTTCTCTTGCACAGGATCACCACCTGGGCCTTAGTCTACTCATCGATGTCAACGTCTACGAAGAACCCGTCGGAAGGGTTTGAGGCATCTTCTGAAAAATGTAAATTAAAGCAACATGAGTACAAAGGTACTCAGCAAGACTTACATCAGACCCTACATACATGCATATTATCAAGAAGGGTTGGTGGGGTTATTGCAGCAGGCCAGCTTTGACTCATGGCTAAACTATCCTACGAGACACCAACTTGAAATAGTTTTGCTTTTCGAGTCCACTACTCATCATTTCAATACACCACCGAGGATCCAACCCCGTCTTCCTACGGAGAAGCCATCCTCGGCACTCACGCTTATCTTGAGGCTTTTAGTAGTATCCATTTACTTGTCTATGAACTGTATAGGCAACCAAGTAGTCCTTTACCGATGACGCGCTATTCGAATAGATGATGTTAACCCTGCAGGGGTGTACTTCTTCATACACGCTCTCACCACTTATCGCCGTTTACACGACATGTACTCGGCAACCTTCAAGCGGAAGCCCAACGTGGGTGTCGGCCACGACCTACCTAGACACCTAAGCCTCTAGTCGGGTTTATCGCCTATTTGGGTTTCATCTATGAGGAGTTCGGCGAAGTCTCGCTCACAGCCCCAAGCGATGTGAACAGGGTTCCCGAGATACCAAGCGGGCATCCGGTACACCGTGCCGCGTACCTACCGCATCACAGCCCACCCCTACGGTCGGCCGCTGTCCACGGCCTCCGATGAGGCTACAAACACCAGAAACTACTTGCAACTCCTGGACCGAAGACTAGGGTGGATAAGAAGTCGAGAGGGTCCATTGGTTTCGGGCCCAATGCATGGTAGTAGCTGAATCTTAAATCACACATACAGATCTCGATTAGCAGGGCGGCCTCAATGAAACAACCCACCATGTACTCCTACATGGCCTTTCATCGATACCTTTACCAAATCGTGTTCAACACCTTACTCTCGTACCGACTTGATCATTTCACTCTAGCCATCATCCCGATGAACCAGACCTGACACGACTCTAAGCATAGCAGGCATAGCAAGGTAGGAACAACACAATCACAAGGCTCAATCAACTCCTACACATGCTAGTGGGTTTCATCTAGTTACTGTGGCAATGACAGGTCATGCAGAGGAAATGGGTTCAACTACCGCAGCACACAGCAGTTTGAATCGCGTTGTCTTAATGCAGTAAACGAGAGCAGGAGCAAGAACATGGGATTTTATCGATATGATCAAATGGTTGGTTGCTTGCCTGACGGGTCGTTGCACGGGTATTGCTCTTCGTCGAGGTTATCACGGTACTCCTCAGGGGCAGAACCTGCCGCAGAGAACACCGATACACAAGTATTACCAAACAATATGCAACAACATGATGCATGCAATGAGACATGGCAAAATGAGTGCTTTGGGCTAATGCAACTAAGATCAAATGGGTTTGAACCAATTTGAACCAAAGATTCAAAATTCAAACTCATATATGATCATTTAAAGTGCTTAAACTTGTTCTGTGATAAACGGTGGGTTAGCTTCTGTAAACATGCATGAAACCAGTACAGATGGATAGATTGGATTTTTCTGATCATTTTGCATATATAATTTGTCTCATTTGGAGCTATGGTTGATTTTATATGAATTTTTGAAGTTTGAACTATTTTCTGGATTTTCCTGTATAGAAATAATTCGATAAATTAGTTAATGCGTCCAAGACTTGTGTCATGCTTGCGTCGTGATCAACCCCGCTGGCTGGGTCAAACGGCGACGTGGGGACCACACGTCGGTGACACGAGGACTAATCCCGTCAAAACCAGCGCGACTGGGGTTTGGCGTGGCCCTAGGGCCCTTGTCGATGACCTAGGTGGTTTTTAGCTGGTGGGTTTAGTTGCTAATGACAGCCACGTCGACTTCGCGGAGTTTTCGCGGTGGCGACCATTCCGCGGCGGCGGAGAAAGTGCGAATCGCGCGAGCGACCAAGCGAGCGGCGGAGCCTATCACGTGATGCGGAGGCAACCCGCATCTATTGGTGGTGGTAGTTGGCCTCGAGGTCGCGGAAGCAGCGCCCGGCGGCGTGTTTGGCGGCGCCGAGCTCGGGTGGAAGTGCAAAACGAGCTACGGGCACCGTGAGGTACGTCTTGATAGTCGTTGGCCTCCTGGGTTGCGGTGAGGCCATTGGACATGGTGGGGTGGCCGTTGGTTAGCGGGAGACACGCGGCGGCGTGCTCATGGCGGTGGGTGCGGTGAGCCGTTCACTTGCTGTGGTGCCACGAAGAGGAGAAGCGGAGAAGATGGAAAGGTAGCTGAGCTCACTGCGGTCTCGGGAAGCGAACGTCGCGGTCGGGGACGAGCTGGTGCGGCGGTGAGGTCGAAGGGATCTCCGCGGCGAAGGTTGACGAAAAGCTCGAGGCGCAGTAAGAAAGCGGCGCTTCGAGGCTCGGCTAGCTCAAGAAGAGGAGGGCGGCGGAGCTTCTGGACAGGTCGGAGCGGGCGCGAGGAGCGGAGAGCGCGACTTCTGGCGGCAGTGCAGCTGCGGTGGCGTCGGCCATGGCGGGGAGAGCGAGGGAGAGGGACAGGGGGAGGAGTGAGGTGTCCAGGGCGTCGGGGGCGCAACGTGGAGGTCGTCCAGGTGAGCGGGGCGGCGAGGAGGTGAGGCAGGGAGGCAGGGTGCTGCGTGGCGAGCTCCTGCTCCGGCGTCGAGCACCTGCCTGCCTGGCTGGCGAGGCGAAGCAGCTCGCTGGCGTGGCTGGTGGGCTGGGCGGCCGGTGGGCATGAGTAAGTTAGTTTGTGTTGCTTTTTTTTTTTCTATTTTTCTGCAGCTTTGTTGAGTTATTTAAAATACCAGAAAGATTCTAAAATTCACCAAACTAATCCTAGTCCATTGTTGGATTATTTCCAACATGAAACATTTTAGTTTGGAGATATTTGGACATTTGAAATATTTTAGTTATTTAAAATGCCCAAATTCAAATAGCTATGATTTAATTCAATGACCTTAGGATGACCTAGGAAAATGTGCACCACTTTTGGCAAAGCTTCTGGACCAAGACAAAAATGATGGACATTTTAGAAGGGCATTTCAGGTTCATCGAAAATATTTTTAGTAAACCCTAGTTGTTTCAGAGGGGGCTGGGAGTTCTGGCAATCCCATTTCAAGTTTCTGTTGAAACAAATAGACATGATGCAACACTCTAATGCATGAACTAGCTAGGGTGTGACACCTTTGTGCTTTACAGAATAATTCTACATTATTTCTGATCCACATTATGTCATACATATGCTTATCACAAATGCTGTAGTGCTCCCACTCACTTTCTTGTAAATACAGGCTTCACCGCAAGTCTGTATAAAACTATATGCTTTGATCAACTTATCAAAGCGTGTATTCCAACTCCGAGATGCTTGCACCAGTCCATAGATGGATCGCTGGAGCTTGCACACTTTGTTAGCTCCCTTTGGATCGATAAAATCTTCTAGTTGCATCATATACAACTCTTCTTCCAGAAATCCATTCAGGAATGCAGTCTTTACATCCATTTGCCAGATTTCAAAAATGCGGCAATTGCTAACATGATTCGGACAGACTTTTAAGCATTGATACGAGTGAGAAAATCTCATTGTATTCAACATCTTGAACTTTGTCAAAACCTTTTTCGACAAGTCTAGCTTTGTAGATAGTATCACTACTATCGGCGTCCGTCTTCCTCTTGAAGATCCATTTATTTTCTATGGCTTGCCGATCATGAGCAACTCCACCAAAGTTCACACTTTGTTATCATACATGGATCTCATCTCGATTTCATGGCCTCAAGCCATTTCGCGGAATCTGGGCTCATCATCGCTTCCTCATAGTTCGTAGGTTCATCATGGTCTAGGTACATGACTTCGAACAGGATTACCGTACCACTCAGTGCGGATCTCACTCTGGTTTACCTACGAGATTCGGTAGTAACTTGATCTGAAGTTACATGATCATCATCATTAGCTTCCTCACTAATTGGTGTAGTAGTCACGAGAACAGATTTACGTGATGAACTACTTTCAATAAGGGAGAAGGTACAATTACCTCATCAAGTTCTACTTTCCTCCCACTCACTTCTTTCGAGAGAAACTCCTTCTCTAGAAAGGATCCATCTTAAACAACGAATATCTTGCCTTCGGATCTGTGATAGAAGGTGTACCCAACAATTTCCTTTGGATATTCTATGAAGGCGCACTTCTCGATTTGGGTTCGAGCTTATCGGGATGAAACTTTTCACATAAGCATCGCAGCCCCAAACATTAGAAAGCGACAACTTTGGTTTCTTGCTAAACCACAGTTCATATAGTGTCGTCTCAGCGGTTTAGATGGTGCCCTATTTAGCGTGAATGCAGCTGTCTCTAATGCATGATCCCAAAAGCGATATTGGTAAATCGGTAAGAAACATCATAGATTGCACTATATCCAATAAAGTGCGATTCGATGTTTGGACACACCATAACATTGTGGTGTTCCAGGTGGCGTGAGCTGTGAAACTATTCCACATTGTTTTAATTGAAGACCAAACTCGTAACTCAAATATTCGTCTCCGTGATCAGATCACAGAAACTTTATTTTCTTGTTACGATGATTTTTCCACTTCACTCTGAAATTCTTTGAACCTTTCAACTATTTCAGACTTATGTTTCATCAAGTAGATATACCCATATCTGCTCAAATCATCTTGTGAAGGTCATAAAATAACGATACTTGCCACGAGCATCAACACTCATTGGATCGCATACATCGGTATGTATTATTTCCAATAAGTCGTTAGCTTGTTCCATTGTTCGGAGAAGCGGAGTTTTAGTCATCTTGCCCAAAAGGCACGGTTCGCAAGCATCAAGTGATTCATAATCAAGTGATTCCAAAATCCCATCAGCATGGAGTTTCTTCATCGCTTTACATAATATGACCTAAGCGGCGATTGCCACAAATAAGTTGCACTATCATTATTAACTTTGCATCTTTTGGTTTCAATATTATGAATATGTGTATCACTACGATCGAGATCCAATGAACCATTTTCATTGGGTGTGAAACCATATAAGGTTTTATTCATGTAAAGCAGAATAACAGTTTATTCTCTTACTTAAATGAATAACCGTATTGCAATAAACACGATCAAATCATATTCATGCTCAGCGCAAACACCAAATAACATTTATTTAGGTTCAACACTAATCCCGAAAGTATAGGGAGTGTGCGATGATGATCATATCAATCTTGAAACTATTTTCAACACACATCGTCACTTCACCTTTAACTAGTTTACATTTTATTCGCAACTCCGTTTGAGTTGCTACTCTTAGCAACCGAACCAGTACCAAATACCGAGGGGTTGCTATAAACACTAGTAAAGTACACATGTATATCAAATATACCTTTGTTTACTTTGCCATCCTTCTTATCCGCCAAATACTTGGGGTAGTTCGCTTCGATGAACCAGTCCCTTTGCGGTAGAAGCACTTAGTCTCAAGCTTAGGTCAGACTTGGGTTCTTCACTTGAGCAACAACTTGCTTGCCGTTCTTCTTGAAGTTCCTTCTATCCCTTTGCCCTTTTCTTGAAACTAGTGGTCTTGTTAACCATCAACACTTGATGTTTTCTTGATTTCTACCTTCGTCGATTTTAGCATCACGAAGAGCTTGGGAATCGTTTTGTTATCCCTTACATATTATAGTTCATCACGAAGTTCTACTAACTTGGTGATGGTGACTAGAAAATTTCATCAATCACTATCTTATCGGAAGATTAACTCCCACTTGATTCAAGCGATTGTAGTACCCGGACAATCTGAGTACATGCTCACTAGTTGAGCGATTCTCCTCCATCTTTTAGCTATAGAACTTGTTGGAGACTTCATATCTCTCAACTCGGATATTTGCTTGAAATATTAACTTCAATTCTGGAACATCTCATATGGTCCATGATGTTCAAAACATCTTTGAAGTCCCGATTCTAAGCCATAAAGCATGGTGCACAAAACTATTAAGTAGTCATCATATTGAGCTAGCCAAAGCGTTCATAACGTGCGCATACGCTCCTGCAATAGGTCATCACCTAGCGGTGCATTAAGGACATAATTCTTACGTGCAGCAATGAGGATAAACCTCCGATCACGGATCGAATCCGCATCATTGCTACTAACATTTTCAACATAATTTTCTCTAGGAACATATCAAAACAAACATATGAAAGCAACAACGCGAGCTATTGATCTACAACATAATTTGCAAAATACTACGGGACTAAGTTCATGATAAATTTAAGTTCAATTAATCATATTACTTAAGAACTCCCACTTAGATAGACATCTCTCTAGTCATCTAAGTGATCACGTGATCCAAATCAACTAAACCATAACCGATCATCACGTGAGATGGAGTAGTTTTCAATGGTGAACATCTTATGTTGATCATATCTACTATATGATTCACGCTCGACCTTTCGGTCTCCGTGTTCGAGGCCATATCTGCATATGCTAGGCTCGTCAAGTATAACCCGAGTATTCTGCGTGTGCAAAACTGGCTTGCACCCGTTGTAGATGGACGAGAGCTTATCACACCCGATCATCACGTGGTGTGCAGGCACGACGAACTTTGGCAGCGGTGCATACTCGGGAGAACACTTCTTGATAATTTAGTGAGAGATCATCTTATAATGCTACCGTCAATCAAAGCAAGATAAGATGCATAAAGGATAAACATCACATGCAAATCAATATAAGTGATATGATATGGTCATCATCATCTTGTGCTTCATGATCTCCATCTTGCGGCACCACCATGATCACCATCGTCACCGCACGACACCTTGATCTCCATCGTAGCATCGTTGTCGTCTCGCCAAACTTATGCTTCTCGACTATCGCTACCGCTTAGTGATAAAGTAAAGCATTACGAGCGATGCATTGCATACAATAAGCGACAACCATATGGCTCCAGCCGATTGCCGATAACCGGTTACAAAACATGATCATCTCATACAATAAAATATAGCATCACGTCTTGACCATATCACATCACAACATGCCCTGCAAAAACAAGTTAGACGTCCTCTACTTTGTTGTTGCAAATTTTACGTGGCTGCTACGAGCTTAAGCAAGAACCAGTCTCACCTACGCATCAAAACCACAACGATACTTCGTCAAATAGACTCCGTTTAACCTTCTCAAGGACGGGCGTAGCACTCAGTTCAACTAAAGTGAGAGAGCAGACACCGCCGGTCACCTTTAAGCAACGAGTGCTCGTGGCGGTGAAACCAGTCTCGCGTAAGCGTATCGTAATGTCGGTCGGGCCGCTTCATCTCACAATACCGCTGAACCAAAGTATGACATGTTGGTAGGTAGTATGACTTGTATCGCCCACAACTCACTTGTGTTCTACTCGTGCAAAACATCAAACCATAGAAAAACCTAGGCTCGGATGCCTTTGTTGGGGAGCGTAGTAATTTCAAAAATTTCCTACGCACACGCAAGATCATGGTGATGTATAGCGAGAGGGGAGAGTGTTGTCGTACCCTCGTGAGACCAAGCGGAAGCGATCACAACATAGAGGAAGTAGTAAATGACGTTCTCCTCGCGATCCGACCGATCCGGCGCCGTTACTCGGCGCCCGAGTTCTTGACACACGTACAGCTCGATGGCGTCCCTCGTACTCCGATCCAGCCGAGTGTCGAGGAGAGTTCGTCACAAGACGGCGTGGTGACGATCTTGATGTTTCACGGCGCGAGGCTTCGCCTAAGCTTCGCGACGGTATGACCGAGGTGGAATATGGTGGAGGGGCACCGACACGGCTAAGGAACGATCCGTAGATCAATACTTGTGTGTTATGGGGTGCCCCCTGCCCCGTGATATAAAGGAGGGAGGGGGGAGGCCGGCCTAGATAGGCGCGCGGAGGGAGTCCTACTCCCAGGGAGTAGGACTCCCCCTTCCTAGTTGGAATAGGATTGGGGGAGGGGGAAGAGGAGAGGCGGCCCCCCCTCCTTGTCCTATTCGGACTGGGGGAGAGAGGCTGCGCCACCTGGCGGCGGCCCTCCTCTTCTCCCTCGAGGCCCACCGAGGCCCATTTACCCCGGGGTTCCGGTAACCTCCGGTACTCGAGTAAATTCCTGTTTTACTGGAACCATTCGAACTCCAAACATAGGCTTCAATATATCAATCTTTATGTCTCGACCATTTCGAGACTCCTCGTCATGTCCGTGATCACATCGGGACTCGAACTTCTTGGTACATCAAAATACATAAACTCATAATAAGCATCATCGAAACCTTAAGCGTGCGGACCCTACGGTTCGAGAACAATGTAGACATGACCGAGACACGTCTCGGTCAATAACCAACAGCGGGACCTGGATGCCCATATTGGTTCCTACATATTCTCTGAAGATCTTTGTCGGTCGGACCGCATAACAACATCGTTGTTCCTTTGTCATCGGTATGTTACTTGCCCGAGATTCGATCGTCGGTATCAATACCTAGTTCAATCTCGTTACCGGCAAGTCTCTTTACTCGTTCCGTAATACATCATCTCACAGCTAACTCATTAGTTGTATTGCTTGCAAGGCTTGATGATGTGTATTACCGAGAGGGCCCGAGATACCTCTCCGACAATCGGAGTGACAAAACCTAATCTCGAAATCGCCAACCCAACATCCGCCTTTGGAGACACCTGTAGTACTCCTTTATAATCACCCGATTACGTTGTGACGTTTGGTAGCACCAAAGTGTTCCTCCGTAAGCGGAGTTGCATAATCTCATAGTTATAGGAACATGTATAAGTCATGGATAAAAGCGGTAGCAACATACTAAGCGATCATGTGCTAAGCTAATGGAATGGGTCATGTCAATCAGATCATTCTACTAATGATGTGACCTTGTTAATCAAATAACAACTCTTTGTACATGGTCAGGAAACATAACCATCTTTGATTAACAAGCTAGTCTAGTAGAGGCATACTAGTGACATCTTTGTTTGTCTATATATTCACACATGTATTATGTTTCCGGTTAATACAATTCTAGCATGAATAATAAACATTTATCATGAAATAAGGAAATAAATAATAACTTTATTATTGCCTCTAGGGCATATTTCCTTCAGGCGCTTGGGAGATAAGCGAGTTTTACCAGGCTGGTGGGGGACGCATAGGTTAGTCCGCCTATATATACGGGATAAGGATTTACCTTCTCACCTACGCCTTCTTCCTCCTTTGCTTATCCATCCCCGCGCACTCAAGCTCCAATGCTCAAGCCTACGCATCTCGCCTCGACCTTCTCCGAATATGTCCGGAGCGGGAGGTAAATGGTTGGTCTCCACCGCTAAGGAGGAGGACATCACCAAGTTGCGCGACGCCGGATACCTTTCCAGCGATATCGCGCGATCGGCTACTGACGTGGGCAGCTCATCCCTACCCGGGCCTCATGAGAGGTTCGTCTTCCTCCCCACTTTCTCCATGGACTGGGCTTTCCGCTCCATCCATTTGTCCAGGGGCTCATGTTTTACTACGGCTGGATTTCCACGATCGGCACCGAACCGTCCTCAACATCTCGGCGTTTATCGCCGTGTGTGAGGCCTTCCTCTACATCCAGCCCCACTTGGCATGTGGCTCAAGACCTTCAACGTCAAGCGAAGGTTGTGAAGAACGCATAAGCGGAATGCGGAGGTGCCATGTTGGGTAAACTGCCCAACGTCCCTTGGCTAGAAGGGACCTTCGTGGATTCCGTCAAGGGGTGGCAATCGGGGTGGTTCTACATCACCGAGCCGCGCAATCCTACATGGGCGGCGGCCCCCAAATTTAGATCTGGAATCCCCACGCAGCTCACCTCCTGGAAAGAGAAGGGCATGCAGTGGGGCGATCCGGTGGAGGTGACGGGACTCCGAGCGTGCATCAAGAAGATGGTGAGCAATAGGCTCCGGCTCGTCGATGTGGTCAGAGTCATGCTCCTCCGGCGGATTCTCCCATGCCAAGAACGGGCATTCAATCTGTGGGAGTTCAATCCGGAACAGCACCAGGTGCTAAGCGGGCTCTTTGACACAACATCTCTGAAGGCGCTGGAGGGTGCTGTTCAAGGCGCGTAAGCCCCGCATCCAGGAGCGAAAAGATCGCGGATTCAGCGTGCAGTGTCCAACTGACGCGGTAAGTGATTCAACCCCATTACAGGACACTTGTGATAATTAGATCGACTCTAGCGAGGTTTTAATCTGCCTCTTCCTTTGACAGGAATGGATGGAGAAGGCCAAGCTGCTCATCAACTCGGCTCCCATGCCAGAAGACCTAGTGGACGCCCGTTTAGCAGGGCTGCTGGTTCCGGCACCGCACGTGCTGCTGGAGAAGAAGGCCAAGAAGGTGGCCGCGGGGACTCGAAAGAGTTCCCGCAATCAAACGTCTGACGACGACGAGGACTCCTCCCCTGAAGACGAGGAGGAGGACTATTCTCTCCCGGAGGAGGGAAAGAAGAAGAGGAAGGCTTCCCCAACCGGGGAGGCCGAAGGGTCCAAGAGGGGGAAAACCATCCCCCCGGACAGTTTCGCCAACATCGACGTTGGCGAGGGCGGAAATGGCCTCAAGGGCAGGCGTCCGGCCGAATCGTAAGTATTCGGATCATGTATATGCCGTACCTTTCATGTCACATAGTATCCTTCTAACATCGCATTCTATCTGTAGTCCGGCCATGGATGATCTCCCTGACTCGATGAGCGGGTCGTTGGCCTCGTCGGACGTAAATTCCGTCCCGACTGCCTCTACCCCACGCCGGCGAGGACGCCGAGGTGGGATCCCAATGGGGACCCATCGGAGGAGGCTCGGGCGCCTTGAGGCGACCTCCGGACTTCGTGCGGACTCTACGCCGGAACCCGTAATGGTTCGAGTCCGCAAGCGGCCCCTCGGAAGAAGGGCAAGACCATGACGCCCGGCCTGCGTCCAACCGGGCGCCGGATAACCTGTTGAGGCGCAAAGGCGCTTCCATCGAGGATGAGCACCACACTATCATGAGTGCGGTGATTGAGAAGATCCAGCTTCGCCAAGAGCGGGCTGACTGAAGCTTGCAGCAGCCTTCTAGCGAGCTTTGAGGTAAGAAGTTAAAATTATGTAATGTAATACCGCATAGACGGTAGCCTCGATGCTTAGTTGGTGTTGGAAGGAAAAGCGGATGAGGATCTAACAAGATATCTGTGGAATGCTAAAAATATGTCAATATGGGTTTGCGAGGCTCTTGTTGGCGACCTCTGCCGCATTAACTTGGCGGAGGTCGAGGTTCTGAAGAAGGACCTTGAGAGGTCCGAGCAAGAGCTCGGCCATGCCAAGAGGGAGCTCGAGGAAAAAGAAGGTGAGTAACACCTCTTTAAATAAGTACCTTACAGAAAAGGATTTGGTTTGCAAATAAAATTAACAAGGATAATATGTGTATTGCGGGGGCCACTAACGAGGTGGCAGCCACGAAGGATGCCGTGTGTCGTGGCGAGCATAATGCGGCAACAGAACGGGCTGAGCGAGAAAAGCAAGCGGCACTGGTGGCGGAAGTTCGGCAAGAGCTCCAGGCTCTCATGGAAAAGCATGAGAGTTTAGAGCGTGACTCCAAGACTCGAGAGTCTGACCTTGCCTCGGCTCTCGAAAGTGCCAAGTCCGCCAAGGCCGAGGCCCAGAAGGCCCTTCAGGAGGTTGAGGACATAAATAAGATAGCTACGGGTAAGGCATTTTTCATGCAAAGCAGGCATGTTAATGTGAATTACCGGATACTTACCAATTTGAGCTTTCGAGGCGTTTGCGGATGCGCGTAGTCGTCGATGCCGCCGCATTCTATCGTGGCGAGGAGGGGCTCGGCGGAGAAGGTCTTCGGTCTCGATATCTTTGAGGCGGCCATCCGTGCCCCCAAGTGACCAGTGAAGCTGCTGGTCGAACTCCACAAGGTAGTGAGGAGGCCATGAAGGGCCTCCTAGTCATTTGTGGCTGGGGAGGCCATGCACAGGAAGCTACTTTGGCCTAGTGCGGCGGCTGGTGAATCTGAGGCCCAGGCTGGATGTAGTCAAGCGCTCACTTTGCATTGAAGGCGCTCGTCGGGCCCTTGCCCGCATAAAGGTGCAATGGGGCAAAGCTGGATGCGAGAAGCTTCTCACGGATCCACCGCCCCGGGCAAGGAGCATCGCCGCCGGGCGATATTATAAAGTTGTCTGAAGGGAGCTGCGATATTGCGGATGAGTGCCCCGAAATGTAATCTTTGAGTGAACTCGTTGTGTATTTATCCTGGCGCTGAAAACTTCGTTTATATGCGCCATGAGCAACGCTTGTTTAATTTAAAATATTACCTTACGTGCGGCCGTTTGTTAAATCGAGAGATGGCAAGTCGTTGGCTTGACCCCCAAGCCCACAGTCTTTGGGGTGTTGGTGATAAACTTGAGCACTCTTGTTCCCATTTTGGGTCCATCTAGGGAGGCGCTCAACACGACGAACAAGGCAAACGGACTTATAATGCTTGAACACTCTCCTTAGCCATAGAATTCTATAATTTTAAATTTGGTGAAGCCCTGGTATTCGGAAGGCGAATCAGGCGCTATCACGCCTTCATCGGACATTATCCGGAACTTCGCCCGGCGGCGTCAGTCTTTAGGACCGAAAGAACCTCTCGAACAGCGACCAGTCTCTCGCCATATCATGCCGGTCAGTTTAGCTTTCTCCGAGGCGTTAACCGGCTCAACCGGGCGCAATCGCAGATGGTTCTCCAGTGCTACCTTAGCCGACGGAGCGGGCGTAAGGCACCAATACATGGGAGCCGGGCAAACCCAACTATTTACCCAAGACATGATTCGGAGCCGATTCATATAATGCTATAAGTTCGGGGTGCCACACTTGTGAAAGTGTTCGGACTTAATCACACCATAATCTGGGGAACATAAACCCCTGGCGTATACGGCCGTACCAAAATGTACGGGTGCAAGATGTCATATAATGAACATATAAAAGATAATGCAATTGCAATAAAAATGTGCTGCATTATTTATGAAAGAAAGTCTGCTAGTAGAGCGGACTGATACAAATAGTGCGGTAAGCAATGGATTTGGACTAAGTAAACACGTCCCCCTCCAGGGATAAGCTGGAGACTTGGTGTATGTAATCGAATTTAATGCTCGTAATTGAGACCACCTGAGTGTTCATCGCGGCCTTCTTTAGTCCCTAACTGTTGCATCGTGAGTTCGGCGAGTTCGCCATCGGACAGGGCTTCTGGTTAACAGAGTCCTGTATACACAAAAGAAGAAAAGATAAAAATAAAAACAAGGGGGGCGCTAGTGTGAGCCCCTGGTGTGGTCAAGCCGCACTCTTGGTCCCTTGTGATCATGCCCCTTTCCCTGCGCCCATGGTATCTCCAAAGCGTAATGATGTCTGCGAGTGTTATTCTTGCGATCATCTTGGCGAGGGTTGGGGCACTGTGGGGAACCCGACTTGCAAGTCGCGATCACCCGAATGCTGCGTGTGCAGTGATCCCGAGATCAATGCTCCTTGAACACACGAAGCTGAATAACAAGAGTCTTACATCCATACATACCGTCTTACACAAATAGTGACCATCATGGTCAAGTCTTACATCGATAAAGCCTTAAGGGCTGAACATCAAATGAAACATAGCAGCGGAAATCATCATCGATAAGTAGAACCCATGCCATCTGCCTTAACCCTACAGGCATTACATTTGGGAAGCGTCCTAGTTAAGCATGATCGTCTCAAAGAACTCTTCTTGAACTCCGGTTCTTCCATGCTGGTCAATTAAATAACCCGTGGCAAGCCAATGAGTACTTTGAATGTACTACAAGCAACCCATGATTTGGTTCAAAATGCGGTAATGCATGACATAGGTAAAGTTTTGCGTAAAGCTAGTTTTGAGTGCAGGACATGTTCAACATCCTATAAAGCATGCATCAAGAGAATTCGAAGAACCGTAAGAACCGGTCAGAGATATCAACATAAATAGAATGGGCACCAACCCATTTATCACAAGCGGAGTGGGCACCAACCCATCTCAATCGGGTCAAGTCTGGACTTGATCCATGACAACACCATCATCTCACACACACGGATTTGTAAACAAGTGGGCGTATGTCGATTGTACTAAGGTAGGGGTACCTCGGTACCCCAACTTGTGCACGGGCAGTGGGCCCCCATAACCAGATCCATCAAATGCTTGCGGAGATCATCTCCGCTCCACACCAAGCCGTTCAAGAACAAAGTATATAAGATAGAAACTCAAGACCCCGGCAAGAGGAGCTTGCCGGGAAGGCCATCCCAGGCTCAAGGCTACGTTACTCCTACAGATCCCGGCGAGAGGCTCGTCGGGAGGACGAAAGATCACATCACGAAGTCACGCCTCGGCGCCCGCGCCCGGCGAGGACCCGAGGCGGCAAGTCCACGAGCCGGCAAGCCCGGGCCCGCAAGATCAAGGCCCGGCAAGGAGCTTGCGGGAGAGCTGTGCTACGTGCCGCCTCCAGCTCATTTGCCCGCGTCGCCTCCCGGCCTTCTCGAGACGCGTGGCGGGTGGCTGTCTTGCATGAAGAATCTTGGTGGCACTCCACGGTGGTGGCCGCCGCCGTGGCGAAGAAAACGCAATGGCGGGGAGCTTTTGGGGCGATGGCGACGGGCATTTAATGCCCTTGTCCCCTCTGTCAAAAGTAGGTAGAAAGCAACGTAGCTGCCTTTGTTCCGCACTATTCAACTACCACCTCTTTTACGTTTTACCCCTCTACCTCACGTTGACACTGTCGGTGACCCTTGCCCTATAAAGGAGGCCCATGCACAGCGTGGGGGGTTCCAACAGACGCTATTCTCGCGAGGAGGTTCGGCGAATAGCTACCCTCTCGAGGTTTGAGACACCACTCCACCGTTTTGCTCGCATTCTCGAGCAAGATCAAATCAACACAATGCAGCGGTAGGGTTTCTGCGACGATCGCGGCCGGCTGGGTAAAATCCCGCGTCGTCGCCTCGATCTGCTCTCCGCGCAGCCTCCGCCCGTGCGAACACACGAAGGGGCCCGGCCCCATAGGTGCCGCGCCACCCATCCGGCGCGACATCTCGGGCGCGCCCGGTAAAGCGTCGAGGTTATCGCGAACCTGATCCGGCGTTAAGCGCAAAGACTCTTCATCAACCTCTCCGGCTTTCGGCGGCTTCGCCGACAAGCGCATCATGGCCCGAAGGCGAGAACTTCGAGGGTCGCAGACCATCTCCGTCTTCCCGCCGCCACCGAGCCGGCGGCGGAGGAGGCAGCCGGTGGAAGGTGGACACGGCGAGGGTGCTCGCGGTGCCACCAGATCAGGGACGGGCGGAGGACCACGCCTCGGCCTCCGTAGACCACGTCCATCTCAGCGCACCACAACCCAGCGGCGCCGTGCCACGAAGATGGTGCCCGCATCTTTGGGGCTAGAAGCGTGCCGGGGCTCGCGGGATGCTCCGGACATTGTCGAGCATGAGCAAAGCCAGCGCGGGACAAGACCCTGCTCCTCTTATCGCTACTAAGAGTCCGAGCCACGACCCGTTCCTCGCGCCGCCGCTCCCGCTCCCCTACGCTCCGGCAAGCGTGTCTCCTGAGGCGCTTCTGCGATCGTCGAGGCGCGCCATCGAGCTCTAAGTCCGGCGAGGGCGGCTCTGGTGCTTACTCCGCAGCGCAGCTCCTCGGGCAGCTCTAAGCCCGGCGAAGACAACTTTGGTGTTCGTTCGGCAAATGCACCTCCCAGTGCTGCGCTGCCGTCGAACGCACCATTGGGCACCTCCAGTAGTGCGAGAAACAAGAAAAAGAAAAGCTAAATCGCTCGCGCCTTCATGCGAGCGCTCCTTAATCTCATGCTTTTATTCGTTATATCCCTCTCGCATTTGTCGTTTGTGCCCGAAACACTGCTGTTGAGGAGCTGCTTGTGGATAGCCGCACCTTACTTCGCGAACACACTCAGCGAGTAAAAAAGCGGCGACCACCAACCGCACCCTCGTTTAGTTCGAGTCTGCTCAGCAAGTTAAGCGCGTCGCGAACTAGACACGGCAAGGTTGCTTGCGGAGCGGCGCCTTGCCGGCGGGCTGCTGATGTCCCGTACTCGACAAGCGGCGTTAAGCGCCCGACAAGTTCCTCGGCGTAAAGCGGCGCACAAAGGATCTTGGGTAGAGGGTGTAGCGTTGCAAGCCTTGCCGTGAGATGCCCTTGGTATGGGAGGCTTGGGCGCAAGAGGAGCCAAGTCGTGGCCCGATTCCGTGCTTGTTTTGTTTCGAGTCCGCTCAACAAACACAAGTGTGCTGCAGCACCTTATCTTGCTTCGAGCCACGCTTCGACAAGTTAAGCGTCGTAATCTGGCCCGACAAGGTTGCTTCTTGGGAGGCGACGCCACCAGTGGGCTGTCCGCGGTCACTAAGCGTGTCCCCGGCAAGCTCCCCAAGAGCGTGAAGTACAAACATCTGAAGGACAAAGCCCGACATCGCCTTGCTTAGCCAAGATTTATATACACACATGTGCATTGAGCAATCGCATATCTACCTCAGCTATTTTCATGGCTAAAATTGCAGCAACAAGGGAGAACCAAAAGACCACACAGCGCCTAGGATCCGGCAAGCCGGGTCGCCGGGACTGCGATTATAAAGGCTCTCCTCGGCAAGCCAGCCCAGCTGGGCTGCGAAGCCAAATCTCCGGCAAGCTAGAGTTGCTGGGGGCTGCTATTCGAATAAGTTTTTCATCCCTCGTCATGCATCCTCTCATGGGCGGGGAGATGCGGGACTGCGTCTTTGAGCGATCGTGTCTTGTAAAAACCCGTGCGTGGAGGAACCGAGTCGTGGCCCGATTGCGTGCTTGGTTTGTTTCGAGTCCGCTCAACAAACCCAAGTGTGCGCTGCACCTCTACCTTGCTTCGAGCCTGCTCAGCAAGATAGGCGTCATAGAATCGCCCGACAAGGTTGCTTGCGAGTGACACCACCGGCCGGGCTGTCCATGGTCGCTAAGCGTGTTAAGCCCGGCAAGCTCCCGATAAGCGTAAGCACATACAAGGCACGCATCAAGTAAAAGACTCGATCCGGCAAGCTTCCCTCTTTTCATTAAAACATCCAATTTAGTACAAGTCCATGGAGGATGAAAAACATGATAGAGAGGATTACAAGTTCTTAAATACAGCTAATGCCCGAGGGCTTACAATCTGAAAAGATAAGGTGCCGTGATCCCTCTCCTGTTTCTCTGTTAGGGAGTTGGGAGGTAGGTCAAGAGCCCCGGCAAGACAGGCTTGCGGGGAGAAAGACCCGGCAAGAAGAGCTTGTCGGGGAGAGGGCGAAGGCGGACGGTGGCGACCCGCTCTGCGCCACGATCACGGGGTGGATGCCTTAAAGGCTGCATCGCCGCCCACTCCTCCCACGACACCGCAATCAACGGCGTGCCGTTCGCGGGGAGGACGGCAACAGTGCAGGTGGATTGACGCGCCCGTGGGCAGCGCCCGATGCCTTGTCTTGGGCCTGGCCCAACAGCTTCGGCACGTGTATGGCCCGGCCGGGGCTCTGTCGGTGTACTAAGGTAGAGGTACCTCGGTACCCCAACGTGTGCACGGCAGCCCCACCCCCGCAACCAGATCCATCAAATGCTTGCGGAGATCATCTCCGCTCCACACCAAGCCGTTCAAGAACAAAGTATATAAGATAGAAACTCAAGACCCGGCAAGAGGAGCTTGCCGGGAAGGCCATTCGGGCTCAAGGCTACGTTACTCCTACAGATCCCGGCGAGAGGAGCTGCGTCGGGAGGACGAAAGATCACATCACGAAGTCACGCCTCGGCGGCCAGCGCGCCTTGGCGAGGACCCGAGGCGGCAAGTCACGAGCCCGACAAGCCCCGGCCCGGCAAGATCAAGGCCCGGCAAGGAGCTTGCCGGGGAGGCTGTGCTACGTGCCCGCCTCCAGCTCATTGCCCCAGCGTCGCCTCCGGCCTTCTCGAGAGGCAGCGTGGCGGGTGGGTATCTTGCATGAAGAATGCGGTGGCACTCCACGGTGGTGGCCGCCGCCGTGGCGAAAAAAACGCAATGGCGGGGAGCTTTTGGGGCGATGGCGACGGGCATTTAATGCCCTTGTCCCCTCTATCAAAAGTAGGTAGAAAGCACTGTAGCTGCACTGTTCCGCACTATTCCAACTACCACCTCTTTTACGTTTTTACCCCTCTACCTCACGTTGACACCTGTCGGTGACCCCTTGCCCTATAAAAGGAGGCCCATGCACAACGTAGGGGGGGTTCCAACGGGTCGCTATTCTCGCGAGGAGGTTTGAATAGCTACCCTCTCGAGGTTTGGACACCACTCCACCGTTTTGCTCGCATTCTCGAGCAAGATCAAATCTAACACAATGCAGCAGAGGGTTTCTGCGACGATCGCGGCCCGAAGCTGGGTAAAAATCCCCCGCGTGCGTCGCCTCGATCTGCTCTCCGCGCAGCCTCCGCCCCGTGCCGAACACACGAAGGGGCCCCGGCCCCATAGGTGCCGCGCCACCCATCCGGCCGCGACAACGTAGCCCAAGAGCGGTTACCCAACTGTCCATGACCGTGGACACGGCTATTCGAATAGTTTTACACTCTGCAGAGGTTGCACACTTTACCCACTAGATCCGGGAACTTCGTGTCAAACCACGACCAGCGGTACCTCAAGTACCGGGGTAAGCACCGATCATTACCTTTCCCTAGACGACACTAACATGGAGTCCACTCGATTAGTAGTAACCCCGTGCCAAACATTTCACATCATAAAAAGCGGAGCCTCGCTCCCATATTCATCACATACCACAAGCACGGGGTACCAACGGTGTGTCGGTGCCCTGTGAAAACAGTCATGGCCGCCCTACCTGGCACGACCCCGTCCCAGAGAGAGCACCAACTCTCCCGTCCTTTGTGTCACGGGCTCCAAGCTAGTGTCGGTCTAGGTACTCAACAATGCCCTTTCCCATATAAGGGTAGAGTGGTCGGCGCATGTAAGGTTAGAATAGCAGTGCAACTCCGACCAATCCGTTTTGAAAACCACACACCCTTTGCTTGGCACACCACCGTCATCAAGTGGTCACCCATCTCTTCATCTCCCTCGGGCATGAGTGGCACCCGGCGGGGTTTTGAAAATACTTTTGAAATCACTTGCCTCCTTCACCATGCATATCCCCATCCCTTTTGCATAGCATCTACTTTAGCATCCTATCTACTCCCACCGGCATAACCCTCATAAGAAGGTAGGGCCATGCACAAATGCAAGTACCAACGAGGAATTGTAATCGTGGCAACCACCCATGTGGTTCACCCTCTCGTCATGATTCCGATGCATCATCAATAAAGAGCTAAAAATGACATGCATATAAAGGGGTATCATAGTCATGGTCAAAGGGCTGCTTGCCTTGGTTGGCTTGGTCTTCAAAGTCTTCCGGCACTGCTCCTCCTTCTTCCTCAGCTACCTCGTCAAATACGGGATCTAACGTTGCAAGAAAACAATGGAAAAATAAGGCAATAATAAAAACAGAAAAGTCAAAGTGCTCTGAAAAATGTCAACTTAATTTTGTAAAATACTAGGAGGAAAGCTAGGAGGGGGCAACTTTTGGTTTTGGTTACGGAGTAGCAAAAAGCAGGAGTTATGGATTTTCAAAGGCTCATTTAAATGCCAAAACCACATTTAAATATTCTGAGAAAAGGAAAGGTGATTGGATCTGAGTGAAAGTTGCACCATTAAATAGATTGCAATATTCTAGGAATTTAGAAATTGGAATCAATGCATTTGGATTATTATTCTGCCTGTGGAATTTTTGGAAGTATCACGAGAAAAAGAAAAAGGAAGCAGCGGCTGTGCCTTTGGGCGAGAGAGGCCACAACAGCAGCGAGGCCGGGGAAACCAGCCTGTGGCCGCCACGTCGAAGCGTAAAGGCGAATCGCCTTCGGCCCGGCCGTGGTCTGTCTTGTATGCACATACGTTTAAACTTTGACGGGTGGATCCCCCCGTCGAGGCGTGGTACGGCCCGGCCCCTGTGCCGTCGTCTACCTCCGGCGGGCGGCAGCGAGCTTCGCCGGCGATGAGAAGGAAGGGCTTGGGGCTACCGTTGGATTCGAGGAGAAGTCGCGGATCTGGTGGTGGTGGAGGCGGTCGGCAGGGGTGGCTGCTGCCGCCCGGCGGCGAGGTCCCGGCGGGAGTGCTTGGCGCCGGTGGCTCGGCCGTTCAGCTGCAAAACGAGAGAAAGAGGGAGAAATGTCGGTGAGGCGAGGGAGGCCGATTGAGAGAAAGCAGGCGGAGGAGGCTGTACCGCAGATCGGCAGCGACCAGTGGCGGGCTCGAGCTCGATCTCGAGCTCGGCGGCTCTGGAGCGAGTGGGTGGTTCGAGGTGGATTGGGTGCGTGGAGGCGGCGGGGAGGAAGAGGAGGGCTCGGGGCGCCTTAAATAGGCTGGCGCGCGGTTCACCGTGGGCGTGGCCTCTGAGCACCAGGGATTAGCTCTGGAGGCGAGGAGAAGAGTTGGAGCTGTCCACGGCGCTCGTGGGAATGGAGTAGGGCCTTGAGAGAAGGAGAGAGAGCGAGGAGGGCTCTGGCGCCCGCGTGTGTGAGGCCGACCATTGGCCGAGCAGGCGGCGTCGAACCTGTATTGCGGGAGAGAGAGGGGAGGCGGCAGGCGGCGTGTAGAGCGTCGAGGCACATCACTGGCGATGGGAAAAGGCAAGCGGTCGGGAGGGAGGCGTCAGCAGTCGGCGCTCTGGCGAGGCGCTCGAGGCGCGACTTTGGCGGCATCCAGCGGTTTTTCATGGCCTTGGCGATCCTTTGCGTCTGGAAGCTCTGGCGGGGACAAGACGAGAGAAGGCTGGGATGCCACAGGGGTGCGAAGGGAGAGAGAGGAGCTGGAGAGAGAAGAGAAAATGTTGTCTAGAGAGGACAAACTTGATTCCCCTTCCTCCACATTGCTTCTTGGGTGAAAAGTGCCTAAGTGCGGAGAGGAAGTGAGGAGGGGTTGTGGCAAAGAGATTAACTCAAGGAGATTAGTGAAAGTGGCAAAGGAGGCTTTTAGTATTTTGCGGAAGGTGTTTGATGGAGTTTTGGTTAAGCTAATGATCCTCACTGGCCAAGATACTCCAAGGGTGAAATGTCACATATATTTAGGGCCTTCCACCCATTTTGAGCTTATTTGGACAAAGTTGCCAATGCAACTTTTGCAAACCCTAGAAATGGGCAGAAATGGGTTTGTGTAGATCCGATTGGAGTAAATCATTTCTCCTTGATGTGCCACTTGGTGTGGTAGCCTTATTTGGTCACATGATCGGGCTCACCAAAGTTGGGGTCTTGGAGAAAAAGTTGGTAGTGCAAAGTGGTTCAAACTTGATTTTGGTCGAGAGAGGGTTTGAGGCACTTTGACCAAGATTTCCTCTTCTCCAACCTGTGCCATTTGGTCCAGTTGCATCATTAGACCAGATGAAGCATGTCCACCAAGTTTGAGCACATTTGAACATACTTGGCAATGTAAAGTTGATCAAACCTTAGATTGGACAGAAATGGTTTGAGGGGTTTTGATGGTGTTATCTTGTTCTCCAAGTCATGAGACTTGGCAAGATCAACAGATATGTCATATGTGACATGATAGAATTTTCCTGGAATTTTGGAGAATATTTCCTTTGTAAATATTTCAAAAGCTTGAAATATCGAGAAAAGGGTTTTAGAGGATTTGACCAATATTTTGAACATGACCATGTGTTGAAACTCTTATATATGGACAATATATGTCCTATGAGCTTCTCTAAATTTTGTCAAATATTTTTGAAACAGAAAAATAATTATTTCCTATTAAAGACCATTTACGGCCTTAAGAAAAAGCCTTTAAATAAAATAGAACGATAACTTTTAAAATTACTTTTGTGGTTCTGGGCATCCTACATCTAATAGAGTCAAATGTATTTTTGGAAATATTTTACTGCCCTTGATCAAGTACTTGCAGTGCAAACCTCAAGTCGGGGTTTTGGAAAACTAATTTTAGAAAATACTTTACGCCAAATTATTTTTGTAGGAAAATCCCATATAGCACTATTCACATGGCATGGTCATTGGTGGGGAGCTTGGGGTAGGGAGATGAAGTATAGAGGTAGAGTAGTTGACTTCAAGAAGCACTTGAAAAGAAACACGAGAGAAAACCAACTCCAAATAAAAGCCAAATAATGCAAAAGTTTTTGTTGGTCCAAATTTTCATGCTTTAATAATAAAAATGAAATGTTACAAAATGCACGAGGGTGTGAGCAGGCGCATTGCTATCGTGCTCTGATCGCGCCAGTGGTCTTAGTTGGTATTGCTCGGGCGCTTTCTTTGTATCCGGCTTTTAAGCTGCGGACTTGAAATTGCGACAAGGCTCTGCTGTACTACGCCACGAGAGCATTTGTATGTTCCTCCGTTCGGAGGGCGTTCCGTATTTCCATTGGCCGTGATGACTCCACGAGGGCTGGCATCTTGAGCTTTAGGTATGCATAATGCAGCACGCGTTGAATTTTACAAACACGGTTCGTCAGAAGCGAGCATGATAGCGGCTGAAAGCGGGACTATGTCGAAGATTAACTCTTAACCGGAAGTTATCCGGTGATCGAAGACCACTTCGGTGTGGTGAGCACTGCAGTTGGCTTCCACTCACAGGATGACACCTATAAAGGTTGTCTTTGTAGGTTTAACCCTTGATGGGTATATGCCCATTTTGCGCCTTTGTATCTGATAAAGCGAGGTTCAGCTGCTACCGCCATCCATCGGGACTCGTCGGTGGAACCCATCGGCGATTGGGTGCGAAACCAATGCGGCGAATCCGCCATGGCGTATGCTGGTCGGATGGTCTCTTCGATCGAAAGTGATCGGGCAAAGGACCATGGGTCGAACTTTAGGCGGCGGGTCAACGCATAGGCGTCCGTAGTGCGCTTCCTCTCCCTCTTGGGTATATGGGTGGCGTATATCATATTCACCGTCCGCACTTGCGGAAACCCTCATCCTCTATTGTTCGGTGGCGGGTCTCTTCCTCGTCGTCGCTATTTAGCCTTGTCATTGTTTTGACAATTAACTTGCGGCCTGTGAACGTAACAATCTCTATTGGTGTGGTTAGCTGGCTTTCGAGGTGCCATGTATCTGGCATAGATGGTCGAGTATTCGGTCCAGATTAGACGGACCGGAGTAGTTCTTTTGAATGGCTTCTTCCGTGACGGGTTAGAGCCTCGGAATCCGGCATTGACTGCCGTATCCTCCTTATCGTCGCCGTTAATGCGGTAGCTTGTTTTCGATTCGGCGTGACCTGCGTTGTTGTCCTTAGTATCCGGACTACTAAATTTTCACGGAGATTGTTGCTGCGAGCTACTTGCTGTCCTCTCCCGCACAAAAGCGGGTCATTAACGATGTGAGGGCTGCCATGGATTTGGCTTTTACGCCCCGGTGCGGGCTAGCCATTCGTCTGGATGTTGTGTTTGAAGGCTGCGAGGGCCTCTGCGTCCGGACGGTCGGCGATTTGGTTTTCTTCGTCAAGAACCGTGTCGAATTATGCGGCGATTAAATCGGCTCTTGAATGATGTGGCTTAAGTCATCGGCGTCTGGTGGTGCTTTATCGTGTCTTGGAAGTTATCAAGGAATGCGGCCTCGGTCTTCCCAACATCAATTGACTCTGCGGGCAAGCTGTTAAGCCAATGCCGAGCTGGTCCTTTAAGCAGTGGTAGATACTTGATGGCATGGAGGTGCGTCACATGGGCCATATGAATATGGAGAAGATAGTCTTGATCCAAAGCTGCGAGTCTGTTGTGCCATCGTAGGATTCGATGTTCTGAGGTTTAAACCCTTGAGGATCGATGATCCATTACTTCGTCGATGAAGCATAGAGGGTGTGCTGGCGCCTGTATTGGGCAATATCACGGCGCAACTCGAGAAGGCGTATCTGCTGTGTTCGGCCCGGGCGGGTTATTGTATCGCGCGGCGGTATTAAATGCGTGGGTGGTGGGGTGCCACGTGATCCGTAGATGGATCTGGATTGTCTTGCCTTGTCCTCAATATGTCTCACAAGTCGGTAGCGTTCCCTCTTGGCCGTACTTTTGGGCGATCACGGTCTTGGTGGGAACTGGATGCCTCTCTGTCGCGACCACGGTGTGGTCGGTCAGCCATGTCGTCTTGTTGGTGATGAAGGTATGTATGCTTCCTCCTCTAATCGGGGAGCAGCTTGCGTCTTAGGTAACTTTGGAGGCGTTGAGTTTATACTCTTGACGCGAGGACCTCGGTCCATCGATCGGCCAGCAGATCTTGATCAGCTCGGGCTGTTGCTGCTTTTCTTTAGGCTGTTTCTTTGTGGCTATGAGCTGCGCTTGAAGCGCTCTTGTTAACAGGATCCTCGAGTGCAGCGATTCGTCATCGTTGAGCTTGCTTCATCTTCGGAGGAGGCATATAGTTATCATCCTCAACCTCTTAATCTGCCGCCTGTCGTGTGGGCTTGCCTGCGTCCTCTGCGATAAGTCTTGTGGGAGGATGGTCTTGGCACTCTCCGGGGTGTTATTGTCTCCGTGCGGAATCTCCATTCTTCTTTGTGGCGGGATTTAAAGCGGCGCCCGGCTGGCGTCGGCGTTTGGGCTACTTCTTTAGAGAATCTGCCTCCGCTGCTTCTTCGCCATCCTCTTCTTTTGGGGTATCCACCATGTATCGTCATATGGCGGTGGCCTTCGAGTGCCACATGGCTGGCTCTGTTGTCTCCGGCATAGTCGTCCATAGCGTCGATGTCGTCCAGTCGAAGTCTAACATGTCGGTTAAATCCTCGGCAGTGGCTACAAAGTGGGTGGCGGGTGGGCTCTGAATATCTTCCGTCGTCCGTACTCCAACCATCCAGCCATAGTCGGCCGGGACTCTTCGATAGCGAGATGCTTTAGTGAATTGAGGATATCATGAAAGGCGGAGTCTTGGAAAGATGTCATGGCGGTGAGTTCCATAACGGCGCCCAATCCGAATGATTGGTGGAGTGCGGGAGGCTCTGGTCGGCGAGTCGGCACCTCGGAATCCGAGTTTCACGAGGACAAGATCGTATTGGCTCCATCGCCGTGGATGTTGAAGCCCCGGTGGCGTCTATCCACCGGCCCTCGATATAGGCGATCGGCTCGGGCTAATGGCGAAGCGGATCAGTCACGACCACCAAAGGCCTTGTCCGTGGCGAGCTAGATCGTGCCCATCGTCCGCGGTGCGGCGGCGCTTGGCTGTGGCTCGAGTCCGTCGAAGATCAAGTCTCCGCGGACATCGGCCGTGAAGTTTAATCTTCGAATCGACACGGCGGCGGGGCGTAGCTTCGATCTGCTCGGATGGCCAAAGAGGTGGACGCGATGCAAAGCCACGAATCTGAAGATCTGTCCGGGAGAAAGGTCTCACCAGGACAGCGTTGTTGGTCGAAGATGCCATCAAGCCTATCGGTGGCGACACGGAGGAACTCTCAATGAAAGCACCAATGTCGGATTGTCAAAACCGGCGGATCTCGAGTAGGGGTCCCGAGCTGTGCGTCTAGGCGGATGGTAACAAGGGCGAGGACACAATGTTTTTACCAGGTTGGGCCCTCTCGATGGAGGTAAAACCCTATGTCTGCTTGATTAATATTTATGATATGGGTAGTACAGAGTAGATCTACCACGAGATCAAGGAGGCTAAACCATAGAAGCTAGCCTATGGTATGATTGTTGAGATGTATGTTGTCCTCTGGGACTAAAGCCCTCCGGTTTATATAGACAGGAGAGGCTAGGGTTACATAAGTCGGTTACAATGGTAGGAGATCTACATATCCGTATTGCCAAGCTTGCCTTCCACACCAAGGAAAGTACCTTCGGACACGAGCGGAGTCTTCAATCTTCTATCTTCGTAGTCTTGGAGTCGGTGGATATTGATAGTCGGGCTGTCAGGACACCCCTAGTCGAGGACTCCCTCAGCCACCTTAGCCCACGAGCGGGCGTAAGGCAACAAAGCGTGGGGCCAGGCAAACCCAACTATTGACCCAAGACATGATTGGAGCCGATTCATATAATGCTATAAGTTAAGGTGCCGCACTTATGAAAGTGTTGGACTTATCACACCATAATGTGGGAACATAAGCCCCTGGTGTATTAGGCGTACCAAAATATCTGGTGCAAGATGTCATGTAATGAACATATATATATATATATATATATATATATATATAAGGTAATGCAATTGCGTTCGAAAAGTGCTGCATTATTAATTAAAGGAAAGTGCACTATGAGTGCGGACTGATACAAATAGTCTTGGCAAGCAAGGGATTTGGACTAAATAAACATGTCCCCCTCGAGGGGTGAGCTGCGGACTTGGTGTATATAATCGAATTTAGCGCTTCGTAATTGAGACCACACGAGTGTTAAATCGCAGCCTTATTTAGTCCACACTATTTGCATCATGAGTTGGCGGAGTTCACGCCCGGACGAGGCTTCAGTTAGCAGTCGTGTGTACACAAGAAGAAAAATAATAATAATAAAGGGGCACACTTGCGAGCCCTGGTGTGGTCGAACCTTTCTGGGTTCATTGCGATCGTGCCCCTTCCCTGAGCCCATGGTATCTCAAAGCGTAATGATGTCGTGGAGGTTATTCTTGCGATCCTTGAGGCGAGGTTGGGGCCGCATTACTCTGCGAGCTCACGATCGCGCCAGTGGTCTTAGTTGGTATTGCTTGGCGCATTTTTTGTATCCGGCCGTTTAACGGCGGACTTCGAAATGCCTTAGAGGCTACTACGTACTTACGCGCGAGAGCATTGTATGTTCCTCCGTTCGGAGGGCGTTCTGTATTCCCATTGACCGTGATGACTCCACGAGGGGCGACATCTTGAGCTTGAGGTATGCATAATGCGGCACGCGTTGAATTTTGCAAGCGGTTCGTCCGGCGAGCGTGATAGCCGCTGCGAAGCGGGACTATGTCGAAGATTAACTCCTCACTCCGGAAATTGTCCGGGGATCCGAAGACCACTTCCAGTGTTACTGAGCCTATACAGTTGGCTTCCACACCTGGAATGACACCTTTAAAGGTTGTCTTTGTAGGTTTAATCCTTGAGGGGTCTATGCCCATTTTGCGCACTGTATCCTGATAAAGCAGGTTCAGGCTACTACTACCGTCCATCAGGACTCTCGTGAGGTGAAATCCGTCGACGATTGGGTCTAAAACCAATGTGGCGAATCCGCCATGGTGTATGCTGGTCGGATGGTCTCTTCGGTCGAAAGTGATCGGATAAGAGGACCATGGATTGAACTTCGGGGAGACTGGCTCCATCGCATAGACGTCCCTTAGTGCGCGTTTCCTCTCCCTCTTGGGTATATGGGTCGCGTAAATCATGTTCACCGTCCGCACTTGTGGGGAAAACCCTACATCCTCTATTGTTCGTGGTGAGTCTCCTCCTAAATAAATCATTTGTTTAGCCCTTGTCATTGTTTTCGACAATTAACTTGCTGCTTGCTTAAACACCAGCAATCTCTATTAGTGTGATTAGCTGGTTTTTGAAGTGCCATGTATCGGCATGGCGGTCGAGTATTCGGTCCAAATTGGGCCGGACCGGAGTGGTTCTTTTGAATGGCTTCTTCTGACCGGGTTTATAGCCTCATAATCCGGCGTTGACGCCGTATCCTCCTATCGTCGCCTTTAGTGCGGCGTTTGTTTGTTTCAGCGTGACCTGCCGTTGTTGTCTTTAGTATCCGGACTGCGAGAATTTTTACGGAGATTGTTCTGCGAGCTAGCGGATGTCCTCTCCAGCATAAAAAGCTGGTCATTAATGATGTGAGGGCTGCCATGGATTTGGCTTTTCCTGCCCTGGTGCGGGCTAGCCATTCGTCCGGATGTTATGTTTGAAGGCTGCAAGGGCCTCTGCATCCGGACGGTCGATGATTTGGTTTTCTTTCTCAAGAACCGTGTCGAATTGTCTAGCGATTCATCGGCTGCTCAATAATGTGGCTTAGGTCATCGGCGTCTGGTGGTGCGCTTTATCGTGCCACGGAAGTTGTCGAGAATCGGCTTCGGTCTTCCAGCACCAATTGACTCTGCGGGCAAGCTGTTTAGCCAATGCCGAGCTGGTCCTTTAAGCAGTGGGAGATACTTGATGGCATGGAGATCGTCGCGCGGGCCATATGGATGTGGAGAAGATAATCTTGATCCAAACCGTGGGGTCTGTTGTGCCATCGTAGAATTCGATGTTCTGGGTTTAAACCCTTGAGATTTGATGATCCATTACTTCATCGATGAAGCATAAGCGGGTATCTTGGCGCCTCTGTATTGAGCGATATCGCGGCGCAGCTCGAAGCGTATGCGCTGTGTGTTCGGCCCGGCGGGGTTATTGTATTCGGTGCGGCGGTATTCGTCATGGGGTAAAGGCGCATACGTGATCCGTAGATGGATCTGGATTGCCTTGCTTTGTCCTCAATATGTCTCGCAAGTCCGTAGCGTTCCCTCTTGGCCGTACTTTTGGAGCAATGCCGAGTGCGGTCTTGGTGGGGGCTGGATGCCTCTCTGTCACGACCACGGGTGGTCGGTCGACCATCTGTGTCTTTGGTGATGGAGGTATGTATGCTTCCTCCTCTAATCGGGGAGCAGCTTGCGTCTTGGGTAGCTTTTGGAGGCGTTCGAGTTTATACTCTTGACGCGAGGACCTCGGTCCATCGATCGGCCAGCAGTCTGATCAACTTGAAGCTGCTGCTGGTTTTTCTTTAGGCTGTTTCTTTGTGGCGATAAGCCTACGCTTGAAAGCAGCTCTTGTTCGGACAGGGGTCCTCGGTGCATGACAATTCGTTATCGTTGAGGCTTGCCGTCTTGGAGGAGGCATATAGTTATGATCCTCAACCTCTTCATCTACCGCCCTCTCGTGAGGGCTTGCTTACATCCTCCTGCGTTGAGTCTTCTTTGGAGGATTGTCTTCGGCACTCTACGGGGTATTATTATTTCGTGTGGAATCTCCATTCTTCTTTGTGGCGGGATTTAAGGCGGCCTTGTTGGCGCGGCGTTTGGGCTGCTTCTTTAAAAGTACGCCTCCATTGCTTCTTCGCTGTCCCGTCTTTTGGGGTGTCCACCATGTATATGTCGTATGACGAGGTGGTCTTCGGTGCCTCATGGCGCTGGTTCTGTTAGTCTCCGGCATAAATCGTCCATGGCGTCGATGTCGTCGAATCGTAGTCTAGCATGTCGGTGAGATCGTCGGCGGTGGCTACAAAGTGGGTGGTGGGTGGGCTCTGAATTTCTTCGTCGTCCTTATCCCAACCATCACAGCCATAGTCCGGCCAAGGCTTTCACGATAACGAGAGATGCTTTAGCGAATTGGGATGTCGCCAAAAGCGAGTATTGGAAGATGTCATGGCGGTGAATTCCATAACGGTGCCGATCCGACTCGATTGGTAAGGCGTGGGAGCACGGAGTCGGCAAGGAGTCGGCACCTCGGAATCACGAGTTTCGCGAGGGACAAGATTAGTGTTGGCTCCATCGCCGTGGAAGTTGGAGCCCCCAAAGGCGGTGTCTATCCACGATCAGATCTGGCAATCGGCTCGGACTAATGACCGAAGTGGATTCATGTGCGGCCACCAAGGCCTTGTTGATGGCGAGCTAGATCATGCCCATAAATCACGGTCTGGCGCGCCGGCGGTGTGCTCGAGTCCGTCGAAGATCAAGTCTCCGCGGACATCGATTCGTGAAGTTTAGGCTTCGAATCAGACACGGCGGCGAGGTAAGCTTCGATCTGCTCTAGATGGCCATGAATTGGCCCATGATCTAGCGGCCGCCCGAACACGAAGATCTGTCCGGGGAGAAAAGTCTCACCCAGGACAGCGTCGTTGGTTGTAGATGCCATCAATGAAAGCATCTAGGCGGATGGTAACAGGAGACGAGGGACACGAGGTTTTACACATCGGTGACGACACAGAGGAACTCTCAATGAAAGCACCAATGTCGGTGTCAAAACCGGCGTATCTCGGGTAGGGGGTCCCGAACTGTGCGTCTAGGCGGATGGTAACAGGAGACGAGGGACACGAGGTTTTACCCAGGTTCGGGCCCTCTTGATGGAGGTAAAACCCTACATCCTGCTTGATTAATATTGATGATATGGGTAGTACAAGAGTGGATCTACCACGAGATCGAGGAGGCTAAACCCTAAAGCTAGCCTATGCTATGATCGTTGTATTGTATGTTGTGTCCTACGGACTAAAGGCCTCCGGTTTATATAGACACCGGAGGAGGCTAGGGTTACACAGAGTCGGTTACAATGGTAGGAGATCTACATATCCGTATTGCCAAGCTTGCCTTCCACGCCAAGGAAAGTCCCATCCGGACACGGGACGGAGTCTTCAATCTTGTATCTTCGTAGTCTTGGAGTCCGGCGGATGATGATAGTCCGGCTGTCCGGACACCCCCTAGTCCAGGACTCCCTCACTCTCTGTATTCTTTTATGTGTGATTGGTTATCTTTGCAAGTCACTTCGAATTATCAGTTTGGTTTGGCCTACTAGATTGATCTTTCTTGCAGTAGGAGTAGTGCTTAGCTTTGGGTTCAATCTTGCGGTGTCCTTTCCCAGTGACAGCAGGGGCAGCAAGGCACATATTTTATTGTTGCCATCGAGGATAAAAAGATGGGGTTTATACCATATTGCTTGAGTTTATCCATCTACATCATGTCATCTTTCTTAATGCGTTACTCCATTCTTCATGAACTTAATACTCTAGATGTGAGGAGTAATAGTAGTAGATGCAGAATCGCTTCAGTCTACTTGTCACGGATGTGATGCCTATATACATGATCATGCCTAGATAATCTCATAACTATGCACTTTTCTATCAATTGCTCGACAGTAATTTTTCACCCACCGTAATACTTATGCTATCTTGAGAGAAGCCACTAGTGAAATCTATGGCCCCCGGGTCTATCTTTTATCATATAAGTTTCTCATTTACTTATATTTGCATCTTTACTTTTCCAATCTATATCATAAAAATACCAAAAATATTTATCTTATCATATTATCTCTATTAGATCTCACTTTTGCTAGTTTCCGTGAAGGGATTGACAACCCCTTTATTGCGTTGGTTGCGAGGTTCTTGTTTGTTTGTGTAGGTACGAGGGACTTTTGAGGAGCCTCCTACTGGATTGATACCTAGGTTCTCAAAAACTGAGGGAAATACTTACGCTACTTTGCTGCATCACCCTTTCCTCTTCAAGGGAAAAGCAACGCAGTGCTCAAGAGGTAGCAAGAAGGATTTCTGGCGCCATTACCGGGGAGCTCTTCGCTTAAGTCAAGACATACCAAGTACCCATCACAAACTCATCTCCCTCGCATTACATCATTTGCCATTTGCCTCTCGTTTTCCTCTCCCCCACTTCACCCTTTCCATTTTATTCGCCCTCCTTTTTCCGTTCGCCTCTTTATCGCTTGCCTCTTGTGTGCTTATGTGTTGGATTGCTTGTCACGATGGCTCAAGATAATACTAAATTGTGTGACGTTTCCAATACCAATAATAATGATTTCCTTAGCACTCTGATTGCTCCTCTTAATGATGCTGAATCTTGTGAAATCAATGCTGCTTTGTTGAATCTTGTTATGAAAGATCAATTCTCCGGCCTTCCTAGTGAAGATGCCGCTACTCATCTAAACAACTCTGTTGATTTGTGCGGTATGCAAAAGGAGAAAGATACGGATAATGATATTGTTAAATTGAAGTCATTTCCTTTTCTCTTAGAGATCGTGCTAAAACTTGGTTTTCGTCTTTGCCTAAAAATAGTAATGATTCATGGAATAAGTGCAAAGATGCTTTTATCTCTAAGTATTTTCTTCCCCCTAAGATCATCTCTCTTAGAAACGATATTATGTATTTTAAAAAACTTGATCATGAGCATGTTGCCCAACCTTGGGAAAGAATGAAATTAATGATTCGCAATTGCCCTACACATGGTTTGAATTTATGGATGATCATACAAAATTTTTATGCCGGATTGAATTTTACTTCTAGAAATCTTTTAGATTCGGCCACGGGAGGCACTTTTATGCAAATCACTTTAGGAGAAGCTACTAAACTACTAGATAATATTATGGTTAACTATTCTCAATGGCACACCGAAAGATCTACTAGTAAAAAAGTTCATGCGATAGAAGAGATTAATGTTTTGAGTGGAAAGATGGATGAACTTATGAAATTGTTTGCTAATAAGAGTGCTCCTATTGATCCTAATCATATGATTTTGGCTACTTTGATTGAGAATAATAATGAATCTATGGATGTGAATTTTGTTGGTAGGAATAATTTTGGTAACAATGCTTATAGAGGAAACTTTAATCCTAAGCCGGTTCCTAGTAATTCCTCTAATAATTATGGTAATTCCTACAACAATTCTTATGGAAATTTTAATAAGATGCCATCTAATTTTGAGAATAGTGTTAAAGAATTTATGATCTCTCAAAAGAATTTCAATGCCTTGCTTAAAGAAAGATTGCTTAAATTTGATGAATTGGCTAGGAGCGTTGATAGACTTTCGCTTGATGTTGATTCTTTGAAACTTAGATCTATCGCACCTAAACATGATATCAATGAGCCTCTCAAAGCCATGATAATTACCATTGAATAGTGCAAAGAAAGAACCGCTAGGATGCATGCTAAGAAAGATTGCTTTGTAAAAGTGTGTTCATCAAGTTTCCATGAAAATAATGATGAAGATCTAAAAGTTATTGATGTTTACCCTATTAAATCTTTGTTTTGCAATATGAATCTTGATAATGATGGGACTGGAGACGAGTGAACTTTAGTTAAAAGGCGTCCCAATGATTCGTAGTGTTTAGATCTTGATGCTAAATTTGGTAAAAGTGGGATTGGAGAGGTCAAAACTTTACATAGCATTGAACCCACTATTATGGATTTCAAGGAATTTCATTATGATAATTGTTCTTTAATAGATTGTATTTCCTTGTTGCAATCCGTGTTGAATTCTCCTCATGCTTATAGTCAAAATAAAGCTTTTACCAAACATGTTGTTGATGCCTTGATGCAATCTTATGAAGAAAAACTTGAATTGGAAGTTTCTATACCTAGAAAACTTTATGATGAGTGGGAACCTACTATTAAAATTAAAATTAAAGATCATGAATTATGCTTTGTGTGATTTGGGTGCTAGTGTTTCCACAATTCCGAAAACTTTATGTGATGTGCTAGGTTTCCATGAACTTAATGATTGCTCTTTAAACCTGCACCTTGAGGATTCCACCATTAAGAAACCTATGGGAAGGATTAATGATGTTATTATTATTGCAAATAGGAATTATGTGCTCCTAGATTTCATTGTTCTTGATATAGATTGCAATCTTTCATGTCCTATTATTCTTGGTAGACCTCTCCTTGGTGCAATTATTGATATGAAGGAAGGGAATATTAGATTCCAATTTCCATTAAGGAAAGGCATGGAACACTTAACTAGAAAGAAAGTCAAATTACCTTATGAATCTATTATGCGAGCTACTTATGATTTAAATACCAAAGATGGCAATGCTTAGATTTTTTCTCGCTTTCATGCCTAGCTAGGGGCGTTAAACGATAGCGCTTGTTGGGAGGCAACCCAATTTTATTTTAGTTCCTTGCTTTTTGCTTATGTTTAGTAATAAATATATCATCTATCCTCTGTTTAGATGTGCTTTTATGTTTTAATTAGTGTTTGTGCCAAGTAGAACCTATAGGATAACCTACGGTGATAGTTAATTTGATTCTGCTGAAAAGCAGAAACTTTTGCGCGCACGAGAATAATTTTAGTAAATCACAGAAACGTGATTTTGCGTAGATTCTTTTTGCAGTAGATCAATAGACAAATTTTCCAGGACTTCCTAATTTGGTAGGAGTTTTAGAGTTCCAGAGGTATTCAAAAGTTACAGATTTCTATAGACTGTTCTGATTTTGACAGATTCTGTTTTTCGTGTGCTGTTTGCTTATTTTGATGCATCTATGGCTAGTATCGGGGGTGTCGTGGTGGGCGCACGGCAGATGCCAAGGGATGGCTAAAGAGAGGAGGAGGCTCGAGGGTGCTGGTGGCTCCAGAGGCGAGGTTGGCATGCGCGGGCGCGGGACGCCGGACATACCCAGGTTCGGGGCACTCCGGAAAGATAACACCCCTAGTCCTGCCGAGTTTGGTTGGATGATTGATATTACAACGTTGCTCCTAGAGCTGTGTGGAGGAGGAAGGAAGCTGGCAAGGCTTGGGCTGCTCCTTCTCTCCGGTACTGCTGCTGGGTGGCTTGTGCAATGCTTGCTTGGGCTTCTGTCTCTCGTTTCCTTACATGCGATGCGATGGTCTCCTATATGTGGCGATTCTTATCATCATCGTCATCATGCCTCTGTAGGCGTGGGCTCCTGGGGGGTTTTATAGATCAACCCACCCAGGGTTACAATGGTAATATGCTGAGTCGATGGGTCCGTATTGTCGGTGTCTGGGACTACGGGCT
Source organism: Aegilops speltoides (assembly GCA_021437245.1). Taxonomy (NCBI): domain Eukaryota; kingdom Viridiplantae; phylum Streptophyta; class Magnoliopsida; order Poales; family Poaceae; genus Aegilops; species Aegilops speltoides. The sequence goes on along the minus strand of CM038145.1, from coordinate 132,148,319 downwards.
GGGTCCTGCTTGTGGGCTTGTGGTTCGCCGGGTTCCCCTAGGTGCGGGCCCCGCGCGCCTAGGGTGACTGTGTGCCGTCTTGTCGATCGTCAGGGCGTGGCCGAGTCGAGTCATGTACAGTGCTCTCCGTCAGGTTGCCGCTTGCTGTCGTCAGCGGTGAGGGTGGACGCACTGTTGCCATGCCAGCCTTGGTCAGCGGGTAGGTCAGGGGCACTGTTGCCGTGCCCCGGCTGACCACAGGCAAGGGTGGAAACACTGTTTTCTCGGTCATCGGTGGTTTAGGTCTCGTCCCATCGTACGGCCTGGATGGGACGGGAGATGACCCGTGGCTGGGTTGCCGTGGACGCCACTGGTGGGGCTGGCTTGCCATGGAAGCCTTGGTTGTGCAGGGTTGAGTCCTCTTGCGCCAGTTGCTGTGGCCGGGTTGACGCACCTTGCCGAGTCGGAGGGTTCGGCCGGCTTGCGGGCCCTGCGGGTCGAGCGTCCCGGCCAGGCGCGTGCCGGTTTCCAGGGCGATGTGGGCCTCGCTGTTTTTGAGAAGGATCCGGGTTCTGTTGCCTGCCCAAGGTTCATCCCCCCGACCGTAGTCCCCGAAGTTGCGAAGGTCCACCGTCTTCTGATGAGTGGGCCTTCGCAGTTTCCCCCTTGAGCAAGGATGATTCTACGAGCGTCGGGTCTGGCAACACCCACTGTGTGCCGGTTTTCTCGGAAACCGGATCGCGGCATCCCGGCCGTGGCGGGAACCGAGGAGTCTGTCGAATCTTGAGGTGATCCCTTGGGATTTGCGCAGGCACCACGTGGCGCCAGGAAGTCAGAGGGGCCTGACAGGCCACGCGCGTGACGGGACCGGGCGAGGGGCCGGGGGCCCGCCGCCACGCGCCCTTGGGCCATGCGCGTGGATTTATTGTGGCGTCTAGGGGCCGGGCTGAGGTGGTGCTCCTCGACCGGGAGGTCGTGGAGGTGGGGGGCGACACCCCGCCGCGAGCCGACGTGGTCGAGCATGCGGGGGCTAATGGTGGTGGAGGCGGCGGCGTCCTAGAGGAGGCGCCGCAGGTGGCAACGCTGGAGGCGTCACCAGCTATGGAGGAGGCACCACGGGTGGCTGTGCCTGAGGTGGCGACGCAGGGCGTCCCGGTGTCCGGGTCACCGTCGGCGCCAAGAGGGGCGTCAGAGGAGGTGCTGGCCGCGTCGCAAGCGGCCAGCGGGGGGCACGCCTTGGTGCTCCTGCAGGGTGGGCACCGAGCTGTCGTGCCACCGCCTGCGCGGAGCAGAGGCGCGGCCGTCTTCGGACCTCAGACACAGGAGGAGGCGGCGCTGGATGCCGTCAGCCGTCGCCTGCGAGGCCGGACGGAGCGGCTTGAGGCCTTCGCCTAGGCCGAGATGGAGCAGACGCGCGACCTGGAGCGCGGCGTCCTAGTAAGTCTTTCTTCTTTTGCTTCCTTGCAGTTTCTTCTTTGTGGGGGCGCGCCAGCGCACCCACTGGGTGTAGGCCCCAAGGTTCAAGCCAACTACATAGTAGTTGGGTCGAATCTTTAGATCGTTGGACCTGGAGCATCGGGATCTCCATGAGCAGCTTGCTGCTAAGGAGGAGGAGCTTCGCGTCGCCGCAGGTTCGTTCGTGCTCTTTTCTAGTGGGGGCGCGCTAGCGCACCCACTGGATTTGGCCCCCGATATTCGGGCCAACTACGTAGTACTTGGGCCAAATCTTAAGTCTTTTTCTTTTTCTTCTGCTGAACTTTTCTTTTTGCAGCCGAGGTGTTGTCTTGGCGGACCCGGCTGCTCCGGGCTGGTCATCATTACGACCGGCTTGTTGCTGATGCCGGCTGCCTTGGCGTCGAGGCGGCGTAGGCAAGGGTGGAGGCGGCAGCGGCCCAACGGTCTCTTGATGAGGCCAACCGGCTGCACGAGCAGCTGGCGCGTCACAAGAGCCGCCTTGAGGCCGAGGCGGAGCTCCTTAGTATGGAGGCCGCCAAGGTGATGGAGACGCAGCAGGCCCTGGTCGAGGCAGACCAGCAGCGCGGCCAGCTGGCCGACGACAAGGGTCGGCTCCAGGCCGAGGTGGATTGCCTGCGGGAGCGGGCCGCCGCAGCCGAGGAGGCTTCTCAGGGCGAGACTCGTCCCTGCGAGGCGGATGAAGACAAGGACGCCGAGCTGAAGGCGGCCCTTGCTAGGGGGCCGATCTCGAGAAGGCACTCCGGGAGCGCGACTGCGTCGTGGAGCGGGAGCGGCGTGGTACGTTGCTCGAGGCGCAGCACCTGGAAGAGTGCTTCTCCAGTAAGTGCTACTTCTTGTAATTTGCCCGGCCGGGACCCGGCTTTTCTTCCTTGTTGTTCTTCTGATCTTGCTTCTTCTTTTACGACAGGGGCCTTCCCGGAGATGCAGCGCCTGGCGGAGGAAGCCGTCCGCTACCAGTGTGACCCGACCGACGTTGTTGGGTCTGAGACGGATCTGCGGGTGGCCTGGACCTTCCCGAAGATCATCGCCACTGCAGAGGCCCGCGTGCGGGCCCTGGGGACGCAGATGGAGTGGCTGTCCTAGGCCGGCACCGCGATGACGTCGTCCTTGTGGCCGGACTACGTCTATCAGCGCAGCTTCTCGCGCCTAGCGCACTGGCTGGAGGCGGGTCCGGACCGTCTTGGCGAGTGGCGTGTTTCCGCCGCCCATGCCGGTGCCGAGATGGCGCTGCGGTTTGCACTGTCTTGGCATCCGGATCTTCAGCTGGAGGCGCTGGGGGCCGGCCGCTGGTTCGGGCGATTCTTTGCAGGAGCAAGCCGGCCGGATCGCCTCCTGGGCCAGCTACATTGCCGAGTTCGCCTTCCACGACGAGTTCCATCCAGAGCGGACGGAAGACGGCAGGGTCGTGGATGGCAACGACTACGGCTTGCTTCTCCATGACCCGGAGGGGAGCTCGGAGGAGACGGGCGTCTACGGCGACGCGGATGCTGAGGAGGACACCGGTGTCACGCCGGACCCGAAGGCCGCTAGGAGAGGTTCGTCGACGTTGTGACGCGGCGCTGGAGATGCCTGAGATACTTTACGTAGAATCTGTTAAGTAGCAGGTCCACCCACCCATTTTGGGTTGTTTAGGGTGTAATGAACTCGGACCATGGGCCTTTGCTTTAAATATTTGTGTGTGAATGCCGTGAGTGCTTTGTTACTCTTTGCCTTCCGCTTTTTCGAACCGATTTCATATGCTTTTCCTGTCTGAAACCTTCCCCCCGCGAGTCAGACGGCCTAGGCTCCGGTCCATGACAAAGGGTTCGATTCTTCGAGAGGGGCGCGCAGGACTTGGGTCCTTAGAAACGTTGAGCAACAGCGAAACACCCACTGGGCCGGCTGGCAGCAATCCGGCTTGGCCGGTTGGCGAGTAGCCGGTCGTGCGGCTACTTATCTGATGAGTGACGGGTTGGGTCGGTCGACCCGGCGGCCTTTGACTTAGTGTATGAATCGTAAGGGAGCTTTGACCCATTGTGCTTGCCAGCCGACAGCCAAAGCTGGATATGCAGTTTTAGGGCGAAGTGGGGGACCGTGGCATCCCAACTTTTTCAGGAATCACCAAGTAAGGCGGCGAGGTGGTGACCGACCCGGCCTGCCCCCGAGCCCCCGGGTCGAGCGAATCGAGCCAGTGGCCGTGGTCAGTGGTAAAGTGATGCGGAAAAATAGGGACGCAATAAATTGGTCGGCAAAAGGCAGCCCCCGAGTCTCGTTCGGGGACCCTGTAGTTTCATGCCTTTACAAAAGGCGACGATACATACACTTGTGCAGCTAAGTGTAAAACGGGCGGAGGAGTTCCGCGTTCCACGGCCGGGTCGTTTCTTCGCCGGCGGTGTCCTTCTTGCGCTTCTTTGACTTGTGTGTGTCGAAGAGGTTGTAGGTGTTGCGGTCGCGCAAGGCCCTGCTCACGATGAATGGGCCCTCCCATGGAGGGGACAGCTTGTGCTGGCCTGCCTGCTCTTGGACGAGTCGGAGGACGAGGTGCCCCTCGCGGAACGCGAGGGGCTTGGTCTTCTTGTTGTGGTAGTGCCTCAGGCCTTGCTGGTAAATAGCCAAACGGCTAAGTGCCAGAAGGCGTGCTTCTTCGAGCAGGTCGACACCGTCTCCGCGTGCCTCTATGGCTTCGGCTTCGATGTACATCACGACGCGCAATGAGTCGAACTCGATGTCGGTCGGGATGACGGCTTCAGCTCCATAGACGAGGAAGAACGGGGTGAACCCGGTCGACCGATTCAGCGTTGTGTGCAGACTCCAGAGTACTGCTGGCAACTCGTCAAGCCAGCTGCTGGGTGAGCGGATAAGTGGCTCGACGAGTCGCGGCTTGATGCCAGAGAAGATGAGTCCGTTGGCCCGCTCGACCTGCCCGTTGGACTGCGGATGTGCCATGGAGGCCAGGTCGAGGCGGATGCCGGAGACGGAGCAGTATTGCTGGAGCACGCTCTTGGCGAAGTTGGTGCCGTTGTTGGTGATATTGCTGTTCGGCATGCCGTAGCGCGCCGCTATATTCTTGATGAACCGGACGGCTGTTGGCCCGTCCAATTTCTTGATAGGTCTTGCCTCGATCCACTTGGTAAATTTTTCCACTGCCACCAGTAAGTGCGTCATGCCGCCTCGAGCGGTTTTGAAGGGTCCCACCATGTCGAGTCCCCAGACCATGAAGGGCCAGGCGATCGGTATGGTGCAGAGTGCTAACGCTGGCTGGTGGCTTCGTTTGCTGAAGCGTTGGCACCCTTCACATTTGACAACGAGCGACTCGGCGTCTTCAAGGGCCGTGGGCCAATAGAAACCGTGGTGGAATGCCTTGTCCACCAATGATCGTGATGCGGCGTGGTACCCGCACTCACCCTGGTGAATGTTGAGGAGGATCTCGATGCTCGATCCTGCTTGACGCAGCGCTGGAACACGCCGATAGAGCTGTGCTTGACGAGCTCGTTGTTGATGATGCTGTAGGCGGATGCCCGTCGCTGGATTTGCCGAGCTTCGGTCTCGTCCATGGGGAGAACCCAATTCTCCAGAAACTCTGATATTGGGAGAGCCCAAGATGGAGCTGTAACTAGTGCGAAGACGGCCACCAGGGTGGGTTCCGGGTCGGCAGCCCCCAAGCCGGGTTGAGCAGCCCCCGGGTCGGGGATGGCGACGGTCGGGTCTGGGATGGTGGTGGCCGGGTCCAACTGAGCGGCCCCCGGGCCGGGTTATGCAGTCCCTGGGCCGACTTGGGGTGTGGCCGGGTCATCTGGAACATGAATAGACTCGGAGTATGACGGTGGCTTGACGGACTGCTTGCGCAGGTTCTCGAGGGATACGCCGGACGCGATGGCTTGTTAGGACAAGGCAATCTTGGCGAGCATGTCGGCTGCTTCGTTCTCCGCGCGGGGGACGTGGAGGAACTCGCAGTCCTTGAAGGATCCGGATAGTTTCTGGACGAGGAAGCGGTAGCTTGCCATGTTGGAGTCACAGGCGTCCCATTCGCGAACCTTCTTTGCACCACCAGTCCGAAGTCGCCAGAGCACAGGACGCGCCGAATGCCGAGTTCCTTGGCAAGCTGGAGGCCGTGCACAAGGGCTTCATACTCGGCGACGCTGTTGGAGGCGGCGAAGTGGATCTGGAGCGCGTAGCGGAGCCGGTCGCCCTTCGGAGATGACAGTACGATGCCGACCCCCAAGCCGAGTCGCATCTTGGATCCGTCGAAGTGCATGCGCCAGTGCGTCAAGTCTGGAGGCAGTGGAAAGTACTGGGTCTTGGTCCAGTCAACGAGGAAATCGGCTAGGGCCTGAGACTTGATCATGGTGCGGGGCTCGTAGAGGATGGTGTGGCCGGCTAACTGGATAGCCCACTTGGCGACCCGGCCGGAAGCGTCCTGGCACCCAATGATTTCTCCGATAGGCGTCGTGCTGACGACGGTGACGACGTGCTCCTTGAAGTACTGCTTCGTCTTCTTGGCAGTGAGGTACACGCCATAAAACATCTTCTAGTAATGCGGGTAGTTCTGCTTGGAAACGGAGAGCACCTCGCTCAGGTAGTAGAGTGGTCGCTGGACAGCTTGGATCTTGCCCTTCTCTGGTCGCTCGACCACCAGCACTGTGTTGACCGCCTGCGAGGTCGCGGCTATGTAGAGCAACAGCGGCTCCTTGTCGGTCGGTGCGGCCAGGACTGGTGCGGTGGAGAGCATGTGCTTGAGGTCTTGGAAAGCCTCGTCTGCCTTGCCGTTCCATTCGAACGGGCTTGTCTTCTTCATCACAGGGGGAGCGCCCTCTCGCCCAGCCGGCTTAGGAACCGCCTGACCGAGGCCAAGCACCCGGTGAACTTCTGGATGTCGCGTAGCCGAGCCGGCTTGCGCATGCGCTCGATGGCCTTGATCTTCTTCGGGTTCGCCTCAATGCCGCGCTCCGAGACGAGGAAGCCGAGTAGCTTTCTGGCCAGGACACCGAAAATGCACTTTTCCGGGTTGAGCTTGACCTTGTATTCGCGGAGGTTGGCGAATGTTTCCTACAAATCATCGAGGAGCGTGAGGTGCTGCTTGGTCTTCACCACAATGTCGTCCACGTACACGTGGATGTTGCGGCCGTGTTGCGGCAGCATGCATTTCTGCATGCAGCGTTGGTGATGTAGCAGTACACCCCAAAGGGCGTGATGAAGGACGTCTTCAGGGCATCGGCCGGGTCCAGCTTAATCTGGTGATAGCCGGAGTAAGTGTCCAGGAAGGACAAGAGCTCGCACCCGGCGGTCGAGTCGATGACGTCTTCAGGGCATCGGCCGGGTCCATGCGAAGATATCCCGATTCTCACGGAGGAAGTCGACGAGCTCGCCTTCCTATTTGTTGTCGAGGCGGGCGCCTACGACAACGTACTTGCTGCAGCTGGGGTCTTCAGGGTTGAGCTTCACTTTCTTGGTCTCCTTGGAGGGCTTGAAGGTAGCCTCGTCGACCGTGTCCGACGTCGGGATCGACGCATCGGAAGCCTCGCCTGCCAAGGCGACGATCCGGTCGAGCTGGCGCCGCTCCTCGGCAATGACGAGTGACTCGGCCAGCTTGGCGCCGTCTCGGGCGCACTCAAGAGATTTGCGGTAGCCGCCGGTGACGGTAATGTGGCCCTTGGGACCCGGTATCTTCATCTTCAGGTATGCATAGTGGGGAACCGCCATGAACTTGGCGAGCGCGGGCCGGCCCAGCAATGCATGATATGCGTTGGACAGGTCCACCACTTCGAACCAGATAGGCTCGCGTCGGAAGTGGCTGCTGTCGCCGAACAGGACATCGAGCCGGACTCGGCCAATGGGCGAGGAGGAAAGGTCGGGCATGATGCCATGGAAGACTGTCCGAGTCGGCTCTAGGTCCTCGACCTTGAGGCCGAGCTTGGTCATCATGTCACGGTAGAGGATGTTGATGCTGCTGCCACCGTCGATGAGGACTCAAGAGAACTTACATGTGCGCCATGCGATGATGGTGGGGTTGAGGACGAGGGCGTATCCACCCGCGCGACGATGACTGCCGGGTGGTCCTCACGGGTCCAGGTGATCGGGCGATCCGACCTGGGCATGAAATCCGGCTTGGCCGGGACGACAGTGTTCACCTCCTGCCGTAGAAGGCGCTCGCTGCATTTGTCGTCGCCGAGGCTGGTGAAGATGTCATAGGCCGCGCTCTGGTCTGGGTAGGCATCGTTCCGCATCGCGCCACCCGCGGGAGGCGGCGGTGGAGGCGGAGGCGGCTGCCCCGTGCCCGGAGCCGCAGCCGGAGCCGGAGGAGGCGGAACGTCCCCCCTCATGATGCGCTTGGTGATGGCGTGTTGCCGAAGCGTGTGTGTGGAGGGTCTTGCGCCGCTCTTGTACTTGCATGGGGCGTCAAGCATCTCTTCGAAACTCATGGCAGGCTGCCATGCCATCTTGCCGGTCTGCCGGTGCTTTGCTGGCGGGTCCGCCGCGGGCTCGGTGGCCGTGATGAGCCGGTTGTCATGACGCTGTGCCGGTGGGTCGGCCTTGCACTTGTTGTTCTGATTATGCTGGTGCCGGCTACTTTCGCCGGCCGGCTTATGAGGAGGAACTGGCTTTGCTTTGCCGGCTTCGTCCAGCGCCACCTGGATCTTCATGGCATAGTCGGCGTTGGCGTACTTGTCCGCCGTCACCATGAGCGCGGCCATGGTGGCCGGCTCAGAGCGTAGGAGCTTGTCCTTGTGGAGGGTGCTGTCCCGGCACCCGCTGACGATGTACTGGATCGCCTGGACTTCATGGACGCCCTCGCAGGTGTTTTGGAGCTCGGTCCAGCGTGCGAGGTACTCGCGACCCGTCTCCATCGGCCCCTGCACGCACATGGCGAGCTGGCTAGGGCGACCGGGTCACTTGTAGGTCCCCGTGAAGTTGCGGACAAAGGCATCCTCGAAGTCGACCCATGTGTTGATGCTGCCCATCGGCAGATTGTTCAGCCACGTGCGGGCCGACCCCTGGAGCATGAGCGGTGCGTAGCGCAGGGCTAGACGAAAATTGGCACCGGTGATGCCAATGGCCGTGGTGTAGTCGGTGAGCCAGTCTTCTGGCTTCACGGTCCCATTGTACTTCGGGGTGTCGCGGGGGAGCACAAACCCTTTCGGAAAGGGCTCCTCCTGGATGTGTGGGCCAAAGCACGTCGGCCCGATAGCGCCGCTCTCCTCCACCTCCATGGAGCGAGCGAGCTGATCGAGGCGGTGGCGTGCGTCGGCGTCGTCGATGGCGCGCAGGCCGAGTCGACTGGCGGCCAGGCCCCGAGGGGCCGGGTCGGTTGGAGCCGGACGCCGGCCAAGCTGGCCGGCTCCGCAGTGGGTCTCCGGGGCGGGCTCGTTGCCCAGAACGTCGGCTGCGGTGGCGGCCGGGTTGCGTCGAGTCCGGGCTTGGCCGGAGTGTGCCTTGCCGGGTGGCGAGGAAGCCGTGTGCAGAAGTTCGCCGGGTCCGCCAAGACGGGCGGAGCCGGACCCCGCCGGCTTGGCGAGCTGGTTGAGGCGATCCTGCTGGGCATTGGCGGCACGGAGGAGCTCACGCATCCGCCCGATGCGCTCCTTGAGCTCCTCGCCCATGAGTTGGTCGAGGCCAACCGCGGTTGCCTCCGCAGCACGCATGTTCTTCACTGGGGTTTCGTAGACGGTCCGGACCGCGCCGAAGGCTCGGCCGATCGCTCCTCCCCGGGCGCGTGCGTCGGCGACCCGGCTTGGCTCAGCCGTGGCGGGCGTAACTCCGTGAGCGGCATCGTGCTCCATCTGAGCGGCCTCCAGGCGGCGCCTGGTGGCGGCCAGCGTCTCGGACAGGTCCATCATTTGCTGGCGCCTATCCTCGAGCTGGGTTCGGGCTTCGGCGACGTTGGTGGCATCAACGTCGGTGCTGATGGGGATGTTGAGGCTCTGTATCGCAGCGCGCAACGGATCAGAAGGCTCCGTCCGTTCTGCGATGGCCCTGGCCTCTGCGGCCTTCCTCGTCTTGCTCGACGAGGAAGAGGTGCCATCGCCCGTGACGTAGACCTCCACATGGACATCCATCCCCCCGGGCAGCGATGCCTCTGCCGAGGGAAAGGGGAGAGTCGGAGTAGCTGAGCACCTCGCTGGGGTACTCGTCGGTCGCGAGCGCATCGGAGATGCGGAGCACAGCGAAGGAGGCGGCGAGTGCGCCGACGACATCGTCCGCCAGCGCGACGGACTCATCGGTGTAGGAGAAGGGCCCCGTCTGAAGCATGCTCCCGGCCAGCTCCTCGAGCTGCCCCATGGTGGGTGCCAACTATCGTGGTGGGTGCATGGCAGATGCCAAGGGATGGCTAAAGAGAGGAGGAGGCTCGAGGGCACTGGTGGGCTCCAGAGGCGAGGTTGGCATGCGCGAGCGCGGGACGCAGGACATACCCAGGTTTGGGGCTCTCCGGAGAGATAACACCCCTAGTCCTGCCGAGTTTGGTTGGATGATTGATATTACAACGTTGCTCCTGGAGCTGTGTGGAGGAGGAAGGAAGCTGGCCAAGGCATGGGCTGCTCCTTCTCTCCGGTACTGCTGCTGGGTGGCTGGTGCTATGCTTGCTTGGGCTTCTGTCTCTCGTTTCCTTACATGCGATGTGATGGTCTCCTATGTGTTGTGATTCTTATCATCATCATCATCATGCCTCTATAGGCGTGGGCTCCTGGGGGGTTTTATAGATCAACCCACCCAGGGTTACAATGGTAATATGCCGAGTCGGTGGGTCCGTATTGTCGGTGTCCGGGACTCCGGGCTGGGTCCCGCTTGTGGGCTTGTGGTTCGCTGGGTTCCCCTAGCCGCGGGCCCTGCGCGCCTAGGGGGACTGTGCGCCGTCTTGTCAATCGTCAGGGCGTGGCCGGGTCGAGTCATGTACAGTGCTCTCCGTGAGGCTGCCGCTTGCTGTCGTCAGTGGTGAGGGCGGGAGCACTATTGCCATGCCAGCCTTGGTTAGCGGGTAGGTGAGGGGCACTGTTGCCACGCCCCGGCTGACCACAGGCATGGGTGGAAACCCTGTTGTATCGGTCATCGGTGGTTTAGGTCTCGTCCCATCGTACGGCCTGGATGGGATGGGAGCTGACCCGTGGCTGGGTTGCCGTGGACGCCACGGGTGGGGCTGGCTTGCCATGGAAGCCTTGGTTGCGCCGGGTTGAGTCGTCTTGCGCCAGTTGCTGTGGCTGGGTTGACGTACCTTGCCGGGTCGGACGGTTCGGCCGGGTTGCGGCTCTGCGGGTCGGCGACCGGCGAGCCGTGCCGGTTTCTTGAAGCGTCACGGGCCCATTGTTTTGAAAAGGATCCGGGTTCGTTGCCTGCCCGGGGTTCAACCCCCCGACAGGGGGGTATGAACCATAGAGAACTTGGAATACAGTAGGTTTAACACCAATATATAAATAAAAAATTAGTTCATTACAGTACCTTATGTGGTGGTTTTTCTTTCTTGCACTAACGGAGCTCATGAGATTTCCTGTTGAGTTTTGTGTTGTGAAGTTTTCAAGTTTTGGGTAAAGATTTGATGGACTATAGAATAAGGAGTGCCAAGAGCCTAAGCTTGGGGATGCCCATGGCACCCCAAGATAATCCAAAGACAACCAAAAGCCTAACCTTGGGGATGCCCCGGAAGGCATCCCCTCTTTCGTCTTCGTTTATCGGAAACTTTACTTAGAGCTATATTTCTATTCACCACATGATATGTGTTTTTGTTGGAGCGTCTTGTATAATATGAGTATTTGCTTTTTAGTTTACCACAATCATCCTTGCTGTACATACCTTTTGGAAGAGACTCACATGATTTGGAATTTATTAGAATACTCTATGCGCTTCACTTATATCTTTTGAGATAGAGAGTTTTTGCTCCAGTGCTTCACTTATACTTTTTAGAGCACGGCGGTGGCTTAATTTTTTAGAAATTGTTGATCTCTCATGCTTCACTTATATTACTTTGAGAGTCTTTTAGAACAGCATGGTATTTTCTACGGTTATAAAATTGGTCCTAGAATGATGGGCATCCAAGTTGGGTATAATAAAAACTATCATAGGAAGTGAATTGGATGCTATGATAAATTTGATGCTTGATAATTGTTTTGAGATATAGAGGTGGTGTTATTAGAGTCATGCTAGTTGGGTAATTGTGAATTTAAAGAATGCTTGTGTTGAAGTTGGCAAGTCCCAAAGCATGCACGTATGGTAAAAGTTGTGTGACGAATTTATTGCATGGAGTGCTCTTTTGATTGCCTTCCCTTGTGTGAGGTCAGGGGCGCGCGATGGTTAACTCCTACCAACCTCCCCCCTAGGAGCATGCATAGTAGTACTTTGCTTCGAGGGCTAATAAAACTTTTGCAATAAGTATATGAGTTCTTTATGACTAATGTGAGTCCATGGATTATACGCAATTTTACCTTTCCATCATTGCTAGCCTCTTCGGTACCGTGCATTGCCCTTTCTCACCTTGAGAGTTGGTGCAAACTTCGCTGGTGCATCCAAACCCCGTGATACGATATGCTCTATCACACATAAACCTCCTGATATCTTCCTCAAAATAGCCACCATGCCTACCTATTATGGCATTTCCATAGCCATTCCGAGATATATTGCCATGCAACTTTCCACTGTTCCGTTATCATGACATGCATCATCATTGTCATATTGCCTTGCATGATCATGTAGTTGACATCGTATTTGTGGCAAAGCCACCATGTATAATTTTCCATACATGTCACTCTTTATTCATTGCTCATCCCGGTACACCGCCGGAGGCATTCATATAGAGTCATATCTTGTTCTAGTTTTGAGTTGTAATTCATGAGTTGTAAATAAATAGAAGTGTGATGATCATCATTATCAGAGCATTGTGCCATAATAAAAAAAAGAAAGGCCAAAGAAAAAAAAGAAGGGCCCAAAAAAAGAAAATAAAACAAAAAAGGGCACAATATTACAATCCTTTCCCACACTTGTGCTTCAAAGTAGCACCATGTTCTTCATAAGAGAGTCTCTTATGTTGTCACTTTCATATACTACGGGAATTTTTCATTATACAACTTGGCTTGTATATTCCAACAATGGGCTTCCTCAAAATGCCCTAGGTCTCCATCAGCAAGCAAGTTGGATGCACACCCACTTAGTTTCTTTTGTTGAGCTTTCATACATTTATAGCTCTAGTGCATCTGTTGCATGGCAATCACTACTCCTCATGTTGACATCAATTGATGGCCATCTCCATAGCCCGTTGATTAGCCTGGTCAATGTGAGACTTTCTCCTTTTTTGTCTTCTCCACACAACCTCCATCATCATATTCTATCCCACTCATAGTGCTATATCCATGCCTCACGCTCATGTATTGTGTGCGAGTTGAAAAAAGCTCAAGCACGTTAAAAAGTATGAACCAATTGCTTGGCTGAAACCGGGGTTGTTCTTGATGGGAGCATTTTGTGTGCTGAAAATGAAACACAGCCTAACTATATGATTTTGTAGGGATAAACCTTCTTTAGCCATGATATTTTGAGAAGACATGATTGCTTTGTTAGTATGCTTGAAGTATTACTATTTCTTATGTCAATATGAACTTTTATTTTGAATCATTTGGATCTGAACATTCATGCCACAATAAAGAAAATTACATTGAGAATTATGCTAGGTAGCATTGGACATCAAAAATTCTGTTTTTATCATTTACCTACTCGAGAACGAGCAGGAATTAAGCTTGGGGATGCTTGATACGTATCCAACGTATCTATAATTTTTGATTGTTCTATGCTATTATATTACCCGTTTTGGATGTTTATGGGCTTTAATTTACACTTTTATATCATTTTTGGGACTAACCTACTAATCGGAGGCCCAGCCCGAATTGTTGTTTTTTTGCCTAGTACAGTGTCTCGAAGAAAAGGAATACCAAAAGGAGTCCTAACGGAATAAACCTTCAGGAGCAATCTTTTTGGAACAAACACAATCCAGGAGGCTTGGAGACGTCAAGCAGCAAACGAGGTGGCCACGAGGGTGCCCGGCGCGCCCTAAGGGGGTGGGTGCGCCCCCACCCTTGTGGGCCCCTCGTGGCTCAACCGACCTACTTCCTCCTATATATATCCACGTAACTTGAAAACATCCAGCAGCACCATGAAAAACTATTTCCACCACCGCAACCTTTTGTATCTGCGAGATCCCATCTTGGAGCCTTCGTCGGCGCTCCGCCGGAGGGGGAATCGACCACGGAGGGCCTCTACACCATCTAGGCCTCTCCGATGAGTTGTGAGTAGTTTACCACAGACTTCCGGTCCATAGTTATTAGCTAGATGGCTTCTTCTCTCTCTTTGAATCTCAATACAAAGTTCTCCTCGGTCTTCTTGGAGATCTATTCGATGTAACTCTTTTTGCGGTGTGTTTCTCGAGATCCGATGAATTGTGGGTTTATGATTAAGTTTATCCATGAGAAATAATTGAATTTTCTCTGAATTCTTTTATGTATGATTGGTTATCTTTGCAAGTCTCTTCGAATTATGAGTTTGGTTTGGCCTACTTGATTGATCTTTCTTGCAATAGGAGAAGTTCTTAGCTTTGGGTTCAATCTTGCGGTGTCCTTTCCCAGTGACAGCAGTGGTAGCAAGGCCCGTATTTTATTGTTTCCATTGAGGATAAAAAGATGGGGTTTATATCATATTGCTTGAGTTTATCCCTCTACATCATGTCATTTTTCTTAATGTGTTACTCTGTTCTTCATGAACTTAATACTCTAGATGCAGGTAGGAGTCGGTCGATGTTTGGAGTAATAGTAGTAGATGCAGAATAATTTCGGTCTAGTTGTCAAGGACGTGATGCCTATATGCATGATCGTGCCTAGATAATCTCATAACTATGCACTTTTCTATCAATTGCTCGACAGTAGTTCACCCACCGTAATACTTATGCTATCTCGAGAGAAGCCACTAGTGAAACCTATGGCCCCTAGGTCTATCTTTTATTATATAAGTTTCTCATATACTTTTATTTGCATGTTTACTTTTCCAATCTATATCATAAAAATACCAAAAATATTTACCTTATCTTATTATCTCAATCAGATCTCACTTTTGCAAGTTTCCATGAAGGGATTGACAACCCCTTTATCACGTTGGTCGCGAGGTTCCTGTTTGTTTGTGTAGGTACGAGGGACTTTTGAGGAGCCACCTACTGGATTGATACCTTGGTTCTCAAAAACTGAGGGAAATACTTACGCTACTTTGGTGCATAACCCTTTCCTCTTCAAGGGAAAACCAATGCAGTGCTCAAGAGATAGCAGTTTTCATCATATTTCTTGAGTTAATTCCTCTACATCATGTCGTCTTACTTAATGCGTTACTCCATTTTTATGAACTTAATACTCTAGATGCATGCTGGATAGCGGTTGATGTGTGGAGTAATATTAGTAGATGCAGAATCATTTTGGTCTACTTGACACAGATGTGATGCCTATGTTCATGATCATTGCCTTAGATGTCTTCATAATTATGCGCTCTTCTATCAATTGCTAGGCTGTAATTTGTTCACCCACCGTAATATTTACTATCTTGAGAGAAGCCACTAGTGAAACCTATGGCCCCCGGTTCTCTTTTTCATTATATTTAATCTCTTTTACATCATACTACTTTCCGATCTACTATTTTGCAATCTTTTACTTTCTGATCTATAAACCAAAATTACCGAAAATATTTACTATACCATTCATCTATTTCTCTCAGATCTCACTTTTGCAAGTAACCGTGAAGGGATTGACAACCCCTTTATCGCGTTGGGTGCAAGTTTGTTGATTGTTTGTGCAGGTAATCGGTGACTTGTGCGTAGTCTCCTACTGGATTGATACCTTTGTTCTCAAATTGAGGGAAATACTTACTCTACTTTGCTGCATCACCCTTTCCTCTTCAAGGTAAAAACCAACGGAAGCTCAAGAGGTAGCACACACACCCACGCACATAAGACTAGTACTCCGTAGCACTCTTTGCGTCTTCTGCGTCTTCCCCGACCACACACGTGCCACGGTGGAGCTCATTTTTGTAAGATGATGCAGCCCACATGATAATTTGACGCGTATAGTAGTAGTTACTCACTTATAAATAATGGAGGGTTGGGAACCACGCATGAACGGTGCCGTGTCATTTATAATTAAAGGCTTTTTCTTCAGTGGAATGCACACAATATAAATAGGTGCATATTAAGAGAAAAAGAAACCGCTCCACTATATACATAGCCAGGACGAGCCTACACGGTTGCTTGCTGGGGTTGCTCTCTTCACACTCTCTCGCACAAAATGACTGTGGCCACGTCTCTAACATCCGGGCGGATCACGTTTGCTGGGGGAAGGGGTGAATGCTTTGTGTAGATGCGGTCGCCGTCGCCGATGGCGAAAACCCACTATCGACACGTCCCGATCAGGGGTCCCCGCCGTTCTCTCTCACAAGGCCGGTGTGGTTGCCTTCGTCCCTTGCTCACCGCCGCGACGTTGGAAGTTACCGCCTCCCGCACCCTCCTCTAGGTTGAGGTACGTCCCAACATCCCTCAGGTATAACTTCCTTTACATCCGGCTTGCACCACTGCCCCAAGTGACCACATCACTCCATGTGTATATTTCTCTACTTCTTTTCCCCGCATGTACCTCTACTGGCTTCTACTGTATTTGTGATGAGTTTATCTCTCATCAACTAGTCCCAGTAATCTTATTCTAATCACGCTTCTTCAATTTCATTGCCACAGGGATGCTCATCTCGATATTAGTGAAACTGCACAAAATGATTCGATGGTCAAAGGGTTGCAAATTTCATTTATTTGGAAGGTTCAACGTCGCCAGCAAATTAAAGCCTGTTTAGGGTTTAGGGTACAAGGTCGACGGACTGCATGGATCGTTTCTTTTTACACTTATTTTGGAACAGAGGGAGTACATGTTGTTGATGATCTCTCAATCATTGAGACGAAAAGAACACATGTTAGTCTCCTTTGTATTTGACGAAATGTTGAAACGGGGAAACCTTGGGTGCAAGATACATGAAACAGAAGCTAGAAGTTCATAGCATTGTATAAATGTATCTCCCTGAGAAATTACAGTACGTACTATACTACTATGTAAAGAGTTAGGTGTCGCACAGTGTTCAGAAAGTATGGTGATAGTGTGAGGTGGGCCATGTAATCACTGAGCATGCATGTTTTCACTGCTTCCGCACTCCTCCGCTGTAAGAATGGAGAAAATTATAATCTACCTCCTTTTGCCAAAACGTGGAAAATCCAACAGTCATACGACCTCAGTAATAATGACCAATGAGCCATCAAATCACATAGACCCAACAGTAAGTTGGATCGACGAAGCAACCATCACTCTTGAATCCGATTCTCTGTTCAACGCAGGTGCTAGTGAGAGGTCGCGTCCGCTCTGCCCGGGCATGAATACGGCACCGATTCTCTGGAGCGGCACTTATTGTTTCGGGCAGGAAGCGCGCGTGGGCGATCTACGGGCTTTGGGTGGGCCAAGCTGGTCAGGAGCGGCCGTGGCTGCTGTCCCAAACGGACGCCTGGAAATGAGAGGATGCACCCACTCTAGCGGCTAAATCATACACTACACACCATCTCTCTATAGGAGTAGGTCGATGTGTCGCTCTCTCTCACACACACACACTATTAAAACACACACACACACACACGTTCATAGAATAGAAATAGCGTGCGAGTGGGAAGCCACATGAAGTGAGATAAATGGAGTACGTACAAGAAGAGAAGAGGTGACGAATATTCCATAAAACCTTGACTGAAGAGTAGTACTCCCTCCGTCTAGGTGTTAAGTCATCTTACGGAAATCAGATATTCCCAAAATATTTAGGCGTCGTCCCCTCCTAGCCTCATTGCTAGCAAGCATTGTTACTTACTCTGCCTTGTTATCTCCCCCGGAAGCCCAATGCATGGAGAGCAACTACGCGTTGATAGGACAAGGAATCAAAGTCGGCTTGCATGCAAGTTAATACGTGGCCCTGCATGGTAGCTAAAATGGCATCTCTTAATTATTGTGATTAATTGTTGCGTTTAGAAACAGAAATCAGGGTTCTGATTGGAGGAAGGACTAGTCAAGTTTCTCCTTCTCCTCCAATCTGCTTGCACCTTGGTCCTGCTGCACCTTCTAACATTACTCACACATAGATGAAGGGAGTAGTACGAGATACGCTAGCACACTGACTTGGGTCGAATACAAGTGCCCAAAATTATTGGAAGAAAGCAAAGTGTACAAACTAAATAATTAAAATTGAATTTCTCGTTATTTTTTCGAAACGGAAGTAAAATATTTCCCTCGTCCACTAAATAAGAGGAGAATAGAGTTTCACTGTTTGCAAAGTGACCCTACAAATAAACGGCATGGCAATTACTCTCAGTACGCCCTAGTACATACGGTGGCACACTGACTTAGGCCGAATATAAGTTCCCAAAATATTTAAAATTGGAGTATTCTACATCCCACCTTTCCGATATTTTGACCGTGCGTGGTTCAGTTGTTCACTTCGGAGGGTCTCTCACCCCTTCTTCCTCGCTTTCGTACATAGTGTGGGCGGATCGGCCTCCGGCCGCTCACTGAGCCACATCCCAAGAACCTTAAGGTATAATTTACTTATTCCACATTCATTGCTCTAGCTGCATGTGTGCTTCTTCTGCTTCTTCACCCGAATCTAGGTGTTGGATCAAACAGGAAAGTAGTGGGGAAAGTTGTAAAGCATGAATCTAGGACGTGGTTCAAAGAGGGAAGGAAGGGGGGAAAGTAGTACAGACTGGCTATCCAGCTCCTATGTTAGTCGAAAATGGAAAACAATGACAAGTGGAGTACGCACGTCTGTAATGAACTGATCTTTCTATTTTGGGAGACAAGGCTGTAGAGTCTTAGCAGGACTAGATTTGCTGTCCTCACATAGGGAAAGGTGTCTAAAGATAACAGAACTGGTACCAACACAAATATGCTCCTTGGTTGTTTGTTCTTTGTTGCAACATACTGTGCATCACCCCTTTATACATCAGTAGATGCACATGGTGCTGGTGTGTCCACTGTCCCGTAAAACTCTTTAGCTGTTGTTAATCTAAGGCCCTATTTTTTGAAAAAGTACTAGGAGTATTTTTAGTCCCAACTGAAAAGTTCCTAGTCCCTACATGTTTGGCTCCAGGGACTAAACATGGACTAGAGGTTATTAAATGACGTGCTAAAAGACCATGTTACCTCTAGTAATGAACTAGTAGAGATAAGGTGCGATGCTGGGCAGGGGCAACTGTTGGAAAAATTCCCAAAAAGACTCTCCCTCAGGGTATTCTTTCTTTAGTCCCAAATGCCCACTTTTAGTCCCTAAAAGTCCCTCCTGTTTGGTTTAGATGGTACTAAAAGTGACTTTTTTAGTCACTACACCTTGTAAACAAACACCCTCTGTCGCTAGAAAATTGAAGCAATGCCACAGTTAAAAGCAAGTTACATGTTTAACGAATTTTATTTTTAATATAATCTCTCTATTAATATGAATCAATACCACCGTTTGAGAAATGCTACTGCCTTGCTTTCTTTCCAAGTCAGATGCTTTTTTTGAGGGGTTCTGTGTCATCCACCGTTATTGACCAGTAGTTATCTCCTTTGCACCTCTCTGTAAACAGGGTTATCTACTTCACCTTGTTGCTATTGTGACCTTTTGTTGCACTGCATAAAACACTTTTGTTTTAAGAGTGTTTTGTGCAGTTCAACCAAAATTTCACACCAACAACGTTGCTTGATTGCTTGATCTTAGTGGAACTGCACAAGAGGAGATCCGTCTTCCTATCCATGCTGGCAAATTTGTTTCAGATCTTCTTCTTCTGAGTTGTTTGAATTCCTCGTCATGAGAGGTTAGTACTAGCCTTCTTTCACATGATTGTGCAGTGTGCTTTCATATATTGTGCTACTTATGGTAATGTTGCTTGATTTGAGTGCACTGCACAAATGGAGACAAGACTTACAATCTGTATGTGCACCATAATATCCCATTGAGGTAAGATAATGATATTTCACAATTGTTGGCCTATATTTTGCTACTATCATTAGAAAATTAATGTCATTGTTTAGTTCTATACTTGTGCTCCCTAATTGACATGACAAATCTTATATTGAGGGAGAAACTTATCTATTATTGAACCAAGTGATGAAGGGGAAGAACAATCTAAAGAAAAACCAAAATCAACTCCCGGTGCTGTAATGAAGCAATGGAACTGTGATGACACAAGTAATGATCTAGTTTTGCATCTTAATTTATTGCTAAGGCTGGAACGAGCAATTGTTTTGCCACTGATTTGGCGCCACTCTTAATGTAATACTCCTATGTAATTATCTCTACTTGTGCAAACAGGGATCTTCTTTGAAGATAACATATATTTTAGTGGAACTGCAAAAGAAGATGTTGGAAACATTGAACTAGTCGAGGAGTATATGGTAAGCATGGCAACCACAGTAGATAGCAGCAGATGGTCCCGGAGAAGTGCTTCATTTGTCTGCTCTACACAATAAGCCTCCAGACAAAGGTTGGTACCGGCCCAAAGATTTCATCCATATGATTGAGCTTTGTCATCTCTATTGGTGTTGTGGTACTATGTAGCTACTGTCATGAAGTGCTTCATCTGTGCTGTTTTAAATATTTCCTTTCCTTTTTTGAGCCAACATGAATGCTAGCATTTAGTTGTCCTCTTGTCTTTGCACAACAGGATCATCTTCCTCTAAATAAGAACATGGAGTACGTGAAGTTCCTAGTTTCGATTCTTCCTTGATGAAGAAGCCAACCCTCTCTTCTTATCAGAAGGGAGCAGTGGAAGGATGGTTACATTATTGCCCACCAGAACAAACTAACTTCAGCTCAGAAGAACTCACGGATCTCCATCTTTGTTGTTGTGATGGCCAATACAATGTTGTTTTAGGATTCTTTCTGGTGAGTTCCATTTTTGTAAATGTGTGCTCTGCATGGATCATGTTGGTTGCCTATTTAAATTGTCAATTCATAGTACAATTTGCTTTATACTAATCACTTTTTTTGTATTTATGCAAACAGGGTTGCTCAGCTTGATTTCAATTGGATCTGCATAAAATGTTCACGAATACATCGAATATTCTCGAATCATTCATTTCCACCACAAGAAAGGAGGTGCTGATATGTTCAAAGTGTTGCAACATATAAAGGCGAAATCATACAAGCTATGCGTGAATGTGGTTGATTTTGGTGGAACTGCACAAAAAGAACATCTAGTTTATTTAGCTTGAGGAGCCATGTCAATGTCCGAACAGATGGCAAACCCTTCCCATTCCAAAATTGTAGGCATTTGATATTTTGGAATGGGAAAACCTTGTCAAAGTTTGCTCATTGATGTATGCAAAACAACACGCATTTGACATTTTGGAATGGGACAACCTTATTGTCAGGACCCCGATCCTAAGTCACACCGATCTAGCATGTAACACATCATATCACTTTGCGGCCTCACGCATGGTATTCACATGGGCGCCACCTTACCTGGCCCGGGTCCGTTTGCGCCTTTTGGTTCACGTATATAATAGTGCCACTAGCATCCATATGACAAAGAACCCGGGCCGACATGACTAGTTTTAAACCCAAGGTGGCGCTAACTTACAGGGATAGGCATACATGACCTAGCAACGAACATGTCAATCAACAATGTATGAACCCAAGTCGTAGCAAGCTAAAAGGACTTAAAGGAACAACGTGTGACATTTCCCCGAAGGGACAGACACCAGAACGAAGAAGGACACAAGTTGGCCAGCCTGAGTGTTCTGAAGCAGTAGCAAGCTACCGTGGCTTAGTGGAAGCACTAGGAGACATTTCCCGGTAAGAGAGGCTACCAAGAATAAACAACTAGGTTGTCGGATCCCACACATACCAAGAATTTCAATAATCATACACACAATATGCTCGATATGTGCAAATACAACATGGCATAACAACATGACTCTACAACTCAAGTAATAATTCATTATGCTCCGAGGAGCGAGATATTACAAACATGGATCTCATGACCCAACATTCAGAGCATACAAACAACAAGCACATGAAGAAGCTTAACTTGTCTGAGTAAAGACAACTACAAATGAAAAAGGCTGAGAAGCCTGACTATCTACAAGATCCTGCTGAGGGCACAAGATCGTAGCTTAGGTAAAAATCTAAACGTCGAAGTCCACGCGGAACTACTAGTGAGACTTGAGTCTCTCAGCAAAACATAAATTAAGCAAACATGAGTACAAATGTACCCAGAAAGACTTACATCAGAACTAACTACATATGCATCAGTATCAACAAAGGGATGGTGGGGTTTAACTACAGCAAGCCAACTTTGACTCGGTGGCTATCCTGAACTACGACTGCAAGTAACTCTTTTGAGGTGGCCCACACGAGTCCACATATTCACCATATCAATACACCACTATGGATCCGCTCCCGTCTCCCTACAAGAACGCCATCCATAGCACTCACGCTTATCTTGCGCATTTTAGAGTATCCACTTTCACTTATCTATGAATTGCACAAGCAACCCAATAGTCCTTTACCGCGGACGCGGCTATTCAAATAGATCATGTTAACCCTGCAGGGGTGTACTTGTCCACACACACTCTCGCCACTTACCGCCACATACACGTCATGTATCTCGGCAACCTTCAAGCGGAAGCCTGGCGAGGGTGTCGGCCGCGACCTGACTAACCATGCAAGACTCTAGTCCAGGTTTATCGCCTATTCATGTTCCATCTGCAAGGAGATCTGGCCGGGGTGTCGCTCACGGCCTCAAACAATGTGAGCAGGGTTCCCAAGCCCACCATCTGGGTGCCACTTGGTACAGCATGCCACTGCACCTAGTCTATCCCAAGACCACCTGTACCGGGTGCCACTTGGTAGACTACTAGCACTACGTACAAACACCAAAACTAGTTGCAACTCCTGGACAGAGATCGAGTTGGTTAATAAGTCGAGAGAGCTTGGAGTGCCCGGAGCCCAATGTGTGGTAGTAACTGTCTTGGATCACAGACATAGAACTCAGTTCCTGAGGACGGTTTCAATGAGACAACCCACCATGTACTCCTACATGACCTCTCACCGCTACCTTTACCAACTCGCGTTCACACACTTAGCTCTCAACACTAGGACATGTTCACAACCATCCAATTCATCCTCGATGAATTAGACCCAACACAACTCTAAGCAATAGCAGGTGTGACAAACAAGCATGAATGAGTAGGCACAACATGGTTCAAACAATCCTACTCATGCTAGTGGGTTTCATCTATTTGTTGTGGCAATGACAGGTCATGCAACAGATGAGTCGTTTTTGTCCTAATGCAGTAAAAGAGAGCAGGAGCGAGAGAGTGGGATTGAACCGAAATGAACAAGGGGGTTTTCCTTGCCTGGCACTTCTGAAGATAGTATAGTTCCTCATCGGTGTCATTGATCGCATCGTCGGAACATCATCTACTGAGAGGGGACAAACACCGGCAAACCAAGAAGAAACACAATCAATGCAATGCAACAATATGATGCATGATCATGACATATCCATATGCTGTGTTTTCAGCTAATGCAATTAGCAACATGTTAAATGGAGTTGGTTTGAACCCTAGGTTCAAATTCAAACTCCATATGTGATCTCTTAAATATCATTCAAATGATTTGTTCTAAACAGTAGTCTTAAGTTGTTCTAACATGCATGAAAACGGTACATATGGATAGATTGGACTTTTCTCATAATTTTTCATATATAACTTATCTCATTTGGAGTTATGGTTGAATTTATATGATTTTTAGAAGTTTTGGACATTTTCTGAAATTTATAAATCATTTCTGATTTATTTTAAAATCCCAGAAAATGTTTACTGTGTAAGCATTGCATAAGCATTACATCAGCAGGTTAACTGCGCTGACCAGGTCAAACCTGACCTGTGGGTCCTGCATGTTAGTGTCTAACTAACTAACCTAAGTTAATTAGCACTGAACTAACCCTAATCTAGACTAGTTAAGGCCCTAGGCCCACATGTCAGCATTAGCAGAGCTAATTAAATTTAGTTAGCACTTAACCCAAAATGAGTAGGGGCCTGGGCCCACTTGTTAGCGACCCTGGGGAGGTCAAACCCCCTGGTCAGCGGGGTCAAGCCCGTCGGCAACTCGACACCGGCGAGGCCAGACGCGGTGGTGGAGCTCGGGATTGTTCTTCCATCGACCAAAACGACTGCGTTTTTGTCCTACGCGCTCCTAGGAGTGAGCCGCATCGGCTGATGGTGGTGGCTGAGCTCGGGTTGGCCGGGAACTACGCCGGCGACGGTGGTGGAGGCTGCCAGAGCTCTGGTGAGCTCGGGGTCGAGGCTACAACGGCCTTGGTGATGCGAGGTTAGCACCTACGGCATCTACGCGGTGCAGCGACTACGTTGGATGCATGCTCAGGACCAAATGGTCACCAGAGCGTCATCGCCGGCGAGCTTAGCCGGCGGCGCAGTTGGGTGAAAGAGGCGGGGCGGCTATGGCATGCAAGAGAGAGAACGGAGAGGGGAGGATGATCAGCAGCTCACGGAGAACACAAAGAGTGGGTCGGTGAGCTCGACGAGGGGCTGATGAGGACGGCAGGTCGCTGGCGATCTCAGGGGCCGAACAACGAAGACGAGGTCGGAGTGGTCACGTCGAGGCACGCGAGCGCTCGGTCTCCAGCAAGATAACGTAGCGGACGACGGTGAAGCTCTTGCACTCGGCAACAGGGCGAGGGGACGGTGGTGGCAGTGACTACAGCAAACGGCGGCGACGGTGGGTCTCAGTCTTGCTTGGGGCGAGAGATAGGGAAGGGGAGGAGGTCCGGGGAGAGAGGGGAAAGTGCAGGGGGTCGGCGCGTCTCCAGGCGCTCGGTCGAGGACGGGGTAGGAAGCATGAGGTGGAAGCAGGAGGTGGCGTCCGGTGCGCGCGCGGGCGACACGCCAGCATCCTTCTGGCGCAAGGAGGAGGATGACTGGCACTGTGGGCCAGTGGGCCGCATAGTGCTGGGCTAGTTGGGCCGACAGATGGGGTCCAGGTAAGCGACATGTGAGTTTCTGCTCTTTTATTTTTATTGTTTTCTGTTTTATTTAATCTTTTGCCACTATTTTGAGTTCAAACAAAATTCAAACAGTGCCAAAACATCATCTGAGTATTTTTATGTTGCTTATTGGACTACTCCACATATACATAAAATATCTCAGGGCATTTGAAAATATATTCATTATATAATATGAATATAACTCCGGATTCAAATAGAATATTGATTTAAAATCATAGCCCAAATAATTCCTTAGAAATGTTCCAAAATTTTGGTTTGATTTATAACTCTGGCCAAAATTGTCAGAACTATTTCCAGGGTATTTTGGATCCACTAATTGCAATTTTAGGGTTCTTGCCCCTTTATTAAAAGGACTTCTGAGGCTTACACTTTCCTCATTTCAAGTTTAACAAAATTTAAACATGATGCAACACCAGATGCTATCACTCAGCATTACCAGAACTAGGGATGTGACACTTGTCAAATTTTGCTCATTGACGTTATCACGAAGACATGCGTTTTATATTTTCGAATGGGACGCCCTTTGCTGTTAGCAACATCGATCGATTTTCTTTATTCTTTAGTTGTGAAGTAAATATTGGCTCCGACATGTGAATCGCTGAGATGCATCGATTTTTTTGAATGTTCTCTATGAATTGCCAGGCATGTGTGTTTGATTGTAATGTACAAGAACGCTAGAAAGCTAATCAAACTTTTTGTAATCTCTATGTTCCTTTTTACTTTGCATATTAGATTTCTTTCAAGTCAGTTGATTTTACACTGTGAATGTTGATACTTTTTTCTATAAGATTGGTCAAAGTAGAGATAGTTTGACTTCGGACAAAACATATATGCAGACTAAAAAGGACTGGAGGGAGTACGTGTGAAACTGCTGGAAACGTGATGATCACCCTGGGAATAATGCTAGTACACATTGTTTTGCATGTTCATCCAATGCCAGTGATACAATAATTCAAACTAATCAAACTAAATTCATTCATACTCAGCCGGATTTCTTATAAACATGCCGAATTTCATTACATTACATACATTCTTCTGCTAAAAAGTGGAGCGCTGGAGGTATAATTAATTCACCGAAGCTACCCACCCGTGTCCGACTGAGCCAAACAGAAGCTACTTCTCCAGCATAGCTTTCAGACTCCACATCACTGCCAAGAAGCAAATCGGCCGTCAATGCTCTACCCGCCCAGCTTGGCGGAGGGTAGCAGTGGTGGCCTTACTTGGACTCGAGTGGTGGCGACCTACGATGTTCTACTGTTGCTCGTTTTCTGTGTGGCGCGGCCTCGTTGGCAGTTGGGCGGGGACTCGACGGAGCCGGCGATGTCCTCTATCTCGTTGGTGGAGGGGCGGTGTCTCAGTGTAGCGAGGGAAATCCTCCACCTTGTTGCCGATAGGGCGGTACCTTGGCGGAGCCGGCGATGTCCTCTGCCTCGTTGTTGGCGGGGCGGGGCCTCGGTGGAGCAGGGCCTCGCTGAAGCCGGCGAAGTCCTTCGCCTCAGTGCCGGCGGGGCGGGGCCTCGGTGGAGCCGTCATTGTCCTCCGCCTCGTCGTCGGTCTCGCCAAACAGCACCTCGCCCGCTTCATCGTCCTCTTTGTAGGTGGCCGCAACCTCCGCCACCCACATGCGATACCGCCAATGTGTAAGGCGCTCTCTCAGGCGGAGCAGTACGACTCGAGTAGCGCCTCCTGCTCTGCCCGCTCCATGGCGATCTGCTCCTCTGCCTGCAGGTGCTCCTGGAGGAGATGCTGGTTGTAGGCAGTGTTGGCCTGCGCCTCCGGGAACTGCACCTCGCGCTTCTGCCTCACAGTGTCCATATATTGGGCATGGGCCTCGCCGATGGTCATGGTGCAATGCACCAGCAAGGATGGCATGGAGGAGGGGGTTGGCGTCGGATTGTCGACTACCACGTTCTCCATTAGGACGTCTTCGTCATCCAGCTGCCTGCTGGCCAGGCAGTCGGCAACAATGGTTGCCATCTCCTTCTAGTCCATCCTTCGCCCGTCTCGAAGAGCGCTGGAGCGCGGGGAAGCTATGGTGGGCAGTAGTGGTGTCGACAGGAGAAAGGGAACGAAGGCAGATAACTGCGGTTATGGCCGGTGCAGCAGTTTATATATCAACGGTGGGCGGCAGAGGGATGGTCGGGTGGCGTCGGAGTAGCTTCCTCGGCAATCGTGTAGCGTTAATGTGGGCAGCAGACGGATGGACGGACGACACTTGTGTCGTTTGAACGCGAAGCAATCTCCTGCACCGGGAATTGGTGCTGGCGGCACTGACCGTTTCAGACGAAAAGAGCGCACAGGCGAGGGAGGTGGTCTGGGTGGGACAGGGCGGTCAGACTCGTGCTTGGCAGCGGTCCGGTCTAGCAGCCGGACATGATGGCTCCTGTGCGAGCTCGCCAAGGTGAGTGACGACAATCTTACGATGGAAGTGGCTTACGACCAGGAGCCGGCGACACTACCCAAGCCGGTTCATGCCATGATCACCATAGATCAGGCATGGCCGCACTTCGATGCCCTAATGGCAGAAGAGCTACCAGCACGGGAGGAGCTGTGCTGCAACCTCCTTGTCCTTAACGAGCACCAGCTCACGGAAGGACGAATCGTTGGCGAACAAGCGAACGACAATGCCATCACGGACATTTGGCCCTATGACCCTGGCTTCCTGAATGAGCAGCAAGCACTGTATCAGACCATCTGTAGGGCCTGTGAGGCCCTCCCCGTCGTCCTTCGAGTTGTTGCGCTCGCCATCGCTGTCACATCCCTAGTTCTGGTATGCTCTGGGCTAGCTAGTCATGGGTGCATCATGTCTAAGTTTTCAAATGAACTTGAAATGGGGTTTGATAAACCCTAGCACCAAATGAAATCCAAATAGGTTCAACTAAAAATATATTTCAGTGACCCCAAACTGGCTTTAAAAAATGTTCATCATTTTGGGGAAAATGCTGGAAATAGTAACTAGAGATGATGAACATTTTTCATGACAGTTTTGGACTCTGAATTAATTCATTATGTATTTGAATTGGAGCAAATATATTCCATAAATATTTGTAATGCTGCAATAATTCTAGGAAGTTGTGAGGGGCTCTGAAATAATCCACATAGTTCCTACAAAAATGACCAGAATAAAAGAAATTGATTTAGTATTTTACAAAATCAGGAACAAATTAAAGAAAACAAAACAGAACAGAAAATAGAAAAGGAGGAAAACCCACCTGGCAGCCCACTTACCTGGCGCTCCTATGCGGCCCAGCCCAGCTACCCCCCTCCTCTGTCACCTTCCTCCTCGCGCCAGTAGGCAAGGGTGCGTGCCCGGCGCGCGCAGCCACACGCCGTGGCCATCTCCTCCCTCCTTGCTCTCCTGCCCCTTTCCGCGACGCCGCTGCGGACGCCACGACACCTCCTGGACCCCCTCGCTCTCTCCCTCACCCTCACTCCTTCCTTGGATCCCTCTCTCTTCCCCACCGAGCAAAACTCGTCGCCGCCGACGCTGTTTTCTGCGACCACAGCCATTGCCTCGCCTCCCCAAGCTATCCACGAGTTCCGTCTCGATTCCTCTCCCTCCTCGACAAACCAGGTGACGCCAGAAGCCCCGTGGTACCGTCCTCCACATCATCTTCAACCTCAGGCACCGCCGATCGCCCTCGCCGATTCGTCGTCCTCAGCATGTCCCTGGCTACCCCGAGCATTGCTTCATGATCTACGTGAGCCCTGTCATCTTTCCCCTCTCTTCTCGCTGTTGAACGCATCCCCTAGCCGTGTTTTTCCCGGAGCCAAAAGCTTCTGCCCGCCAACCATGTCACTGTCGTCGCCGCAGCCGCTCAGGCTCGAAACTGAGCACATTTCCGTGCTCAGTAAAGCTCCAGGAGCACGTAGAAGCCACCTGTTGCTCCTGAAGTGCACCATAGCAAAGTTTGCATCATCGCCCGAACTCCTGCAGTCACCCATAGTGGACCCTGCCACGTTAATTAACCACGGGATAAACCTCTATTTAGCTTTAACCTAACCACAGTGGCCCCACGTGTTAGCTTTGACCAAGCTGACGTGGCCGTTGACTGGGCCCACATGTCAGCGACCCTGCTGACGTCACCCTGACGCAATGCTGATGCAGTTAATAATTTTCTGGATTTAAAATAATTCAAAAAATTCCAAAAATTATTATAAACTTTAGAAATTCATAAAAATTCAACCATAACTCCAAATGAAATAAGTTATATATGAAAAATGATCAAAAAAATACATTCTATTCATCTGTACCATTTTCATGCATCTTAGAACAACTTATGGCAGCTGTTTAGGACAAGTCATATAAAGGGCATTTAAACCATCACATATGAAGTTTGGGTTTGAATGTTTGGTTCAAACCAACTTCATTTAATCTAGTTTTAGTTGCATTATCTCAAATCACAACATATTGCCATGTCATGAAGATGCATCATATTGTGCATTGCATTGATTGTGTTTCTTCTTTGTTTACCGGTGTTTGTCCCCTCTCAGTAGATGTGTTCCGACGATGAGTTCGATGACACCAATGAAGAACGATACCATCTTCAGAAGTGCCAGGAAAACAAAACCCCCTTGTTCATTCTGATACAAACCCACTCCCTCGCTCCTGCTCTCTTTTGCTGCATTAGGACAACCACGATACATCTGTTACATACTGCGGTAGTTGAACCCCTTTCCTCTGCATGACCTGTCATTGCCACAGTAAATAGATGGAACCGACTAGCATGAGTAGGAGTTGTTTGAGCCCTGATGTTCCTACTCATTCATGCCTGTTTTTCATGCTTGCTACTGCTTAGAGTTGAGTCAGGTCTGATTAATCGGGGATGAATTGGGATGGTGATGAACATGTCCTACTGTGTGTGAGCTAAGTGGATGAACACGATTTGGTAAAGGTAGCGGTGAGAGGCCATGTAGGAGTGCATGGTGGGTTGTCTCATTGAAGTCATCCTCAGGAACTGAGTTTTGTGTTTGTGATCCATGAACACCTACTACCACACATTGGAATGCTTAACTGCCCCACTCGACATATTAATCAACTCGATCTCTGTCCAAGAGTTGCAACTAGTTTCTGGTGTTTGTAGGTAGTGCTAGTAGTCTACCAAGTGGCACCCGGTACAGGTGGTTTTGGGGCAGACTAGGTGCAGTGGCACAATGTACCAAGTAGAACCTGGATGGTGGGCTTGGGAACCCTGCTCACATCGTTTGGGGCTGTGAGCGACAACCCGGCCGGATCTCCTTGTGGATGGAACCCGAATAGGCGATAAACCTGGACTAGAGACTTGTGTGGTTAGTCAGGTCGTGGCCGACACCCTCGCCAGGCTTCCGCTTGAAGGTTGCCGAGATACATGACGTGTACATGGCCGTAAGTGGCGAGAGCGTGTGTGAAGAAGTACACCCCAGCAAGGTTAACATCATATATTCGAATAGCCGTGTCCGCGCTAATGGACCTCTGGGTTGCCTATACAGTTCATAGACAAGTGAAAGTTGATACCCTAAAATGCGCAAGATAAGCGTGAGTGCTATGGATGGCGCTCTCGTAGGGAGAACGGAGCGGATACATAGTGGGGTATTGATATGGTGAATATGTGGACTCGTGTGCGCCACCTCAAATAGTTACTTGCAGTCGTAGTTCAGGATAGCCACTGAGTCAAAGCTGGCTTGCTGCAGTTAAACCCCACCATCCCTTTGTTGATACTGATGCATATGTAGTTAGTTATGATGTAAGTCTTGCTGGGTACATTTGTACTCACGTTTGCTTAATTTATGTTTTTGCAGGGAGACTTCAGTCTCGCTAGTAGTTCTGCGTGGACTTCGACATTTAGCTTGATACCTTAGCTAAGATCTTGTGCCCTCGGCAGGATCTTGTAGATAGTCAGCCTTCTCAGCCCTTTTCTTTTGTAGTTGTCTGTACCCAGACATGTTAAGCTTCCGCATGTACTTTTGGTTTGTATGCTCTGAATGTTGTGTCATAATACCCATGTTTGTAATATCTCGCTTCTCGGAGCCTAATGGATAAATACTCTGAGTCATAGAGTTTCGTTGTGATGCCATGTTGTATTTGCACATATCGAGCATATTGTGTGTATGTTATTGAAATGTTTGGTATCTGAGGGATCCGATAACCTAGTTGTTTATTCTTGGTAACCTCTCTTACGAGGAAATGTCCCCTAGTGCTTGTAACATCCCGATTCTCGGGATGTTTAAGAAAAAGTTTTCCAAAAATCAGGGCGAGAAAATTTCGTTTGTTTTATTTGTTAACAAAGGTTAAATTGGTCTTTTATAATTTCGAGGATTTAATTTGACCTAATGTTAACTTAAATTTAATTTGAGTTTTGTTCTTTTCTTCTAGTTGGGTTTTATCTTTTGTCTTCAACACATTTAAATATGTGAGTCTGCATTTTCGTGGATTTCTTGGATTGTTTGATATTTGTTTCAGCTTCTATTAGTTCTCTATATTTTCCAAAAAGAGAAGTCAATTCTTTTCCATCTGTTAAACTCCTAAGCCCATTCTACAACATTTTTTTCTCTATTCCCTGTTCTCTCAACAGGAATGGGCCAAAGGGCAACTTTTATTTTTCTTTCTCTCCCACTTGGGCCTAGCCGAACAGGGCCAACACCCAGCTCTCCAAGCGAGCACCTCCTCTCCTTGGTGTAGGTTCAGGTTCACCACTGACAGAAGAGGAAACCTCAACAGCCACCACGCTTGTTAACTGATGTCCTTCCTTTAATTCCTCCTCCCTGCCGATTTCTCTCCACTTCCTTTCTCTCCCACCAGCTAGCACCTCTACTCCTTCCTCTTCTCTGTACGTTAGCATATACACAGATGAAGAAAGGTACAACCAACGATCTCCTCCTCCTCTTACTCCCATAATTCCATCAGTTTTCAAAACTAAACACACCTTATTATGCGCCTCCACCTCCTCTTCCAGTACGTTAGCAACCCCTGCCCTCTCCCTTTCTCTTCCTCTCCAGAAACTCTCTCCAAAGAATGGTGCTCCAAGGACACCGATGGTTGATCCCGATGATACATATCATCTTCGTATGAACCCTCGCGCCAGAAGATTCTCCTCCATGCTGCAGCTCCATTCAGAGAAGAAAGGATTCGATCCGTTGACCACACGCGAACAATTTGACATGTCTGTCTACACTGTTTGTCGAGTTCATCGCACCGTTCCGTAAAACACGGTGAGCCTCTATCAAATTCCATTTGTACGCGTACTCGCCATCATATACTCTATCCCGTAGACATGATCGTTCATCCTATCTATACTGTTGCTCGCGCCGATGCATGAATGGATTCTATCGACATGTCCGTGCACTTTTTAGTTTCTTGGATGATCTTGTGTTAAACATATGATTTGTTTCTCATGCCCATAGTAACCTCATGGTGGAGTTAGACCGCTAGTTTCATCATTAGGAGTTTAGTATAAATTTTTGTTATAGTCGTTCTTGCCCAAGATTGAATGGGGTTTGTTCATCGGTTAGATTTTGTATTAATACGTTATTGTTCATATGTTCGCGATGTGACTAGGAGTATATCCTATTGGTCTGATAATTTTTGAGTGTGACAAATAACTTGTTAGATTTATTTGTTTATCGATTATAGTTTTTGTTGACACAAATTGATAATATTTTTTTTGTCTTGGGTTAGACATGTCTATAAATTTTAATATAGTTTTGTATGGTTTCATGTACATATTGCATGCCTAATCGTAGTAGTGTGTTATGCTTTTGTTTCATATTAGTCCTTGTGATTTGTTATCATGTGTAGTAGTCGATCGTTGAACTTTTGTGTTGATTTGATATATTTTTTATGGTCATGACATGCCTAGGAGTCACTCCTAATCATTCCATAATTATAGGAGTTAGGTGTGATTGTCTAGATTTATTGTAAGGATTTCTTTTAATCATTTCTTATAGTTTTGTAATGTGTTGCATGTTGTTATTTTTCTTTATAGCTCATGCAGTTCTCTTTTGTGCACATGTACAAAATTTGGTGAATGATTGCCAAGCTTATAATGTCGTAGAGTTATTCTAAGCTTTGCTCTCTTTATCGAGTCGTGGCATATTTCATGTTTTGACTAGTTCCTTTTGTTTAGCATGAATATATCTTAGAAATGTTTTACATATTCATGTTTATCCATGTTGCATGTGTGTTTATTTATATTATTTTTTTACCATGTCGTGTTAACAAATTGCTTACAGTAGAATGCATGTTTGGTTGTATGTGTACCATGTACTATATCATTTCTAGTTTGCATTGTATGACTACACATATGGTTTGCCTTGCTTTACATTATAGTAGTTTGTTGATCTTGTACATTCTTTTATTGAGCAACTTCTTACTTGATTAATACTATGCCATGTTGTTGGGATTGTATAAATGGATTTCATAACATGTGTGCAACGACCCATGTGTTGTATGATGCTTAGGTTGTTCAGTTATGTATTAGCAAGTCTAGGTTGTACTAGTTAGATATACATCTCTTCATGTTATTCATGCTAGTATAGCACATTGCTTGATATGATTGATGCCATGACCTAGATGTTACCTGCTTAGTATGCTTTTTCCTTTTGCTTATAAGTCACAACTAGCATGATAGTGTTGTGTGCTAATGCCATTCTTGATAGTCATGTTAGTTGATATCAACTAAGTTATGTCGTAGTTATAAGTTGTATTCTCCTGGTAGCATAGTTTGGCATCTTGTGTCATGATCATCCATGCTTAGCGTTATATCTAGTCTACATCACTATTACATTGTTGTATGCCTAGACTTCTCCATATCTACGGGAAACAGCTAATTTGCCATCAGGGGCCGTCTTTGCCGTCAGTTTTTCCTCGGGCAGACGGCAAAGAAGGGATTTGCCGTCATCAACAGACGGAAAAAAAGATAACGGCAAAATATACTTTGCCGTCTGCGTTTTATTATTACAGACGGCAAACAACATACTTTGTTGTCTGCAAATAGAAATACAGACGGCAAAATATTTACCGTCTGGGTTTTTATTTTCATACGGCAAAATATGATATTTGCCGTCTGTTATAAAAACGCAGATGGCAAAGACATACTTTGCCATCTAGAGTTAAAAAACGCAGCCGGCAAAGAAAAAGCTCACCACGCGGATCGATCCCACGGATCGATGACGTGGCGGCCCCTCCAATGCACGCAGCCCCACCTTCGCGACACATCACGCATGCAGCCCCACCCATCCTGACACACTACACACGCAGCCCCACCACCCACCCACTCACTAATTAACTAACACACCCCACCCCATCCACTCACCCACGCACACCACAAACCCACGCACCGACGCACTCACGCACACCACACACCACACACCACATGCATCCATAGCCGGCGCGGGTGGCGACTGACCGTGCGGCAAGCAGGGCTTGCACGCGGGCTGCAACCCTGGTGGACGCTCGGGCGGCCAGCCTGGCGGGCGGCTAGCATGGTGGCTGCGCAAGCAGCGCGGAAGCGCGGGCGGCAAGCATGGTGGCCGGAGAGCACGGCGCGCGGCGGCTGCTCCCTCCACCGTCGACTACTCAGC
Source organism: Aegilops speltoides (assembly GCA_021437245.1). Taxonomy (NCBI): domain Eukaryota; kingdom Viridiplantae; phylum Streptophyta; class Magnoliopsida; order Poales; family Poaceae; genus Aegilops; species Aegilops speltoides. The sequence continues at coordinate 132,114,241 of CM038145.1, read as the reverse complement.
GCGGGCGCACGACGGCTCTCCACTCAGGCATCGGCTATCCGACGCAGCGCGTCGATGGCCCGGCGACGGCCACTGCGGAGGAGCTCCTCCCTTCGGCGTCAGCCTCCCGACGCTGCACTGGAACCAGCGAGCACGGCCGAGCGGCGATGCGGAGACAAGGGCCGGGCGAGCGGCGCGGGGGAGTGCGGCTGTGTGGTGGTGCGAGGAGTAGGGTCGAGGTAGCGGCACGACGAGCAGGGCAGGCTAGCGAAAGTGGAGTCCTGTTGTTTTGTCTCTGGTGAGAAGGACTGCCGGCGGTGAAGTAGCTGTTGCGGCGGTGGAGAAGGACTTGATGGATTTTTAGTTTTCCTCTCTAGGGTCCTTTGTGTAAATTTTTAGAACAACTCTGTAATTTTTATATAACTCCAGAATGTAAGGCAGCAAACTTTCATGTCTTGTATATATTCATGTGTCCGGCCATGCCATTCCCCTTTCTCGGTGAGCCGAACCTTCAAGCGAGATGCTCTGCACCGACGTCATTTTAAAAAAAAGTTGAAAGACAATCTTTGTCGTCTGTAGTTTAGTCCGAATGACGGCAAAGAACATTTTTGGCTGACGGCAAAGACCGCGTGCTTTGTCGTCTATCATTTTTGTGGTAGACGGCAAATTTGCAGTTGGCTGACGGCAAAATCTTTGCCATCTACCCGATAAAAAGCAGACGGCAAAGTATTCTTTGCCGATTAATCTTTGCCATCTGACTTTGCCGTCAACTTCCTGACGGCAAACTCTTTGCCGTCTGGATTTACGTCTTTGCCGTCCGTTATCCACAGACGGCAAACTAGCAGTTTCCTGGAGTGGATCACTCATGAAAGTGATCTTTCATGTCTTGTTTTGTTTATGTGCTATAATTGAGTACTTAGTCTCTTGTGCGTTCTTATGGATGATCACTTTGGTCTTATGATAGCCTCAGGAGTGTTGGGTCTTGTTGCGATAGTTTAGCACATGCTTAAGATAGTTGACCTTTCATGTTAGTTGAGTTGTATCTTCCTCATATGCTTAGGGTGCATAGTTGATTTGTTATTTAAGCATTAATTGGTAATCTTATTGCTTGTCGTTACTTGAGTACAGATTTTTTTTAGTAGTAAGACCATATCCTACTTTAGTATGTTTCCATGATAACTCATAAGTGTGATGCTTGTTTTATTATATAAGACCTCTTTGTGATTTTCTACTCATATGCCTTGTATGAGATGTGTCTTATTATTTAGTTGTTTAATTAGCTTTCACCATAGTGTTGGTTGGCTCTTGTTATATCATGTTTTCTAATAGTTGTTATGGTTGATGTTTGGTTCTACTTGATGTTAACTATTATAAATATTAGTAACATCTAAATATTTATTTATGGTTAATTGTTACTCTTAAACGTGCCATGTTCTTTCTTGTGGTAGTTTGTGGTTACATTAGCATGTATTACCATGTCATGTATAGGACAACTCTTATTTATGTGATGTGATGTTTAACTTGTTTATATTAGTTGACATATGTTTGGTTTGTAATATTGTCTCTGTATCATTTAGTTTTGCTTTAGGACCAAACCTAGATTCAACTCAATTCAAGTTGTGCTTGAAAGATGTTTGATTGCTTAACTAGTATGGTTTGAAATGTGTGTTTGTTTGTCTTATGGAACACTTGCCGTTCAATTGTTATATAGTTGATGTATATGTTTGCTATGGCTGACCATTTATAAATATTTAGATTCTATCTAAATATTTATTTGTGCTGAACTTTTACCTTTATCATGAAATGTTGTGATTGTGTAGTTAAAATGCATAGGATGGTTCCATTTCATGTGTGTGGTTGCCATTGTGTTTGTTATATACTTGTTTCATGGGGAGTTATTCAAGATGTCTAGTGGGCACTACTATTGGTTAGTAGCACTGTCCATACTAGAGCGTTAGTCTTGATCGCCAAGCCTTCCATAGTTGTGTCAACCTAAACCTTGTCACTTCGCTGATTCCTCTCTACTTACCTCCCTATCGTGAATCTCCATCTCGATCAATATCTTGTTATCCATCCTCTCTTAATTTGTTTTAGATGTTATTTGGATTTACTATTGTTTTGGTATTTATTTGTTTTCCATTTGCTATCGTTACGACGAGTAGGGAGTGACGACGATGTTGGACAAGGGCAGAACTAGGTTACCGAAGGAGGACTCGATAATGAAGGCATGCCTCCTTCTTTGATCATACTTATCATATGGTTTACAAAATTGCATTGAGTTTTATTATTACTATGTGCATGCTATTTTAATTCTCATAGCCAGCGTGTCGATTGACACATTACCTTGATCCGCTTGTCGCCTATTTACTTGACACCTGAGTAGAAGTATATAATTCTGGTAGAGTAGAAATGCTTAGCCATGCTTATCACCTATAGGTGCTTTGTTGAATGACCTCTGAGTCATTGACAGTTGAAACTTACCGCTGAGCTCGGCCGGTTGGCCCTTGTTGACCTTCTCTATTCTCTTCTACTCTGGGTGAAACTTACCATCTGAATACTGGCGTGGGCGACAGCTGAATCAAGGATTGAAGGAGCGATTGACTGCCCTTCACAGGTTGAAGGGGGCAATTAGTCGTCCGTGCCGCATGAGGCCTAATAAGTCTTGGATTTGAAGATTGTGATAACAGTACAGCCACATGCTATATGGGCACTGGCTTGGTTAATTAGTTAGTTCACTCTTACTGTCGTCATCGCCGTACCGCAGATGGGATAGCTGCCTTGCGAGGAGTATCCTCGGCACAAAAGGGGGGCCCGGACTGTGAACTGCGGTTACTTCCGTGTTGAAACCTAGTTGGCTTGGCACAGTAAGTTTGGTCTAATGAATGACCTCGTCACAATCTCCCTGCCGGTATACCAAAAGGTGTACTACGCCAGCGGCCACCGGTGGCAACAAGTCGGGATTGTGTCGTGTGGGTAAAGTGTACAACCTCTGCAGAGTGTAAAGCTATTCGAATAGCCATGTCCACGGTTATGGACAACACATGAATCTTTCTTGATGTACGGGACATGTCTTGCTTATTCCCTCTTTGCTCTATTCTTGTGTGACGCCCCCGATTCAATCGTACACTAATCATGCACGCAAACGTGTACGATCAAGATCAGGGACTCACGGGAAGATATCACAACACAACTCTAAAAACATAAATAAGTCATACAAGCATCATAATACAAGCCAGGGGCCTCGAGGGCTCGAATACAAGTGCTCGATCATAGACGAAGTCGGCGGAAGCAACAATATCTGAGTACGACATAAGTTAAACAAGTTTGCCTTAAGAAGGCTAGCACAAACCGGGTACAGATCGAAGAGGCGCAGCCTCCTACAGGATCCTCCTAACTACTCCCAGTGGTCGTCGGCGGGTTGCACGTAGTAGTAGGCACCTCCAGTAGTAGTCGCCGCCGACGGTGGCATCCGCTCTGGGCTCCAAAGATCGGTTGCGACAACCGAAAGAAGGGAAAGGGGAAAAAGGGGAGAAAGCAACCGTGAGTACTCATCCAAAGTACTGCAAGCAAGGAACTACACTACATATGCATGGGTATATGTGTAAGGAGGCCATATGAGTGGGTGAGCTGCAGAATGCCGAATAAGAGGGGATAGCTAATCCTATCGAAGACTACGCTCGCAGCCTCCGCCTTGCAGCAGGTAGAAGAAAGTAGGTGAAGTCCTCCAAGTAGCATCGCCAAGTAGCATCTCCAAGTAGCATCTCCAGTAGCATCGCATAGTATAATCCTACCCGGCGATCCTGTCCTCGTTGCCACGTGGAAAAGCGATCACCGGGTTGTCTGTGGAACTTGGAAGGGTGTGTTTTATTAAGTATCCGGTTCTAGTTGTCATAAGGTCAAGGTACAACTCAAGTCGTCCTGTTATCGAAGATCACGGCTATTCGAATAGATTAACTTCACTGCAGGGTGCACCACAAAACCCAACACGCTTGATCCCATTTGGCGGACACACTTTCTCGGTCATGCCCGCCTCGGAAGATCAACACGCCGCAGCCCCACCTAGGCACAACAGAGCGGTCAAGACGCCGGTCTAAACCTAAGCGCCAGGGTGCGGGCCCATCGCCTTAGCACACCTGCAAGACGTTATAACGCGCCGAAGCAAAACTAGCCCCTTAATACAAGCGCAGCTTACGTTCCAATCCGCGCGCGCCACTCTCGGCCGACGCCAAGAAGGCTTCGGTGATACCACGACGTCGGGATACCCATAACTACTCCCACGTAGATGGTTAGTGCGTATAGACCAAATGGCCGGACTCGGATCAAATACCTAGATCTCGTTAAGCGTGTTAAGTATCCGCGGACGCCGAACAGGCCAGCCCACCTGCCTCCTAGGTGGTCTCAACCTGCCTGTCGCTCCGCCACAAAGTGTGATCGGGGCCGTCGGGAGCCAGGCCCACCTCTACCGGGATGGAGCCACTGTCCTTTCAGCCCCTCATCGTAATCACTTGCGGGTACTCAATGAGTCAACCCGACTTTAGTCACCATCAGTATAGTATGTATGTATGTATGTATAGTATATACCCGTGATCACCTCCCAAGTGATCATGGCCCGATAGTATAGCAAGGCAGACTGACAAGAATGTAGGGCCAATGATGATAAACTAGCATCCTATACTAATAAGCATTTAGGATTGCAGGTAAGGTATCAACAGATGTAGCAACAATGTCGCTATGCATCGAATAGGATCAATGAAAGCAGAATATGCTACACTACTCTAATGCAAGCAGATAGAGGAGAATAGGCGATATCGGTGATCGGGGGCTTGCCTGGTTGCTCTGGTAAGAAGGACGAGTCACCAACACCGTAGTCGAACTGGGGGTCGCCGGCAGTCTCGGGGTCTATCGGAAAGAAGTAACGGAGAGGGAACACAATAAATAACAGAGCAATCAAAGCATCACAAAGCGTAACAAGACAATACGCGGTGTTCGATGTGTCGCGGTAATAGGTGATACCGGTGAAGGGGGGAAACATCCGGGAAAATATCCCCGGTGTTTCGTGTTTTCGGACAGGTGATCCGGAGGGGGAAAGTTGCATGTTCGCTATGCTAGGGAGGTGCGGCGAACGAACGGGGTACGTATCCGGATTCGTCTCGTCGTTCTGAGCAACTTTCATGTTGAAAATAATTTAATCCGAGTTACGGATTAAAAGATATGATTTTCTAAAGATTTTATTAATTTCTAGAATTTAATTAATTATTTAATTTAATTCGAAAATGGAATTATGACATCAGCATGATGTCATGCTGATGTCAGCAGTCAACAGGGGTTGACTGGGTCAAACTGACATGGGGGACCCACCTGTCATGGACAGTGGGTTAAACAGGGTTCAAACTAATCTAAATTTAGTTAGTAAAACTACTGGGCCCACCTGTCAGTGTCTAATTTAGGTTAACTAAACTAATTTAATTAATTCCTATTAATTAGTGGGGGCCATCGTCGCTGGTGGGGTTGCCAGTCGGCAACAGGTTGGTGGTCAACCCGATCAACTAGGGGCCCAAGGCCCCACGGCGATGACACAAAGGCGGGGCCCATCGCGCCACGTCGGCGTCGGCGCCGAGACAACTCCGTGACCAAAACGCAGCGAGCTCGCGGACTTGGCCGGAAGAACGCTACGGCGCTCCGTTCGGGGCGTTCTTAGGCTCGTTTGGATGAGTGTTCAACGCCGCATCCATCTACGGTAGCGGTGCGGCCGTAAACGGCCGGAAGCTACGACGGCGAACTGCGGCTGGAGGGCACGGGAGGACTACTGGGGAGGCTCTACGAGGTCCTGGCGAGTCCCAGAGCACGGTAGCGAGGTCGGGTGAGTACGACATCGTCGAGGACGACGGTGACGAGCACGGCGGCGGAGGCGCGCTATGGCCAGGACGATAGCTACGGCTATGGGCGCGGTGAGGCGAGAAAGGAAAGGGGAGAGGACGGTGTGGAGCTCACCGAGCGGTCAAGAAAGACCCTTGGTGGCTTAGGAGCAGCAGAGCTCGCCGGGGAGGAAGGGGATCGCCGGCGGCCGTCGAGGAAGAAGACGACTCGATCCGTGGCCTGCGGTGCTCCTCGAGATCGATGGCGAGGCGTAGTCGAGGTAGAGGTCGTCGGAGAGTCTCGTGGACGTGCTGGCGAGGCGCGGGGTGGCCGGTGGCCGCGGCTAGGGCGCAGCCATGGCGACGGTGGCACTCGGTGGTGGACGGGGAACGAGGGGGGGAGGCAAGGAGAAATCTGGTGGGGAGAGGGAGAGCTGGAGCGGGGCAAGTGGGGAGCGGGGGAGTGAGCCCGAGGCACGCTCGTGGCAGCCTTATCCTCATCGACCTCGGCGGCGAGGTGGTGCGGCGGGGCGCGACACTGTCGCGACGCGGTCGGAGGAGCAGTGGAGGGGAAGGCGACCCGGTTGGGCTGCCATGTGGGCTGAGGCCCATGGGGGGGGCCGCGGTGGCCAGCTGGGCCAGTCGGCCCAGTTGAGGGGGGCCTTTTCCTTTTCTTTGTTTTGTCTTTCCTTTTTTCTATTTTGTTCTTTTTTTTACTGTTTTGTTTTATTCTAGTTTTATAAAACATAAAAGTTGTACCTTAAATGGTAACACTAATTATACCTCTGCCACAAAAGGGTTTAACCCCCAAATAATATAGTTTAGTATTTTATAAAATACCAAGGCATTTATTTATTTGTTTTACCTACTGTTTTAATTATTTAAATGCATTTAGACCTTTTATAAAATGTGGTCTCTCCACCAACATTACTTATGAATTATTTGTCACATTTAGAACATTTTAGTTTTGACTTTTGAAAATTTAACTGTTTGACTTGATTTTAAATTTGGAATTTTAACGGGATTTGAATCATCGCAAGATTAACAACGGTAATCATGGTGACGTGGCATCATTAGCGAAGGGTTACTGTAGATTAACTATCCGGGCGTCACAATTCTCCTCTACTACAAGAAATCTCGTCCCGAGATTTAGGAGGGGAATAAGGGGGAAGGGATTGGGTTCTGAAAAATCTAACGGATCTTCTCATCCTGGTTTGCTTTTCTCAAGAGTTAATTCCGCTCATTGATGTCTTCTATTCTCTGCTTCAGGTCATCATGGTGATCTCGCCCTTTTCTCGGGAACTCCAACGTACTTACGAATAGGTAACGGGGTAGATCGGAAACGACAGAATGCTATAAGGGTAATAACCTGGGATTAACCCATGAATGAGCAAATGAGTACCTCTCGAGTTGAACAAATAGAACACATCGAGAGTAAAGTTGGAAGGTCCAACAAGAAGTTTCAAGCAGCCAGGCAATCGTTCAATGCCTAGACATAAGGTGAAAGGGGTTCCAAGCAACGAAATAATTATTGTTTCCGATGCCAGAATTGATGATCTCATCGGAAGGTGGCTCATGAATTACATACGAGTCCACGCGAGAGGAATAACTTTGGGAACAGGGGGTGTACAGGAGAGTCAGGTTTCGATCCTGTGGAACTGTGGGTTATGGGCCCACCATGTGGGTTAAAAGTAGGAAGGGCGGAGACGTCTTGCGTGATCATGCAAGAAAGGCATGTCAGGGGATAGCCTGTCAATTATGTTGGCAACAACGTCGATACCAAGGGCGAGGGGCGAAGAGAACCATTTTCCTGCTCGTTGAACGAGGCGGATCAATAGGCCAAGTTCTCGTCCATCGGTGGTGACCGGAATGCTATCGACAATTTCAACAGGGTCTTACTGACAAAGTTGTACACCGAGGTGTTTGCACAAGCAGAGAATTATTACTGCCTATATCATATAGATCATAGAAATGGTCTAAACAAACCAATGGAAAGGGAAAAGTGTCTATCAGATTTAATCAGAACGATGGAAAGAAAAATGTGTTTAAACACATAATTCAGGGGTATATCCTTCCCATGGACAAGCAGAGAGCATGATATCCATGACAGGATATAACGTAGGAAACCATTTAGGTTATGGGAGAGGAATTTTCATGGCATTATCCATACAACGGTGTTTGAATAATTGATAAAAAATTTTAGCATTGTGCTTCAAATGTTTTTATTGAAGATCGGAGTACCACAAACAAGCTTCGAGATAGCATGGGCATGGTCTTCAAGCAAAAGTCGGACTTTGGATACACAAAGGATTCATCAGGAACAACTTGTAGAATAAGTCTTACAATTTCCTCATGGAAGAATGGATAGCGTTGCTAATAAGGAAACTATAACAGCAGGTCATCCGGCCAGGTGTGCTGGGCATGCCATCACCTTACCGGGCCATAAAAGACCAGTGTTATAACTCTTGGAAAAATGTTCCAACCATCATATCTGACCGAGATTCAGATCTGATCGGTGTTAGGATACGTCAGACTCAGGATGCCTGAGAAGAAAGGGGTAACACAAATTGTCGAGATGACAATGTAAGATTCTCGGGAATTGGACTATGGAAGTGAGTTCCGAAATAAGAGTTCATCATTAAATCAAGAAGAGGTGAGGAGGTGACTGATTAACTCAGCGACAATCCATTGAGGTTTCCAAAAAGATGGATTTCCACAGTTATGTGAACAAGGAGATAACATTAGTCGGATCAAATGATATAAAGATGTATGCTCGAGGAAAACATACACAATTACACATTGGTTGAAAGGTGCACCCGAAATATGGGGTTATGTAGCATGATCAATGTTAGAATGGTGGTTCAGTAACCGATAGGCTAAGAATGAATTATCGATCATTAACTTCAAAGCAATCAGGTTGCTAGAAGTGCAGAATCCAAACAGCACCGCTCACTTGTTGGTACCACGTTGGAATCAGCACGAGGACCAAGAAAGAATGGTGATGGGAAGAAGTGTTACTATATCAAGAATTCTTAAGAGGTGGAGCAATTCTCACAACATTCTTGACATAAAAGATGGTAAAACTTCCAAGGTAAAGAAGAACAAATCTTTGGGTAGCAAGGATCTCAAGGTATAACACAAAACACGAACAAGTTTGTGTTGAGAGGGAAATCAAGGATGTTGTCGATGATAACACAAATCATCAAGGGGCAAGGATGGTATTTCCCATCATGAATTCAATTGATATCCTGGAAGAGCTCGGAATGTTGATGATGATCACGACACTATTGTCGAGAGATTTCATGAAGGTGTAATCGATCGGCGATGACATCAAGTCAAAGGAATGATGAAGCGAAAGGTTATTGGAACCACGGGTACATCACAGAATCCAGCTTGTTGTTCAAGGCAAAATGATATGACGAGGAAAGTCAACATAAGCTTAGCTCATCGTTGAAATTTGTGCTCCGGGAAGAAGGGCCCAGTAGCACAATGAAAATTATCACGGTAATGATGTAGCCGAACAGGCTAGGAATGGCGTGATCGGGTACAAACTCGTAAGTAAAGAAGATTACTAAAAGTTGTGGAACCGTAGTGCGGACTCGGTTCAGTTATCGGTGTCTTTGAGTGTTTAATAACTCAGAGCCCGTGAAAAATTGGAATCAGTGAGAATGTAGCACTTGATGAAGAACTCATAAGAAGTTATGCAGTTCCATTATAATCTCGAGATACCAGGGGGTAATACTCGATGACAGATCAAGGTAGAGGTTGTACTGGGGTATTGCTCTATGGAAGACAAGTGCTTAAACTTGCATAGGAAATGGTATTTAAAGGAGAACATGGTCGGAACCACGATTGCAAAGGATCAATTCACCGATACCAAAGGATATTATATCAAGGAAATAGTTACAAGAAGCTTCCATGATAGGATCTACATCGTGTCCATGGGCATGAACACAAAGTTCAAGGTCGACTCCCACTTCTGCAATGCATAACCTTTCATTCACTTCTCGCGCTCGATGAAGTTGCGGTGTTGAAATTTTATCCGCGAAACACCGTAAGAGTATGGCTCGTGAAAACTTTCGGGTTCACACGGTTTGAGAAGGCATATGTTTAACCCATAGGGGCTTCTTAGAAACATATACCACAAGTTTCAAGAGTAAATAACACAAGCCCGAAAGCAGAGCATGGTTGGCCAAGCAGAGGATACAACTTAACAAAGGCATTATGTATCAGGGGAAGAACTCACAAAGTGATCAAATGTGAAGGACACTGTCGGATAACAATCCAACAAAGGACTTGATGGTCCACAAAGGATCTGATGTGAGTATCGATACTCTACCAGAAGAGGAAGAAATGCAAATGCAACAGGTTATGGAATCATCCGAATAATTCAAAGCTTAAATGCAAAGGAATTATGATTTCCAAACCAAGGGATTAGAAGCAGACACTCTGATCAAGGATGGATCAATTGAATATACCAGAGGCACAATCGATTTACGATAGTTTGGTCGGGAAGCAGCTCATGTTCAAAATGACGCCCGAGTCGGAAAGATAATCCTAGGACTCGACTGATGATTGTGAACATTCACAACGTATTGACTCAATGGACTCAAAAATGATGGTGACAAAGGATGCCAACAAGATTACTAGACTTATGGGTTTAACCATAATGCAAGCAATCAAGAATTTCAAGAGCAATAGGATGCTCAAGATTTACGGAAGATCGAATAGTATTTCAAAGACTTTTATGAAACATCTGAACAACTGGGGATGAGCGGATACTCAGAAAGTGCGAGAAATTTTTCTTAGGGGTATTCAGGTGGCAAAGAACTGCAAGGCAGTAGGCACAAAATATTCTCAGGGTATCTTGTAATAAAAAGATCGACTGAGAATAAAAGTAAGCACGACAGGTGTAAGTATTTATTCATAGGGATATTTCGGTGGAAGAGAATTGCAAAAGCAACGGGCACAAGGTCTCGAGAGAAAATCGGAGAGTATCTTCGAAATCTTCTGGTGCAGCCGGCGATCATCTGGACTGAAGGGGCCCTCCGGAAGAAAGTATTATCGAGAACCTAGAGTCCAAGTTAATAAAATCGTTTAACCCGAATAGAAGAGATGTCAGAGTCCCAGAGTATAGGTCGAGGAATAAAAGATCCTACTACCACCCAATGGCGATGTGTGCCCGTAAGACACACAGCCATGTTAGTAAAAGTTTTTGCAACGTCTAGACTCGACTTCGGCCAAGGAGTGTGGAAGGGGATTCTACAGCAATGGCTCGATACCAACTTGTGGCGCCCGATTCAATCAGACACTAATCATGCACGTAAACGTGTACGATCAAGATCGAGGACTCACGGAAGATATCACAACACAACTCTAAAAACATAAATAAGTCATACAAGCATCATAATACAAGCCAGGGCCTCGAGGGCTCGAATACAAGTGCTCGATCATAGACGAAGTCGCGGAAGCAACAATATCTGAGTACGGACATAAGTTAAACAAGTTTGCCTTAAGAAGGCTAGCACAAACCGGGTACAGATCGAAGAGGCGCAGGCCTCCGCTGGGATCCTCCTAACTACTCACGGTCGTCGTCGCGGGCTGCACGTAGTAGTAGGCACCTCCGAGTAGTAGTAGCCGCCGACGGTGGCGTCGCTCTGGGCTCAAAGATCTGGTTGCGACAACCGTAAAGAAGGGAAAGGGGAAAAGGGGGAGAAAGCAACCGTGAGTACTCATCCAAAGTACTCGCAAGCAAGGAACTACACTACATATGCATGGGTATATGTGTAAGGAGGCCATATGATGGACCGAATCTGAGAATGCCGTAATAAGAGGGGATAGCTAATCCTATCGAAGACTACGCTTCTGGCAGCCTCCGTCTTGCAGCAGGTAGAAGAAACTAGACTGAAGTCCTCCAAGTAGCATCGCCAAGTAGCATGTCCAAGTAGCATCTCCAGTAGCATCGCATAGTATAATCCTACCCGGCGATCCTGTCCTCGTTGCCCTGTGGAAAAGCGATCACCGGGTTGTCTGTGGAACTTGGAAGGGTGTGTTTTATTAAGTATCCGGTTCTAGTTGTCATAAGGTCAAGGTACAACTCCAAGTCGCCCTGTTATCAAGATCACGGCTATTCAATAGATTAACTTCCTGCAGGGTGCACCACATAACCCAACACGCTTGATCCTATTTGGCCGGACACACTTTCTGGGTCATGCCCGCCTCGGAAGATCAACACGTCGCAGCCCCACCTAGGCACAACAGAGCGGTCAAGACGCCGGTCTAAACCTAAGCGCCACAGTGCGGGCCCATCGCCTTAGCACACCAAGACGTTGCAAACGCGCCGAAGCGTAACTAGCCCCTTAATACAAGCGCAGCTTACGTTCCAATCCGCGCGTGCCACTCGATCGCCGACGCCAAGAAGGCTTCGGTGATACCACGACGCCGGGATACCCATAACTACTCCCACGTAGATGGTTAGTGCGTATAGACCAAATGGCCGGACTCGGATCAAATACCGGATCTCGTTAAGCGTGTTAAGTATCCGCGAACGCCAACAGGCCAGCCCACCTGCCTCCTAGGTGGTCTCAACCTGCCCTGCCGCTCCGCCACAAAGTAACAATGGGGCCGCCGGGAGCCTGGCCCACCTCTACCGGGATGGAGCCACTGTCCTTTCGGCCCCTCATCGTAATCACTTGCGGGTACTCAATGAGTGACCCGACTTTAGTCACCATCTGTATAGTATGTATGTATGTATAGTATATACCGTGATCACCTCCCAAGTGATCATGGCCCGATAGTATAGCAAGGCGGATCGACAAGAATGTAGGGCCAATGATGATAAACTAGCATCCTATACTAAGCATTTAGGATTGCGGTAAGGTATCAACAGATGTAGCAACAATGTCGGGCTATGCATCGAATAGGATCAAGCTGAAAGCGGTAATATGCTACACTACTCTAAAGCAAGCAGTATAGAGGAGAATAGGCGATATCTGGTGATCAAGGGGGGGGCTTGCCTGGTTGCTCTGGTAAGAAGGACGAGTCACCAACACCGTAGTTGAACTGGGGTCGCCGCGATCTCGGGTCTATCGGAAAGAAGTAACGAGAGGAACACAATAAATAACGAGCAATCAAAGCATCACAAAGCGCAACAAGACAATACGCGGTGTTCGATGTGTCCTAACGCGTAGTAGGTGATACCGGTGAAGGGGGGAAACATCCGGGAAAATATCCCCGGTGTTTCGTGTTTTCGGACAGGTGATCCGGAGGGGGAAAGTTGCGTGTTCGCTATGCTAGGGAGGTGTGGCGGACGAACGGGCTGCGTATCCGGATTCGTCTCGTCGTTCTGAGCAACTTTCATGTTGAAAATAATTTAATCCGAAGTTACGGATTAAAAGATATGATTTTCTAAAGATTTTATTAATTTCTAGAATTTAATTAATTATTTAATTTAATTCGAAAATGGAATTATGACATCAGCATGATGTCATGCTGACGTCAGCAGTCAACAGGGGTTGACTGGGTCAAACTGACATGGGGGACCCACCTGTCATGGACAGTGGGTTAAACAGGGTTCAAACTAATCTAAATTTAGTTAGTAAAACTACTGGGCCCACCTGTCAGTGTCTAATTTAGGTTAACTAAACTAATTTAATTAATTCCTATTAATTAGTGGGGGGGCCACTGGTCAGTGGCTGGGGGTTGCCCAGTCAGCAGGGTTGACTGGTCAACCCAGTCAACTAGGGGCCCAAGGCCCCACGGGCAGTGACACAAAGGCGGGGCCCACTGCGCCACGTCGGCGTCGGCGCCGGAGACAACTCCGGTGACCAAAAACGCGGCGGAGCTCGCCGGACTTGGCCGGAAGAACGCTACGGCACTCTGTTCGGGGCGTTCTTAGGCTCGTTTGGACGAGTGTTCAACGCCGCATCCATCTACGGTAGCGGTGCGGCCGTAAACGGCCGGAAGCTACGACGGCGAGCGGCGGAGCGCACGCCGGAGTTCGGCCCTCGCGCGAACTGCGGCTGGAGGGCACGGGAGGACTACTGGGGAGGCTCTACGGGGTCCTGGCGAGTCCCAGAGCACGGTAGCGAGGTCGGGTGAGTACGACATCGTCGAGGATGACGGTGACGAGCACGGCGGCGGAGGCGCGCTATGGCCAGGATGATAGCTACGGCTATGGGCGCGGTGAGGCGAGAAAGGAAAGGGGAGAGGACGGTGTGGAGCTCACCGAGCGGTCAAGAAAGACCCTTGGTGGCTTAGGAGCAGCAGAGCTCGCCGGGGAGGAAGGGGATCGCCGGCGGCCGTCGAGGAAGAAGACGACTCGATCCGTGGCCTGCGGTGCTCCTCGAGATCGATGGCGAGGCGTAGTCGAGGTAGAGGTCGTCGGCGAGTCTCGTGGACGTGCTGGCGAGGCGCGGGGTGGCCGGTGGCCGCGGCTAGGGCGCAGCCATGGCGACGGTGGCGCTCGGTGGTGGACGGGGAACGAGGGGGAGGCAAGGAGGAATCTGGTGGGGAGAGGGAGAGCTGGAGCGGGGCAAGTGGGGAGCGGGGGAGTGAGCCCGAGGCACGCTCGTGGCAGCCTTATCCTCATCGTCCTCGGCGGCGAGGTGGTGCGGCGGGGCGCGACACTGTAGCGACGCGGTCGGAGGAGCAGTGGAGGGGAAGGCGACCCGGTTGGGCTGCCATGTGGGCTGAGGCCCATGGGGGGCACGGTGGCCAGCTGGGCCAGGCGGCCCAGTTGAGGGGGGCCTTTTCCTTTTCTTTGTTTTGTCTTTCCTTTTTCTATTTTGTTCTTTTTTTTACTGTTTTGTTTTATTCTAGTTTTATAAAACATAAAAGTTGTACCTTAAATGGTAACACTAATTATACCTCTGCCACAAAAGGGTTTAACCCCCAAATAATATAGTTTAGTATTTTATAAAATACCAAGGCATTTATTTATTTGTTTTACCTACTGTTTTAATTATTTAAATGCATTTAGACCTTTTATAAAAATGTGGTCTCTCCACCAACATTACTTATGAATTATTTGTCACATTTAGAACATTTTAGTTTTGACTTTTGAAAATTTAACTGTTTGACTTGATTTTAAATTTGGAATTTTAACGGGATTTGAATCATCGCAAGATTAACAACAGTAATCATGGTGACGTGGCATCATTAGCGAAGGGTTACTGTAGATTAACTATCCGGGCGTCACATCTTGAAACCTATGAAGGATATGAGTTGATCAAGGATCCTCACTTTCATGAATGTTATTCTAGAGATAAAACATGTTCGCATCAAAACTTCTTTTATTCAATTGCTATATTTTTCAAACAAAATTAGCTTTTATGCAAATGAGCCATAAAGCCTTCCTTTGAAGCCACATGTAGCTGTTAGGACCTTGGAGGCATGTTGAGTACGTAATGTACTCATGGCAATAATTTTGTTGAATAACAGAGTTCCATGAAGACGAAGGTGATGACTACGACTACTATGGCGATCCGTAGGAGTGAGGTCTCGTGGACTACATCGACTGCCTGTGGTTGAGAAGAAGTCGCTACGCATTGTACTTTCCGCTATTTCCTGATTGTAATAAATGTCAGGAGACATTTATCTATGTATGCCTTATGGCAAGATTTATTAAAGTTGTAATACATTTACGTATTGTGCAATGATACCATTTCATTGTGTCGTCACCTTGATCCTGGACTGACGAATATACACAGGATGGTCTGGTAGTTAATTCCAGGTTCTCACAGAAGTGGTATCAGAGCCGATGTCGACCTAGTCGCGTGGCCTTAGTTAGAAATGGAAAGCCTTAGGGACTATTGTTATAAGAAAAACTATTTT
Source organism: Aegilops speltoides (assembly GCA_021437245.1). NCBI lineage: Eukaryota > Viridiplantae > Streptophyta > Magnoliopsida > Poales > Poaceae > Aegilops > Aegilops speltoides. The sequence continues at coordinate 132,098,573 of CM038145.1, read as the reverse complement.
GAAAATGATCATTCTCGTACTCTTCTCCTTCACTATTGCTATTGTAATCTCATCTTATTCAATTGAATTTAAACTCTACTTTCTTACGTTCTTCTTGACAGTAGTGAAACCCTTTTCTAGCCCTTGGTGTTGAAATGTTAGAAGCTTCACAAGATGTGCGAAGAATTTCAAGATACTTCAACCCCGGAAGCTTTAAGTAGGAACATTGTCCCAAGAAATGACACCTCGAGAAGTCAAGAAGTCAACAATTGTCTATCATGCTTCAATCGTCAATGTAGAAGATTTGCCCCAAGATTTATTGTGACCTGCCATATAGGATTAGTGTGGTAAACACCCTTGTAGTGGTAGAACTCGTAGCTGGTAGACGCAAAAATATTTTTGTGTGAGTATTGTCTGCATATATTTCTTCTGGTCTTTTCCTATGCAGTCACACTAAAACCCTATTTGCCAAAATGACTTGCTTTTGAGTTCTATTTGGATATCTTCAAGGCTATCTCGGTGTTATCTTTTGTTTAGCTTCTGGGGTATCTCCGCCTTGGGTAGCATCCTCTTTACTCCTCTTAAGCTCTTTCCCTCTTCTCTACAAACCCTGGAGGTCGCCTTGAGAAGAACGAAGTTGCAACAACCCATTTGGTGGTCTATTATCAAGGTGAACCTTATGGAAAAACTCTTTTAAGGGGGGTAGTAAACAATGATGTGTCAAGATTGAAGATTTGAAGACCTTCATTTGCAAAGAATATGAAGATTTGAAGACGTTCACTGCACCTACTATAAAGTTCAATTTGAAGAAGAATCAATAAGTCCAGCTGCCCCAAAGCTTGACCTGCAGAAGAAGGTTAAGACCGAAGAATGCCCAACCACTGAAAGAAGCTATCAAATTATCATCGCTAAGATCGAAGGATCGCTTATAAGCCTTGAGCAAGCTAGAGAAAGTATCAACAATCGAAGTATCTCCAATCAAGCCCCAAAGCCGCCTTGCACCAAGATTAGAATCAACTGTGATTTCACAAGTTTCTGTGAGGAGCGGTGTCGAAGATGAAGCTTACCCAAACCCATTCTCTTTAGTCAGCCTGAATCTCGGGGACGAGATTCCTTTTAAGTGGGGTAGATCTGTAACATCCCGATTCTCGGGATGTTTAATAAAAAGTTTTCCAAAAATCAGGGCGAGAAAATTTTGTTAGTTTTATTTGTTAACAAAGCTTAAATTGGTCTTTTATAATTTCGAGGATTTAATTTGACCTAATGTGAACTTAAATTTAATTTGAATTTTGTTCTTTTCTTCTAGTTGGGTTTTATCTTTTGTCTTCAACACATTTAAATATGTGAGTCTGCATTTTCGTGGATTTCTTGGATTGTTTGATATTTGTTTCAGCTTCTATTAGTTCTCTATATTTTTCAAAAAGAGAAGTCAATTCTTTTCCATCTGTTAAACTCCTAAGCCCATTCTACAACATTTTTTTCTCTATTCCCTGTTCTCTGAACAGGAATGGGCCAAAGGGCAACTTTTATTTTTTCTTCTCTCCCACTTGGGCCTAGCCGAACTGGGCCAACACCCAGCTCTCCTAGCGAGCACCTCCTCTCCTTCCTGTAGGTTCTGGTTCACCACTGACAGAAGAGGAAACCTCAACAGCCACCACGCATGTTAACTCATGTCCTTCCTTTAATTCCTCCTCCCTGCCTATTTCTCTCCACTTCCTTTCTCTCCCACCAGCTAGCGCCTCTACTCCTTCCTCTTCTCTGTACGTTAGCATATACACAGAAGAAGAAAGGTACAACCAACGATTCTCCTCCTGCTCTTACTCCCATAATTCCATCAGTTTTCAAAACTAAACACACCTTGTTATGTGCCTCCACCTCCTCTTCTAGTACGTTAGCAACCCCTGCCCTCTCCCTTTCTCTTCCTCTCCAGTAACTCTCTGTCGGTGTACTAAAGTAGGGGTACCTTAGTACCCCGAACTTGGGCACAGACAGTGGCAGCACCCCGCGGCAAGGCTTGCCGGGCGTCCTCCAAGATCCGCCGCCAAGACCCTTCGTCATTCTCATTCTACTGCCATTCAAGAGAAAAGTATTAGTTGAGAAGACAAAGCCCCGGCAAGAGGAGCTTGCCGGGAAGAGCAAGGCCCCGGGAAGAGAGGCTTGCCGGGAAGAGCAAGTCCCCGGCAAGAGGAGCTTGCCGGGAAGGCCAGCCAAGGCACTTGCTGCGGCAGAACCGCCACTCTGCGCCTGCGCTCCAGCTCACCCAACGACGTGTCGTCGCAAGATCACTCCTGGAGCACGTGGCGTGCAGCTGTGCAGCTTAGCAGGGCGAGGTGGCGAGCGGAGCTGACAAGGAGGCCATCGTGGCGATCGGTGGCACACCCAACGGTTGTTTCCTTACACTGTGGAACGACCAGACGGGCATTAAATGCTCTTGTCCCCTGCCGTCAGAGTTAGGTAGGGGACACTATGCACAGCAGTGTACCAACCCACGTTTTTACCTTTCTACCCCTTTCTCTCTACGCTGCAACCTGTTGGTGACCCCCTTTGGACTATAAAAGGGAGGCCCATGCGCACGTAGAAGGGGTTCCGCAGTTCGGAGATTCAACACCACACCATATTCACGCTCTCAGATAAGAGCAAATACAAACACAAAGCAGCAGTAGGAGTTTTATCTCTCCGGAGAGCTCCGAAGCTGGGTAAAAATCGCCCGTCTCCCTCGCGTGTGTTCGCCACAATCTGCTCTGGGCGCGACCCCCGGTCCCTTGCCGGACCAGAAGGGGCCCCCTGCCCCATTGGTGCTCGCACCCCAGCGACATCTTTGGCGCGCCAGGTAGGGGATAGGGTCCGTCAAGGTGGTCTCGGATGTATCTTCCGTCGTCACAGCAGGATCATCCTCGACGTCGACCACGGGGATCTTGGCCCTCTTTGCTGCCCACTCGGCTAGAGTCCTGAAAAGGAACAAGGTTTAGGGAGAGGCAGATCAGATGCGAGATAAACAACAACAAAGAAAGACAAGTACAGTAAGAAGAAAGCCTTACTCCTCCTCCTCCTCATCATCATCATCATCGGAGCTCAGGGCGGAGAGGTCGAACTCTGGTACCCTCTCGGCGCGGTGTGGCGGAGGAGTAGGCTCCCTTCGGCATTTGCCGGAAGCTACGGCAGGATCAGGCGTGGCGACCCGGGAAGACCCCGCCTCAGTTGCCGGCGCGGCCTGGGACCCTCCCGCGGCAACGGTACTTGCCGCGGTGGAGCGCATCCCACGGCGCCGCGGCTGCTGGTCGGCCTGCTCCTCTGCCATCTCTCCAACTCGACGGAGGCGCCTCCTCGGTCGAAATTGGGGTTGCGCTGGGGGCTCCGCCTGCGGCAAGCTTCTTGAAGACGCCTAGCCACTCGTGCCCTCGGCGGGCTCGCTTGCTTCTACCTCGGGCTCCCCCTCACCAGCGACTTCTTCGGCCAGGTCTTCCCGGTCGGCAAGACTTGCCGCCTCGGCCGCTTCCATCTCATCCAACGTGAAGCCAAACTCGCCCGCGGCAGCGGCTGCCGCCGCCTCTTCGGCCCTGCTGGCGATGTACGCCATCTCGTTGTCAGTGATGGCGCGGGTGAGGAGCTTCTGCTCGTCGGAGTTGACTGCCACCTCCGCCAAGTCATCGAAGAATTGCTGCACGACCTCGGCGTCGGGCTCTATCCAAGTTGCACTTATCCCATGCGAGTCGCACTCTAGCATCATTGCACAGATGCGATCGCGCTGGGAGTTGTTGCACAAGGGGACGATGCCCTGCGGCAACTGGAACCATTCTGGATGGTTGGGGTCATGCTTGAACATCTCCCTCGGCATCCCGTCAAGCTCCAGAATGGTGAAGTTGAAGTTGAGGCCTGGGCGCAGCCTCATGATATCCGCCGGGCCGCCAAACAGCCAGGCGGGCCTCCCCCTCTTTTGCAGAGGGGCGATACGACGGCGAAGGAAATCCGCGCCGACCGCCCCTGTTGTGAGCCCGGCGTGCCTGAGCCGGAGGATTCGAGTGGTGGCAATCCACAGCTTGGCGTCGTCCGGCGACAGGGCGCTCCAATCGCTGCCACGCACCACCCGGGTCTGGCGCAGCTTGGTGAATGGCGGCGGATTGGCATCACAGATCCAGCACCACTCTGCCCTCCACTCGTCCCACTTGCTGCGGAGCTCGCCCGTCAAGTACACCTCCTTCATGCCCATCCGAGAAGGTCCAGGCGATTCCGCCAGCCAGTGGCTCCCCTTTCTCGGCCCGGGGAGAGAAATAGTGATGAAAAAGAGCAACATTGGGGAGGATACCAACAAAGTTCTCGCAGAGGTGTGCGAAAACCGCCATTGTCAGAACGGCGTTGGGGGTGAAGTCAAGAAGATGAAACCCGTAGGTGTTCATGATGTCGCAGAGAAAATCGGAAAAAGGTGGGCAGAGCCCGCAATAGAAGAACACAGGAAAGAAGTAGTAACCTCTGGGGCACTTCTTCGATTTGGAAGCTTCGACGGAAAGCACCGGCGTGCGCGGATGTGCCCGCGTCTGCATCGACCAGAAGAGGTAGAACTCCGCCCGCAGCGCCTCCGGGGTGAGCTCGGGGAGGAAAAGCACTCGCTTTTTGCGCAGCGCCTCGAGCTCCAGCGCCTCGGCCGACTTCGCAGCCTTCGCAGCCTTCGCAGCCTTCCCGATCTTCGGAGCCATGGCGGAAGCGGTGGGGGAAAGCGAGGGCGACGGCGGCGACGGCGGCGGCGGGCGACGGAGCGCTGCTCTCTTTCAACTTGGGAAGCGGAGGGGAGCGGAGGAGCTTTCGGAGGAAGGAACTGCAAGTGGCGAAGGTGGGGGAACAGTTCCATTTCCTCTGCTTATAAATAGAGGAGGTGAACGTTACGCCTTTCTTGGATTAAAATATAACCCACGATCTCTCCCACGACGCCGCAATCGACGCGTGCCGTTGCGGGAGGATGCGGCGGATTCGGAGTTAGATTTTGTGTGGCCCCAGGCCGCGCGTGCCCGTGCCCTGTTTTGGGCCTGGCCCAACAGCGCTCGGCACCGTGTATGGCCCAGGCCCGGGGGCTCCTGTCGGTGTACTAAAGTAGGGGTACCTTACTACCCGAACTTGGGCACGGACAGTTGCAGCACCCCGCGGCAAGGCTTGCCGGGCATCTGCCAAGATCCGCCGCCAAGACCCTTCGTCATTCTTATTCTACTGCCATTCAAGAGCAAAGTATTAGTTGAGAAGACAAAGCCCCGGCAAGAGGAGCTTGCCGGGAAGAGCAAGGCCCCGGGATGAGAGGCTTGCCGGGAAGAGCAAGACCCCGGCAAGAGGAGCTTGCCGGGAAGGCCAGCCAAGGCACTTGCCACGGCAGAACCACCACTCTGCGCCTGCGCTCCAGCTCACCCAACGACGTGTCGTCGCAAGATCACTCCTGGAGCACATGGCGTGCAGCTGAGGAGCTTAGCAGGGCGAGGTGGCGAGCGGAGCTGACAAGGAGGCCATCGTGGCGATCGGTGGCACACCCAACGGTCGTTTCCTTACACTGTGGAACGACCAGACGAGCATTAAATGCTCTCGTCCCCTGCCGTCAGAGTTAGGTAGGGGACACTGTGCACAGCAGTGTACCAACCCACGTTTTTACCTTTCTACCCCTTTCTCTCTACGCTGCCACATGTTGGTGACCCCCTTTGGACTATAAAAGGGAGGCCCATGCGCACGTAGAAGGGGTTCCGCAGTTCGGAGATTCAACACCACACCATATTCACGCTCTCAGATAAGAGCAAATACAAACACAAAGCAGCAGTAGGAGTTTTATCTCTCCGGAGAGCTCCGAAGCTGGGTAAAAATCGCCCGTCTCCCCCGCGTGTGTTCGCCACAATCTGCTCTGCGCGCGACCCCCGCTCCCTTGCCGGACCAGAAGGGCCCCCCTGCCCCATAGGTGCTCGCACCCCCGCGACACTCTCTCCAAAGAATGGTGCTCCATGGACACCGATGGTTGATCCCGATGATACATATCATCTTCGTATGAACCCTCATTCAAGAAGATTCTCCTCCATGCTGCAGCTCCATTCAGAGAAGAAAGGATTCGATCCGTTGACCACACGCGAACAATTTGACATGTCTGTCTACATTGTTCGTCGAGTTCATCGCACCGTTCCGCAAGACATGGTGAGCCTCTATCAAATTCCTTTTGCACGCGTACTCGCCATCATATACTCTATCCCGTAGACATGATCGTTCATCCTATCTATACTTTTGCTCGCGCCGATGCATGAATGGATTCTATCAGACATGTCCGCGTACTTTTTAGTTTCTCGGATGATCTTGTGTTAAACATATGATTTGTTTCTCATGCCCATAGTAACCTCATGGTGGAGTTAGACCGCTAGTTTCATCATTAGGAGTTTAGTATAAATTTTTGTTATAGTCGTTCTTGCCCAAGATTGAATGGGGTTTGTTCATCGGTTAGATTTTGTATTAATACGTTATTGTTCATATGTTCGCGATGTGCCTAGGAGTATATCCTATTGGTCTGATAATTTTTGAGTGTGACAAATAACTTGTTAGATTTATTTGTTTATCGATTATAGTTTTTGTTGACACAAGTTGATAATATTTTTTTTGTCTTGGGTTAGACATGTCTATAAATTTTAATATAGTTTTGTATGGTTTCATGTACATATTGCATGCCTAATCGTAGTAGTGTGTTATGCTTTTGTTTCATATTAGTCCTTGTGATTTGTTATCATGTGTAGTAGTCGATCGTTGAACTTTTGTGTTGATTTGATATTTTTATATGGTCATGACATGCCTAGGAGTCACTCCTAATCATTCCATAATTATAGGAGTTAGGTGTGATTGTCTAGATTTATTGTAAGGATTTCTTTTAATCATTTCTTATAGTTTTGTATGGTGTTGCATGTTGTTATTTTTCTTTATAGCTCATGTAGTTCTCTTTTGTGCACATATACAAAATTTGGTGAATGATTGCCAAGCTTATAATGTCGTAGAGTTATTCTAAGCTTTGCTCTCTTTATCGAGTCGTGGCATATTTCATGTTTTGACTAGTTCCTTTTGTTTAGCATGAATATATCTTAGAAATGTTTTACATATTCATGTTTATCCATGCTGCATGTGTGTTTATTTATATTATTTTATTACCATGTCGTGTTAACAAATTGCTTATAGTAGAATGCATGTTTGGTTGTATGCGTACCATGTACTATATCATTTCTAGTTTGCATTGTATGACTACACATAAGGTTAGCCTTGCTTTACATTATAGTAGTTTGTTGATCTTGTACATTCTTTTATTGAGCAACTTCTTACTCGATTAATACTATACCATGTTGTTGGGATTGTATAAATGGATTTCATAACATCTGTGTAACGACCCATGTGTTGTATGATGCTTAGGTTGTTCAGTTATGTATTAGCAAGTCTAGGTTATACTAGTTAGAAATACATGTCTTCATGTTATTCATGCTAGTATAGCACATTGCTTGATATGATTGATGCCATGACCTAGATGTTACCTGCTTAGTATGCTTTTTCCTTTTGCTTATAAGTCACAACTAGCATGATAGTGTTGTGTGCTAATGCCATTCTTGATAGTCATGTTAGTTGATATCAACTAAGTTGTGTTGTAGTTATAAGTTGTATTCCACTGGTAGCATAGTTTGGCATCTTGTGTCATGATCATCCATGCTTAGCATTATATCTAGTCTACATCACTATTACATTGTTGTATGCCTAGACTTCTTCATATCTACTTTATCTAGTTGTTGCATTGTTATATGTCTAGTTGTCACTCATGCAAGTGATCTTTCATGTCTTGTTTTGTTTATGTGTTATAATTGAGTACTTAGTCTCTTGTGCGTTCTTATGGATGATCACTTTGGTCTTATTATAGCCTCAGGAGTGTTGGGTCTTGTTGCGATAGTTTAGCACATGCTTAAGATAGTTGACCTTTCATGTTAGTTGAGTTGTATCTTCCTCATATGCTTAGGGTGCATAGTTGATTTGTTATTTAAGCATTAATTGGTAATCTTATTGCTAGTGGTTACTTGAGTACTAATTTTTTTTTAGTAGTAAGACCATATCCTACTTTAGTATTTTTCCATGATAACTCATAAGTGTGATGCTTGTTTTATTATATAAGACCTCTTTGTGATTTTCTACTCATATGCCTTGTATGAGATATGTCTTATTATTTAGTTGTTTAATTAGCTTTACCATAGTGTTGGTTGGCTCTTGTTATATCATGTTTTCTAATAGTTGTTATGGTTGATGTTTGGTTCTACTTAATGTTAACTATTATAAATATTAGTAACATCTAAATATTTATTTATGGTTAATTGTTACTAAATAAGCGTGCCATGTTCTTTCTTGTGGTAGTTTGTGGTTACATTAGCATGTATTACCATGTCATGTATAGGACAACTCTTATTTATGTGATGTGATGTTTAACTTGTTTATATTAGTTGACATATGTTTGGTTTGTAATATTGTATCTGTATCATTTAGTTTTGCTTTAGGACCAAACCTAGATCCAACTCAATTCAAGTTGTGGTTCAATGATGTTTGATTGCTTAACTAGTATGGTTTGAAATGTGTGTTTTTTTGTCTTATGGAACACTTGCTGTTCAATTGTTATATAGTTGATGTATATGTTTGCTACTGCTGACCATTTATAAATATTTAGATTCTGTCTAAATATTTATTTGTGCTGAACTTTTACCTTTATCATGCCATGTTGTGATTGTGTAGTTAAAATGCATATATAGGATGGTTTCATTTCATGTGTGTGGATGCCATTGTGTTTGTTATATACTTGTTTCATGTGGAGTTATTCAAGATGTGTAGTGGGCACTACTATTGGTTAGTAGCACTGTCCATACTAGAGCGTTAGTCTTGATCGCTAAGCCTTCCATAGTTGTGTCAACCTAAACCTTGTCACTTCGCTGATTCCTCTCTACTTACCTCCCTATCGTGAATCTCCATCTCGATCAATATCTTGTTATCCATCCTCTCTTAATTTGTTTTAGATGTTATTTGGATTTACTATTGTTTTAGTATTTATTTGTTTTCCATTTGCTATCGCTACGACAAGTAGGGAGTGACGACGATGTTGGACAATTGCAGAACTAGGTTACCGAAGGAGGACTCGACAATGAAGGCATGCCTCCTTCTTTGGTCATACTTATCCTATGGTTTACAAAATTGCATTGAGTTTTATTATTACTATGTGCATGCTATTTTAATTCTCATAGCCAGCGTGTCGATTGACACATTACCTTGATCCGCTTGTCGCCTATTTACTTGACACCTGAGTAGAAGTATATATTTCCAGTAGAGTAGAAATGCTTAGCCATGCTTATCACCTATAGGTGCTTTGTTGAATGACCTCTGAGTCATTGACAGTTGAAACTTACCGCTGAGCTAGGCCGGTTGGCCCTTGTTGACCTTCTCTATTCTCTTCTACTCTGGGTGAAACTTACCATCTGAATACAGGCGCGGGCGACAGCTGAATCAAGGATTGAAGGAGCGATTGGCTGCCCTTCACAGGTTGAAGGGGGCAATTAGTCGTCCGTGCCGCATGAGGCCTAATAAGTCTTGGATTTGATGATTGTGATAACAGTACAGCCACATGCTATATGGGCACTGGCTTGGTTAATTAGTTAGTTCACTCTTATTGTCGTCATCGCCGTACCGCAGATGGGATAGCTGCCTTGCGAGGAGTATCCTCGGCACAAAAGGGGGGCCCGGACTGTGAACTGCGGTTACTTCCGTGTTGAAACCTAGTGGGTTTGGCACAGTAAGTTTGGTCTAATGAATGACCTCGTCACAATCTCCCTGCCGGTATACCAAAAGGTGTACTACGCCAGGGGCCACTGGTGGCAACAAGTCGGGATTGTGTCGTGTGGGTAAAGTGTACAACCTCTGCAGAGTGTAAAACTATTCGAATAGCCGTGTCCATGGTCATGGACAACACATGAATCTTTCTTGATGTACGAGACCTGTCTTGCTTATTACCTCTTTGCCCCTATTCTTGAAACCTATCAGGGATATGAGTTGATCAAGGATCCTCACTTTGATGAAAGTTATTCTGGAGATAAAACATGTTCGCATCAAAACTGCTTTTATTCAACTGCTATATTTTTCAAACAAAATTAGCTTTTATGCAAATGAGCCATAAAGCCTTCCTTTGAAGCCACATGTAGCTGTTAGGACCTTGGAGGCATGTTGAGTACGTAATGTACTCATGGCAATAATTTTGTTGAATAACAGAGTTCCATGAAGACGAAGGTGATGACTACGACTACTATGGCGATCCGTAGGAGTGAGGTCTCGTGGACTACATCGACTGCCTGTGGTTGAGATGAAGTCGCTACGCATTGTACTCTCCGCTGTTTTCTGATTGTAATAAATGTCAGGAGACATTTATCTATGTATGCCTTATGGCAAGATTTATTAAAGTTGTAATACATTTACGTATTGTGCAATGATACCATTTCACTGTGTCGTCAGCTTGATCCCGGACTGACGAATATACATCGGATGGTCTGGAAGTTAATTCCAGGTTCTCACAGTGCTTCCACTGAGCCATGGTAGCTTGCTACTACTCTGGAATACTTAGGCTGGCCAGCATGTGTCCTCCTTCGTTCCTGTGTCTGTCCCTTCGGGGAAATGTCACACGTTGTTCCTTTAAGTCCCTGTAGCTTGCTATGACTTGGGTCCATACGTTGTTGATCGACATGTTCGTTGTTGGGTCATGTATGCCTGTCCCTGTAAGTTAGTGCCACCTTGGGTTTACGACTAGACATGTCTGCCCGGGTTCTTTGTCATATGGATGCTAGTGGCACTATCATATACATGAGCCAAAAGGCGTAAACGGTCCCGAGCCAGGTAAGGTGGCACCCGTTGGAATATCATGCGTGAGGCCGCAAAGTGATATGATGTATTACATGCTAGATCAGTGTGACTTAGGATTAGGGTCCTGACAGCTTTGATATCAGAGCCTGACTGCCAGTAGGATTACCAAGCCAAACTGGTCGAAGTTGAGTCTAGAAATTCTTTAGTTATATAAGGGAACGATATTTCTACGTCGTGATTGACATGGCTATATTATTAACCATGTTGCAGAGATAGGAGCGGATTTTTATTTATTTGCGGAGGTAGCAACAGATGGATATTCAACGAGGAGTGAAATGATGGCTGCTTACTCGGTCAAACATGGAGAAAGGTGGGCCTCGTGATTTGATGGCTAATTTGTCATTGTTAATGCCTATACTCTTTGCCCATATAACCACGTGGTAGAGTAGTGGGCTATACTTTTAATAACCATGCTCGAAGAGAAGAGGCACACGTTGATACATCTCCAACGTATCTATAATTTTTGATTTCCATGCTATTATATTATCTATTTTGGATGTTTTATATGCATGAATATGCAATTTTATATTATTTTTTGGACTAACCTATTAACCGAGAGCCCAGTGCCACTTTCTGTTTTTGCTTATTTTGGAGTTTCGATGAAAAGGAATAACAAATGGAGTCCAAACGGAATGAAACTTTCGCGATGATCTTTCTTGGACCAGAAGCAAACGAGGAGACTTGGAGATGAAGTCGGAGACTCAACAAGGCGACCACAAGGGTGGAGGGCACGCCCAGGGGGGTAGGGCTCCCCATACCTCGTGGGACCCTTAGAGCTCTCCTGACCTAGTTCCTTTGCCTATATATTCTCTTATACGGTTATACCCCAAAAACATCAGGGGGAGCCACGAAAACACTTTTACGCCGCCGCAACCTTCTGTACCTGTGAGATCCCATCTAGGTGCTTTTCCAGCTCCTGCCAGAGTGGGATTCGATCATGGAGGGCTTCTACATCAACACCATTACCCTTCCGACGAAGCGTGAGTACTTTACCTTAGACCTGCAGGTCCATAGATAGTAGCTAGATGGCTTCTTCTCTCTCTCTCTCTTTGATTCTCAATACCATGTTCTCCTCAATGTTCTTGGAGATCTATTCGATGTAATACTTTTTGTGGTGTGTTTGCCGAGATCCGATGAATTGTGGATTTATGATCAGATTATCTATGAATATTATTTGAGTCTTCTCTGGATTCTTATATGCATGATTTGATGTCTGTGCCAGTCTCTTGGAGTTATCGGTTTAGTTTGGCCTACTACATTGGTTTTTCTTGGAATGGGATAAGTGCTTAGCTTTGGGTTCAATCTTGCGGTGTCCTTTCCCAGTGATAGTAGGAACAGCAAGGCACGTATTATATTGTTGCCATCGAGGATAAAAATATGGGGGTTTTATCATATTTCTTGAGTTAATTCCTTTACATCATGTCATCTTACTTAATGCGTTACTCTGTTCTTTATGAACTTAATACTCTAGATGCATGCTGGATAGCGGTTGATGTGTGGAGTAATAGTAGTAGATGCAGAATCATTTTGGTCTACTTGACACAGACGTGATGCCTGTGTTCATGATCATTGCCTTAAATGTCGTCATCATTATGCGCTCTTCTATCAATTGCTCGGCAGTAATTTGTTCACCCACCGTAATATTTACTATCTTGAGAGAAGCCACTAGTGAAACCTATGGCCCCCGAATCTCTATTCCATTATATTTAATCTCTTTTACATCATACTAGTTTCCGATCTATGATTTTGCAATCTTTTACTTTTTGATCTATGAACCAAAATTACCAAAAATATTTACTTTACCGTTTATCTATCTCTCTCAGATCTCACTTTTGCAAGTAACCATGAAGGGATTGACAACCCCTTTATCGCGTTGGGTGCAAGTTTTTTGATATTTTGTGCAGGTATTCGGTGACTTGTGCGTAATCTCCTACTGGATTGATACCTTGGTTCTTAAACTGAGGGAAATACTTACTCTACTTTGCTGCATCACCCTTTCCTCTTCAAGGGAAAAACCCATGCACATAAGACTAGTACTCCGTAGCACTCTTTGCGTCTTCCCCAACCACACACGTGACACGGTGGAGCTCATTTCTGCACGATGATGCAGCCCACATGATAATTTGACACGTCTAGTAGTAGTTACTCACTTATAAATAATGGAGGGTTGGGAACCACACATGAACGGTGCCGCGTCATTTATAATTGAAGTTTTTTTCTTCAGTGGCATGTACGCAATATAAATAGGTGCATATGAAGAGAAAAAGAAACCGCTCCACTATATACATAGCTAGGACGAGCCTACACAGTTGCTTGTTGGTGTTGCTCTCTTCACACTCTCTCGCACAAAACGACTGTGGCCACGTCTCTAACATCTGAGAGGATCACGTCCGCTGGGGGAAGGGGTGGATGCTTTGTGTAGATGCGGTCGCCATCGCCGATGGCGAAAACCCACTATCGACACGTCCCGATCAGGGGTCCCTGCCGTTCTCCCTCACAAAGCCGGTGCGGTTGCCTTCGTCCCTTGCTCACAGCCGCAATGTGGGAAGTTACCGCCTCCTGCGACCCTCCTCTAGGTTGAGGTACGTCCCGACATCCCTCAGGTACAACTTCCTTTACAGCCGGCTCGCACCACTGCCCCAACTGCCCACATCGCTCCACGTGGATATTTCTCTATTTATTTTCCCCGCACGTACCTCTACTGGCTTCTACTATATTTGTGATGAGTTTATCTCTCGTCAACTAGTCCCAGTAAACTTATTCTAATCAGGCTTCTTCAATTTCTTTACCACAGGGATGCTCATCTCGATTTTAGTGAAACTGCACAAAATGATCCGATTGTCAAAGGGTTGCAAACTTCATTTATTTGGAAGGTTCAACGTCGCGAGCAAATTAAAGCCTGTTTAGGGTTTACGGTTCAAGGTCTACGGACTGCATGGATCATTTCTTTCTTTTGCTGGCTCTGTTCCAAAATAAGTGTCAACTTTAGTAGTAGTACAACTTTATACTAAAGTTTGCATAAAGTTGAGACACTTATTTTGGAACAGAGGGAGTACATATTGTCTATGATCTCTCAGTCATTGAGATGCAATAGCATGCATGTCAGTCTCCTTTGTATTTGATGAAATGTTGCAACGAGGCAACCTTGGATGCAAGATACATGAAACAGAAGCTGGAAGTTCATAGCATTGTATAAATGTATCTCCCTAAGAAATTACAGTACGTACTATACTACTATGTAAATAGTTAGGTGTCGCACAGTCTCCAGAAAATATGGTGATAGTGTGAGGTGGGCCATATAATCACTGAGCATGCGTGTTTTCGCTGCTTTTGCACTCCTTCGTTGCAAGAATGGAGAAAATTGTAATCTACCTCCTTTCGCCAAAACGTGGGACATCCTGCAGTCATACGACCTCAGTAATAATGACCAATGAGCCGTCAAATCACATAGACCCAATAGTAAGTTGGATGGACGAAGCAACAATCACTCTTGAATCCGATTCTCCCTTCAATGCAGGCGCTAGTGAGAGGTCGCGTCCGCTCTACCCGGGCATGAATGTAGCACTGATTCTCTGGAGCGGCGCTTATTGTTTCGGGCAGGAAGCGCGCGCGGGTGATGGACGGGCTTTGGGTGGGCCAGGCTGGTCAGGAGCGGGCGTGGCAGCTGTCCCGACTGGACACCCGGAAATGAGAGGATGCACCGACTCTAGCGGTTAAATCGTCCACTACACACCATCTCTCTGTAGGAGTAGGTCGATGTGTCGCTCTCTATGACACACACACGCTGTTAAAACACACACACATGCACACACACACAGGTTCATAGAATAGGAATAGCGTGCGAGTGGGAAGCCACATGAAGTGAGATAAATGGAGTACCTACAAGAAGAGAAGAGGTGACGAATATTCCATAAAACCTTGACTGAGGAGTAGTACTCCCTCTGTCTAGGTGTTAAGTCATCTTACGAAAATCAGATATTCCCAAAATGTTTAGGCATCGTCCCCTCCTAGCCTTGTTGCTAGCAAGCGTTGTTACTTACTCTCCCTTGTTATCTCCCCTGGAAACCCAATGCATGAAGAGCAACTACGCGTTGATAAGCCAAGGAATCAAAGTCGGCTTGCATGCGAGTTAATACGTGGCCCTGCATGGTAGCTAAAATGGCATCTCTTAATTTTTGTGATTAACTGTTGCGTTTAGAGACACAAATCAGGGCTCTGATTTGAGGAAGGACTGGTAAAGCTTCTCCTTCTCCTCCAATTTTCTTACACCTTGGTCCTGCTGCACCTTCTAAGGTGACTTACACATAGACGGATGCAGTAGTATGAGATACGGTGGCACACTGACTTAGGTCGAATACAAGTGCCAAAAATTATTGGAAGAGAGCAAAGTGTACAAACTAAATAATTAAAATTGAATTTCTCGTTATTTTTCCGAAACAGGTAAAAGATTTGCCTCATCAACTAAATAAGAGGAGAATAGAGTTTCATTGTTTGCATGTGACCCTACAAATAAACGACATGGCAAATACTCTGAATACGCCCTAGTTTCTTAGCACCCGCTGTAACCCTTAGTACATACGGTGGCACACTAACTTAGGCCGAATACAAGTGCCCAAAATATTTAAAATTGGAGGATTGTGCAGCCCACCTTTCCGATTTGTTGACCGTGCGTGGTTCAGTTGTTGTTCACTTCGGAGGGTCGTGAACCACATGTGAACATTAGCAAGCGCGACCTGGAGGCCTGCAGCGTTAATTGCGAGTTGACTCCTTCGAGCGTTAAATTTTCCTCACGTAGTAGTATTTTTCTTCAGTACGTTAATTAAAGAGTTCCGTTTCGTGCACAATTTAAAAAGATTTTTATGGAGAGAAAAAGAAAACCACTCCATCTATATTCGCTGCAGCCTCGGTGCTTGTTTTCTACGATTTGCTCTCTTCTCTCTCTCTCTCCTCTATATATATACACGCTGGAGCCTTAGTGCTTGTAGTTGCTCTCTTAACACTCTCTCAGCCTCTGCAGATCTAAACAAGACTTCATTTCCTCTCTCTCTCTCTCTCTCTCTCTCTCTCTCTCTCTCTCTCTCTCTCTCTCTCTCTCTCTCTCTCTCTGGTCAAAGAGCCGGTAGGATCCGTCTGCCAAGAAGGGAAGGAGGCTTAACATTGTCGCCGTCGGCAAGGGAGGGAATCCACTACCAGCGAAGTTGTTCTCTTTCACCCAGTAGCGATGCGGGAGGGCCTCCGACCCCTTCTTCCTCGCTGCCATACATAGTGTGGGCGGATTGGCCTCCGGCCGCTCACTGAGCCACACCCCGAGAACCTTAAGGTATAATTTACTTATTCCACATTCGTTGCTCTAGCTACATGTGTGCTTCTTCTGCTTCTTCACTCGAATCTAGGTGTTGGATCAAACAGGAAAGTAGCGGGGAAAGTTTTAAAGCATGAATCTAGGATGTAGTTCAAAGAGGCAAGGAAGGGGTAAAGTAGTACAAACTGGCTATCCAGCTCCTACGTTGGTCGAAAAGGGAAAACAATGACAAGTGCAGTACGCACATCTATAACAAACTAGTCTTTCTGTTTTGGGAGACAAGGCTGTAGAGTTTGAGCAGGACTAGATTTGCTTTCCTCACATAGGGAAAGGTGTCTAAAGATAACAAAACTGGTACCAACATAAATATGCTCCTTGGTTGATTGTTCTTTGTTGCAACAGACTGTGGATCACCCCTTTAGACATTGGTAGATGCACATGCTGCTGGTGTGTCCACTGTCCTGTACAACTTGGACCTATTTTTTTGAAAAAGTATTAGGAGTCTTTTTAATCCCAACTGAAAAGTTCCTAGTCCCTACCTGTTTGGTTCCAGGGACAAAACATGGACTAGAGGTTATTAAATGACATGCTAAAAGACCATGTTACCTCTAGTGATGAACTAGTAGAGATAAGGTGCGATGTGGGGCAGGGGCAACTGTTGGAAAATTCCCAAAGAGACTCTCCCTCTGGGTATTCTTTCTTTAGTCCCAAATGCCCATTTTTAGTCCCTAAAAGTCCCTCCTGTTTGGTTTAGATGGGACTAAAAGTGACTTTTTTAGTCCCTACACCTTGTAACCAAAAACCCTCTAATAATGTCGCTAGAAAATTGAAGCAATGCCACAGTTAAAAGAAAATTACATGTTTAACGAATTTTATTGTTAAAATAATCTCTGTGTTAATATGAATCAATACTACCATTTGAGAAATGATATTGTCCTGCTTTCTTTCCCGTTTAGATAAGTCAGATGCTTTTTTTGTGGGCTTCTGTGTTATCCGCTGATACGTCTCCAAGTATCTATAATTTATGAAGCATTCATGCTATTTTATTACCTGTTTTGGATGTTTATGGGCTTTACTAAGCACTTTTATATTATATTTGGAACTAACCTATTAACCGGAGGCCCAGCCCAAATTGTTGTTTTCTTGCCTATTTTAGTGTTTCAAAGAAAAGGAATATCAAATGGAGTCCAAACGGAATGAAACCTTCGGGAAAGTTATTTTTGGAACAGAAGCTTCGAGGTGGCCACGAGGCAGGGAGGCGCGCCCACCTGCCCTGGGCGCACCCCCACCCTCATGGGCCGCTCGTGGCTCCCCTGACCGACTTCTTTCGCCTATATATCTCCATATACACTAACAACATCAGGGACAAGAATCGATCGGGAGTTCCTCTGCCACAAGCCTCTGTAGCTACCAAAAACCTCTCGGGAGCCCATTCCGGCACACTGCCGGAGGGGGATCCCTCACCGGTGTCCATCTTCATCATCCCGGTACTCTCCATGACGAGGAGGGAGTAGTTCACCCTCGGGGCTGAGGGTATGTACTAGTAGCTATGTGTTTGATCTCTCTCTCTCTCTCTCTCTCTCTCTCTCTCGTGTTCTTGAGGTGATACGATCTTGATGTATCGCGAGCTTTGCTATTATAGTTGGATCTTATGATGTTTCTCCCCCTCTACTCTCTTGTGATAAATTGAGTTTTCCCTTTGAAGTTATCTTATTGGATTGAGTCTTTAAGGTTTTGAGAACACTTGATGTATGTCTTGTCATGCTTATCTATGGTGACAATGGGATACTCACGTGATCGACTTGATGTATGTTTTGGTGATCAACTTGCCGGTTCAATGAACTTATGCATAGGGGTTGGCACACGTTTTCATCTTGACTCTCCGGTAGAAACTTTGGGGCACTCTTTGAAATACTTTGTGTTGGTTAAATAGATGAATCTGAGATTGTGTGATGCATATCGTATAATCATACCCACGGATACTTGAGGTGACAATGGAGTATCTAGGTGACATTAGAGTTTTGGTGTATTTGTGTCTTAAGGTGTTATTCTAGTACGAACTCTATGATAGATCGAAAGGAAAGAATAGCTTCGTGTTATTTTACTATGGACTCTTGAATAGATCGAGCAGAAAGGATAACTTTGAGGTTGTTTCGTACCCTACCATAATCTCTTCGTATGTTCTCCGCTATTAGTGACTTTGGAATGACTCTTTGTTGCATGTTGAGGGATAATTATATGATCTAGTTGTGTTATTATTGTTGAGAGAACTTGCACTAGTGAAAGTATGAATCCTAGGCCTTGTTTCCTACCATTGCAGTACCGTTTACGCTCACTTTTATCATTAGTTACCTTGCTGTTTTCTATATTTTCATATTACAAAAACCTATATCTAGCATCCATATTGCACTTGTATCACCATCTCTTCGCCGAACTAGTGCACCTATACAATTTACCATTGTATTAGTTGTGTTGGGGACACAAGAGACTCTTTGTTATTTGTTTGCAGGGTTGTTTAAGAGAGACCATCTTCATCCTACACCTCCCATGGATTGATAAACCTTAGGTCATCCACTTGAGGGAGATTTTCTACTGTCCTACAAACCTCTGCACTTGGAGGCCCAACAACGTCTACAAGAAGAAGGTTGTGTAGTAGACATCATCCACCTTTATTGACCAGTAGTTATCTCCTTTGCACCTCTGTGTAACAGGGTTATATACTTCACCTTGTTGCTATTGCGACCTTTTGTTGCACTGCACAAAACACTTTTGTTTTAGGAGTGTTTTGTGCAGTTCAACCAAAATTTCACATCGACAATGTTGCTTGATTGCTTGCTCTTAGTGGAACTGCACAAGAGGAGATCTGACTTCCTATCCATGTTGGCAAATTTGTTTCATATCTTCTTCTTGTGAGTTGTTTGAATTCCTCGTCATGAGAGGTTAGTACTAGCCTTCTTTCACATGATTATGCAGTGTGCTTTCATATATTGTGCTACTTATGGTAATGTTGCTTGATTCTAGTGAACTGCACAAATAGAGACATTCCAATCTGTATGTGCACCATAATATCCCATTGAGGTAAGATAATGATATTTCACAATTGTTGGCCTATATTTTGCTACTATCATCAGAAAATTAATGTCATTGTTTAGTGCTATACTTGTGCTCCCTAATTGACATGCCAAATCTTATATTGAAGGCGGAGCTTATCTATTATTGAACGAAGTGATGAAGGGGAAGAACAATCTAAAGGAAAACCAAAATCAACTCTTGATGTTGTAATGAAGCACTAGAACTGTGATGACACAAGTAATGATCTAGTTTTGCATCTTAATTTATTGCTAAGGCTGGAACAAGCAATTGTTTTGCCACTGATTTGGTGCCACTCTTAATGTAATACTCCTATGTAATTATCTCTACTTGTGCAAATAGGGATATTCTTTGAAGATAACATATATTTTAGTGGAACTGCACAAGAAGATGTTGGAAACATTAAACTAATCGAGGAGTATATAGTAAGCATGGCAACCACAGTAGATAACAACAGATGGTTCTAGAGAAGTGCTTCATCTATGTGCTCTACACAATAAGCCTCCTAACAAAGGTTGGTACCAGCCCATAGATTTCATCCATATGATTGAGCTTTGTCATCTCTATTGGTGTTGTGGTACTATGTAGCTACTGTCATGAAGTGCTTCATCTGTGCTGTTTTAAATATTTCCTTTCCTTTTTTCGAGCCAACATGAATGGTAGCATTTAGTTGTCCTCTTGTCTTTGCACAACAGGATCATCTTCCTCTGAAGAAGAACATGGAGTATGTGAAGTGCCTAGTTTCAATTATGCCAGGATGATGAAGCCAACCCTCTCTTCTTATCAGAAGGGAGCAGTGGTAGGATGGTTACATTATTGCCCACTAGAACAAACTAACTTCAGCTCAGAAGAACTCATGGATCTCCATATTTGTTGCTGTGATGGCCAATACAATGTTGTTTTAGGATTCTTTCCGCTGAGTTCCATTTTTGTAAATGTGTGCTCTGCAAGGATCATGTAGGTTGCCTGTTTAAATTGTCAATTCATAGTACAGTTTGCTTTATACTAATCACTTTTTTTGTATTTATGCAAACAGGGGTGCTCAACTTGATTTCAATGGGAACTGCATAAAAAGTTTCACGAATACATCAAATATTCTCAAATCATTCATTTCCACCACAAGAAAGGAGGTGTTGATATGTTCAAAGTGTTGCAACATATAAAGGCAAAATCATACAAGCTACACGCGAATTTAGTTGATTTTGGTGGAACTGCACAAAAAGAACAGTTGGTTTATTTAGCACGAGGAGCCATGTCAATGTCCGAACTGATGGGAAACCCTGCCCATTCCAAAATAATAGGCATTTGATATTTTGGAATGGGAAAACATTGTCAAAGTTTGCTCATTGATGTATGCAAAACAACACGCATTTGACATTTTGGAATGGGACAACCTTGTTGTCAGGACCCCGATCCTAAGTCACACCGATCTAGCATGTAACACATCATATCACATTGTGGCCTCACGCCTGGTATTCCCACAGGTGCCACCTTACATGGCCCGGGACCGTTTGCGCCTTTTGGTTCACGTATATGATAGTGCCGCTAGCATCCATATGACAAAGAACCCGGGCCGACATGATTAGTCGTAAACCCAAGGTGGCGCTAACTTACAGGGACAAGCATACATGACCCAGCAACGAACATGTCAATCAACAATATATGAACCCAAGTCGTAGCAAGCTACAAGGACTTAAAGGAACAACGTGTGACATTTCCCCGAAGGGACAGACATCGGAACGAATAAGGACACATGTTGGCCAGCCTAAGTGTACCGAAGCAATAGCAAGCTACCGTGGCTTAGTGGAAGCACTAGGAGACATTTCCTGGTAAGAGAGGCTACCAAGAATAAACAACTAGGTTGTCGGATCCCACACATACCAAGCATTTCAATAATCATACACACAATATGCTCGATATGTGCAAATACAACATGGCATCACAACATGACTCTACAAATAAAGTAATTATTCATTAGGCTCCGAGGAGCCAGATATTACAAACATGAGTCTCGACCCAACATTCAGAGCATACAAACAACAAGCACATGTAGAAGCTTAACTTGTCTTAGTACAAACAACTACAAATGAAAAAGGTTGAGAAGTCTGACTATCTACAAGATCCTGCCGAGGGCAGAAGATCGTAGCTAAGGTAACAAGCTAAATGTAGAAGTCCACGCGGAACTACTAGTGAGACTAGAGTCTCTCTGCAAAACATAAATTAAGAAAACGTGAGTACAAATGTACCGAGCAAGACTTACATCAGAACTAACTACATATGCATCAGTATCAACAATGGGCTGGTGGGGTTTAACTACAGCAAGACAGCTTTGACTCGGTGGCTATCCTGAACTACAACTGCAAGTAACTCTTTTGAGGTGGCGCACACGAGTCCACATATTCACCATATCAATACACCACTATGGATCCCTCCCGTCTCCCTACGAGAATGCCATCCATAGCACTCACGCTTATCTTGCGCATTTTAGATTATCCACTTTCACTTGTCTATGAACTGCACAAGCAACCTAGTAGTCCTTTACCGCGGATGCGGCTATTCGAATAGATCATGTTAACCCTGCAGGAGTGTACTACTTCGCACACGCTCTCGCCACTTACCGCCATGTACACTTCATGTGTCTCGGCAACCTTCAAGCGGAAGCCTGGCAAGGGTGTCGGCCACGACCTGACTAACCACGCAAGAATCTAGTCCAGGTTTATCGCCTATTCAGGTTCCATCCGCAAGGAGATCCGGCCTGGGTGTCTCACATGGCCCCAAACAATGTGAGCAGGGTTCCCAAGCCCACCATCCGGGTGCCACTTGGTACACCATGCCACTGCACCTACTCTGTCCCAAGCCCACCTGTACCGGGTGACACTTGATAGACTACTAGCACTACCTACAAACACCAGAAACTAGTTGCAACTCTGGACAGAGATCGAGTAACTATCTTGGAGTGCTTGGAGCCCAATGTGTGGTAGTAACTATCTTGGATCACAAACACAAAACTCAATTCCTGAGGACAGTTTCAATGAGACAACCCACCATGTACTCCTACATGGCCTCTCACCGCTACCTTTTCCAAATCATGTTCCCATACTTAGCTCTCAACAGTAGGACATGTTGACAACCTTCCAATTCATCCTCGATGAACCAGTCCGCACACAACTCTAAGCAATAGCAGGCATGACAAACAAGCAGGAATGAGTAGGCACAACATGGCTCAAATAATCCTACTCATGCTAGTGGGTTTCATCTATTTACTGTGGCAATGACAGGTCATGCAAAGGAAAGGGGTTCAACTACCGCAGCATGCAACAGATGAATCGTTGTTGTCCTAATGGAGTAAAAGAGAGCAGAAGCGAGAGAGTGTGATTGTATCGGAATGAACAAGGTGGTTTTGCTTGCCTGGCACTTATGAAGATAGTATAGTTCTTCATCGGTGTCATTGATCGCATCGTCGGAAGATCATCTACTGAGAGGGGACAAACACCGGCAAACCAACAAGAAACACAATCAATACAACGGAACAATATGATGCATGATCATGACATGTCAATACGCTGTGTTTTGAGCTAATGCAATTAGCAACAGGTTAAATGGAGTTGGTTTGAACCCTACCTCAAAATTCAAACTCCATATGTGATCTCTTAAGTATCATTCAAATGATTTGTTATAAACAATGGTCATAAGTTGTTCTAACATGCATGGAAATGGTACAAATGGATAGATTCGAATTTTCTGATAATTTTTCATACATAACTTATCTCATTTGGAGTTATGATTGAATTTATATGATTTTTAGAAGTTTTGGACATTTTCTGAAATTTTAAATCATTTTTGATTTATTTTAAAATCCGAGAAAATGTTTACTGCATCAGCATTGCGTAAGCATTACGTCAGCAGGTCAACTACACTGACCCAAGTCAAACCTGACCTGTGTGTCCTGCATGTCACCGTAGAACTAACTAAACTAAGTTAATTAGCACTGAACTAACCCTAATCATAACTCCCTGGGTGTTGGGGAACATAGTAATTTCAAAAAAATTCCTATGCACACGCAAGATCATGGTGATGCATAACAACGAGAGGGGAGAGCGCTGTCCACGTACCCTCGTAGACCGAAAGCGGAAGCGTTAGAACAACAAGGTTGATGTAGTCGTACGTCTTCACGGCCCGACCGATCAAGAACCGAAAGCACGACACCTCCGAGTTCTAGCACACGTTAACCTCGATGACGTCCCTCGAACTCCGATCCAGCTGAGTGTCGAGGGAGAGTTCCATCAGCACGACGGCATGGTGACGATCATGATGTCCTACTGTCGCAGGGCTTCGCCTAAGCACTGCTACAATATTATCGAGGAGGACTATGGTCGAGGGGAGCACCGCACATGGCTAAGAGATCAATGATCTGTTGTTGTGTCTCTAGAGGTGCCCCCTGCCCCCGTATATAAAGGAGCAAGGGGGGAGGGGGCGGCCGGCCAGGGAGGAGGCGCGCCATGGGGAGTCCTACTCCCACCGGGAGTAGGACTCCCTCCTTTCATTGTTGGACTAGGAGAAGGGGGAAAGAGGAGGGAGAGAGAGGAAGGCACGGGGGCGCCGCCCCCTCTCCTAGTCCTATTCAGACTAGGGGGGAGGGGCGCGCGGCCATGCCCTAGCCGCCTCTCCTCTTCTCCACTAAGGCCCACTATGGCCCATTAAGCCCCCGGGGGGTTCCGGTAACCCCTCGGTACTCCGGTAAAATCCCGATTTCACCCAGAACACTTCCGATATCCAAATATAGGCTTACAATATATCAATCTTCATGTCTCGACCATTTCGAGACTCCTCGTCATGTCCGTGATCACATTCGGGACTCTGAACAACCTTCGGTACATCAAAACTCATAAACTCATAATATAACCATCATTGAAACTTTAAGCGTGCGGACCCTACGGGTTCGAGAACTATGTAGACATGATTGAGACACATTTCCGGTCAATAACCAATAGCGGAACCTGGATGATCATATTGGCTCGTACATATTCTACGAAGATCTTTATCGGTCAAATCGCATAACAACATACGTTGTTCCCTTTGTCATCGTTATGTTACTTGCCCGAGATTCGAACGTCGGTATCTCAATACCTAGTTCAATCTCGTTACTGGCAAGTCTCTTTACTCGTTATGTAATGCATCATTCCGTAACTAACTCATTAGCTACATTGCTTGCAAGGCTTATAGTGATGTGCATTATCGAGAGGGCCCACAGATACCTCTCCAACAATCGGAGTGACAAAACCTAATCTTGAAATATGCCAACTCAACATGTACCTTTGGAGACACCTGTAGAGATCCTTTATAATCACCCAGTTACGTTGTGACGTTTGGTAGAACACAAAGTGTTCCTCTGGTAAACGGGAGTTGCATAATCTCATAGTTGTAGGAACATGTATAAGTCATGAAGAAAGCAATAGCAACATACTAAATGATCAACTGCTAACCTAACCGACTGGGTCATGTCAATCACATCATTCTCCTAATGATGTGATCCTGTTAAAAAAATGACAACTCATGTCTATGGTTAGGAAACATAACCATCTTTGATTAATGAGCTAGTCAAGTAGAGGCATACTAGTGACATTATGTTTGTCTATGTATTCACGCATGTATCATGTTTCCGGTTAATATAATTCTAGCATGAATAATAAACATTTATCATGATATAAGGAAATAAATAATAACTTTATTATTGCCTCTAGGGCATATTTCCTTCAGTCTCCCACTTGCACTAGAGTCAATAATCTAGATTACATAGTAATGATTCTAACACCCATGGAGCTTTTGTGCTGATCATGTTTTGCTAGTGGAAGAGGCTTAGTCAACGGGTCTGCAACATTCAGATCTGTATGTATCTTGCAAATCTCTATGTCTCCCACCTGGACTTGGTCCCAGATGGAATTGAAGCGTCTCTTGATGTGCTTGGTCCTCTTGTGAAATCTGGATTCCTTTGCCAAGGCAATTGCACCAGTATTGTCACAGAAGATCTTCATTGGTCCCGATGCACTAGGTATGACACCTAGATCAGAAATGAAATCCTTCATCCAGACTCCTTCATTTGCTGCTTTCGAAGCAGCTATGTACTCCGCTTTGCATGTAGATCCCACCATGACGCTTTGTTTAGAACTGCATGAACTGACAGCTCCACCGTTCAATATAAACACATATTCGGTTTGCGATTTAGAATCGTCCGGATCAGTGTCAAAGCTTGCATCGACGTAACTATTTACGACTAGTTCTTTGTCACCTCCATAAACAAGAAACATATCCTTAGTCCTTTTCAGGTATTTCAGGATATTCTTGACCGTTGTCCAGTGATCCACTCCTGGATTAGTTTGGTACCTCCCTGCTAAACTTATTGCTAAGCATACATCCGGTCTGGTACACAGCATTGCATACATGATAGAGACTATGGCTGAAGCATAGGGAACATCTTTCATTTTCTCTCTATCTTTCTGCTGTGGTCAGGCATTGAGTCTAACTCAACTTCACACCTTGTGTCTGAGGCAAGAACCCTTTCTTTGCTTGATCCATTTTGAACTTTTTCAAAACTTTATCAAGTTATGTGCTTTGTGAAAGTCCAATTAAGTGTCTTGATCTATCTCTATAGATCTTGATGCCCAATATGTAAGCCGCTTCACCAAGGTCTTTCATTAAAAAAACTTTTATTCAAGTATTATTTTATGCTATCCAGAAATTCTATATCATTTCCAATTAACAATATGTCGTCTACATATAATATCAGAAATGCTACAGAGATCCCACTCACTTTCTTGTAAATAGAGGCTTCTCCAAAAGTCTGTATAAAACCATATGCTTTGATCACACTATCAAAGCGTTTATTCCAACTCCGAGAGGCTTGCACCAGTCCATAAATGGATCGCTGGAGCTTGCACACTTTGTTAGCACCTTTTGGATCGACAAAACCTTCTGGTTGCATCATATACAACTCTTCTTCCATAAATACATTCAGGAATGCAGTTTTGACATCCATTTGCCATATTTCATAATCATAAAATGGGGCAATTGCTAACATGATTCGGACAGACTTAAGCATCGCTACGGGTGAGAAAGTCTCATCGTAGTCAACTCCTTGAATTTGTCGAAAACCTTTCGCAACAAGTCGAGCTTTGTAGACAGTTACATTACCATCAGCGTTAGTCTTTTTCTTGAAGATCCATTTATTCTCGATGGCTTGCTGATCATCGGGCAAGTCAACCAAAGTCCATACTTTGTTCTCATATATGGATCCCATCTCAGATTTTATGGCCTC
Source organism: Aegilops speltoides (assembly GCA_021437245.1). Lineage (NCBI taxonomy): Eukaryota > Viridiplantae > Streptophyta > Magnoliopsida > Poales > Poaceae > Aegilops > Aegilops speltoides. The sequence continues at coordinate 132,071,970 of CM038145.1, read as the reverse complement.
AAGCCATTTTGCGGAATCTGGGCTCATCATTGCTTCCTCATAGTTCGTAGGTTCGCCATGGTCAAGTAACATGACTTCCAGAATAGGATTACCGTACCACTCTGGAGCGGATCTTACTCGGTTGACCTCCACGAGGTTACGTAGTAACTTGATCGAAGTTTCATGATCAATATCATTAGCTTCCTCACCGATTGGTGTAGTCGTCACATGAACGGTTTACGTGATGAATTATTTTCCAATAAGGGAGCAGGTACAGTTACCTCATCAAGTTCTACTTTCCTCCCACTCACTTCTTTCGAGAGAAACTCCTTCTCTAGAAAGGATCCAAATTTAGCAACAAAAGTCTTGCCTGCAGATCTGTGACAGAAGGTGTACCCAATAGTCTCTATTGGGTATCCTATGAAGACACATTTCTCCGATTTGGGTTCGAGCTTATCTGGTTGAAGTTTCTTCACATAAGCATCGCAGCCCCAAACTTTAAGATAACGGCAACTTTGGTTTCTTGCCAAACCATAGTTCATAAGGCGTCGTTTCGATGGATTTTGATGGTGCCCTATGTACCATGAATGCGTCCGTCTCTAAAGCATAACCCCAAAACGATAGCAGTAAATCAGTAAGAAACTTCATAGATTGTACCATATATAGTAAAGTACGATTATGGCATTTGGACACACCATTACGTTGTGGTGTTCCGGGCGGCTTGAGTTGCGAAACTATTCCGCATTGTTTCAAATGTAAACCAAACTCGTAACTCAAATATTCTCCTCAACGATCAAATTGTAGAAACTTTGTTTTCTTGTTACGATGATTTTCCACTTCATTCTGAAATTCTTTGAACTTTTCAAATGTTTCAGACTTGTGATTCATTAAGTAGATATACCCATATCTGCTCAAATCATCTGTGAAGTTGAGAAAATAACGATACCCGCCGCGAGCCTCAGTATTCATTGGACCACACACATCAGTATGTATGATTTCCAACAAATTAGTTGCTCGCTCCATAGATCCTGAGAATGGCGTTTTAGTCATCTTGCCCATGAGGCATGGTTCGCAAGTACCAAGTGATTCATAATCAAGTGATTCCAGAAGTCCATCAGTATGGAGTTTCTTCATGCGCTTTACACCAATATGACCCAAACGGCAGTGCCACAAATAAGTTGCACTATCATTATCAACTCTGCATCTTTTGGCTTCAACATTATGAATATGTGTATCACTACTATTGAAATTTAATAAAAACAGACCACTCTTCAAGGGTGCATGACCAGAAAAGATATTACTCATATAAATAGAACAACCATTATTCTCTGATTTAAATGAATAACCGTCTCGCATCAAACAAGATCCAGATATAATGTTCATGCTCAACGCTGGCACCAAATAACAATTAATCAGTTCTAAAACTCATCCCGAAGGTAGATGTAGAGGTAGCATGCCGACCGCGATTGCTCGACTTTGGAACCATTTCCCACGCGCATTGTCACCTCGTCCTTAGCCAATCTTTGTTTAGTCCGTAGTCCCTGTTTTGAGTTGCAAATATTAGCAACAGAACCAGTATCAAATACCCAGGTACTACTACAAGCATTAGTAAGGTACACATCAATAACATGTATATCACATATACCTTTGTTCAACTTGCCATCCTTCTTATCCGTCAAATACTTGGGGCAGTTCCGCTTCCAGTGACAGTCTGCTTGAAGTAGAAGCACTCAGTCTCAGGCTTAGGTCCAAATTTTGGTTTCTTCTCTTGAGTAGCAACTTGTTGTTTGTTCTTCTTCAAGTTCCCCTTCTTCTTCTCTTTACCCTTTTTCTTGAAACTGGTGGTCTTATTGACCATAAATACTTGATGCTCCTTCTTGATTTCTACCTCCGCAGCCTTTAGCATTGCGAAGAGCTCGGGAATAGTCTTGTCCATCCCTTGCATATCATAGTTCATCACGAAGCTCTTGTAGCTTGGTGGCAGTGATTGAAGAATTCTGTCAATGACACTATCATCAGGAAGATTAACTCCTAGTCGAATCAAGTGATTATTATACCCAGACATTTTGAGTATATGTTCACTGACAGAACTATTCTCTTCCATCTTGCAGCTATAGAACTTATTGGAGACTTCATATCTCTCAATCCGGGCATTTGCTTGAAATATTAACTTCAACTCCTGGAACATCTCATATGCTCCATGACATTCAAAACATCGTTGAAGTCCCGGTTCTAAGCCGTAAAGCATGGCACAATAAACTATCGAGTAGTCATCAGCTTTGCTCCGCCAGACGTTCTTAACATCATCGATTGCATCTCGCAATGTGTCAGCACCAATGGTGCTTCGGGGCGTAATTCTTCTGTGCAGCAATGAGGATAATCCTCAGGTTACGGACCTAATCCGTGTAATTGGTACCATCATCTTTCAACTTAGCTTTCTCAAGGAACGCATTAAAATTTAACGGAACAACAGCATGAGCCATCTATCTACAACAGACATAGACAAGCAAAATACTATCAGGTACTAAGTTCATGATAAATTTAAGTTTAATTAATCATATTACTAAAGAACTCCCACTTAGACAGACATCCCTCTAGTCATCTAAGTGATCACATGATCCAAATCAACTAAACCATGTCCGATCATCATGTGAGATGGAGTAGTTTTCAATGGTGAACATCACTATGTTGATCATATCTACTATATGATTCAAGTTCGACCTTTCGGTCTCAGTGTTCCGAGGACAGATCTGTATATGCTAGGCTCGTCAAGTTTAACCTGAGTATTCAGCGTGTGCAACTGTTTTGCACCCGTTGTATTTGAACGTAGAGCCTATGACACCCGATCATCACGTGGTGCCTCAGCACGAAGAACTTTCGCAACGGTGCATACTCAGGGAGAACAGTTATGCCTTGAAATTTAGTGGGAGATCATCTTATAATGCTACCTTCAATCAAAGCAAAATAAGATGCATAAAGGATAAACATCACATGCAATCAATATAAGTGATATGATATGGCCATCATCATCTTGTGCTTGTGATCTCCATCTCCGAAGCACCGTCATGATCACCATCGTCACCGGCGTGACACCTTGATCTCCGTCGTAGCATCGTTGTCATTTCGCCACTTATTGCTTCTACGACTATCGCTACCGCTTAGTGATAAAGTAAAGCAATTACAGGGCGTTTGCATTGCATACAATAAAGCGACAACCATATGGCTCCTGCCAGTTGCCGATAACTCGGTTACAAAACATGATCCTCTCATACAATAAAATATAGCATCATGTCTTGACCACATCACATCACAACATGCCCTGCAAAAACAAGTTAGACGTCCTCTACTTTGTTGTTGCAAATTTTACATGGCCTCTACGGGCTGAGCAAGAACCGTTCTTACCTACGCATCAAAACCACAACGATAGTTCGCCAAGTTAGTGCTGTTTTAACCTTCTCAAGGACCAGGCGTAGCCACACTCGGTTTAATTAAAGTTGGATAAACTGACACCCGCCACCCACCTGTGTGCAAAGCACGTCGGTAGAACCAGTCTCGCATAAGCGTACGCATAATGTCGGTCCGGGCCGCTTCATCCAACAATACCGCCGAACCAAAGTATGACATGCTAGTAATCAGTATGACTTGTATCGCCCACAGCTAACTTGTGTTCTACTCAAGCATATAACATCTATGCATAAAACCTGGCTCGGATGCCACTGTTGGGGAACGTAGTAATTTCAAAAAAAAAATCCTACGCACACGCAAGATCATGGTGATGCATAGCAACGAGAGGGGAGAGTGTTGTACATGTACCCTCGTAGACCGAAAGCGGAAGCGTTAGAACAACGCAGTTGATGTAGTCATCCGTCTCCTCGGCCCGACTGATCAAGCATTGAAAGCATGGCACCTCCAAGTTCTACCACACGTTCAGCTCGATGACGTCCCTCGAACTCCGATCCAGCCGAGTGTCGAGGGAGAGTTCCGTCAGCACGATGGCGTGGTGACGATGAGGATGTTCTACTGTCGCAGGGCTTCGCCTAAGCACTGCTATAATATTATCGAGGACGACTATGGTGGAGGGGGGCACCGCACACGGCTAAGAGATCAATGATCTGTTGTTGTGTCTCTAGAGGTGCCCCCTGCCCCCGTATATAAAGGAGGAAGGGGGAGGGGGTGGCGGGCCAGGGAGGAGGCGCGCCAATGGGGAGTCCTACTCCCACCGGGAGTAGGACTCCCTCCTTTCCTTGTTGGACTAGGAGAAGCGGGGAAAGAGGAGGGAGAAAGAGGACAGAAAGGGGGGGGGGCACCGCCCCCCTCTCCTTGTCCTATTCGGACTAAGGAGAGGGGCGCGCGGCCCTGCCCTGGCCGCCTCTCCTCTTCTCCACTAAGGCCCACTATGGCCCATTAAGCCCCCGGGGGGTTCCGGTAACCCCTCGGTTCTCAGGTAAAATCCCGATTTCACCCAGAACACTTTCGATATCCAAATATAGGCTTCCAATATATCAATCTTCATGTCTCGACCATTTCGAGACTCCTCGTCATGTCCGTGATCACATTCGAGACTCCGAACAACCTTCGGTACATCAAAACTCGTAAACTCATGATATAATCGGCAGTGAAACTTTAAGCGTGCGGACCCTACGGGTTCGAGAACTATGTAGACATGACCGAGACTCCTTTCTGGTCAATAACCAATAGTGGAACCTGGATGCTCATATTGGCTCCTACATATTCTACGAAGATCTTTATCGGTCAAACCGCATAAAAACATACGTTGTTTCCTTTGTCATCGGTATGTTACATGCCCGAGATTCGATCGTCGGTATCTCAATACCTAGTTCAATCTCGTTACCGGCAAGTCTCTTTACTCGTTATGTAATGCATCATTCCGTAACTAACTCATTAGCTACATTTTTTGCAAGGCTTATATTGATGTGCATTACCGAGAGGGCCCAGAGATACCTCTCCGACAATCGGAGTGACAAAACCTAATCTCGAAATACGCCAACTCAACATGTACCTTTGGAGACACCTGTAGAGCTCCTTTATAATCACCAAGTTATGTTGTGACGTTTGGTAGCACACAAAGTGTTCCTCTGGTAAATGGTAGCTGCATAATCTCATAGTTGTAGGAACATGTATAAGTCATGAAGAAAGCAATAGCAACATACTAAACGATCAACTGCTAAGCTAACGGAATGGGTCAAGTCAATCACATCATTTTCCTAATGATGTGATCCCGTTAATCAAATGACAAGTCATGTCTATGGTTAGGTAACATAACCATCTTTGAATAATGAGCTAGTCAAGTAGAGGCATACTAGTGACATTATGTTTGTCTATGTATTCACACGTGTATCATGTTTCCGGTTAATACAATTCTAGCTTTAATAATAAACATTTATCATGGTATAAGGAAATAAATAATAACTTTATTATTGCCTCTAGGGCATATTTCCTTCACTGGGCCCACATGTCAAAATTAGCAGAACTAATTAAATTTAGTTAGCACTTAACCCAAAATTAGCAGGGGCCTGGGCCCACTTGTCAGCGACCCAGGGGAGGTCAAACCCCCTGGTCGGCGCAGTAAAACCAGCTGGTGACTCAACGCCGGCGAGGCCAGACGCGGTGGTGGAGCTCGGGATTGCTCCTACGTCGACCAAAACCACTGCGGTTTGGTCCTACGCGCTCCTGGGAGTAAGAGGCATCGGCTGGTGGTGGTGGCCGAGCTCGGGTTGGCCGGGAACTGCACCTGCAACGGCCGTGGCGGCTGCCGGAGCTCAGGTGGGCTCGGGGTCGAGGCTACAGCGGCCTTGGCGATGCGAGGTTAGGACCTATGGTGCAGCGAATATGTTGGACGCATGCCCGGGACCAAATGGTCACCGGAGCGTCATCGCCAGTGAGCTTAGGTAGCGGCGCAGTCGGTTGAGAGAGGCGCGGCGGCTACGGCATGCAAGAGAGAGAACAGAGGGGTGAGGATGATTAGCAGCTCATGGAGAACACGAAGAGTGGGTCGGCGAGCTCAGGTAGGGGCTGATGAGGATGGGAGGTCGCCGGCGATCTCGGCGGCTGAACGACGAAGACGAGCCGGAGTGGTTGCGTCGAGTCATGCGAGCAATCGGGCTCAGGCGATACGACGTAGCGGACGATGGAAAAGCTCTTGGACCCTACAACAGGGCGAGGAGACGGTAGCGGCGGTGACTATGGCAAACGGTGGCGATGGCGGGTCTCGGTCTCGCTTGGGCCGAGAGATAGGGAAGGGGAGGAGGTCAAGGGAGAGATGGGAAAGTGTAGGGGGTCGGGGCGTCTCTAGGCGCTCGGTCGAAGACGGGGGAGGAAGCATGAGGTGGAAGCAAGGGGTGATGTCCGGTGCACGCGCGGCGACACGCCAGCGTCCTTCTTGCGTAAGGAGGAGGACAACTGGCACTGTGAGCCAGTGGGCCGCACAGTGCTGGGCCAGCTGGGGCACCAGATGGGCTGCAGGTAAGCGACATGTGAGTTTTTGCTCTTTTATTGTTATTGTTTTCTATTTTCTATTTTATTTAATCTTTTGCCACTGTTTTGAATTCAAACAAAATTCAAACAGCCAAAACATCATCTGAGTATTTTTATTTTGCTTAATGGACTACTCAACATATACATAAAATATCTCAGGCCATTTGAAATATATTCATTATATATTATGAATATAACCGCAGGTCCAAATAGAATATTGATTTAAAGTCAGAGCTCAAATAATTCCTTAGAATGTTCCAAAATTTTGGTTTGATTTATAACTCTGGCCAAAATTGTCAGAACTATTTCCAGGGTATTTTGGATCCACTGATTGCAATTTTAGGGTTCTTGCCCCTTTATTAAAAGGACTTCTGAGGCTTACACTTTCTCATTTGAAGTTTAACAAAATTTAAATATGATGCAACACCAGATGCTAGCACTAGGCATTACCAGAACTAGGGATGTGACAACTCACCCCCTCTATACAAGAATCTCGTCCCGAGATTCAAGACATGAGGTAAGAAGACAGAGGGGACACAAAGGTAACACGATCATCATAATACAACTTACACTTCATAGGAGCATCAATTCGACCACCATCTTTATCTCGATGCCTTGCTGTGAGAACTCTAACCAACATGACAACGAGAGGAAAGGAAAACTCTAGAAGGATCGATCTTATCAAAGTTCGAACAACTCAGGATCAACTCATGGAGTGAGACATTGAAACATCTCTTGAGCTGAGACACGAAGCATACATCCAGAGGGATGGAGTGAAACGAATAACGAAGGTTCACTAGGTAGGCAACAATTCCACACCTAGGAAGATGGTGAACGGTTGTCAACGTAGCGAGGAGTTTAATTCCCATATGATACCGTAACGAGACATCTTAGAGGAGGTGACTCGTAGAATTATTTCCTTAAGTGGCAAAAAGAATTACTTTTGATACATAGATCATTGAAAGTCTCTATACCAGCCTAGGGAAAATCACAATCGATCAATTGAAGGAGTCTGAAAGAATGCCATACTCACACTAGGATGGGTGATGTGGACTACCTTGTTGATGACAAAGCAATGGATGAATTTGCTTATCACCAGAAATGTATGGAACCCATGGTAGGATCACTTTTGAAGATGATCCTGAATAACAACCACTGAAAGGATAGACCATAGTGGGATGGAACAATGATGGCGCAAGCTGGGATCAAAATGCAAAAGCTGGAATGAATCTAGTATCTGGGGAAAGACTCAACAGTCGAGAATGACTCCACTGTTTGAATGGTTATAGCAAAATCGAAGAAACTGGGAGCAATCCCAGTTGGTGTCAATGACAACACATAGAGCTTGCGTGTGCTCTCGAGAACTTGAGCATTTCCACATTCATCAAGGTTTTACCAATATCCGTGTCAAGGATCCTGGCAACACAACATACTACCATGATGAATAATGATGGACAATGTAGATGCAAGGAAGATAACAGCTTCTCAGATTTCACCTTAGCGAGGCCAAGGGAAAAAATCTGGATGATCGACCGAGATACATTTAGCACTCCGCTTCTAATGTTCTCTTTAATGTGCTAGCGTAACCCATTTATAGATATGGTTTGGTGTCTAGAACATCAAGTAAAGGTCAGACTTCGGGAGTTCAAGAATCCATAAGGAACAATTATTGGAGTAAATCCTACGAAATCCTTATGGGGAGGTGGACAACTTCCTCAATCAATACACTACAATAATAGGTCTTCTGGCTGGGTGTGTTGGCCATGACATCCACTTTACCGGGTTACAGAGAGACCAATAGTATAGTTCTTGGGTACTCCGGTAAAATCCTGATTTCACCCGGAACACTTCCAGTATCCAAATATAGGCTTCCAATATATCAATCTTCATGTCTCGACCATTTCGAGACTCCTCGTAATGTCTGTGATCACATTCGGGACTCCGAACAACCTTCGGTACATCAAAACTCATAAACTCATAATATAACCGTCATTGAAACTTTAAGCGTGCGGACCCTACGGGTTCAAGAACTATGTAGACATGTCCGAGACATGTTTCCGGTCAATAAACAATAGCGGAACTTGGATGCTCATATTGGCTCCTACATATTCTACGAAGATCTTTATCGGTCAAACCGCATAACAACAAACGTTGTTCCCTTTGTCATCGGTATTTTACTTGCCCGAGATTCGATGGTCGGTATCTCAATACCTAGTTCAATCTCGTTACCGGCAAGTCTCTTTACTTGTTATGTAATGCATCATTCCGTAACTAACTCATTAACTACATTGCTTGCAAGGCTTATAGTGATGTGCATTACCGAGAGGGCCCAGAGATACCTCTCCGACAATCGGAGTGACAAAACCTAATCTCAAAATATGACAACTCAACATGTACCTTTGGAGACACCTATAGAGCTCCTTTATAATCACCCAGTTAAGTTGTGACGTTTGGTAGCACACAAAGTGTTCCTCCGGTAAACGGGAGTTGCATAATATCATAATTGTAGGAACATGTATAAGTCATGAAGAAAGCAATAGCAACATACTAAACGATGAACTGATAAGCTAACGGAATGGGTCAAGTCAATCACATCATTCTCCTAATGATGTGATCCCGTTAATCAAATGACAACTCATGTCTATGGTTAGGAAACATAACAATATTTGATTAATGAGCTAGTCAACTGGATGCATACTACTGACATTATGTTTGTCTATGTATTCACACATGTATCATGTTTCCAGTTAATACAATTATAGCATGAATAATAAAAATTTATCATGATATAAGGAAATAAATAATAACTTTATTATTGCCTCTACGACATATTTCCTACACTGGGCCCACATGTCAGAATTAGCAGAACTAATTAAATTTAGTTAGCACTTAGCCCAAAATTAGCATGGGCCTAGGCCCACTTGTCAGCGACCCAGGGGATGTCAAGCCCCCTGGTCAGTGCGATCAAACCCACCGGCGACTCGACGCCGGCGAGGCTAGACGCGGTGGTGGAGCTCGGGATTGCTCCTACATCGACCAAAATGACTGCGGTTTGGTCCTACGCGCTCCTGGGAGTGAGCCGCATCGGCTGGTGGTGGTGGCCGGAGCTCAGGTGAGGTCGGGGTCAAGGCTAAAGCGGCCTTGGCGATGCGAGGTTAGCACCTATGGTGTCTACGCAGTGCGAAGAATATGTTGGACGCATGGCCGGGACCAAATGGTCACCGGAGCGTCATCGTCGCTGAGCTTAGGCAGCGGCGCAGTCGGGTGAGAGAGGCGCGGCGGCTACGGCATGAAAGAGAGAGAATGGAGGGGGGAGGATGATTAGCAGCTCACGGAGAACACGAAGAGTGGGTCGGCGAGCTCAGGTAGGGGCTGATGAGGACGGGAGGTCACCGGCGATCTCGGCGGCCGAATGACGAAGACGAGGTCGGAGTGGTTGCGTCGAGTCGTGTGAGTGCTCGGGCTCAGGCGAGACGACATAGCAGACGATGGCAAAGCTCTTGGACTCTGCAACAGGGCGAGGGGACGAAAGCGGCAGTGACTATGGCAAACGGTGGCCACGGCGGGTCTCGGTCTCGCTTGGGCCGAGAGATAGGGAAGGTGAGGAGGTCCAGGGAGAGAGGGGAAAGTGTAGGGGTTCGGGGCGTCTCTAGGCGCTCGGTCGACGATGGGGGAGGAAGCATGAGGTGGAAGCAGGGGGTGGCATCCAGTGCACGAGCGGGTGACACGCCAGCGTCCTTCTTGCGTAAGGAGGAGGACGACAAGCACTGTGAGCCAGTGGGCCGCACAGTGCTGGGCCAGCTGGGGCACCAGATGGGCTGCAGGTAAGTGACAGGTGAGTTTCTGCTCATTTTTTCTGTTTTCTATTTTATTTAATCTTTTGCCACTGTTTTGAATTCAAAGAAAATTCAAACAGCCAAAACATCATCTGAGTATTTTTATGTTGCTTAATGGACTACTCCACATATACATAAAATATCTCAGGCCATTTGAAATATATTCATTATATATTATGAATATAACTCTAGATCCAAATAGAATATTGATTTAAAATCAGAGCTCAAATAATTCCTTAGAATGTTCCAAAATTTTGGTTTGATTTATAACTCTGGCCAAAATTGTCAGAACTATTTCCAGGGTATTTTGGATCCACTGATTGCAATTTTAGGGTTCTTGCCCCTTTATTAAAAGGACTTCTAAGGCTTACACTTTATCATTTCAAGTTTAACAAATTTAAATATGATGCAACACCAGATGCTAGCACTAGGCATTACCAGAACTAGGGATGTGACAACTCACCCCCTCTAAACAAGAATCTTGTCCCGAAATTCAAGACATGAGGTAAGAAGACAGAGGGGACACAAAGCTAACACGATCTTCATAATCCATCTTATCCTTCATAGGAGCATCAATTCGACTACCATCTTTGTCTCGATGCCTTGCTGTGAGAACTCCAACCAACATGACAACGAGAGGAAAGGAAAACTCTAGAAGGATTGATCTTATCAAAGATCGAACAACTCAGGATCAACTCATGGAGTGAGACATTGAAACATCTCTTGAGCTGAGACACGAAGCATACATCCAGAGGGATGGAGTGAAATGAATGATGAAGGTTCACTAGGTAGGCAACAATTCCACACCTAGGAAGGTGGTGAACGGTTGTCAACGTAGCAAGGAGTTTAGTTGCCATGATACCGTAACGAGACATCTTAGAGGAGGTGACTCATAGAATTATTACCATAAGTTGCAAAAAGATTTACTTTTGATACATAGATCATTGAAAGTCTGTATACCAGCCTAGGGAAAATCACAACCGATCAATTGAAGGAGTCTGAAAGAATGACATACTCAGACTAGGATGGATGATGTGGACTACCTTGTTGATGACAAAGCAATGGATGACTTTGCTTATCACCGGAAATGGATGGAACCCATGGTAGGATCACTTTGGAAGATGATCCTGAATAACAACCACTGAAAGGATAGACCATAGTGGGATGGAACAATGGCGGTGCAAGCTGGGAGCAAAATGCAAAAGCTGGAATGAATCTAGTATCTGGGGAAAGACGCAACAGTCGAGAATGACTCCACTATTTGAATGGTTATAGCAAAATCGAAGAAATTGGGAGCAATCCCAGTTGGTGTCAATGACAACACCTAGAACTTGCGCGTGCTCTCGAGAACTTGAGCATTTCCACATTCATCAAGGTTTTACGAATATCAGTGTCAAGGATGCTGGCAACACAACATACTACCATGATGAACAATGATGGACAATGCAGATGCAAGGAAGATAACACCTTCTTGGATTTCACCTTAGCGAGGCCATGGGAAATTTAGCACTCCGCTTCTAATATTCTCCTTAATGTGCTAGCGTAACCCATTTATAGATATGGTTTGGTGTCTAAAACATCAAGTAAAGGTCAGTCTTTGGGAGTTCAAGAATCCATAAGGAACAATTATTGGAGTAAATCCTACGAAATCCTTATGGGGAGGTGGCCAACTTCCTCAATCAAGATACTACAATAATAGGTCTTCTGGCTGGGTGTGTTGGCCACGACATCCACTTTACCGGGTTACAGAGAGACCAATATTATTGTTCTTGGGAAACGTTCCAACTATCATATCTGCCTGAGATTCAGATCTGGTTGGTGTCAGGATATTCCAGACTCATCAAATCTAGAGAGAAAAATGAAAGTTTGCATCATAAATCGACGAGATGATGTTGCGAGATTCTCAGGGAATGAACGACGATAGCTAGCTCCAAAACATGAGCTTGTTCTGCTACACACATGTGAAAGAAGCATGACCACGAGCATGACCACATAGTAGTCTTATAATAAAACACTACCGAGTTCAGGTGGGGAACCATCATTGTGGATAACAAGTGTTGTGCAAGACCTAGGATTAGCACAACAAGTCCTTTTCCTTGAACAAATCAATCAGTGGCTTGGTGTGCTAGGGATACATATAGAATGAAGGTTGCAAGTCTTCAGACCACAGAATACTTCGCACATATGGATGAATGACTTGGGATGACTCTAGAGGATGCAAAACTAACTTTCCTGAATTCACTGTGGCAACTTGCATCAAATGCACATGAATTAGAGGAAGTCACTTCTTTCATCCGGACATATGCTTCATGAACGGAACACGAAGACATTGTTCACAAAGTTTCCAACACTAGGTGGATGTTCAACACGAATCATGGGGAAGGTAAAAATGTTGCTGATGGAATCAACAACGATTCATCTATGTTTCCATATAAGTGGAATTCCACAATTATGTGAACAAGGTGATAGCATTGGTCAGACCCAAAGGATATAATTGTGTATGCTCAAGGGAACAACCACGTGTAAGACAACATTACGAATATCGTTGGTTCTGACTTGATTTGACGACAGCCCATACGCAATCAAAGATTTGGGTAAGACAATAGATCCAACAATTGACAAGAGGATCAATCAATGAAGATATGATTTTTCTTCCACACACACGCACAAGGGAAATCCCTTGGAATGAACTGAGATGGACAAGCTTTTGTCTTCCAACTCTCCAAGTTGTTGTTTAGCTTAACCAACTAGCTCAGGCTATCCAACACAAATTCTTGGAGAAAGGGTGGTTTACAAGAAAACCAACTTGATCACGAACTCAACATAGCGGTCAGGTGACAACCTGGTGATACTTCCAAGAAGATATTCAGAAAATCACGAATCACCGATATGTTACTAAGCTCGAGAACAATATTGCTTTTCAGGGCAAGACGATATGACCAAAAGAGCAAGGGATTGACACAACCCTAACACATTGATCGAATAGTGCACCAGAAATAAAGACTAGGTAGCACAATCAGTCTTAGAATGAGGATTAAATAACCAACACGCTAAGAATGGAGTTATTGTCCTTTAACTACCAAGCAACAAGGTTGCCAGGAGTATTGATTTCACACATCACGATTCAGTTGTCGGCATTCCGGTTACAATAACACGATACCAAGGAATGAATAATGATGGCGAGAAGTATCACTTCGTCAAGATTTCATAAGAGCTGGTGCAATTCTCATGAAAATCCTGACATAAAGGGGGTGATAGTCCAGGGTAGAACAGAATCAAAAGCTGGATTGGCATTTTGGTTTGCGGATTACAACTGCTTTGACCCAATCCTAGAAATGGATGAGGTACTGGAGTTTGTTTCTCCCAGTCATTCCGAGATAGAATGGCTTGATGAACCACGAGAAAATAGGCATCGATAACACAAATGCACACATGCTCTTGACTATCAACTGATATATGACGGCCGAAATACAATTAAAGACAGACAACTCAAAGGAACATCGGATTTTCTCAGTTGTGGATGCATAGATTAGCATGTCGACGAGTTCAACATATTTATTCTGGATAACTCATGCAAAAAGGTAGAACTGGCAGAGTGACAACATAGAATCGAGAACTTATCAAGAGCACTCTGGTTGTGATCTTTTGGTTCAAAAGAACTTCTGCCATATTGGTTCATGGTATTGGAAGAATGATATACCATGGACCTCGAGGACTATCGCAAAGGTTACTAATATCCTAAAGGAACTAGCAAACACTATCAACATGAAGTAAGTGGAGTGAATCTTGGGTTCGAGAACCCAGGGTAGAATACCTACTACTAAGTAGCATCATGGAATGCTTTCAAGAATGATGGCCAGAATCATCACACTGTGAATGCGAAACGTGGATGGATTACTAGGTGGTTCTCCAAGACACCTAGATTCATAATAATAACTCCAACATATATGTCGGGGCAATAGAGTACTTCAACACACTGGTTAGTGTGGTTAATCTGGACCAAAGAAACATCGTAACTGAGAGAAGGAATTTGCAAATGCATCAGACTATTAAGAAACCTGGGATGACTAGGATAGCATAACGACTATAAATGCTCGAAAAGATTTGACACATGCTGCAAAATGGTGGCACAAACACTTAACATCGCAATATCAAGGTTCCGAGACCAACTATCAACACATAGAAGTAGTAGCAACTGAACGAATTAGTAACACGTGATCCTGATATGAAGAAGAGAAAGCCTAGTTCCTTAACCCCATAGGAAAGATAGGATGACTCAGATCAGAAGGTCATAAGGTATAAGGAGTAAAAGGATCCTTACGTTCCCTTCCACAATCAATTCCCTTATATAACTAAAGAATTTCTAGACTCAACTTCGACCAGTTAGGCTTGGTAAACCTACAAGCAGTCAAGCTCTGATTCCAAAGCTGTTAGGACCCCGATCCTAAGTCACACTGATCTAGCATGTAACACATCATATCACTTTGCGGCCTCACGCACGGTATTCGGGTGCCACCTTACCTGGCCCGGGACCGTTTGCGCCTTTTGGCTCACGTATATGATAGTGCCGCTAGCATGCATATGACAAAGAACCCAGGCCAACATAACTATTCGTAAACCCAAGGTCGCGCTAACTTACAGGGACATGCATACATGACCTAGCAACGAACGTGTCGATGAACAATGTATGAACCCAAGTCGTAGCAAGCTACAAGGACTTAAAGGAACAACGTGTGACATTCCCCTGAAGGGACGGACATAGGAACGAAGAAGGACACATGTCGGTCAGCCTAAGTGTTTACGGAGCAGTCGCAAGCTATCGTGGCTCAGTGGAAGCACTAGGAGACATTTCCCGGTAAGAGAGGATACCAAGAATAAACAACTAGGTTGTCGGATCCCACACATACCAAGCATTTCAATAATCATACACATAATATGCTCGATATGTGCAAATACAACATGGCATCACAACATGACTCTACAACTCAAGTAATTATTCATTAGGCTCCGAGGAGCGAGATATTACAAACATGGTTCTCATGACCCAACATTCAGAGCATACAAACAACAAGCACATGCAGAAGCTTAACTTGTCTGAGTACAGACAACTACAAATGAAAAAGGCTGAGAAGCCTGATTATCTACAAGATCCTGCTGAGGGCACAAGATCGTAGCTGAGGTAACAAGCAAAACATCGAAGTCCATGCGGAACTACTAGTGAGACTGGAGTCTCTCTGCAAAACATAAATTAAGCAAATGCGAGTACAAATCTACCCAGCAAGACATACATCAGAACTAACTAGATATGCATCAGTATCAATAAAGTGATGGTGGGGTTTAACTGCAGCAAGCCATCTTTGATTCGGTGGCTATCCTGAACTACGCCTACAAGTAACTCTTTTGAGGTGGCACACACGAGCCCACATATTCACCATATGAATACACCACTATGGATCCTCTCCCGTCTCCCTACGAGAATGCCATCCAGAGCACTCACGCTTATCTGGCGCATTATAGAGTATCCACTTTCACTTGTCTATGAACTTCACAAGCAACCCAATAGTCCTTTACCGCGGACGCGGCTATTCAAATAGATCATGTTAACCCTGCAGGGGTGTACTTCTTCACACACGCTCTCGCCACCTACCGCCATGTACATGTGATGTATCTCGGCAACCTTCAAGTGGAAGCTTGGCGAGGGTGTCGGCCACGACCTGACTAACCATGCAAGACTCTAGTCCAGGTTTATCGCCTATTCGGGTACCATCCGCAAGATCCAGCGGGGGTGTCTCTCATGGCCCCAAACGATGTGAGCAGGGTTCCCCAGCCCACTATCCAGGTGCCACTTGGTACACCATGCCACTGCACTTAATCTATCCCAAGCCCACCTGTAACGGGTGCCACTTGGTAGACTACTAGCACTGCCTACAAACACCAGAAACTAGTTGCAACTCCTAGACAGAGATCGAGTTGGTTAATAAGTCAAGAGACCTTGGAGTGCCTGGAGCTCAATGTGTGGTAGTAACTGTCTTGGATCATAGACACAGAACTCAGTTCCTGAGGACGGTTTCAATGAGATAACGCACCATGTACTCCTACATGGCCTCCCACCGCTACCTTTACCAAATTGTGTTCACACACTTAGCTCTCAACAGTAGGACATGTTCACAACCTTCCAATTCATCCCCAATGAATCAGACCCGACACAACTCTAAGCAATAGCAGGCATGACAAACAAGCATGAATGAGTAGGCACAACATCGCTCAAACAATCCTACTCATGCTAGTGGGTTTCATCTATTTACTGTGGCAATGACAGGTCATGCAAAGCAAATGGGTTCAACAACCGCAGCATGTAACAGATGAATCATTGTTGTCCTAATGTTGTAAAAGAGAGCAGGAACGAGAGAGTGGGATTGTATCGGAATGAACAAGGGGGTTTTGCTTGCCTGGCACTTCTGAAGATAGTATAGTTCCTCATCGGTGTCATTGATCGCATCGTCGGAACATCGTCTACTGAGAGGGGACAAACACCGGCAAACCAAGAAGAAACAAAATTAATGCAATGCAACAATATGATGCATGATCACGACATGTCAAGATGTTGTGTTTTGAGCTAATGCAATTACCAACAGGTTAAATGGTGTTGGTTTGAACCCTAGGTTCAAATTCAAACTCCATATGTGATCTCTTAAATATTGTTCAAATGATTTGTTGTAAACAGTAGTCATAAGTTGTTCTAACATGCATGAAAATTGTAGATACGGATAGATTGGACTTTTCTGATAATTTTTCATATATAACTTATCTCATTTGGAGTTATGGTTGAATTTATATGATTTTTAAAAGTTTATTTTAAAATCTCAGAAAATGTTTACTGCTTTAGCATTGCGTAAGCATTACGCCAGCAGGTTAACTGCGCTGACCAGGTCAAACCTAACCTGTGGTTCCCGCACATTGGTGTCTAACTAACTAACCTAAGTTAATTAGCACTAAACTAACCCTAATCTAGACTAGTTAAGGCCATAGGCCCACATGTCAGCATTAGCAGAGCTAATTAAATTTAGTTAGCACTTAACCCAAAATTAGCAGGGGCCTGGGCCCACTTGTCAGCGACCTAGGGGAGGCCAAACTCCCTGGTCAGCGGGGTCAAACCTGTCGGCAACTCGACGCCGGCGAGGCCAGACGTGGTGGTGGAGCTCGGGATTGCTCCTCCGTCGACCAAAACGACTGCGGTTTGGTCCTACGCACTCCTGGGAGTGAGCTGCATCGTATGGTGGTGGTGGCCAAGCTCGGGTTGGCCGCGAACTATGCCGGCGACGGCGGTGGAGGTTGCCGGAGCTCAGGTGAGCTCGTGGTCGAGGCTACAGCGGCCTTGGTGATGCGAGGTTAGGACCTACGGTGTCTACACAGTGCAGCGAGTACGTTGGACGTATGCCCGGGACCAAATGGTCAATGAAGCGTCATCGCCGGCGTGCTTAGGCGGCAGCGCAGTCGGGTGAGAGAGGCACGGTGGCTACGACATGCAAGAGAGAGAATAGAGAGGGGGAGGATGATCAGCAGCTCAAGGAGAACACGAAGAGTGGGTCGGCGAGCTCGAGGAGGGGCTGATGAGGACGGGAGGTCGCCGGCGATCTCGGCGGCTGAACGATGAAGACAAGGTTGGAGTGGTCGCAGCGAGGCGCGCGAGCACTTGGGCTCGGGCCAGATGAGATAGCGGACGATGGTGAAGCTCTTGGACTCTGCAACAGGACGAGGTGACAGTGGTGGACATGACTACCGCAAATGACGGCGACGGCGGGTCTCGGTCTCACTTGGGCCGATAGATAGGGAAGGGGAGGAGGTCCAGGGAGAGAGCAGAAAGTGCAGGGGGTCGGGGCGTCTCCGAGCGCTCGCTCGAGGATGGGGGAGGAAGCATGAGGTGGAAACAGGAGGTGGTGTCCGGTGCGCACGCGGGAGACACGCCGGCATCCTTCTGGCGCAAGGAGGAGGACGACTGGCACTGTGGGCCAGTGGGCCAGACAGTGCTGGGCCAGCTGGGGTGCCAGATAGGGTGCAGGTAAGTGCCTGGTGAGTTTCTGCTCTTTTATTTGTATTGTTTTCTGTTTTATTTAATCTTTTGCCACTGTTTTGAATTCAAACAAAATTCAAACAGTGCCAATACATCATTTGAATATTTTTATGTTGCTTAATGGACTACTCCACATATACATAAAATATCTCAGGGTATTTGAAAATATATTCCTTATTTCTTATGAATATAACTCCAGATTCGAATAGAATATTGATTTAAAAGCAGAGCCCAAATAATTCCTTAGAAATGTTCCAAAATTTTGGTTTGATTTATAACTCTGGCCAAAATTGTTAGAACTATTTCCAAGGTATTTTGGATCCACTAATTGCAATTTTAGGGTTCTTGCCCCTTTATTAAAAGGACTTATGAGGCTAACACTTTCCTCATTTCAAGTTTAACAAAATTTAAACATGATGCAACACCAGATGCTAGCACTAGGCATTACCAGAACTAGGGATGTGACACTTGTCAAATTTTGCTCATTGACGTTAGCACGAAGACATGCGGTTTATATTTTCGAATGGGACGCCCTTTGCTGTCAGCAGCATCGATCGATTTTTCTTTATTCTTTAGTTGGGAAGTAAATATTGGCTCTGACATGTGAATCACTGAGATGCATAATCATCAATTTTTTTGAATGTTCTCTATGAATTGTCAGGGCTATTTGTTTGATTGTAATGTACAAGAATGCGAGAAAGCTACTCAAACTTTTTGTACTCCCTATGTTCCTTTTTACTTTGCATATTGGATTTCTTTCAAGTCAGTTGATTTTACATTGTGAATGTTGATACTTTTTTCTATAAGATTGGTCAAAGTAGAGATAATTTGACTTCAGACAAAACATATATGCAGACTAAAAAGGCCGGAGGGAGTACGTGTGAAACTGCTGCAAATGTGATGGTCACCCTGGGAATAATGCCAGTACGCATTGTTTTGCATGTTCATACAATGCCAGTGATACAATAATTCGAACTAATAAAATTAAATTCATTCATACACAACCGGATTTCCTATAAACATGCCGGATTTCATTACATTTCATACATTCTTCTACTAAAAAGTGGTGCGCTGGAGGTATAATTAATTCACCGAAGCTACGCACCCATGTCTGGCTGAGTCGAACAGAAGCTCCTTCTCCATCACAGCTCTCCGACTCCACATCACCACAAGGAAGCAAATCGGCCATCAGTGCTCTACCCGCCGAGCTTAGCGGAGGGTAGCAGTGGTGGCCTTAATTGGTCCCGAGCGGTTGTGACCTACCATGTTCTACTCTTCCTCATTGTCTGTGTGGTGCGGCTTCGTTTGCAGTGGGGCGGGGCCTCGACGGAGTCGGCGATGTCCTCTGTCTCGTTGGTGGTGAGGTGACGGCGAGGCGCAATGAGGGAAATCCTCCCCCTCGTTGCCGGCAGGGCGGTGCCTTGTCGGAGCCGGCGATGTCCTCTGCCTCGTTGTTGGCGGGGCGGGGCCTCGACGGAGCAGGGCCTTGCCGAAGCCGGTGAAGTCCTCCACCTCGGTGCCAGCGGGGTGGGGCCTCGGTGGAGCCTGATACGTCTCCAACGTATCTACTTTTCCAAACACTTTTGCCCTTGTTTTGGACTATAACTTGCATGATTTGAATGAAACTAACCCGGACTGACGCTGTTTTCAACAGAACTGCCATGATGTTGTTTTATTTGTAGAAAAGAAAAGTTCTCGGAATGTCCTGAAAATCCACGAAGGCACTTTTTGGAATTGATAAGAATTTCTGGGCGAAAGAAATTAAAGAGGGGGCCCAGGGCCTGTCCACGAGACAGGGGGGTGCGCCCCCTTGTAGGGCGCGCCCCCCTGTCTCGTGGGCCCCCTGGACCTCCACCGACCTCAACTCCAACTCCATATATTCAAGTTCGGGGAGAAAAAAATCAGAGAGAGAGTTTCATCGCGTTTTACGACACGGAGCCACCGCCAAGCCCTAATGTCTCTTGGGAGGGCTGATCTAGAGTCCGTTTGAGGCTCCAGAGAGGGGGATTCGTCACCGTCGTCATCATCAACCATCCTCCATCACCAATTTCATGATGCTCACCGCCATGCGTGAGTAATTCCATCGTATGCTTGCTGGACAGTGATGGGTTGGATGAGATTTACCATGTAATCATGTAAGTTTTGTTAGGGTTTGATCCCTAGTATCCACTATGTTATGAGATTGATGTTGCTATGACTTTGCTATGCTTAATGCTTGTCACTAGGGCCCGAGTGCCATGATTTTAGATCTGAACCTATTGTGTTTTCATGAATATATGTGTGTTCTTGATCCTATCTTGCAAGTCTATAGTCACCTATTATGTGTTATGATCCGACAACTCCGAAGTGACAATAATCGGGATACTTCTCGGTGATGATCGTATTTTGAGGAGTTCGTGTATTCACTATGTGCTAATGCTTTGTTCCGGTTCTCTACTAAAAGGAGGCCTTAATACCCCTTTGTTTTCGCTAGGACCCCGCTGCCACGGGAGGGTAGGACAAAAGATGTCATGCAAGCTCTTTTCCATAAGCACGCATGACTATTTATGGAATACATGCCTACATTACATTGATGAACTGGAGCTAGTTATGTGTCATCCTATGTTATAGCTATTAAATGAGGAATCGCATCCAGCATAATTATCTATCACTGATCCATTGCCTACAAGCTTTTCATATATTGTTCTTCGCTTATCTACTTTTCCGTTGCTACTATTACAACTACTACAAAAACCCAAAAACTATTATCTTTACTTTTGCCACCGTTACCTTTATTATCATACTACTTTTGCTACTAAACACTTTGTTGCAGATACTAAGTTATCCAGGGGTGGTTGAATTGACAACTCAACTGCTAATACTCAAGAATATTCTTTGGCTCCCCTGGTGTCGAATCAATAAATTTGGGTTGAATACTTTACCCTCAAAATTTGTTGCGATCCCTTACACTTGTGGGTTATCAAGACTAATTTCTGGCGCCGTTGCTGGGGAAGCATAGCTCTATTCTCTGAGTCACTTGGGATTTATATTTGTTGATCACTATGAAGAACTTGAAAGACGACCGAATTACTATTTTCCCCTCAACTACGAGGGGAGGTAAGGAACTGCCATCTAGCTCTGCACTAGATTCTCCTTCCGTTATTATTAAGCTTGCGACACCTAAACCTGCTACTTCTATGAATTCTGATATGTCGCATGTTATTGATGATGCCACTTCTGCTATGCATGATGAAACTACTTCTGTGCGTGATACTACTTTGCCATTAGGTGAATTTCTTGATGAACAACTTGCTAGAGTTAGGGGGAGTGAAATTACTGAAGAACCTATTATTGATGATAGTGATGATGAAGGTTCTCCCAATGATTATTTATTACCTACTGTTCCTAAGGGTTATGTTATGAATGAAGAAGCTGCTAGGGAAATCTTTGGTTGCAATGATAGATATTATCTTAAGAAATTATTAGCTAAATGGAAGCAGCAGTCTCTTAATGCTAGAATGAAACCTGACCCTTCTTTTGCTACTTCACCTATCTGTGTTACTGATAAGGATTATGAATTCTCTGTTGATCCTGAAATTATTACTTTAGTTGAATCTGATCCTTTCTATGGCCTTGAATCTGAAACTGTTGTGGCACATCTTACCAAGTTGAATGATATAGCTACCCTGTTTACTCATGATGAGAAGTCTCGCTATTATTATATCCTTAAGATATTTACGTTCTCATTAAAGGGTGATGCTAAGACTTGGTATAATTCTCTTGCTGCTGGTTGTGTGCGTAGTCCCCAGGATATGATTTATTACTTCTCTGCTAAATATTTCCCTGCTCATAACAAACAAGCTGCCTTGCGGGAAATATATAATTTCGCGCAAATCAAAGAAGAGGGTCTCCCACAAGCTTGGGATAGGCTTCTCCGATTACTTAATGCTTTGCCTGATCATCCTCTTAAGAAAAATGAAATACTTGATATCTTTTATAATGGACTAACCAATGCTTCCAAGGACTACTTGGATAGTTGTGCTGGTTGTGTTTCAGGGATAGAAGAGTCGACGAAGCTGAAATACTATTGAATAATATGTTGACTAATGAAAATAATTGGACTCTTCCTGAAGTAATTCCTGAACCAATTGAGCCAACTCCTGAGCCTATTCCTAAACCCACTCCAAAGAAGAGAGGTGTTTTATTTCTCAGTCCTGAAGATATGCAAGAGGCAAAGAAATCAATGAAAGAAAAAGGTATTAAAGCTGAAGATTTTAAGAATTTACCACCTATTGAAGAAATACATGGTCTTAATATGCCTCCTGTTGAAGAACCACATTGTCTTGATAACACGACACAGGTGGTAAAGGTAAATTATCTCTATAGATATGATAAAGTTGAAATCCACTCTACTAAATTCCATAGCCCATGCTTAGATGAATTTGATGACTTTATGGCTAGACAAGAAAGTTTTAATGCTTATGTTGGTAGAGAGATAAAGAATAATGCTTTCGAGATAGGACGTGTAAGCGATATCTGGCGAGAGTTAAAGATTAACTTCACCTCGTTAGCAAATATGCTTCTATGGTTTCTACTCAAGCTGAGCAAGTACTTAAAGCTCAAAATGATTTGCTTGATGAATTAAATAATAAAAATGACTTTGCTCTTAGGGTGGCTACTAGAACTGGTAGAATGACTCAGGAACCTTTGTATCCTGAAGGCCACCCTAAGAGAATCGAGCAAGATTCTCAGAGAAATAATTTAGAGGCACCTAGTTCTTCTAAAAAGAAGAAAAAGAAAAACGATAGGATTTTGCATGCTTCTAGTGAACCTACTGTAGAGACACCTGAGAATCCCAATGAAACTTCTATTTCTGATGCTGAAACTCAATCAGGTGATGAACACGAACCTAGTGATAATGCTAATGATAATGTTCATGTTGATGCTCAACCTAGCAAAAACAATGATGTAGAGATTGAACCTACTGTTGATCTTGATAACCCACAATCAAAGAATCAACATTATGATAAGAGAGATTTTGTTGCTATGAAGCACGGTAGAGAAAGAGAACCATGGGTTTAGAAACCGATGCCCTTTCCTCCTAAACCATCCAAGTCAAAGGATGATGAGGATTTTGAGCGCTTTGCTGAAATGATTAGACCTATTTTCTTACGTACGCGCTTAACTGATATGCTGAAAGTAAATCCTTATGCTAAGCACATGAAGGATATCATCACAAATAATAGAAAGATACCAGAAGCTGAAATTTCCACCATGCTTGCAAATTATACTTTTAATTGTGTAATACCAAAGAAACTTGGAGATCTGGGTGTACCAACTATACCATGCTCCATTAAAATAAATTATGTTAGGACTGCTTTATATGATCTTGGAGCCGGTGTTAGTGTTATGCCTCTCTCTTTATATCGTAAACTTGAATTGAATAAGTTGACACCTACTGAAATATCTTTGCAAATGGCTAATAAATCAACTGCTATACATGTCGGTATTTGTGAGGATGTGCCTGTTGTGGTTGCAAAGGTCACTATCTTAACAGACTTTGTATCCTTGATATTCCCAAGGACGATAGTATGTCTATTATCCTTGGTAGACCTTTTTTGAACACTGTAGGGGCTGTTATTGATTGCAACAAAGGCAATGTCACTTTTCATGTTAATGGTAATGAGCATACGGTACACTTTCCGAGGAAACAATCTCAAGTTCATAGCATCAATTCTATTGGAAAAGGTCCAACTATTATTATTAGATATTTTGAATTTCCTCTCCCTACTGTCAAGAAAAAGTATGATATTCTTATTGTTGGGGATTTTCATATCCCCGTTGAGGTAACTTAGTGTAATTCGAAATTTCTCCGGTTTTGTGTTATTTGAAATGATTTGTTAACAAGACTTGATCAACCTTGGTAGCGGAATCATTTTGATGATCACGAGATGGATGAAACTAGAAGGCACAACCTTCTGTACCCTCTTTTTACTTTCTGTTATTTACAATAAATAAAGCAAAGATAGTATTATCCGTCTATTTTCTGAATTATCCGTGCAATAAAACATAGTCCGAAAATAAAAGTGCTCCAAATGCCCTGCAATTTAGTGTGCTTTTTTTTCTAGAATATTTGAGGATTTTAGGCACTGAAAACACTGCAGGAGGGGCAAGCACTAGGCCAAGAGAGTGGAGGGCGTGGCCCCCCCTATAGGGCACGCCCCCTGTCTCGTGGGCCCCTGGTGGCCCCCCTCCACTTATACCAGCACCCACACACTTCATCTTCTACCCAAAAAAATCACCATCCACCTCAAGCACTAGTTCTAGCTCATTTGCTGCAATTTTCGATCTACTTGCTCAAAGCTCCATTCACAAAACTGCTTTGGGAGATTGTTGCTTGGTGTGCGACTCCTCCATTGGTCCAATTAGTTTTTGTTCTAGTGCTTTATTCATTGCAAATTTTTGCTTCATAGGTGACCATGTTCTTTAGCATGCATGTTAAATTTATGAGGTTCCAAGCAATTCTAATGCATGGTATAGGCTCTAGGCACTGGTAGGAGTAGTTGCTATCAATCTTGTTTAGTTTTATTCACTTTTATTTTGAAGTTACTAAAATTTAAGAAATTTTCAGAAAATGTTGAGGAAACTTTTGAGGGACTCTTCTAGACAAAGCTCTCAGAAAAAACAAGCCAAAGAGAAGGAAAAAGCCAAATATAATCTCCCTCGCTTAGCGGAAGTACGGTTGTGTGAATGGCCATGTGAGGATTTCTTGAAAGAAGCTGGAATTCATGAAGATTTTTATTCTTTGATCGAGACTGCAGGCCTCACCGGTTTCATGAACGACCGAATCGATCAGTATCTCTTACTCACCAATACTTTCGTCAAAAATTTTATTATTATCCTAAGAAGTCACTGCCTGTAGTATCATTTCATTTATATGATGAATTCATAGAAATGTCTTTACGTAATTTTTGCGTGGTGTGTAGAATACCTTATGAGGGAGAATTAGAGGAACCCCATCGTGAAGATGTGGGTGGCTTTGTTAACACTATAGCTGTAGAGGAGCCAAAGAAGGGCTCCGAAGCAAAAGTCTCTAGCATACACTATCCTGTTTTACGCTACTTTGCCATATTTGCTAGTAGATGCTTGATTGGTCGTGGAAATAGTGGAAACTTGAGCGTTCCTGATATTATGATTCTTCAACATGCTTTGCTTGGAGACAATACTTTTAGTATGGGTGCCGCCGTTGCTAAACGGCTAGCCCTGAATCGTACAAAAGGCCCCATATTTGGAGGTATCTATGCTGCACGTCTTGCTAGACATTTTCAGATACCCATTAGGCACCATGAGAAAGAGGAGATAAAATTGCCTCCTCACATTTTAGATTACAAGAGCATGGTAGCACACAAGTTTATTGTTGACAACAAAGAAAAGATGCTCTTGTATAAACTTAGATTCAATAAGAAACACTTTGAGATTATTATTTTGCCTGTGCCTCTGTTGTTTGATTTTCTTACAGAAAATCTTCTTGTCACACCGGAAGCGGTGAACAATCATCGAGCTCAAGCTTTTACTCTAGAACCTGAACCTGAGCTGGAACCTGAAGTGGACCCTTATCGTGTATCATCTGTCCAGTGGGATCCGGATATGACCAGCCAGTGGTCCTGATTACACCTCCCATTACACCGGGGAGAGTAGCGGTGGTCCTTGGTACTAGACCAACTTAGGCCAAAAGCCTAAGCTTGGGGGAGTACGTATTTCTCACCGACTTTACATTCATGTTCACACACTAGTCGTCGGTGCTCATACTCTTTCATTGTATTATCCATGCTAGTTTAAATTTCTTTTTCTAGCTTTCTTCTTGTGTGTTTGATAAACCTTAAGAAAAAACCAAAAAAATTAGTTAGTATAATTTCCATGCTTGTAGTAGAATTAAAATGAAAACCCCAAAAGATTTGTAGTTCTTCTTCTTACTTGTTGGGAGCTTTCCCGTGTAAATAGTTTTATTTTATTTCCTTTCTTTTGGGGGGTTGAGAAGACTATATTGAAAATGCCTAGTGGCTCTTATATGCATGATTGTTTATTTAACTTAGAGCCCATATTATTTGTCTTCTCTCTTGAGTTGAATGCTTGCAGATTCCAGCTTAGTCCAATGCACGTGCACTATTATTATTATACACATCGTTCGGTCATGCAAGTGAAAGGCAATAATGACAATATAAGATGGACTTATTGGGATGAGAAAAGCTGGTATGAACTCGACCTCTCTTGTTTTTGTAAATATGATGAGTTCATCGTTTCTGGTTTAGCTTAGTATGAAGTAAACATATTTGCAATGACATTTAGAGAGTATAGTTGCTTGTGCCATGCTTGATTAGCTATGAGTTATAATGGTATACCTTGCGTGCCAACATGCTATTTGAATGATTATGATGTGGTATGATGGGATGGTATCCTCCTTTGAATGAATTGAGTGACTCGACTTGGCACATGTTCGCGCATGTAGTTGAATCAAATCAACATAGCCTTTGAGGGAGTCCTGGACTAGGGGGTGTCCGGACAGCCAGACTGTCATTATCCGCCGGACTCCAAGACTACGAAGATAGAAGATTGAAGACTCCGGCTCGTGTCCAGATGGGACTTTCCTTGGCGTGGAAGGCAAGCTTGGCAATACGGATATGTAGATCTCCTACCATTGTAACCGACTACGTATAGCGCTAGCCTCCTCCGGTGTCTATATAAACCGGAGGGCTTTAGTCCGTGGGATAACATACATCACAACAATCATACCATAGGCTAGCTTCTAGGGTTTAGCCTCCTTGATCTCGTGGTAGATCCACTCTTGTACTACCCATATCATCAATATTAATCAAGCGGGACGTGGGTTTTACCTCCATCGAGAGGGCCCGAACCGGGTAAAACATCGTGTCCCTCGTCCTCCTGTTACCATCCGCCTAGACGCACAGTTCGGGACCCCCTACCCGAGATCCGCCAGTTTTGACACCGACATTGGTGCTTTCATTGAGAGTTCCTCTGTGTCGTAACCGATAGGCTTGATGGCATCTTCAACCAACGACGCTGTCCAGGGTGAGACTTTTCTCCGTGGACAGATCTTCGTATTCGGCGGCTTCGCACTGCGGACCAATTCTCTTGGCCATCTGGAGTAGATCGAAAGCTACGCCCCTGGCCGTCAGGTCAGATTTGGAAGCTTGAACTTCACGGCCGATATCCGCGGAGACTTGATTAGAGACGGACTCGAGCCACAGCCGAGCGCGCCGCACTGTGACGATGGGCATGATCTAGCTCTGCCGCGAACAGTGCCCTGGTGGCCGCATACGGATCCACTCCGGCCATTAGCCCGGAGCCGATCGCCCAAATCGAGGGCCGGTGGATAGAAGCCGCCCTGGGGGCTTCAACACCCACGGCGGTGGAGCCGAACACTGATCTTGTCCCCTGCGAAACTCGTGATTCCGAGGCGCCGGACTCCTCACCGGACTCCGAACCTCCCGCACCCCTACCAATCGATCAGGATTGGGCGCCGGTTATGGAATTCACCGCCGCGGACATCTTTCAATACTCTCCTTTGGGCGATATCCTGAATTCACTAAAGCACCTCTCGTTATCAAAGAGTCTGGCGGACTATGGCGGGATGGCTGGGGAAATGGACGACGAAGAAATTCAGAGCCCACCCACCACCCACTTTGTAGCCACTGCCGACAACCTAACCGACATGCTAGATTACGACTCAAGACATCGACGGAATGGACGATTTATGCCGAGACGAACAAAAACAGAGCATATAAAGCACGGGAGGACCACCTCGTCACATGATATATATATGGTGGACACCCCAAAGGAGAGCGATAACGAGGACCAACGGGCCGCGGCAGAAGATGACCCCGCCGATAAACGACCAAAACGGCGGCGCAGACGTCGCCCTAAATCCCACCTCGATGACAACTACGCTCCCAAGGAGCCCGCAATACGGCAGGGCTCACAAGTGGATGACGAACATGCAAATAAGCAACCGTCCGAACACGACGAGTCAGATAATCAGTCCAGGCCCGGTGAAAATAGCAGTCCGGACGACCTCATGCCGGACACGCCGCCGGAGAGCAAGAACCTTCGAAAAAGACTCGTCAGTACTGCGAGAAGCCTGAAGAAGGAAAAACGGAGGCTCAAAACAGCGGAAGACACACTCAGAATGAGATGGAGCAAAGTGCTCAAAACCGCAGATAAGTACGGCAATGGCCACCAATCAAAGAGCTACCCGAAGCGCAAGCTGCTACCGGAATTCGATGAGGAGGCCATAGAGCCTCCACCGTCCAAAAATAAAGGGGCCGTCTGGTTGGATAGACGGCCAGATGACAGGCCAAATTATGACAGCAGCGCCACACATAAATCCACCAACGAACTTGGAAGGATAGATGGCCCAGCCAGGTCCATTTACGGGCCAAAGGAGAAGGCCCCAAGAAGCAAGGCAACACGTCAAGTGTCCGATGATAGCGGGACACACAAATCTGGGCGCCAGACACCCACTATGTTTCACCGATGAGGTGCTGGACCTTGAATTTCAAAGCAGGATTTAAACCCATCAACATAGAGGCCTACGATGGAACAATGCACTCGAGTCGGATAGAAGATTATATACTACACATACATATGGCGGAGGAGACGATCTCCACGCCATAAAATACCTACCCTCAAGCTCAAAGGGCCAGCCCGTCATTGGCTTAAAAGCCTCCCGAAAACACTATTGGAAGTTGGGAAGAGCTCGGGGGCGTTTAGAGCAAATTTTCAAGGGACTTATGTCCGTCCTCGGATGCAGATGATCTAAGTCATATAACTCAACAGCCCGGAGAGTCAGCATGGAAATTCGGAACAGGTTCCTTACCAAAAGAACCAAATAGTCGATTGTCCGGACGCCAAGCCTTAGCAGCTTTCAAGCACAATGTCCGAGACGAATGGCTCGCTTGAGCACCTCGGTCAAGAGAAACCGAGGACAATGTCCGCACTAACAAGCGTCATGACCCGCTTCAGGCGGAGAGGATAGCTGGTTGGCAAGATGCAGCACCAACGACTCCAAGTACATCCGAGATAAGAGATGGAAGCGGAAAATCACGGTAGCAGAAAAGAGCAGCGCCGAATAAAGAGAAAAGCCCAAAGAGCACGGGTATCAACGCCGGATTCAAAAGCTCATGCCCAATAATAAAACACAGCCTCTAAAGGATGACAAAGGATGAATTGTCCAACTTAAACAAGATTTTGGGTCGGATATGCCAAATCCACAAGACCCTGTAAGGCACGCAAATCACACCCACAGGATTGTTGGGTTTTAAACAGTCCGCCGACTAAATGCGAACACAAGGGGCTCGACGCGTCAGTTTAAGAAGATAAACTGCACCAGCAGAGCACCGGAAAACAAAAAACTTTCCCACAAGGGGTCAAAGCAGTAAACTCACTTCATGTGATAATACGGAAAAATAGTGCGACACCTTTTAAAAGGAGCTTCGCGCGGTCCAACCCAGCAGGCAGTAGGGACTGGATATCAAAACCAATCACTTTCGTCCACCTGGACTATTCCAGAAGCGTTCGAAATGCGGGACGGACTCCCCTGATATTGAATCCTATAATAGACGGATTACAATTTACTAATGTCCTAATGGACGGAGGCAGTGACTTAAACCTGCTGTATTCAAAAACAATCCGTAGGATGGGGATAAACACCGCTAGAATCCGACACAGCCGCACTTCCTTCAAAGGAGTGACGCCAGGCCCTTACGCCAAGTGCACAGTTCAGACACTAGAAGTCTGTTGGATCGCGAACAATCTTGGCGAGAAAATTAATTTTCATATCGTCCCATTTGAAAGTGAATATCAAGCACTCTTGGGACGAAGGCTTTGTCCGCTTCAACGCGATACCGCATTCTGCCGCCTCTTACACTCAAGATGCCCGGTCGCGTGGCGTCATTTTAGTGCGAGGGTCATTTAAAGACCCGAACTCGGATAGACGAATCCGGCGTCGATGGGCTAGGGGCTCCCTAGCCGCATACCCTTCACTGGGCTGCGCAAGACAAACAACCGCAGTTCATACAAACCCTGCTTTAATTATTTATATTTCTTATTTTACATATTTTTCGCATTTAATTGTTTTTAAAACTAAACGTTCCTCTCTTTCTACAGATGAACAACGTGCATACCCGTCGAGATAACGGTAGAACGGAGACACAAAGCGCAGATGTGCGAGTAGGGACCTGTTAGAGGATTCTTTTGAGATAATACCCTGCATAAACCTTTTTTCTGTCTCTTGTTGTTATTCTCCTTGGTTTCTTCCTATAGCCAAAGCGAGCTCGACACTTTGGCATCGGCGCGTCGAGAATACCATGCCCGCATTCGGACACTAGGGGCTTAGGGCATCGTTACGCCATTATTATAAAGACCGAACACCTTAGGGAGTGTTGGCGTCTCGAGTTAGGCATTATATGCATCAGCTCGAATCATGTCTTTGGTCAAATGTTGGGTTCGCCGGCCTCGTGTTTTGCTGCCTTACGTTCAGTATCATCGGCTAACGCGGCACCGGAGAACTATCGCGACAGTGCCCCGATTGGTGGCGAGCACCTCGAGAGAAAGCAAAATCGATCATCATGATACAGCGAGACTGGTCAACCACTCGATCGACTATCGGAATGTTTAGAATTCCCCGCTTTGACGAAGGACCGTTTCCCGGTCAGGCACACACGCGCTCCGACTTCGGAGAAGGGCGATGCCACCAGGGGCTATATCGTAGCCCCACCCTCGAGCTCCACTGGCTAAGTGAAAGTGATAAAGCATTATAGTCCGGATTGCCTCGTTCGCTATGCTACCACCTCCTTATAACAGGACCGAGACGTCGGATTAAAGTGTGAAAACGCGCTATTTTTGCGAACACCCCCGCACCTTGTGCGTAAATGAAGTCAAGACGCCATCTTTCAAGTTATACAAAAGTATACGTAAACGGCCGCACAAGAGAAGTTTTACTACTTGGGACGCACAAGTATAAAAAGCAGTTATAACATAATCATCGATTTACAAGCCAATACGTTCATTTGAACGTGATATTTTTCGAGCACTGCGACTCTATTACACGAGCGCCACGCATAACTTCCCAGTAGTGCTCGGCGGAGCCGCTTTCATCCGAACCCCTGGCGGCAACAGCGGTGGCATCCATCTCCGGACAATGCGTCTTCACACGGGCAAGAGCCATCCGCGCGCCCTCGATGCAGGCCGACCGCTTCATCTCCTTTCTATGCGGCACCGCTCCAAGGAATTGCTGCAGTAAGCCAAAGTAGCTCGTCGCCTTGGACCTCTCTGGCCATACATGGGCCACGATGTCAGTCATGGCAAGTCCGGACAATCTATTTAGCTTGGCCCATTTGGCTAGTTGGTCTGTCAACGGAAGTGAGCGATCCGGACTGTGGAATTGAGACCAATATAGCTCTTTCGTCTCGTGATCCTCCTGGCTCCGGAAGTGCTTAATGGCATCGGCCGCACTTGCAGCTAAGTCCATATATGGATCCTCCGGACTCCACAGCCGCTCAAATTGAGCATACTTTCCATCCATAAACCGCGGACGAGCGAGAAAAGGCTTGCCAGACCATGATATCTCCGACCGGGCGCAGGTTCCTCCTTCATAGCCCGCATTGCAGAGCGGGCATCCTTGGCTTCGGCGGTGGCCTTCTTCAGGTCTTCCCACTCCGATAAGCGCTCCTTTTCAAGAGCCTCATTGCGGTCGGCAGCGTCCTTTAATTTCATGGCCAATTCGGCCACCTCTGCCCTTCTTAGGCAGTGTGCAGCCCTTTCCGCTTTCAACTCCTCGGCCGCCCTCGAGGCAGCCGCGTCACTCCTTCGGGCTTGCTCCATAGCTCGAGCAAGTTCGGCCCGAAGGCTCTCCACAGCAGCAGCACCGTCTGTACAACAACATATAATTTATTAGAGGAAGGCTTCAACCCCCATAATAAAGCGACTGCGGAGAACTCTTTTACCTTACGACTCGTCAAGTCGCCTGTTGATGACCACTATGTCATCCATGTAAGCTTCTACATTTCTGTGCAACTGTGGCTCAAAAGCATGACTGACTACTCTTGCAAACGTTGAACCAGCATTCTTAGCCGTGAAAGGCATTCGTACAAAGCAAGACGTGCCACATGGAGTAATGAATGCGGTCTTCTCTTCATCCTCTTACGCCATGAAGATCGATGATATCTTGAGTATGCATCAAGAAATGAAAGCAAATCACATCCTGTCGTGGAGTCGACAATCTGGTCAATGCGCGGCAAGGGAAATGGATCTTTGGGACAAGCTTTATTAACATTAGTGAAGTCAATACAAAGCCTCCACTTCCCGTTCGCCTTGCGCACGACTACTGGATTGGCTAACCACGTTGGATGGAGTACTCCTCGGACAAGGCCTGCTGCTTCCAACTTCTTGATCTCTTCTGCAATGAACTCTTGGTGTTCCACTGCTTGTTTCCTGACTCTCTGCTTGACGGGCCGCATGTGAGGGCAGACGAGAAGGTGGTGCTCAATTACTTTCCTGGGAACACCGAGGATGTCAGATGGTTGCCATGCAAACACATCAACATTCGCCCGCAGGAAAGCAATGAGCGCGCTTTCCTATTTAGGGTCAAGCGTGGCACTGATGGTGAAGGTACCACCAGTGCCGTCCTCCTTGGCGGCCACTTTCTTGGTTTCTGGTGAAGCTGTCTTTGCCTTCTTGAACTTGACGGTGGAGCTCGATGGTGCGTCCTCGACGGTAGCGCAGCACTCCGAAGAGGTGCGCTTGCCGGAGTGGGCATTAGAGCTACTCTTGCCGGACCTGGTCTTCTTCTTCCCCCCGGGAGCTTCAGCGGCAAGTGTCTTGCGATCTGCTGCGGCTGCTGCTTCCTGGTAGATCTTGTCGGTACAGATAAGTGCATCTTTCTTGTCGCCAGGGACAGAAATGACACTTATCGGACAGGGCATCTTGAGCACGTTATAGGCGTAGTGATAGGCTGCCATGAACTTGGCGAGCGCTGGACGACCAAGTATCCCATTGTAGGGCAATGGGAAATCAGCAACGTCAAAGGTGACCTTCTCTGTCCTGATGTTCAGCTCGCTGCCAAATGTCACTGGCAGTGTGATCTTCCCCTTCGGCTTGCTACTTCCCCGGTTGATTCCTTGAAAGGTACCAGTGTCTTCGAGCTCGCTGTCGGGGATTTGGAGCTTCTTGAGCACCACGGAAGAGATCAGATTCAAGCCGGCCCCGCCGTCAACCAGCATCTTCGTGACCTTGAGGTTGCGGATTGTTGGCGAAACAAACATCGGCAAGCACCAGACCGCAGTTATGCGATCAGGGTGATCGTCAACGTCAAAGATGATGGGCGTGCTGGACCACTTCAGGGGCTTGCGCGACTCAACGGATGGTTCTGCTACGTTCACTTCCCGCACCCACTGTTTGAGCTGGCAGTGCGAGGTGTGCAAATAAGCACCGCCGTCAATGCACAAAACCTCTGTTGCCTTCTGGAACTCCTGCTCGTCGGTCTCATCCTCATCCATCTCATCGTCTTCGTCCTCATCCTCATCCTAGTCGCGGCCGCGGGGAGGCCTGTCTCCTTGCCGCTGCTTGGCCTTGCCGCGACGCCCTCCCCGGGCGGGACGCTTCTTTTTGGATCCTCCTCCACCTTCTTGGGCCTTCTCCATGTCGCGACGCTCATATTCAGCTTTCTGCAGCTCAACAAGCTGCTCAACCTTCTTGCAGGCCTGGAGATCATGGCCCTTGGTGCGGTGGATCTTGCAGTACTGCTGGCCGGAGCCGTCCTGCTTGTTGGCGGCCACCACAGCTTCGCCGGAGTCACCAGCTTTGGCCTTCTCGGCGCCGCCTCCGTTGCCGGACTGCTCGACAACTAGCACATCCTTAGCCTTCCTCTTTCTGTTATTCTGCCTCCGGTTCTTCTTTGCCGGAGTGGCGTCCTCACTGTCAGATCCTTCTGCTCCTGCGTTCTCTTCGGGGAGTTTCCTCCCCTCTTTAGCACGTGCACACTTGTTGGCCAAAGCATATTGCTCGCTGACATCTCTGATTTTGCACATCGCCATCTCCTCCCTCATCCTGCAATTACGCACGTTCTGATGGAACGCTACCGATAACCGCGCGGGGTGGACGTGCTGGGATGTTGCGCTGCACTGGCTGAATCTCTGTTTGAACTTGCGCAGGGTTCTCCTTCCTTCGGGCGAGCAGATGAAGATCGCTTCGCCATGGGGCTTGTGGCGCCGTGAAGGCGGCGACAAACCGATGGCACAGATCCGCCCATGAGGAAATGGAGTTGTCCGCAAGTGCATGAGCCAAGATCTCGACGTTGGGCTTGAGCACCGCCGGAAGTAGTTGGCGAGGATCTTCTCGTCGCGTCCCCCCGCAGCTCTGCACCGCAATGGTGTAGATGTTGAGGAACTCCGACGGATGTATCCTGCCATTGTACTTCTCGGTACATCTAGTTTGAAGTTCTTGGCTGGGCCATCGACTGCCGCAGCTCACGAGTGAACGCAGGGCAACCTACATCGTCAGACGGCAAGTCGCCCGTTCTTCGGGCGCATGCATATCGACAAGGCCCAGCGCTGGTCCGACCGACGCCGCTTTCTTCGACGCCGATGCGGGTACGAAGCGTCTTCTTGTCGTTGTTCTTGGAGAACTTGGCGTTGATCGCACCGAGCTCGCGGGTCTGACGACCCGGTGGAGTTGGTGTCGAGGTTAGCCCGGCGAGTCAGCGATCTTGGCCTTCGGGGCGGGGAGTGCACGGTGGTGGCACCCCCACCAGTCTTGTTGCCACCGGCTTGCGCCTGGGCGTCTTGCCGCGGCTTCGACGAGCTTGGTTGCCGGGGCTTGTCGCCGTTGGCGAAACCGATGAGGCTCTGGATGGTGATCCTCCAGTCGTCGATCTTGTCCGGCGCTGGAGGATAGTCTAGTAGCAGTTGGGCTCGAGCCAACGCTTCTTTTGGGGTTTTCGGCGGCGGGGGCGAATGACGCGAGGAGCGGGATATGCTCAAACTTCTAACAGTGTTAGAAGGAGCAACATCTCATCCAGGCGACCGTGCCGCGCTCGCGCCAACGTGTTGGCGTGCATGTTGGCCTTGAGCGTCCCGCGATCCGCCGGCTTGACCTTGCTCCAACGCGAGCACTGTGCCAGGAGCACCATGGCGTTGTCGATCCCCCGCCTCCTGAGAGGGGCGCGACGCATGTACGGACGCCGAGGTCTGCGGGGCCTTGTCCTTAGATCTGGTGACGATGTGAGTCCCCCCGTCGGCGCCCATTCCTCCGCCGGCGTCTATCCCACCGCCCGTTTGCTCCGGCGGCGGTGGGATCGACGTGGACGGAGTGGCCACCTCCGAAGCCGTCTTATTCCGTGGCATGTCGATGAAGATGATGATGTAGCACGCGCAGACGCCGGATCAGGTTCGCACAACCTCGACGCCCCCTACCTGGCACGCCAAAGATGTTGTGGGAAACGAGCACCTATGGGGCAGGGCCCCTTTTCGGTCCAGCAGGGAGCGGAGGGCGCACGAAGAGCAGATCGAGGCGAAGCACGAGGGATTTTACCCAGCTTCGAGCTCTCCGAGAGATAAAACTCCCACCGCTGCTTTGTGTTTCTATTACGTTCTTGCTCGAGCGTGGGTGTGTTGTAGTTTGAACGAGTCGAACCCTTCTACGTGCGCATGGGCCTCCTTTTATAGGTTAAAGGGGTCACCGACAAGTGGCAACGCAGAGAGGGGTAAAAAAGTAAAAATAGGGGTTGGTACAACCGCTATCAACAGTGCCCCCTACCTAACTCTGACGGCAGAGGACAAGGGCATTTAATGCCCGTCCGGTCGCCCAAACAGTGCAAGAAACGACCGTTAGGGGCGCCACCGATCGCCACGATGGCCTACTCGTCATCTCCACTTGCCACCTCGCACCACTTGGCTGCACAGCTACTCCCCACGTGCGCCAGGAACGATCCTGCGGTGACACGTCATCGAATGCGCTGGAGCGTGGGCGCAGAGTGGTGGCTTCGCCGCGGCAAGCGCCTTGCCACGGTCGTTGTCTTGTCGCGCCCGCAAGCTTGTCGCTCGCCGGGTCTTGCCGGGACGCGGGGCGCGTCGCGGCAAGTCTCTTGAAATGCCTTGGTAGGCCTTCCCGGGAAGCTCCTCTTGCCGGGGTCTTGTCCTTCCCGGCAAGCTCCTCTTGCCGGGGCCTTGTCTTCTCAATTAAACACTTTGTTCTTGAATGGCAGTAATAGGAATAGCGAAGGCTTTTGGCGGACGCCCGGCAAGCCTTGCCGCGGGACGCTGCGACTGCTCGTGCACAAGTTCGGGATACTAAGGTACCCCTACTTTAGTACACCGACACTACAAATCGAATCCGATTGGGCGCCGATCATGGAGTTCACCGCCGCGGACATCTTTCAACACTCACCCTTTGGCGACATCCTGAATTCGCTAAAACATCTCTCGTTATCAGGAGAGCCCTGGCCGGACTGCGGTCAGGACGGTTGGGATGCGGACGACGAAGAAATTCGAAACCAACCCACCACCCACTTTGTAGCCACTGCCGACGATCTAACCAACATGCTAGACTACGGCTCCGAAGACATCGACGGTATGGACAACGATGCCGGAGATGACCAAGAACCAGCGCCACGGGCACCGAAGACCACCCGCCATACGACATATACATGGTGGACATCCCAAAGGATGGGAACGGCGAAGAAGCAACGGAGGCAGATTCCCCTAAGAAACAGCCCAAGCGCCGACGTCAGCGGCGCCGCTCTAAATCCCGCCACAGCAAGAATGGATATTCCGGCACCGGAGATAATAACACCCGTAAAGTGCCGAAGACAACCCTCCAAAGAAGATTCAGCGCAGAGGACGGAGAAGCCAGCCTCACGAGAGCGCGCGCATTTAAGAGGTCGAGGATGATAATTACATGCCTCCCTCCGGAGACGAGGCAAGCCTCAACGACGACGAATTTGTCGTGCCCGAGGATCCCATCGAACAAGAGCGTTTTAAACGCAGGCTTATGGCCACGTCAAATAGCCTAAAGAAAAAGCAGCAACAGCTTCAAGCTGATCAAGATCTGCTAGCCGAGAGATGGACTGAAGTCCTTGCGGACGAAGAGTACGAACTCGAACGCCCCTCCAAAAGCTACCCAAAACGCAAGTTGCTCCCTCGATTAGAGGAGGAGGCATATAAACCTTCATCACCAGCGCACAATACAGCAGACCGACCACCTCGTGGCCGCGATAGAGACGCCTCTAGGCCCTCCATCAGGATCGTACCCCGGCATCGCTCGAAAAGTACGAAGCCACGGGGGAATGCACCGGACTTGCGAGACATATTGGAGGACAAGGCAAGACAATCAAGATCGATCTATGGATCACGTGGGCACCCCACAATGCGAGACGACTACCGTTGCGCTGGATACAGCAACTCCGGCCGGGCCGAACACAGTAGACAAAGCTCGCTGGAGCTACGTCGTGATATTGCCCAATATAGAGGCGCCGCACACCCACTATGCTTCACAGACGAAGTAATGGATCATCAAATCCCTGAAGGGTTTAAACCCGTGAACATTGAATCGTACGATGGCACAACAGACCCCGCGGTTTGAATCAAAGACTATCTCCTTCATATCCACATGGCCCGCGGCGACGATCTTCACGCCATCAAATACCTCCCACTCAAGGTTAAAGGACCAACTCGGCATTGGCTTAACAGCTTGCCAGCAGAGTCAATTGGGTGTTGGGAGGACCTGGAAGCCGCATTCCTTGACAACTTCGTGGCACATATGTGCGACCACCGACGCCGATGACCTAAGCCACATAATTCAGCAGCCAGACGAATTGGCCGCATAGTTCGGACACGGTTCTTAACAAAGAAAAATCAAATCGCCGATCGTCCGGATGCAGAGGCCCTCACAGCCTTCAAACATAACATCCGCGACGAGTGGCTGGCCCCGCACCTAGGACAGAAAAGCCAAATCCATGGCAGCCCTCACATCACTCAAGACCCGCTTCAGGCGGGGAGGACAGCTGGCTAGCCCGCAGTAACAACCTCAAGAAAAATTCGCAGTCCGGATACCAAGGACCGCAATGGCAGGTCGATCAAACAAAACAAACGCCGCTAACGGCGATAACACCGAGGATACGGCAGTCAACGCCGGATTCGTGAGGCTCTAAACCCGTCCGCCGAAAAAGCCATTCAAAAGAACTACTCCGGTTCGCCCAATTTGGACCAAATACTCGACCGCTTCTTGCGGATACATGGCACTTCAAAAGCCAGCTAATCACACCAACAGGGATTGTTGGGTATTTAAGCAGGCAGGCAAGCTAATTGCTGAAAACAATGACAAGGGGCTGCATAGCGATGACGAGGAAGAGACCCGACCGCCGAACAGTAGATGACAGAAGGGCTTCCTCCCACAAGTACGGACGGTAAACATGATATACGCAACCCACATACCCAAGAGGGAGCGGAAGCGTGCTCTTAGGGATGTATATGCGATGGAGCCAGTCGCCCCGAAGTTCAATCCATGGTCCTCTTGCCCGATCACTTTTGATCGAAGGGATCACCCCACCAGTATCCGCCATGGCGGATTCACCGCATTGGTTTTAGACCCAATCATCGATGAATTTCACCTTACCAGAGTCCTGATGGACGGCGGCAGCAGCCTGAACCTGCTTTATCAGATACAAAGGTACAAGATGGGCATAGACCCTCAAGGATTAAACCTAAAAGACGACCTTCAAAGTCGCCATACCGTGTAGAGGCCAATTGTACAGCTCACCACATCGAAGTGGTCTTCGGATCCCGGATAACTTCCGGGTGAGGATTTAATCTTCGACATAGTCCTGCTCCGCGATGGCTATCACGCCTCGCTCGGACGGACCGCGCTTGCAAAGTTCAACGTGGTGCCAGACACGATACCTCAAGCTCAAGATGCCAGCCCTCGAGGAGTCATCACGGTCAATGGAAACACCGAACGCCCCCTCGAACGGAGGAAACACAAGCGGCTCGCGATGAAATGCAGAGCAGCCTGTTAAGGCAATTTCGAGTCCGTCCGTTTACCGGACACGCCAACCGCTACTCGAGTAACATACAACAAGACCACCGGCACATTCCGAGCATCGCCAGAGTAATGCGGCCCCAACCCCAGCCCTCGCATAATTGCAAGACCAGTCCTTTGCGTACATCATTACGCTCTGGAGATACCATGGGCATAGGGGGAGGGGCACGACCACGACAGGCCCAGAGTACGTCGGTCTTTTTCTTTTTCTTTTTTCTTATCCATAGGACTCCGTTTACCAGAGGCCTTGTCCGGCAGTAGACCTGCTGAACTCATGATGCAACAGCCAGGGAAGGTAAAAGGCTACGAAAAACACTAAGGTGGTCTCCATTACGAGCACTAAATCTGTTTAATACACCATTCGCAGCCAACCCCTAGAGGGGGACATGTTTAAATAGTCCAATCCCTTGCTTACCGCACTATTTGTATCGCTCTGCATTCATGGCAGTATTTCTGAATAAACAATGCATCGCTTTTTTGCTTATAGCCGCATTTCCTTTTTCTTATGTATATATATATATGTTCATTTACGACATCCTGCATCCGTACACTTTGGTACGGCCGAATACACCAGGGGCTTAAGTTTCCCACATTATGGTGTGATAAGTCCGAACACTTTCCCAAGTGCGGCACCCCGAACTTATAGCATTATATGCATCGGCTCCGAATCATGTCTTGGGTCAATAGTTGGGTTTGCCTGGCTCCCATGTTTTGGTACCTTACGTTCCGTTTTATCGGCTAAGGTAGCATTGGGAGAACTATTGCGATTGCGCCCCAGTTGAGCTGGGCGAGCGCCTCAGTGGAGAAAGCTAAAACTGACCGTCATGATAAGGCGAGAGCTGGTCGCTGTTCGAGAGGTCTTTTCGAGTCCCTAAAGACTTATGCCGCTTAGAGCGAAGAACCGGCTTTGTCCGGCCCTGGCGTGGATAGCGCCACGAACTTGGTCTTCCGAATACTAGGGGCTTCGCTGAAATTTAAAATTATAGAATTCTATGGCTAAGTGAGAGTGTTCAAGCATTATAAGTCTGGTTGCCTTGTTTGTCGTGTTGAGCGCCTCCCTAGATGGACCCAAAATGGGAACAAGAGCGCTCAAGTTTATCCCGAAAACCCCAGCACTCGTGGCATGGGGGCTGAAGCCGACGACTTGTCATGTCTCAGATTTGATAAACGGTCGCACAGAAGGTAATATTTTAAATCAATAAGCATTGGTTAGCGCATATGAACAAAGTTTTCAGCGCACAGGATAACACATTGTGAGTCTAATCAAATATTACATCTTTGGAGCACTCATCCGCAATCTTGCGGGCACCCTTCAGGACACTCTTATAATACATTTCGGGCGTGCGATACTCCTTGCCCGCCGGTGGCGCTGGCCCATCGAAGCTTCTCAAGATCCAGCCTGCCCCAAAGGCACTTTTTGCATGGGCAAGGCCCGACGGGCACCTTCAATGCAAAGGAGCGCTTCACGACTTCCACCTGTGGACATGCATCCACCAGCCGCCACACCAGGCCGAAGTAGCTCCCAGGAATGGCCTCCTGGGGCCACAGTCGAACTATGAGGCCCTTCATGGCCTGTTCGGCTACCTTGTGGAGCTCGACCAGCTGCTTCAGCTGGTCGCTAAGGGGCACTGGATGTCCGGCCTCAGCATATTGAGACCAGAAGACCTTCTCCGTCGAGCTCCCTCCTTGGCCCGGTAGAATGCAGTAGCATCGGACACGCTACGAGGCAGATCTGCAAACGCTCCTGGAGAGCTCCGAATTCGGGTAAGTAACTGGTAATTCACCTTCACATCCTTGCTCTGCATGAAAAAAGCCTTACCCGCTGCTATTTTCTTCAAATCTTCGACCTCCTGGAGGGCCTTGTGGGCTTCGACCTTAGCGGCTTTTGCGCCCTCAAGAGCCGATGCAAGCTCGGACTCTCGAGTCCTCGAGTCGCGCTCCAAACCCTCATGTTTTTCCATGAGAGCCTGGAGCTCTTGCTGCACCTCCGCCACCCTCGCCTCCTGCTTCTCCCGCGGCTCGCTCAGCGGCCGATTATGCTCGCCACGACACCGCCTCCTTGTGGTCGCCACCTCATTCGTGGGCCCCGGAGTACCCACGCTATCCTTGTTATTTTTCTTGCAACCAAAATCCTTTTCAGAAGGTACAAATTTAACACGGTGTTCTTGACCTTCCCTGTCCTCCTCTGCTGCTTGGCATGGCCGAGCTCACTCGCACCGCTTGAGGTTCTGCTTCAGCACCGACCTCCTTGATCAAGTCGGGCGGAGGTCAAGCAGGCGCAGCCTGCAATCCCATATTGACATAATTTTGGACCTCCTGCAGATATCCTTTTTAGATCCTCGGTCCGCTTTTCTTTCCAACACGAACCAAGCATCGTGGGCTACCGTCTATGCGGTATTACATCACATATTTTAAATTTCTTACCTCAATGCCCGTTAGAAGGCTGCTGCAGGCTTCGGTCAGCCCGCTCTTGGCGAGCTGAACCTTCTGAATCACCGCACTCATTATAGTGCGGTGTTCTTCCTCGATGGAAGCACCGTTGAGCGCCTCCAACAAGTTGTCCGGCGCCTCCGGTTGGACTGAGGCCGCCGGTGCCACGGTCTTGCCCTTCTCACGAAGGGGCCGCCTACCGGACTCCAGAACCACTGCTGGTTCCAGTGAGGAGTCTGGTGCAAAGTCCGGGAGGTTGCCTTGCGGCACCTCCGGAGCCTCCTCCTCCTGATGGGTCCCCTCACGGGATCCCACCTCGGAGTCGTCCGCGTCATGGGGAGTTGAGGCGGTCGGAAGGGAATCCACATCCGACGGAGCCAAGGACCCGCTCGATGAAGCGGGAAGATCATCCTCGGCCGGACTACAGGTAGTATGCGGCATTAGAAGGACACTACGTGGCACAAAGAGAAATTATAAATCATTCAGGAATCCGGATACTTACGATCTTGCTGGGGGCTTGGCCCTTGAGGGCCACTCCCTGTCGCCATCGCCGGCGTTGGCGGAGCAGTCCGGAGGAAGGGTCCTTCCTTCTGACCCTTCGCCCCCCTGCTGGGGAAGCCTTCCTTTTCTTATCTCCCCCCTCTTGGGGAGAGGCCTCTTTCTCCTCCTCGTCTTCGAAGGAGGAGTTCGCCTTGGAGCCATCGGACGACGAGTCCGATACCACCTGGCGCCGGGAACTTCTTCGGGTTCCCGTGGCCTTCTTCTTGGCCTTCTTCTGCGGCACCACATATAGTGCCGGGACTAGCAGCCCCGCTAAACGGGTATCCGCTGGGTCTTCGGGGAGGGGAGTCGGATAGTTAACCTGTCCGGACGTCCTCTGCCAGTCCTGTTAAAGGGATTGGGAGTTTTAGATCCCACATAGTGTCACACTATGAAAGAAATGAATGTCCCATAAAGGATAACATGCCTTACCGCACCGGACGGGCGCTGCGTGCTGAATCTGCGATCTTCAAATGCGGATGCGGGGGATTCTCCCCCCTTGAACAGCACCCTCCAGGCCGCTTCGTACGTTGTGTCGAAGAGCCCGCTAAGGGTCCGGTGCTGTGCCGGATCAAACTCCCACAGATTGAAGGCCCATTGTTGGCAGGGGAGAATCCGGCGGACGAGCATGACCTGGATCACGTTGACAAGCCTAAGCTTCTTGTTCACCAGGGTCTGGAGACAGGACTGGAGTCCGGTCAGCTCCTCTGAACTGCCCCATAGCAAGCCCTTCTCTTTCCAGTAGGTGAGCTGCATGGGGGTACCAGATCTGAGCTCGGGGGCCGCTGCCCATTTAGGGTCACGCGGCTCGGTGATGTAGAACCACCCCGATTGCCATCCCTTGACGGATTCCACAAAGGGGCCCTCGAGCATGGTGACGTTGGGCATTTTGCCCACCATGGCACCTCCGCACTCCGCTTGGACGCCCTTCACCACCTTCGGCTTGACATTGAAGGTCTTTAGCCACAAGCCGAAGTGAGGCTGGATGCAGAGGAAGGCCTCGCACACGACGATAAACGCCGAGATGTTGAGGATGAAGTTTGGCGCCAGATCGTGGAAGTCCGTGCCGAGTAGTACATGAGCCCCGGACGAAGGGATGAAGTGGGAAGCCCAGTCCCATGGAGGAAGTGGGGAAGAAATACGACCCTCTCATGGGGCTCGGGTGGGATGAGCTGCCCTCGTCGGGCGGTCGGTGCGCGATGTCATTGGGACAGGTATCCGCGCCCAGTTTCTCGATGTGCCCCTCCGTAACGGAGGAGGCCATCCACTTGCCTCCCGCTCTGGACATGGCTGGAGGAGGTTGAGGCGAGAGGTGCGGACTTGGGCGCTGGAGCTCGAGTGCGCGGAGATGGATATGCAAAGGAGGAAGAAGGCGTAGGTAAAAAAGGTGGATCCTTATCCCCTTATATATGGGCGGACGAAGACTATGCGTCCCCACCGGCCTGGTAAGACTCGCCTATCTCCCAAGCGCCACAATCAATGGCGCGGTTTGGTTACCCACGTCCGTATTGATGGGAATCCCGGAATAAGGGGAACATGATCTCTGCTTCGACAAGACATGCCAAGGTAACCGCTTCGCTAAACGCGCTGACGTGGTATAATAAAAACGATTCAAGTGAAGGCTTGGTAGTGGTGTGACGTCGCGCCACAAAATACGTCAGCAGATTGAACTTGTGTACATATTATTCTCTCTACGGTGGTATGTGGAATTTATTTTGTAGAGGCGGACA
The DNA here is from genome assembly GCA_021437245.1 of Aegilops speltoides. Classification (NCBI taxonomy): domain Eukaryota; kingdom Viridiplantae; phylum Streptophyta; class Magnoliopsida; order Poales; family Poaceae; genus Aegilops; species Aegilops speltoides. The sequence continues at coordinate 132,027,802 of CM038145.1, read as the reverse complement.
CAATCCTGGTGTTCACAATCTTCTATGAATTAATTTGGAGGAGGAACCCGCCTTGCAACGCTGAACAATATGCGCGCCGGACTCATCGTCATTGAAGCCTGGTTCAGGGGCTACTGAGGGAGTCCTGGACTAGAGGGTGTCCGGATAGCCAGACTATCATCATCGGCCGGACTCCAAGACTATGAAGATACAAGATTGAAGACTTCGTCCCGTGTCCGGATGGGACTTTCCTTGGCGTGGAAGGCAAGCTTGGCAATACGGATATGTAGATCTCCTACCATTGTAACCGACTCTGTGTAACCCTAGCCCTCTCCGGTGTTTATATAAACCAGAGGGTTTTAGTCCGTAGGACGAACAACCATTACAACAATCATACCATAGGCTAGCTTCTAGGGTTTAGCCTCCTTGATCTCGTGGTAGATGCACTCTTCTACAACCCATATCATCAATATCAATCAAGCAGGAGTAGGGTTTTACCTCCATCGAGAGGGCCCGAACCCTTGTCTCTTGCTACCATCCGCCTAGACGCGAGATCCGCCGGTTTTGACACCGACACTACCTCTTGAGCACTGCGTTGGATTTCCCCGAAGAGGAGAGGATGATGCAGCAAAGTAGCGTAAGTATTTCCCTCAGTTTTTGAGAACCAAGGTATCAATCCAGTAGGAGACCACGCACAATTCCCTCGTACCTACACAAAACGATAGCTACTCGCAACCAACGCGATTAGGGGTTATCAATCCCTTCACGATCACTTATGAGAGTGAGATCTGATAGAGATGATAAATAATATTTTTGGTATTTTTCATAGATAGATGCAAAGTAAAAAGTAAAAGGCAAAGTAAAAGCAAAGCAAGTAAATAAAGTGATAGAGATTGATATGATGAGAATAGACCCGGGGGCCAAAGGTTTCACTAGTGGCTTCTCTCAAGAGCATAGATATTCTATGGTGGGTGAACAAATTACTGTTGAGCAATTGACAGAATTGAGCATAATTATGAGCATATCTAGGCAATGATCATGTATATAGGCATCACATCCGAGACTAGTAGATCGAAACGATTCTGCATCTACTACTATTACTCCACTCGTCGACCGCTATCCAGCATGCATCTAGAGTATTAAGTTAAAAGCAGAGTAACACCTTAAGCAAGATGACATGATGTAGAGGGATAAATTCATGCAATATGATGAAAAAAACCATCTTGTTATCCTCGATGTCAACAATACAATATGTGCCTTGCAACCCTTTCTGTCACTGGGTAAGGACACCGCAAGATTGAACCCAAAGCTAACCACTTCTCCCATTGCAAGAACTACCAATCTAGTTGGCCAAACCAAAAAGGATAATTTGAAGAGACCTGCAAAGATAACTCAATCATACATAAAAGAATTCAGAGAAGAATCAAATATTTTCCATAGATAATACTGGATCATAAACCCACAATTCATCGGTCTCAAGAAACATACCGCAAAAAGAAGATTACATCGAATAGATCTCCACAAGAGAGGGGGAGAACATTGTATTGAGATCCAAAAAGAGAGAAGAAGCCATCTAGCTAGTAGCTATGGACCCGAAGGTCTGAAGTAAACTACTCACACTTCATCGGAGGGGCTATGGTGTTGATGTAGAAGCCCTCCGTGGTGGATGCCCCCTCCGGCGGAGCTCCGGAACAGGCCCCAAGATGGGATCTCGTGGATACAGAAGGTTGCGGCGGTGGAATTAGGTTTTTGGCTCCTGTTCTGATCATTCGGGGATACGTAGGTATATATAGGAGGAAGGAGTATGTCGGTGGAGCAACAGGGGGCCCACGAGGTTGGGGAAGCGCCCAGGGGGGCGCGCCCTCCACCCTCGTGACCGCCTCTGGCACTTCTTGGAGTAGGGTCCAAGTCTCCTGGATCATGTTCGGTGAGAAAATAACATTCCCGAAGGTTTCATTCCGTTTGGACTCCGTTTGATATTCCGTTTCTTCGAAACACTGAAATAGGCAAAAAACAACAATTACGGCTGGGCCTCCGGTTAATAGGTTAGTCCCAAAAATAATATAAAAGTGGAAAATAAAGCCCAATATAGTCCAAAACAGTAGATAAAGTAGCATGGAGCAATAAAAAATTATAGATACGTTGGAGACGTATCACCCGCACACCCATGCCCAGGCCACCTTCTGCTTGCCGCTGCTTCTGGAGACTGCTAAGACCGCCATGCAACCCCTGGATCCCTCTCTCACTCTCTCTTGAGCTCTCCACCCTTCCCGGCTCTCTCTTCCTCCCTTCGCTGTGAGCACCGAGAGCGCGCCGTCGCCGTAGCCATGGCTACCAGTCACCACCCGCTAAACCAGCATGACCACGAGCTCCGCCACGACGCCTTGGAGCTACACGCTGATGCACGCGACTGCGGGAGCCCTGTAGCATCATCCCCAACCTCATCTTCAACCTCCGACCGCCGGCTACCTCACCGTCAATTCGCGGCAACCAACGCGTCCCTGGCCCCGCCGTCTGCACTATCCTCCTCACCGTGAGCCTCTCTCTGTTTCCCCCCTGTTCCCCTCCTCACGCTCAACCCCTAGCGTATCTCCCCATCGCACCCGCAAACTCCTTGCCGCCGGTGATGTCGCCGACGCAGCCATGGATCGCTTCTGTCGCATCTGGGTGCGTAGTGGGTCTCCTGGAGTTCCCAGGAGCCCGTAGAGCACTTCATCCGGTGTCCCCGTGGGTCGCAGCCTCGCCTACCTCATCCCCGTGCTCCAGCCGTGGTGGATGAGCTCGCCGCCGGTGAACCAGGCCACCCCACGCCCAGCCGCGTGCTCCCCTGGATGCGGGTGAGCAAGGGCTCCCATCTGATGCCCTTATCGCAGCAAGCGGCAGCCCCAAGCGCAACTCCGGCGAGCCACCGCCACTCTGGGTCTTCGCGGTCATCTAACCGCCAGCGCATCCGACGTGGCCGTCATTAGCGCTAATCCACCCTAATCAGCCACCTCACTGCCACTGACAGCGGGCCCCACATCCGGTGAAACCCAGTTAGTGCTGGATTTGATCGGGTTTGTCCAGTGTGTCACTCACTAGTGGGCCCCATTGGTCAGGTTTGACTGGATCGGCCCAGTTGACCAGATGACATCAGCATGACCTAGTGCTGATGCAGTAAAGCCTTTTCTAGAATTTAAATAAATCTAAATGATTTATTTTTTTTGAGAAAATGCCCAGAACTTCTGAAAATCATAGAAAATCAACCGTAAATCCAAACAAAATAATTTGTATATGAAAAATTATCAGAAAAATCCAAGAATCTGTTTACAGAATTTTTGTGCATGTTAGAACAACTTATGGCTACTGTTTAGGACAAATAAATTATAGGGCATTTAATCCATCACACATGGAGTTTGATTTTGAACCTTGGGTTCAAACCAACTTCATTTAACCTGTTGCTAGTTGCATTAGGCCAAATCACATCATATTGCCATGTCATAATCATGCATCATAATTGTTGCACTGCATTGATTGTGTTTCCTTCTATGTTGCCGGTATTTGTTCCCTGTCGATAGACGTGGTTTCGACAATGAGTTCGATGACACCGATGAAGAAACTATATTATCTTCAGAAGTGCCAGGCAAGCAAAACCCCCTTGTTCATTTCGATACAATCCCACTCTCTCGCTCCTGCTCTCTGTTACTACATTAGGACAACAACGATTCAACGGTTACATGATGCGGTAGTTGAACCCCTTTCCTCTGCATGACCTGTCATTGCCACAGTAAATAGATGAAGCCCACTAGCATGAGTAGGAGTTGTTTGACCCCTGATGTGCCTACTCATTTATGCTTGTTTGTCATGCCTACTACTGCTTAGAGTTGAGTCAGGTCTGAATCATCGGGGATAAATTGGAATGGTGATGAACATGTCCTACTGTGTGTGAGCTAAGTGTGTGAACACGATTTGGTAAAGGTAGTGGTTAGAGTCCATGTAGGAGTACATGGTGGGTTCTCTCATTGAAACTGTCCTCAGGAACTGAGTTCTGTGTTTGTGATCCATGACAGTTACTACCACACATTGGGTTTCGGTAACTCGACCCCTCTCAACTTATTAATCAGCCTGATCTTTGTCCAAGAGTTGCAACTAGTTTCTGGTGTTTGTAGGTAGTGCTAGTAGTCTACCAAGTGTCACCCAGTATAGGTGGGCTTGGGATAGACTAGGTGCAGTGGCATGATGCACCTAGTGGCACCCGGATGGTGGGCTTGGGAACCCTGCTCACATCGTTTGGGGCTGTGAGCGACACCCCGACCGGATCTCCTTGCGGATGGAACCCGAATAGGCAATAAACCTGGACTAGAGTCTTGCGTGGTTAGTCAGGTCGTGGCCGACACCCTCGCTAGGCTTCCGCTTGAAGGTTGCCAAGATACATGACGTGTACATGGAGGTAAGTGGCGAGAGCGTGTGTGAAGAAGTACACCCCTGCAGGGTTAATATGATCTATTCGAATAGCCGCTCCCGCGGCAAAGGGCATCTGGGTTGCCTATACAGTTCATGGACAAGTTAAAGTGGATACACTTAAATATGCAAGATAAGCGTGAGTGCTATGGATGGCGTTCTCGTAGGGAGACAGGAGCGGGTCCGTAGTGGTGTATTCATATGATGAATATGTGGACTCGTGTGCGCCACCTCAAAAGAGTTACTTGCGGTCATAGTTCAGGATAGCCACTAAGTCAAAGCTGGCTTCCTGCGATTAAACCCCACCACCCCCTTTGTTGATAATGATGCATATGTAGATAGTTTTGATGTAAGTCTTGCTAGGTACATTTGTACTAACGTTTGCTGAATTTATGTTTTTGCAAAGAGACTTCAGTCTCGCTAGTAGTTCCGCATGGACTTCGACGTTTAGCTTGTTACCTCAGCTACGATCTTGTGCCCTCGACAAGATCTGGTAGATAGTCAGGCTTCTCAGCCTTCTTCATTTGTAGATGTCTGTACTCAGACATGATAAGCTTCCGTTTGTGCTTTGACTTGTATGCTCTGAAAGATGGGTCATGAGACCCATGTTTGTAATATCTCGCTCCTCAGAGCCTATTGAGTAAATATCTTCAGTCGTAGAGTCTTGTTGTGATGCCATGTTGTATTTGGGCATATCGGGCATATTGTGTGTATCTTATTGAAATGCTTGGTATGTGCGGGATCCGACAAACTAGTTGTTTATTCTTGGTAGCCTCTCTTATGGGGAAATGTCTCCTGGTGCTTCCACTAAGCTATGGTAGCTTGCTACTACTCCGAAACACTTAGGCTGGCCGGCATGTGTCCTTCTTCGTTCCTGTGTCTGTCCCTATGGGGAAATGTCACGTGGTGTCTATCGGAGCCCTGTTAGCCTGCTACAGCCTGGATTCTCCAGAGTCCTGTTAGCCCAGCTGCTACAGCCCGGATTCACTCGCTGATGACCGACACGTTCGTTGCTGGGTCATGTATGTTTGTCCCTGTAAGTTAGTGCCACTTTGGGTTTACAACTAGTCATGTCGGCCCGGGTCCTTTGTCATATGGATGCTAGCAACACTATCATATACGTGAGCCAAAAGGCGCAAACAGTCCTGGGCCAGGTAAGGTGGCACCCGTGGGAATACCATGCGTGAGTCCACAAAGTGATATGACGTGTTAGATGCTAGATCGGTGTGACTTAGGATCGGGGTCCTGACAAACAACTTCCTGCATCGATCAATCTTCCTCTCCTACTACTAGGGAAATCCCTAGTAGTAGCGTGGGTTTTAACGCTATTAGTAGCGCGGGTGGCCGCGCTACTAATAAGGCGCTACAGCTAATAGAGATAGTAGTAGCGCTCTATGTACCCGCGCTACTAGTATTGACTGTATCAGTAGCGGTTTTCCAACATGCGCTACTAATAAGTAGTTGTAGCTCTCTTCTTTGCCCGCGCTACTGCTTTATCTTTCAACATTTTTTCCCTGCTTCCTATTGATCTAGAACAGTACCCCGTTTCAATAAACTGCAATTTCACATATACCAAATAACAATATCATTAACCACAATACCGTATAGTCATACAGTAGTCATACAATATCATTAAGCATTATAGGTACTCATATATGGTCAACATGCATCCTCACACACATATATGGTTCATATAGGAGCATATATGATAAGAAGTACTAGACAGTCATAAAGCATATAGCAGTCTACTAGGGGTAGCCATACAGCCACACACACATATGTAGTTTTAGATGGGTGTTCCTGATAGTAACTAGGATGGCCTGTCCAACACGAAGATCCTTGCCAACGAGGAAATTCTTCCACCCAACTGAGCTGAAGTGTGTGCGACCATCCGTGTCCACGCCGTAGGCAGAGGTGGACGGAGCCCCTTGCGGTAAGGCTTATTCCAGCAAAGTTTTCTTCATCAGGCTCGATACCACAACTCACAGATAGGCTCTTTGGCAGTTTCTGAATAAGAAAAATATATCAATTTATAAGTAGCCTTGCACATACTCTTTCAAATATATTTCTACTAAGTATAGGTTTCTACACTATCAAAAACAGTACTACATTTCTACTATGCTTGAATTCTACTAAGTAAGCATGTAATCAGATTGTACACTAAGTATAACATACCATAACATATCGATCAACCATGGTACTTGTCAGGTGGGTCATGAATGGCACCCCGACAAAATCAGCATGTGGCGGAATTATGTCCCATAGGTTGCACACCTCGTCCTCGCTCAGCCTCATTCTTCGAGTATAGATGGCTTCATCAAGTGGGTCCTCATCATCTTCATCCGTGTTGAGATAAATGATAGCCAGCTTGGATCTTTTTGCTCTGAAGAAGAACCTGGTCAACTCACCACCAGTGATACCCATGTGGGAGATGAAACGGTTCCATCCATATCCTCCGATCTGTGACATATTTCGTCCTTTCTCGACCTCCATAGTGTCGGGGCCCCCAGTAGCCTCAAAGGTCACAGTGTCTCCGGTCAGCTTGTTGAATTCCAACCTCACATTGCATGGGACAATTTGTGTATAAACAATGATATATACACAATGCATTAGTGCCAATAAATTAAAAACAAAATAGTTGTTACAAGTTTCATATATTTTGTTACCGCCACAGGAAGAAAACTCGGCTGGAAGTAGATGTCGAACAACGTGCTAGTTGAAAGGCTGCTGGCGCATCTTGACTTGCACAGTCGACATGGTGGTGGTGGTGGTGGTGTCTCCATTTTTCTATAGCAATATTAGAAAAGGATTAACGATCCACTTCAGTGGGAAAATCCGGCATGACCTTTGCTAAAAAAGGACATATCGAGCGCCTGAAATTTTCCTGAACGGAAATTATTCAACACTCCGGCAAAACATAGGCCACTCGGAGCTGTTACCTGCAAAAATGGTCACTTGGGCAAGCACATATCCTATTTGAGGAACACTAGATATACACGTTTATATCTACATCACATGAGCAATTCTTGAGCAACACTAAATAAACTAGTTGTACTAAAAAATCTACATCATCATCTATTCAAAATGGTCAATACCTAAAACATCTACATCATCATCCACTATTACTATTCCTTTTACTAAACCCTACAAATATGCCCTAAGTTTAGAATATAGCAAGTACAGAACATTTTTTCAAATTCTACCAACTAAAAATTTCCATTACTAAAATTTCTAATCAAAAGACCTGAAATTTCCTATTCTATTCAAAACACCTCAAATAGGCTAAAAAATTATTCTATTACAGAACCTACATTCTACAATGTCTACATTCTAAAATCTACTTTTAAACTACCAACATTCTACAAGAACAGAGAGAAGGGAGGGAGGAGGGGTAGGAAGGAGGGAAGGAGGAGGGGTAGGAAGGAGGGAGGGAGGAGTGGGAGGAAAGAGGGAACCGGCGCGAAGGATGGGGAGGGAGGAGGAGGGAGGTAGGAGGAGCTACCTAGGTGGCGGTGATGGCAGGGGGGCGATGGCCGACGGGATGGAGGAGGAAGGGGGTGACGGCCGACGGGATGGAGGAGGGAGGGGCGACGGCCGGGCGGGATGGAGGAGGGAGGGGGAGACGGCCGACGGCGGGATGGAGGAGGGAGGGGCAACGGCCGGCGGCGGAATAGAAGAGGAAGGGGGCGACAATGCAGCGGGGGCAGATGACAGGGCCGGTGCGGGGGAGAGTGAGTTGGATCAGAGAGAGGAGAGTGAGGGGCGGCCTAGTGATAGGATGGCTTTAGCAGTAGCGTATATCTTGGTAACACACTGCTACTAAATGCCCTAGCAGTAGCGCCTTCCTATAAAAAGCGCTACTTCTAAGTGTAAGCATGCAAAAATGGCCATCAATGCAAAAATACATTGGCCATCAATGATCTTTTTGTGTACAATCTGAATTGTCAATATGAGTCCTCTCCTGGTAGGAACCGGAGAAGACTCATATTGCGGCCACAAATTCTACACATAGAGTTCAATGAAGACCAAGAGGTTGTGATAGCTTGAGATGTAACATATTTAAGGTGGTAAACACCCTGTTCACAGAGAAAGGTGGGACCAAACTTCTGGACTGAACTTAGCAGTAGCGAGTCGTATCGAAAGGCGCTGCTGCTAACATCAATAGAAGTAGCGCGCTTTCTAATACAGTACTACTGCTATAAGTAGCTTGATGGCGAGGTCATGGCAATTATAACAGTAGCACAGTTTACAAAGGACGTGCTACTGCTATGTTCCTGTCAGCAGCGCGTTTTTGTGGCACGCGCTGCTGCTAAATAGCAGTAGCGCCATATTTTAAAGCGCGCTGCTGGTAAGATTCTGTGTATAAGGTTTTTCCTAGTAGTTAAACACCTTAGAAAGCTATTGGTTTCCAACATACATTCATTCTTTCTCTCCATGTTTCGATCTCTAACTCTCTCAACTACACAACCCCCTTTTCCACTCCGTTACCAAATGTATCTCTCTCACACACCTGCCATTGCACTCCATGCTGAGATCTATCTCTCCCTCCCACCCTCTCTTGCTAGATACATGCATTGCCTATCTAGACCCCCCTCTCACGCACGCATGCACATTATCTCTCTAGGTCAGTCTCTTGAGACTGTCTCACTCTTTCTTCCGCTCGGCGGCCCACACTCGCTCAATCTCTCTCTCTCTTTATCTAAGCTTCAATTAAGCTCGCTTTCTCTCACACACAAATGATATATCTCCCTGTTCGGGCCTTGATTGACACACTCTATACTCTCTCACGCAGATTGTCTATCTAGGTCAGTCCATCCAAGCCACACCTACTCTTTCAGCCTCATTGCGGGCCACGCCCGCTCAATCCCTGTCTCTCTCTTTCCCTCTCTATCTCTCTCTCTCCCTCTCTCTCTCTATGTATGTCTCGATTGACCTTGCTCTTTCTCAGACAGAAACGATATATCTCCATGTTTGAGCCCAATTCTACATATTCATATTGTATACTCTCTCACGCAGATTGTCTATCTAGGTCACACTCTCCAACCCGTCTCACTCTTTCCATGGCATGAGGACCCACACTCGCTCAATCTCTCTCCCTTTATATATGTATCGATTGACCTTGCTTCCTCCCACCCACAAAATATATCTACATGTTTGTGACTAGATCATCTCTCAACCTCTATCTTACAACCCTCGCCCTTCCCAAAAGCTTAGTCGGACAATATCTCTCAAGAGAATATATATCTTTTCAACGAATGCCGGACCACAATCACTTTATCTCTCTATCTCTCCATGTCTCGATTGACCTCGCTTTCTCACGCCATGTCTTCCACACATTAAAGCTACCTCTCCATCCCTCGTAGAGCCGGAGCTCTTTACATTGCGAGGGGGACTCCAACCTTGGATTAATTTGTGAAGGCATTTATTCCGGTGGGTTTAGATTATATTTTCGTAGCACTCGACCCACAACTACTCCAAACACTGTTGCAACCCCCGTACCTCCCCCAATAGATTTCCCTCTGGCTCGGTCAGCGCTCTCTCGCACGTCCTTTCTCACCTTCCACATCGCACCATGGTATTTTTGCAAAAAACTCTATTGTTCTCTTTAATTACTACAAATAATCTACAAACTACACACCGGCAGTCCACCTGCAATGGAACAAATTTCAACCCACAAATTAAAGTGCTACAAACTACACACCAAGGGGCCCACCTGTCATGGAACAAATTTGGACCCATATATAAATTAAAAAGGAAAAAGGACAAGGATAGAACATGCGACCAGGGCCTTCAAGCCGCACGGCAATAGGCAACACAGTAGCACCGTTTGTTGTACCCCTTTGTTGATATAATGTTTTAATATTACCACAGCCTATTTAATGGATAACATGTTTTAATATTAATTTTAGTACATTAGTGGGACAGGCTCATTAGCACATACTATTCACCTTCACTTACTGGTGGGTTCCATGTCTGATCTCTCTCTCCTCCCCTTCTATGTTTAGACGCACGGGCAAACACGGAGAACGCGCGGGCGATGTTGTCGTTGACCATATCTGGACATGTTCACAAGTTATGGCACCAGTCTCACGTACTAGTAGTATTATACATGTAACAAGTTTAGTAACAAAAGTGACCATGATGAACAAGTTAGACTAGTTGTAGTACTATTTATCTGCTACTCCGTAATAACTAAATGCATGGATAAATAGATGTATCGCCTAGTGCTCAAATAAGGAGACTGGCCACGCCCTACAAGTATTTGGAATTGACTTCCCTAAAAAAATATTTGGAATTGACGTGGTATTTAATATGAAATGTTTGCAATGAGAAGGAATATATGTGGCTTGATGACATTTTATATATAATTTGATACGGCTCTAACAGAACATTCAATTGATCAAACCATAGATTCCATTCTGTCTGACTCCGACTTTACATTCATATGAGATAGAAATAAAATAAACAGAAATTATAAATCCCAAACGTTCGGATTTTAAGCATGGCAATCCAAACGTTTTTCATGAAAATTTTAGATTATGCGGCGGCGGGGGCGTGTTGCGGTGGGAAGAGGCTCCTCTGCCATGCTCTGTGTGTCGTCGGGCCATTGACCAACGGCGATGGCGACGGCGGTGTCTTGCGCCATTGTTGGCGTACTCCTGGACGTTGGCCCAAGCTTCGAGGAAGGCCAGAATGTTCTGGACTTCGGTCTCCAGGAGCGAGTAAACTGGTGGGAGGAGGCGACTGGCGTTGGTGCAAGGAAGCGGTCGACGACAGCGATCCATGCCGCTGAGGGGATACTAGCACCCGCGCGGGGACATGCGCTGGCAACGGCGCGGTAGAGACATTTGTGTGCATGGGCACTGGCATGGGCACACGTGTCAGTGCACGCGCAGGCGCATGCGCTAGCAGGTGCATCATGGAACCCCATGGAACCCGTGGAACCCCATGGAACCTCGTGGGGACCTCGTGGAACCCCATGGCATCAAGCTCGGCGACAATGTGTGGCTCCCATCCCATGAATGCCACGGGGATGGGTGCTGGCGCAGTCGGAGCGATGGGAGCCGGAACGGTTGAGGGGACAGGCGCGCCGTCTTCCCGCAAGGCCAGTTCAAGCTCGACCCAAAGCTCCTTATGGTCTTGGGACTCCGACTGGATGCCTTCCTCGGGAAACTATAAGACTAAGGGCAGACCATCGTGATGCGGCATGGCATACGGTTAGGTGAAGCTGGTTGGAGGTAGACGACAGGAGAATCGGAGAGGAAGAGAGAAGATTGTAGCGATACCAGGTAGTGCATGGGTGATTTTAAACTACAGCGCTGGTGCCATTTAAAGTGGGGGCAGTTAGGACATAGGTGGGCAGCAGAGCCTGGTCAAAGGGCTTGTCTCCCGGTGAGTCTGCGCAGCGGCCTACTCGCACTCTCCCCGTCAGCCGGCACATCGTTCTGCCCGCACGCCTACCGTCGACTCACACGCTTGCTCGGACGGCACCTGCTGATAAGAAGCGGGACTCGTGGCGGCACGTAAACGCCCATGGTATGAATAGTGAAAGTGTTCGCGTTAACGTGACAGGTCTTTGTTCCAAAATACATTGGCTCTTCATTTGTGCAACTTTTCATAAGCAGCCTGTCTCAAGTTGAACAAAAAATTTACGATAGCATATTTGTGCCATATCACGAGACCATGCTCAATTTCATGAATTTCAGGTTACTTTTGGATTTTCTAAAATTTAAAATCCAGGATTTGAAACAATATCATACCCTGAATCATGCAATAAATTTTCAAGCGATACATCTTTACTGTTGTAGATGTTAATATTTCTTAAGAAAGTATTTGGTCAAACATTTTGCTTAGTTATACTCCAGACAAGTTATATATGCAGAGTAAAAGGATAATCCCTCTGTACCAATACATTTCCTGATATATTAACTCTAGTACTAGACATGAACAAACGGGGCTCAGTTATGTGCTCATCCTGGTGTAGTGCTCCTATTAGTACTAGGCAATGGAGTTGGCGGGTGACCTTGGGTAGCGGCGACCGAGGGAATTGAACCATGCTCGGCACGGTAGGTAACATTGTCTAGTTACTAAAGCATCCCTCCATTGTTCATCGGTAGTCATTATGGACCGGAGACATCAGGGAAATTTCCTAGGGCTGGAATTCTAGCCGCCAGATATTTCGACTCGAAACGTGGAGCCTCGAGTGGTTGGGGTTGGCTAATGTGCGCACCATGCACGCCATCAGAAGGACACGAGCCCGGTTTTTTTAGGATCAACACGAGCCCGGGTCTGGATGGTACGCCATCGGGTGCTACCATTCGAGAATAAGAAAGGAATCTTTTAAATTTCTGAACGAATCTGTATGTATTACAATGCCCATATTTTCGTTGCAAATTACTGGTCATTCCAAAAGGCACGATAATAGATTTATGACGAGTTCTTGAATTAGAGTGAGTTTGTGATATAGTGATCTCAACGTGGATTTCACATTTCATGGTATCCCCAGTAAGTTTTTCATTGCAAATTCAAATTTAAAAGATGAACGGTATGGTGGTGAGAAAACTTTGTATGTATCAAGCATATGACCAAACACACACACGAATACAACAACAATCCAGTTAGTATAGTGCATCTATTTTTTCAAACCATGCATGTATGACACGAATTCAAAAATACTCCCCCTGTACCTAAATATTTGTCTTTTAGAGATTTAAACAAGTGACTACATATGGAGCAAAATGAGTGAATATACACTCTAAAGTATGTCTATAAACATACGTATGTGGCACTCCATTTGAAATCTCTAAAAAGACAAATATTTTGAAAAGGAGGGAGTAAAATATAAGCCATGCATGGTCCTCAATTCAATATTTAAAATGCACTGGAACCTGAAACATGAATATTAAGTTTAGTACTACATACATGCAAATGTTGTGTTGAGGTCTCTCCATCGACCCCCCAACACACACACACACATACTTCATGTATTGATTGATGTCCATTTGTTTGTTTATAGAGCTATTGGTATCCGACACACGCACACTCATTATTGCTCTTCACGTTTTGATCTCCATTCTTGTCATTCCCGCCCTCACACTCTCAACAAATGTATTTCTCACACACAACCTATTCATGCCCTCCATGACAAACACTCCCTGCCTCTCAAGACACATGTGTTGCCTTTGTAAAACACCTTCACCATGGGCGCTCAAACTAAGTCTATCTAGGCCACTCTCTCGGTAACTATCTCCCTCCAGCCCTCGCCACAGCTTCACCGCATGATATCTAGGTGTATCATCTTTAACATTCCAGTGTACGCTAAGCCACACTCCCTCGATCTCTCCCTCTATAAATGACTCGATTGACCTCACTTTTTCACATCGTCTCTCACACACATAGAAGCTCGCACTACACCTCTTGCATAGGCGGAGCTATGTAGATTGTCGGGGGTTAACCCCTCGAACTTAGATAAAATTGTGAATCTTTGTTTAGGATTGTTTAGATTATATATTTTTGAACATTATATTTGTCCCCCCCCCAAACACCAATTGGTTGTGCACCCCCTCCCCGGGAGAATATTATCTGCCCCCACACCTTAGATGCTATATGCTGATACGAGTTCCTTGGAGCTTGTAGATCTGAGATATAGCAGCTCACAGGATACCTTAATGTGTTTGAAAATTGCACACAATTCATACAAAAACTACACAGATGCCCTTGGATCCCATATCCAACAACCTCGAAGCTCATACTGTCGTAGCATCTATGTCACACCCTGCATTTTGTAACATTTCACTTGCATTAATAAAGCATGAAAATTTGGACCAACAAAAACTTTTTGCTTTATTTGGCTTTTACTTGGTGTTGGTTTTCTCTATGTGGTTTTCAAGTGCTCTTAATAGTCAACTACTCCACCTTCTATACTTCATCTCCTTGCCCCAAACTTCTGTCCAATGATCATGCCATGTGTATAGAGCAATATAGTATTTTCTTACAAAAATAATTTGGCCAAAAAGTATTTGCTAAAATTATTTTTCCAAAAACCCTTGAATTAAGATTTGCACTGCAAGTACTTGATTTGAGGTGTGAAAAATATTTCAAAAGGTATATTTGAAACCTACTAGATATAGGTTACCCAGAAACCACAAAAATATATTTTTAAAAACTATTTTACTATTTTATTTAAAAGCTTTTTCTTAAGGCCAGAAATGGTCTTTAATAGGGAAAATTATTTTTATTGTTTCAAAAATATTTGAGAAAAATCAGGGAAACTCAGTGGACATATATTTCCATATATAAGAGTTTCAACATATGATCATGATCAAAATATTGGACAAAACCTTCCAAAACCATTTCTGCCCATTTCAAGGATTTGAAATATTTCTACAGGAAGTATTCTCACAAAAATCCAAGAAAAATCCAGCAAGTCACAAATGCATATTGTGATCACCTTGCAAAGCCTCATGTCAATTAAAGTCATTTTGGTTCACCAAAATGCCCCAAAACCCTCTCTGACCAGAATCAAGTTTGAACAAGTTTGTACTACCAACTTTCTTCCCTTGACCCCAACTTTTGTGAGCATGTTCACATGACCAAATGAGGCCACTAATCAAAGTGGTGAATCAAGGAGAAGTGTTATGCTCAACTAGATCTACTCAAGTCTATTTCTGCTCATTTCTAGGGTTTACAAAAGTTGCATTGGCAACTTTGCCCAAATAATCTCCAAATTGGTGGAAGGCTATATTTATATGAGTCATTTAACCTTATGGAGTATCATGGCAATTGGAGTCCATTTGCTTGCTCAAAACTCTATCAAACACCTTCTGACATTTTGCAAAAACCACTGTTTTGACCCCTTCCACTATTCTTGGTGAGCTCTAATTTTACCACAGCCCCTTCTAGTCATATTTTACCTCCAGAGGTTCTCCTAGCTCAAACTCAATTGTTGGGGGATGAAAATCTCTCTCTCCCTCTCGACAGCCATTTTCTCCCTCTTCCTCACCTCCCTCCTCCATCCGGTGGCCATCCAGGCATCCAATGCCCTCCCCATTTGTTTACTTCCCCTAGAGCCCCAGACACTAGTGGCCAAGCCCAGCTGGGAAAAATGGCCATGCCGGCCATATGCACGCCTGAGGCCTTCTGATCGCGCCCAAGACCTATGTAGCCGCCCTTCCAGCCACTTCAGCCACCTCGGGCCTTCCCAGCGCTGCGCGTCGCCTCGTCGTCGAGGCACGCCTCTGTGATCGGTCCCTCCTCTCTCCTCCTCCCGCCTCCGCCTAGCGGCTAACAAGGGCCGCCCGAGCGCACCGGTGGCGTGTGCACACCTGTGGCGCCTCGCCCCTGCTCCCCTCTCTCTTCTTCCTCAGGCGAGGCGACCCCCACGAACGCCCTAGACACGGGCGCCAGCCCCTCCCGAGGCCCGTGGCGGGCGAGCACAAGCCCGCCGGCGCGACGAGCCCACGGTGGACCGCCGTTCGCCTACTTAAGGGCATCCCGAGCCCCTCTCTCGCCAATCACTCCTGCACCACCAAGTAACCCCCGAACCCCAGTTCTTCTCAGAGCGCCTGAGCTCGAGATCGAGCTCGAGCTCCGCCGCCTCGGACTCCGGCGAACTCGTGGTACAGGCCTCCGTTGCCGTCTCTCTCTCCCGATCTGGACTCTCCTGACCTTCCTGATCATTTCCCCTCCGTTTCCCCTCTCATTTGTAGCTCAAACGAGCCGAGCCGTCGACACCAAGCTCCTTCGCGAACCTCGTCGCCGTGAACCCCACCACCGGCGCCAACTCTGGCACCACCCGAACGGCGACACGACGAGGAGTCAGCGGTGCTAGCAGCTCGACCAGCCGTGCCCTGCATCGCCGCCGGTGAGCACGCCGGCCCTCTGGTTGCGAGGTCGGAGATGACACGCGGGCCCCGCCTGTCATCCTCACTCTCTCTCGCCCTCTCTCTCTCAGCTTTGGCAGCTGGGCCCTTTGTCGGGTTTAAAAACACTGGCGCGCTTGGCTGGCTCGACTCGGCCAGGCGGACTGCTTGGTTGGGCTGGGCCGCCCTGCGGCTGTTCTAGCCCAAAGAGCACAGTTCCCCTTTCTCTTTTCTTTTACGTCACTTTTTCCAAAAATTCCACAGGACACAAGATTTGTCCAAATGGATTAATTCCAATTTCTAAAATCCCAAAATATTGCTACATATTTAATGGTGTAACTTCCATTCAAATCCAACCAACCTTTCTTCACTGAAAATATTTAAATGTGATTTTTAGCATTTAAATGTGCCTCTGAAAATCCATATCTCCTGTTCCACCAGTCCAAATCCAAAACTAGCAAGTTTCCCCTTCTTAGATTTCCATCTAATATTTTACAAAAAGAGTTGACATTTTTCTGAGCACTTTGATTTTTCATTTTTATTATTGCCTTATTTTCTCGTTACTATTTTGCGACGATAGATTGCGTTGCTGACGAAGGAGTTGGACCAGCAGACTTTGAAGACCCCGAAGACTTTGCTGAGCCAGGCAAGCAGCCCTTTGACCATGTTTATGAAACCTTCTTATACATGCCATATAGTTCGTTATACTTGTTGCATCGAAATCATGATGAGATGGTGAACCACGTGGTTGGTTGCCTCGGTTACATTCCTCATTGATACTTGCATTGTGCATGGCCCTACCTTCTTATGAGGGTTATGCCGGTGGGAGTAGGTAGGATGCAAATGTAGATGCTACGCAAACGGGATGGGTTTGTGCATGGTGAAGGAGGCAAAGTGTTTTCAAAAGTCTTTTCGAAAACCCCGTCGGGTGCCACTTATGCCCGAGGGAGATGATGAGACGGGTGACCACTTGATGACGAAGTGGTGTGCCAAGGAAAGTGTGTGTGGTTTTCAAAACGGATTGGTCGGAGTTGCGACCGTTATTCCAACCTTACATGCGCGACCACTCTACCCTTATATGGGAAAGGGCATTATTGAGTACCTAGACTGATACTAGCTTGGAGCCCGCATTACTAGTGACGGGAGAGTTGGTGCTCTCTCTTGGGGCGGGTCGTGCGGGTAGGGCGACCATGACTGTTTTCACGGGCACCGGACACACCGTTGGTACCCGTGCTTGTGGTATGTGATGAATATGGGAGCGAGGCTCCACAACTTTATGATGTGAAATGTTTGGCACGGGGTTACTACCAATCGAGTGGACTCCATGTTAGTGTCGTCTAGGGAAAGGTAGTGATCGGTGCTTACCCGGTACTTGAGGTACCGCTGGTCGTGGATGACACGGAAGTTCCCCGGATCTAGTGGGTAAAGTGTGCAACCTCTGCAGAGTGTAAAACTATTCGAATAGCCGTGTCCACGGTCATGGACAGTTGGGTAACCGCTCTTGGGCTACGTCCACTCGTTTTCAAACCCAGCGTGTGTGATGATGGAAATGACTTGGGTCAAGTCAAAGGACATGACACGATTGAGATGGGTTGGTGCCCACTCTGTTTATGATAAATGGGTTGGTGCCCATTCTATTTATGTTGATATCTGTGACCAGTTCTCATAGTTACTTGAACTCTCTTGATGCATGCTTTGTAGGATATTGAACATGTCATTGCACTCAAAACTAGCTTTACGCAAAATTTACCTATGCCATGCATTGTTGTACCTTGAACCGAATCATGGGTTGCTTGCGAGTACATTCAAAGTACTCATTGGCTTGCCACTGGTTATTTAATTGACCAGGCATGGAAGAACCGGAGTTTGAAGAGGAGTTCTTTTGAGACGATCATGCGAACTAGGGCGTTTCCCAGTCAGAATGCCTGTAGGGTTAAGGCAGATGGCATGGGTTCTACTTATCGACGATGAATTCCGCTGCTTATGTTTCGTTTGATGTTCAGCCCTGAAGGCTTTATCGATGTAAGACTTGACCATAATGGTCCCAATTTGTGTAAGACGGTATGTATGGATGTAAGACTCTTGTTATTCAGCTTCTGTGTGTTCAGTGAGCATTGATCTCTGGGATCACTGTACACGTGCATTCGGTGATCTCGACTTATGAGTCGGGGTCCCCACAATCTAAGATGAAGGAGGACCTCATATTCTCCTGTATGTAAGAATATCATGTGCTACCACACCTTGGATGCTTTGGTGATACAAGCTCTTCGGAGCTGTTGGATGTGTGATCCAACAACTCCTTGGTGGTTCGATTGTTTTTTTGTAGAAAAGCCCCCAAAGTGTTCGGCCACTTCTCACAAGCACAAAGACTTCTCAGATGCCATTGGATCCCAAATTGAACGACCTTGAAGCTCGTAGCACCGTAGCATCCAAGCTGCGAGAGCACCTGATGTTTTCTCGCATGGGACAATATGAGGTGCTCCCACACCGTAGATTCTATGGTGATACGAGTTCCCGGGAGATCTAACGGCTCATAGTAGGAGGTTTGAATGTTTTTGCAGTATAGGACTCAAAGAGTTTGGGAATTGCGCAAAAAGTACATGTACTACGCATGTGGAATCTGATCACAGATCATACGACCTAGATGCTCGTATCACTGTCGCGACTAATTAAGCTACGGGGAGCACCTAATATGAGCTAGTGGGAGCCGCTGGATCCAAGATGCAGCGGCACACACACATACTTCATGTATCGATTGATGTATTTGTTTGTTAATAGAGCTATTGTTATCCGACACACGTGCACTCATTATTTCTCTTCACGTTTCGATCTCCATTTATGTCATTCCCGCCGTCACACTCTCATCAAATGTATTTCAAACACACAACCTCGTCGTGCCCTCTATGACAAACTCTCCCTCTCTCAAGACACATGTGTTGCCTTTGTAAAACACCTTCACCATACGCGCACACACTAAGTCTATCTACGCCGCTCTCTCGGTAACTATCTCCCTCCAGCCCTCACCACAGCTTCGCCGCACGATATCTCGGTGTATCGTCTTTAACATTTGAGTGTACGCTAGGCCACACTCCCTCGATCTCTCCTCCTATAAATGACTCGATTGACCCCGCTTTTTCACGTCGTCTCTCACACACATAGACGCTCATACTACACCTCTTGCATAGGCGGAGCTATGTAGACTGTTGGTGATTAACTCCTCGACCTTAGATAAAATTGTGAAGCTCTATTTAGTATTGTTTAGATTATATTTTTTGAACATTATATTTGTCCCCACCCTTCCAAACATCGATTCGTTGTGCACCCCCCTCCCCGGGAGATGTGCCCCCACACTTTAGATGCTATATGTTGATACAAGTTCTTTGGAGCTTGTAGATCTGAGATATAGCAGCTCATAGGATGTCTTAATATTTTTTACAGGAAACCTTAATGAGTTTGAGAATTGCACACAATTTGTACAAAAACTAACCAGATGCCCTTGGATCCCATATCCAATGACCTCGAAGCCCGTATCACCGTAGCATCTAAGATGAAGTAGACCTCATATTCTCCTGTATGTAAGAATATCCTGTGCTACCACACCTTAGATGCTTTGGTGATACAAGCTCTTCGGAGCCGTTGGATGTGTGATCCAACAACTCCTTGGTGGTTCGAATGTTTTTTTGCAGAAAAGCCCCCAGAGAGTTCGGCCACTTATCACAAGCACAAAGACTTCTCAGATGCCATTGGATCTCAGATCGAACAACCTCGAAGCATGTAGCACCATAGCACTCCAAGCTACGAGAGGACCTGATGTTTTCTCGCACGGGAGAATATGAGGTTCTCCCACACTGTAGATTCTATGGTGATACAAGTTCCTGGGAGATCTAACGGCTCACAGTAGGAGGTTTGAATGTTTTTGCAATATAGGCCTCAAAGAAGTTCGGGAATTGTGTGGCAAGTACATGTACTACGCATGTGGCATCTGATCACAGATCATACGACCTAGATGCTCGTATCACCATAGCGGCTAATTAAGCTATGGGGAGCACCTAATATGAGCTACTGGGAGGCGCTGGATCCCAGATGCAGCGGCACACACGAAGCCTGAATGTTTTATTTGCAAAAAAACCTTGGAGAGTTTGAAATTGTGCATAATTACAAAGACTACTCCCAAGCCATTGGATCTCAGATCCAACGACGTAAAAACTCATATCACCATAGCCTCTAAGCTACGGGGCGAATGTGATATTCTATGCCGCTACCATTTTTGTTCCTAAACTTGCAAAATACGTGTAACAGGTGTCCTAACTTGTCTAACTGCGCAAACTGTTTGTGCAAAAAAATAATCCTACACTGAAATATCGAAATGACACACGGGGGTCCCACTTGTCACTGATCAAATTTGGACCTAAAACTAACAAATATGAAAGACGAGATTCGAACTGGCAACCTAGACTACAAAGCATAAGTCGAAAGCTTGAAATAGCAACGGTTGTTGGATTTGTCGCATAACTTGATTTTATACAGTATTACATTGGGTAGCGTAGAGGGAGTGGCTCATTAACACGTGCATGACCGTTGACTCACTTACTGGTGGGTCCCATTGTCGGTGTCAAAACTGGTGGATCTCGGGTAGGGGGTCCCAAACATTGCGTCTAAGGCTAATGGTAACAGGAGGCGGGGGACAAAATGTTTACCCAGGTTCGGGCCCTCTCTATGGAGGTAATACCCTACTTCCTGCTTGATTGATCTTGATGATATGAGTAATACAAGAGTTGATCTACCACGAGATCATAGAGGCTAAACCCTATAAGCATGCCTATGATTATGATTGTTGTTGTCCTACGGACTAAATCCTCCGGTTTATATAGACACCAAAGGGGCTAGGGTTACACAAAGTCGGTTACAGAGAAGGAAATCTACATATCCGAATCGCCAAGCTTGCCTTCCACGCAAAGGAGAGTCCCACCCGAACACGGGACGAAGTCTTCAATCTTGTATCTTCTTAGTCTAATAATCTGGCACAAGTACATAGTCGGGCTGTCCGAGGACCCCCTAATCTAGGACTCCCTCAGTAGCGCCTGAACCAGGCTTCAATGACGATGAGTCCAGCGCACAGATTGTCTTCGATATTGCAAGGCGGGTTCCTTCTCCGAATACTCCAAAGAAGATTTTGAACACAAGGATCGTGTCCGACTCTGCAAAACAAATTCCACATACCACCGTAGAGAGCAGAATATTCCATAAATCTAATCTGCTGACAACTTTTCATAGCTTGACATCACGCTACGGCCCGGTCATTATACGAACCGTTTTTCTCAACCTGCTGCTGGACGTCTTGCAAGGCTGTTTTATTGGCATGTCTTGTCGAAGCAGAGATCGTGTCCCCCTTATAATGGGATTCTCAACAATACGGGCGTGGGTAACTCAACCATGCCGTTAGTATGACTCCTCGGTTTTAGGCAACACTACAAAAAAAAGACACATCCGTGACATTTTGGGCCGAACAAATTTTTTTTGTCATACATATGACACTTCTATGACAATAATTGTGACAAAACCCGGTATCATCATAGATGTGGTGGGCTCCTACTTCTATGACAAAACATCATGATAGAAAATGGGCTTTTCGTCCTGGGCGAGCCGGAGACGCAGCTGCATGACATTCTTTGGGCCGTCCATGATGGAAAAAATCCGTGGTAGAAGCGATGGCGAGGAAAATTTCAGGGAGTTGCCGGTTACGCTGGGAGGTCGAGGGCCGAGCGATGTTGATTCTCTCGTACACGTACGCGCGTGTGTGCGAGGCGTTGTCTCCAACTGAACCCGAGTGAGGCGTTGGGCTCTAATCGAACCCGAAGCGACAGACCTGCAGCTACGCTGCTACTTAACCCGAGCGATCGATCGATGGTGTTAATCGAACCCCATCGAGTGATTCGCCATCGCTGCTAATCAAGCCGATCGATTGATGAGCGATGGAGTTGCGGGGGGTTGGATGAATAGTGAGCGGTGGGGGTGGATGCAGGACCCCGTGGTGTTTCCTCTAGATGAACAGGACGACCCTGTGGAGGGCTGGAAGAACAATAGATGGTGGAGGGGTACCCTTGGAGGGGTGGTTGAACAGTAGCTGGTGGAGTAGCGCGCGGTGGAAGCTGGATGAACAGGAGCCCGTGGAGGCTGGAGGAGGTCGACGGTAGCCCGTGGAGGCTGGAGGAGGTCGAAAGTGGAGATGAACAGTATCCTGTGGAGTCCCGTTTTGCGATACGCCACACCCCTCCCAATGAACAGGACCCCCGTTTCGACCGTAGCGCTCCAACACAAGTCTGTTTTGTCCATTTTGCGGTACACCGCACCCCTCCCTATCAACAAGACGCCCGTTTCAACCGTAGCGCTCCAACACAAGTCCGTTTGGTCCGTTTTGCGGTACGCCACTGTAAGTGCATCTAGTGCCCCTTAGTGATTTTGGTGTATTGAAGACTTATAGGTTAAGGGAATGATGCGTTTGTGAGTGTACACAGGTCTATAAGTCTATGAGGAGTTTGGTATTTACAAAGAAAGTCGACCCCTAAAAATGAAGTTCTTCGACTGAAGACTTTGATATTCTGAAGACTTTCTGAAGACTTTGAAAGTGAAGAAATTGGTATGACCTTGAAGACTTGATATTCATTTGAGGAACATGAAGCGTGAAGACTTTTGTTTTCGTAGTTTCATTTTCTCTTTCTTGAGTCATAGGAAACACCGTACTGTTAAAGGGGGTCGAGGAAATACTAAGGAAAAATTTCCATGTGATGCTCAACTCAAAATCCTAGACCTACCAATCCCTTCGAGTGAAGCCATTGGAAATATCATACGATTCAATCAATTTATTCAAAGGATGAGACGCAGCTTCTTCAGTCACCGAGGACTTTGCTCGATCGAGGAGCTAGGAATTCGCCAGTGCGAATTGCCTACATAGTGAGGAACATCATAGCCCTGAGGAATTTGAGAGTCAAATTTCCGACCGTTGCTGTGCTATGCGCCGGCTGTACCAAAATATCTTATCCACCTAACGGTCATGTCATTGAAGGGCATTTATGTCTTATCATGTCGGGCTGCTCCCTAGCCTATAAATAGCCGCCCCCTACAACCACTAGTTGGTTGGCTGCTCCGAGAGAACTTGACACTTGTCATCTGAGAGCAACCCATCCTCCGAGGACTTTGAGCGAAAATCATCAAGTGAGGAAAATCCCAAAACCGAACCCCCACAAACCCAAAGTGATTGAGCATCATGAAGAAATTGATCCTGTGGATCCGACGCTTGTTACCTTTGAAGGCTGTGCTTCTTCCAGACGGTTAGGCGCCAAGGTCTAGAGCATCCAAGAGGAATTGCGGATTGCCGAGTGACCAAGTCTGTGAAGGTTTGGAAGTCACTGAAGACTTACCACGAGTGATTGGACGAGGCCTGCGTGGTCTTAGTTCAAGGAGAATACGGTGAGGACTGGGTGTCCTGAGTTCCGCTCGAGACGGGTGTCCGGATCTGCGTGTCCTCGAAGTTTAAATACTCACCGCTCCAACAGACGTATAACCGAGACAGCAGTTGGAACTGGTTTACCAAATCATTGTCTTCACCAACTAACTGGTTCTATTTCCTCAACCCTTCCATTTCCTCATTACTGTGTTGAATGTTGTTCATATCTGTGTTTGAAGATTTTGACTAAAGACTCTCTCAAATTCCTCAGTTCAATTTCTTCAGTCTGTTTGTCTTCATCTTGTTATCCTGTGTTTACGCTTTCTGTACTCTGTGCTAGTCATCATTTCATCATGATGACTATGTTTGTATCCTGTTATGCTTACTTCTGAGTACTTATTCCGCTGCAAGTAGTTCTTCGCTAAGGAATTTCCTCACCGGCAAATTCCTCAGTGAAGAATTCATAAAAATCGCCTATTCACCCCCCTCTAGTTGATATAACGCACTTTCAGCCACACCCCTCCTGATCAACAGGACCCCTGTTTCGACCGTAGGAGGTCCGTTTCCTCCATTTTGCGGTACGCCAGATCCCTCCCGATGAACACGATCCCGTTTCAAACGTGGCCGGTCGAACACAAGGACGTTTCCTCCGTTCTGCGGTATGCTAGCTAGGCCTCATTTCCATCGCCTGTTCCGTCCAAGCCCTCCTGATGAACACGACGACACAATTCATTCCGACCCAGCCGATTGGCTCCCACGTGTTCCATTGCCTCCCGATGAACACGACGCATTCCGTTGCCTCCCCATCAACACGATGCATTCTGTTGCCTCCCCATGAACATGACGACGGCGCTATTTCTCCGTTCCGACCCAGCCATGTACACGAGCCCTGGTCATACGTATGCGCGAGTATGCGTTTGAGACCCCGCCCGTATGTACACATACGTGGCCGTATTTTCTTTCTTGCACACTGGGCACTGTACGCTCGTGTACATGCTACGCGCGCGCCTCTACTATGACACGTACATGCCTCTACTACGACACATGCGCGCCTCTACATCGACCAGTGTATATGTACGTACACGTTCGCGACCAGAATGACAACGCTACGTACGCTTCGACCAGGTGGGTCCCGACTGTCAGGCAATTCCTTGCGTGCGAAGATGTAGCTGGTGGGTCCCAGCAGTCAGGGGGGCGAATCGTTTTTTTTGCCCGGACACACTTCCTCGCGTGCGATGATGTAGATGGTGGGTCCCAGCAGTCAGGGGAAACATTTTTTCGCGAAATACGGTGGCCCATCCGGTGGGTGCCCGCTGTCAGGTGGAGGAATAATTATTTTGCGCGTAATAAGGAGGCACTTCCTTGCTACGGCCGTGGACCCAGCTGTCAGCCTCTCCACGTACAGTCCACGTCCGATGGAAGCCGTTCCATGACAACATTGACCACGCCGCTCCGAGAGCACCAGGGCGGTGGACGACAGTGAGGCCTAGGAAGGGGACGACGCGGAGCCGGGGAAGACGCGGCAGTGGATGCCCAAGCCTAGAGGAGTACGATGGTTCACTGGTTTGCTATGGTAGGAGGCTGCCGTCGCCGCAAAATAACAGGTTATGCGGGTGAGTAGAGGGATGGCCTAGCCAGTGGTGGGAGTAGTAGGGGCCGGTGAGGCCTTTGCCGCATCGCAGCCGGCCACGGGAGGCAGGAGCACGAGGCACGACCGGCGCTAGTTTTGGGCGGCTGGAGCAAGAAGACCAGAGGTTGAAGAAGCACTACGGCCGTTGGATGGACATCGTACGGTCACTGGATCTAGAATCATGCATATTGACTAAGATGACAAAGCCCTCCATCCCCGTCAACTTAGTAGGCCCACAAGTCAGCCTGCCACTATACTGGGTCCCAGCTAACAGGGGGAGTATTCATTTTTTTGTGCGTAATAAGGAGGCACTTCCTTGCGTGCGACGATATAGCTGGTGGGTCCGAGCTGTCAACGGCGGTAACTTTTTTTGCGTACATAGGCCCTTTCGGTGGGTCCCTAATATCAGGTGGAGGAATCATTATTTTGCACGTAATAAGGAGGCATTTCCTTGCGTGTGGCCATGGGCCCAGCTGTCGGCCTCTCCACGTACAGTCCACTTCAGATGCATGTCAGTCATTGACCATGTTGACCAGGCCGCGCCGAGAGCACTAGGGCGGTGGACGACGGCGAGGCCTATGAAGGGAACGACACGGAGGTAGGGAAGACTCGATAGTTGTTTCCCACACGGAGGGGAGTACGACTGTATGAGGGTTCTTGGTTAAATCCGCCGTCGTGGGAGAATAACGGCAGTGTGGGTGAGTAGAGGATGGCTAGGCCAGCGATGGGAGCGATTGGGGCGGTGAGGCCACGCGGCACCTGACCGGCAAGGGGAGGAGGGAGCAGGCAGTCCCGCCGGTGCTTGTTTGAGCAGCTGTAGCAGGAAGAACAGAGATTGAAGAAGCACGATGGTCGTTGGATGGACATCCAACAGTCACTGCTTGTGCATCAACCTTTTTTTTAGGAAAGCCTCAAATCTGTGGAAAACAGCATACAAGCCATCTGCCATTATTTCTAATAATTTACAGCCCATTTGCTAATTCTTAAGGTTTTTTTGCCCATATTCTTTTTGTTAGCATTACGCCCATATTGTGGCCACGGTTAAAAAATTATACGAAATTTTGCATATTTCGGTGCGGTCCGCACTATTTTTAATCCCAAAATTTTGACTCACATTCAAACTGATTTTAAAAATAAATGTATATCAATATAAAATCCAACAAATTCTCCACGCATAAAAATTAATGTAATTTAAAATCTCGAAATGGAAAAAAGATATATGAAACTAATTGCCGGTTTCATGTGTTTTTAAAATGTACATCCCATTTCTCATTATTGATGGGCCATTTTCTCGGCCAACTGAATGAAAGCTCTCCTCTTCTTGAATGATTTGCAGCCCAACAGGCCTGAGAAAGCGACTTACTTGGCAAATCACAAAAAACTGGTTGTGGACGTGGACCGATCTGTCAGCCTCTCCACGTACAATACTCTTCCGATGGAATGTCGTTGACCACATTGACCACGCCGCGCCGAGAGCACCAAGGCGGTGGACGACGGCGAGGCCTAGGAAGGGGACGACGCGGAGCCGGGGAAGACGCGGTAGTGGATGACCACGCAGAGAGGAGTACGAGGGTTCACTGGTTCGGCTGCGGTGTGAGGCTGCCATTGCCGCAGGGCCTGGTTAGCGATGGGAGTAGTAGGGGCGATGAGGGCTCAATGGCAGCACAGCCGGCCGCTGGAGGCAGGAGCAGGCGGTCTCCCCGACCCTGGTTTGGGCGGCTGGTGCAAGAAGAGTAGCGATTGAAGAAGCAGCAGGACCGTTCAATTCAAATCCAACGGTTACTGCTGCTAGAATCGTTTGTTGACTAAGTTGACAAGCCTTGTGCACACAACAACTTAGTAGGCCCACGGGTCAGCCTCCCAAGCGGTGCGCCCCAAATGTTAGTGGGAGGAATCATTTTTTTCGCGTAATAAGGAGGCAGTTGATTGCGTGCGGCCAGGCCAGTGGAGGGAGTAGGGTGGGCCCGGGAAGCCTGCGCGGCATCACAGCGGGCCACAAGAGGAGGGAGCAGGCAGTCCCGCCGGCACTAGTTTAGGGAGCTGGAGTAGGAAGATCAGAGATTGAAGAAGCACGTCGGCCGTTGGATGGACATCCAACAGTCACTTCTGCTAGAATCGTGTGTTCACTGACAAAGCCTTGCGTAAACAAGTCAACCTTGAAATCTGTGGCGTGTACAGCCCATTTGCTATTATTTTTATAATTTTTACTTATTTTCTAATTCATATCAAATTTATTGCAGCCCGTTTTCCATTTTTAAATTGCTGGCCATTTTCTGGTCAGTACCAGGGTCAAAAAATTAACTAAACCTGTGGGAAATTTTGAAAATTCGCAAATTTTTGCTGGGGAACAAAATATTCTTAATCCAAAAATTAATAGCCATACTCAAACAAATTTAAAAATAAATTAGTACTATGTCATGTTAAATCCAATGAAATACGTATAAGATATCAGTGAAGAACAAAAACAAAAAAGAAACTAATATCCCATTTGCTATAATTTTTTTGGAATTTTCAACCCATTTTGATATTACTTTTAACAGACATTGACCATACTCTTTGGCCAGGCCGGAATGCATCCCTCCTTGTCTTGAAAGATTTGCAGCCCAGTAATTCGGAGAAAACAAGTAGGCCTAGCTTGGGTATTCTTCAAAAAGAAATAATGGGCTACCTATTTTCCCAAAGAACTGGTGCATGAGCATTTAGCTTTATTTATTTATTTATTTATGTTTAGGGGACCATGAGCATGTACCTGGGCCGGATTCATGTGAGAGCCTCCCTTCCAGTTAATTATGGGCTTCTCAATTGGGCCTTCATCAGTGGGCTGCATGTTATCAACAAGTGAAAAATGTGTTCCGTATGAAAAATAGTATGCGCTACATACGGTATGGGGCACTAAAGGATCGAACCGTGCAACGAATTCCAAAACATTGTGTTTGTCGTTCTAACAACACATTTATTCAACCAACAGACGAAATATACTACTGATTGTACATTGAAAACAGCAGCAGAAGACAACCAGGGCTGGGGTGCAATGAAGCGATAAGCAGGCGTAAAAGTGAAGACGCAGCTCTCTCTTCCAAACCAAACATCAGCCATCATTACAAAGGGCTACCAAAAAGAACAAGTGTATGCATCAAACTAAATAAAGATTCTACTACACCAAGTATACGCACCTAACTAAGCGGCTCGGTTAGGCGTTACTATTTATTAAGCTGTGGAGATTGGTCGACGGCTTGAACCAGATGGGTGCTGGGGAAACTCCAGCCGGTGTCAAGTCCGATACTTGCGACCCTCTCTCCTACTTTGGGCTACAGAGCATGGCGGCACATATTAGGGTATGGTGCATGCAGAGACGCATGGTATGCTGTGTACACACAGTTTTGCCTGATGAACGAAATCGTGCTGCCATCATGATCCTTGCCGTCGGTTATCTCCTGGTTAATCGGATAATTCAGTCCGACAAACATAGAGCGTGTACCAAGGCTACTTACGAGCCTCCAGTCAAAAATTCCTGAAGGCCCAGAGAAGCTGGGATCCTGCTCAAAGACCTTGCAGTACTGTGATTGTATTCCGCGAAACAACACGTCTGGTACGTGTGTACGATCATCAACCGTTCGCCGTCGTCTGATCGAGCCAGGAACCACCTGCAACTACCATGACGCTTTTCTTTTAAAGGTTCTGGGATTAGGAAGGGTAGGGACACCAGGCGGCCTACAACATCATATCAAGTTGGAGTCAAATAAAAAAGGGCTCTTGATTTAGTCAATCTTAAGAACAACATGTTATGAGCATGAATATTTTTACGTAAATGTTGACAGTAATATAAGCAGGCCATCATGATATCATAGGAAAGTAATATAAGCAATGACCGAAGTAGGCCAGCAATACGTCCAGCCATAGAAGGAGTCGACAACGTAAATGAAGCCCTTGTGTTCAATGGCATCAGAGAACCATGCAGGATGTATGATTCTGCGATGGACGTGCAGATTTATCCACTTACTGTAGTGACCTGTCAGATAGGCGAGACCACGGTTGAAGAACGCAATTAGCCTGAAGTCTTTATAATTCGCAGATCTTGTGGGCACTTGGCAGATTACAACCTTGAGCAAATCAAACTTGGTATCATGTTGGCTACTGTAAGATTCCGAGTATTCTGGGCCACGGTGCCAAAGCAGTGTAGTGTTAATCGAAGGAAGGGGGATCAATCGCCGGGTGTAGACCTCAACGAGCATCCAGCTACCGCGATCGTCGACGAGCACCATCCAAGACGTGTTCATGCCGACCCAGTACATACCGTTAATGTAGTTGAGGCTGACGGGGATCGGATCGCAGTCAATGGGGTTGATGCTGGCCACCCTACGATCGTTATGATGCATGACATGCTATTTCTGAAGATCAGGCGGCATCAGCAAGCAACGAGCTGGCCTAAAAAGCTCCGGCCTAAGGGCTTTGAGAAAACGGTACAGCCTCGACGAGCACGCGGCGAGCGGCATGGTACTGAGATTGTCCACACGCAAAACAATGAGCCTGATTACCTCTGTGGGGAGCCAATTCTAGCCACTCTTTTGGCAGACGCTGCTCGGTTCTGCCATTGTTAGTGCTTGGGTTTCGGACGAGGGTGGGAGGCGCCTTAGCGGGGATGGAAGATTGGACGAGATTATGTGCGGACAAATATGGAGAAGCGAATATGTGCTGCGGGAAGTGGACAGGTGATGATGATTACAGCATGCCGCTTGACTTACGAGACACATACCAGCAGCGTAGGGTCATATCAATGCCAAACAACTTGCTTGAGTGATCACAGTACTGGTACTCCCTACAGTACCTACTACAGTACTATGCCCTAACTTGCTTGAGTAGAGTAGTAGAGTAGGACTCTGCTCTACTACTAGCACCGGAGGAGTAGTATATTCTAATCTAAAATATTTACAAACTTCAATGCCCGAGCGTGGAATGACTATGAACCGTGCTCAAAGAACATGTCTACGTGGTGTTTGGAATTATATGCAAAAAAATAGCAAGATGCCCGTGCATTGCATGGCACACCATCATCACCAACTCAGGTTTTTCTCTACTCCTACTCCTATAAAAGACTCAGTTGGTGATGATGGAGGCGAGGAGGCGTGTTCAGCCGGGCGTGCAGCAAACGGCGCAGTACTATTCGATTTGTTATAAAAACAAAGAAGAGTAGAGATAGAGACTTAGGTAAGAGCACAAGGTTGTGGGAGATAAGGATGAACGAGGCAAGGCCTTATCTGTAAATGTGGAGAGAGGTGCGTGTATCTTTTGTAAAATTGTCATAGTTAGCTTTCTATCTGTCAGATATAGATCGGACGGTCTATATTACAACATGGCAGGCATACCATCATCACCAACTCAGTTTTCTATAAGAGTAGATATAGATAGATAGAGACTAGGGAGTACTAGTAAGGACACCATCTACTGCTTCGTGTGCTACTCCTGCGCTCCATTCGGTGGTGCATAGCGCCCCCCTGACCACTCCCTCCTGCGCTCCATTCGGTGGGCGCTGTTGACATTTGGGGAGTGCGCTCTCACGACTGCTGGCAGCCACGACTACACCAATGATGACTTCTTCCCCGACCTCGGCAACCTCTTCCTCAACGACTCGGGCGACAACCTCAACGCCAACGGTGCTGCTCCCGTTGCACCGTATGTGTTTCTGTCCTTCCTGTTCGAAATCGTCGTAGAATTCATGTTTCTACCCTGTATCCTACTACTATGCTAGTCCACATGATTAGTTTCATCTCTGTTATAGCCGTCATGATTTATTTTGTGCTTATTCGGATTAAATCTCGTAGTAACTTGCTCATATATTCAACTGGCGCAACGTCCCCTACGGCCACTCCCTTTTCATGGATGGCCTGGTCGATGCCTCCAAGGAGCCCTTCGTCTACTGCTATGAGTGCCTGATGCCATTTTGGGGCTCGCCGGCGGACATGGTGCATCACCTCACGGATGCGTGCAGCGGTCACTACTGGCCCTTGGGGAAGAACATCAAGTACGAGACGTGCTACCCGTTCACCATGCCGGAGTCACTCGAGGATCACCGCCGCCTGCTAGTCTCGGAGGAGGATGGCAGCGTCTTCCTCTTGATCGTGGGCACCGGCGAGGCCCGCGCAGGCAGCCGCCCCGTCTCTGTAGTGTGTGTCAGGGGCGACGCCGCTGACGCCGACACTGACACGAGGCCAATGTACGGGTGCGTGCTCACTTTTACTACCCCTCCGGGTCACGTGGGCGGCGAGACCGGCCTCATCCGATGGACTTGGACTCTGCGGAGCTGGGACTTTCCCGCCGATGTGGACTTGGAAAACCCATGGGCATCCTTTATCCGCCGAATGCGGTGTATGGGGACTCTAAGGAGGTTCACCTGGACATACGCATTGTCAAGTTAAATGTTGATCATTAGTCTTCGCTCAATGTAATCCACCGTCTAAGCATGTGGAGACTTCCATGCAGGATCTTGCTCTATTGGAGTATCACGCATGGACAAAAGTGTATCCGTTTATGGTTTAGTCTAGAATCTTCCATGTATGAATTTTTACTACAGTACGGTGAAAGACTTACGATGAACCATTTCTTACATCTCCTCTGCCCCTTGCAAGTCATCCTGATTTAATCCCTCCATCTAGGTGTATAAGGGCATGGTTAATATTACTTAATAGTATAGCCAACTGTTGACTATAAGACAGTGCCATGTCATCTGTAGCCAACATGTATACCAATCGATACTCAAAAACTAATTCTTAAAGATCATTTCTTGCAAAGCACAATAAGTGTTATTTCTTCACAAGTTTTGGATGCAGGTTCAACAGTTGAACGCTTTTGTTTGCAAAAGATACCTTTTTATCTATTTCACCTGGATGTTTGTGAGCTCTAGAGATGAAATAATATCCAAACAAACCTATCGATACCCGTTACACATGAGATGACCCCCACATCCTTTTTCAAAATAAACATCTCCCCGATCAATGCATTTCACACTTTGGTGCAACGGACGGGCACCTTACTATTATTATAGATTAGTACGACCAAAAATTGAACTAACATTATATATAGTACGATAAATGCTGATGCATGTCACCTAAAATTATATCATTCAAAACTATGTTCAAATATGAATCCAATGATATATTTTTTTGTTGACATGCACTAGAAATTTGTCAGTTAAATATTCTGTCAAATTCAATGGGGGACTAATAAACCACGACCGATCTAGTACAAGTGTAGAGGGCGGCACTGCATGGGAGTCTCACCTCTCACCCCGCTCGTGGCACAGCAGTAAAGCCGTCATATCACAAAACCCAACCACTCCCAGTAATAAGTGGCCTAGTAAAATAAACGGACAAGCAACCATCACATCCCTCCGTCTTTTTTGCATTTCATCTCTCTTTTTTTACTTTCTCCGGTTCATCTCGCACACTCGATCCCTAGCTACTACTCCTAGGGCCAGTTCTTTTGGCGGCTTCCCCAGCTTTTCCCATAAGACTAGTCACAGTGGAGAGTAACAATAAGGCGCCTCACTCATTTATTTGGGCTTCTAAACTACTACTCTGTCCTGGTTTATTCCTCACCATTGTAATTTGTGCTAAATTTTGACCAAAGATTTAACTGATAAAATGTTACTTCCTCTGTCTAGGTGTGTAAGTCATCTTACGAAAACCAAATAATCCCAAATCACTTAGGCGCGGTGCATTAACTTCTACCTCATTTCTTGTTTCTTGACATATCAACCAATAAGAGATAAAGAGCGTGCATGATTTTAGTGACTTGAGACTATCAAACACGACATGCAGTGGTTAGTTCATTGCATGCAATACTATTAATTAGCAAATAAACATTCATGTTTCTTGTTTTCCCCTCCTCCTTGGTCACGGTGCACAACCT
Source organism: Aegilops speltoides (assembly GCA_021437245.1). NCBI lineage: Eukaryota > Viridiplantae > Streptophyta > Magnoliopsida > Poales > Poaceae > Aegilops > Aegilops speltoides. The sequence continues at coordinate 131,994,543 of CM038145.1, read as the reverse complement.
AAGATGACTTACTCACCTAGACGGAGGGAGTAGTGCATGTGACATGCACTAACATTTCATTAGTTAAATTCATGATCAAAATTTGACACAGATTACAATGGGGACCAATAAACTAGGACGGAGGTAGTAGTTATGGGATTACTAATCTAGAAGCCTAAAAGAACTGCCCCCTGGTACTCCTACTAGTAGTAGTACTCAAGTTGGAATTCCAATTACACGTCACAACTTGTTAGGCAAAAAATTCGATACAGGGTGTAGGAAGCGGTTTGGGAATTGCATGCCTTTCCAACCAGTGAGATACTCCGTACAAAGTACGATAGAGAAATAACCACAGAGAAGGAAGCTAAAAGTAAACAATCAAACGAGCATTTTTGCATTTGTTTTGCATTGAATCGTTTCACAAGCTTGACTAGTGTTGTTTTTCTACTTTTACAAAAACCGCATCGTAATGTTAAAACGTGCATTTGCACGTACATAAGTAATAGTAGTACTCCCTCCGTCTAGGTGTATAAGTATTCCCTCCTTGGTCACGGTGCACAACCAGAGATGACTTACTGACCTGGATGGAGGGAGTAGCACAGTCTGCAAGCACATATCGAGAGAGACGTGTAGTGCGATAGTATATAGTAAAGTTTGTGTTATATGCACGTACTTGCAAAATGCGTACGAATACACAAGGTTTCCAAACTTTCCCTTTTACATACTTAATTAAGTACGCTGAAAATTCCTGAATGTTTGGGATTTATCATTTGCGTCCCAAAACTAATGAGATCGCCTTACGAAACAAAAATTATACTCCATCTAAAATCCATAGCGCTCGCAGGAGCGCTTGCGGCGTGCCACGAGTGCCCTGGAGCACGGCCATTTCCCAGTGCACCGACACAACACCTCTTCCTCAGCCTTGCAACTCACGAGGTACTGATTGGCGGCTTGCCGGCGGGTGAGCGTGATCTCACCGGTGTGGTGATCCGGTGCCAACATGTACTCCTCCTCGCTGGAAGCGTGCACCCGGTCCACGTACCGCCAAGCATAGATGAGGCGCTTGGGCCCGACTACACTCAGGGTGTCGGCACGGGCGTCCTCCGCCACCCACACGGCCCTCGCAGAGCCTTTTTCCAAAGATCCAATTGCCTGACTCACTCGGACGCGACATAGGCCTCCCATGTAGCTTATTCCGCGGTGCGTTTCTCTTCCTCGGCCTTCTTCTCCACCTCTATTTTGGCACGCTCTGCTGGAGGCAAAGCCTCCCACAAGGCGACATCCATTTCTTTCCAAAGCTCCTCAAGGCTGCGGGGCTCAGCGGGCGGCGCGGCGTTCTCCTCATAGCGGGGAGCTGACGCGTCCTCCGACGCGCGTGCTGGCGAGATTGGGAACGCCGACGTGTCCACCTCGACTTGTCGTGGCGAGGAGGGGAATGCCGACGCGTCCTCCTCGACTAGTGGCGGTGAGGAACGGAACAATGACGCGTCGCGTCGCGGCAAGGAGCGGAACGCCGAGGCGTCCTCCTCCAATAGTGGCGGCAAGGAACGGAACGGCTATGCGTCGTGTAGCAGCGAGGAGCGGAACACTGACGCGTCCTCCTCGACTAGTGGCGGCGAGGAACGGAATAGCGACGTGTGACCGTCCTTGCGGTGCAGCGAGGGGCTCCTAGGGCTTGGGAGGGGAGATGCCATGGTGGTCGACATGAGAGGGAGGGAGAGGAGATAGCGATGAACGTGAACGTGAGGGGGAGGAGATAGCGATGTCGTGGGAGGCGGAGTATTTATAGCGAGCAATGGCACACCTACGTAAAACATGGACTGAGCTGCACTGACTTAACTGCAGGTCCAGTTGCATCACTGACATTTGGGCCAGACCCCTATCGGGCCCATATGTTAGTGACCCAATGCACCTGTAGTTAAGTAACAGCTACGTGGGCATATTTGTTGGAGTAAATTACGGGGGAGGGAAGGGGTGGAAATATTGCTGGTCACAACGGATTGGACGAGCGTGGGGGGAGGAGAGTCATGCATGCAGATTTTTTCACATGGGGTGGAGTGGTGGGACACCGGAGGAATAAGGAGAGTTTGGCAGGCATATTGTTTCCACACATGGAGAGGAAAAGATTTGGAGATGAACGGGCTTCCTGCAGAAATGGGGAACGGTGCATAATAAGTCATCTTTCATGTCGGGCTAGGTATAGCCTCAAGTCATTAAAAACATACATGCCCCACACATGTTCATATTTCAAGGTGCACTAAATTATTGCATGCGATGATTAAGGATGGCCATAATGATAAAGAATTAAAAAAGAGAGGGGTGTTAGAGTAACTAGTGTTCATGCATGCATTGGTAAACACATTTTTTTTGTGAAGAACGACAATGAGTACTTTTGCAGACTTCAAAAACTATTCCACCGCCTCTACTATCTTGCTAAGAGTAGGTGAAATTTTTGAATCGAGCCCTATAAACTAGAAGGGAGGTAGTGGTACTCTAATAGCTAACCTTGTTGTGATGACAAGATAGGACATGGCACGCACCTGGACGGAGGAACTAGTCTGCATTGTGCATTTAAGTTTTGTCTGAAGTCAATGTACCTCTACTTTCACCAGACTTATAAAAAATGTATCAACATTCACAACGTCAAATCAATATTTTACACTGATTATAAAACATAGTTCTTATACTCATTATAAACAGTATTGCAGATATTGATATTTTTAGTATAAATTTGGTCAAACACTTTGCAAACGGTTGGCGGGAGTAAAAAGGACCAGAGGGAGTATCATGCATGCGGAGTAGGAAAAAAATTGCTCATTTATAGCCGGTCGAAGTCTCAAAGGGCGCGACCGCGCGAGGGAGGCGAAGGTTGTGGGAGGCGTGACGGTTGACGAATTAAGTGAAGTTACATCCACGCACCGGCATGGCGTGCAAACAGGAAGAAGCTATACCGTCAGGCCTACGATATGGGTCTAGTAGACATGACATCTAGTGGGTCCCACATATTTCTCGAGAACTCTTAGGGGGCTTGCAGCCGTTTATCCACCGGGCAAGCCAGCAACCCCATGCTGTTCGCACGCCCTACTCGTCCCCGTCTTCTACCTTACAATAGTTCGCTCCCAGTCGTCCCGTCCTTTCACATTAGTTCTCTCCCAGTTTTTTTTGCGGGGTACAACAGTTCAACTTCTCCTAACCCTCCTCCAAAATCCATGGCCTCCCAAATCTCCATGGTCGCTGCTGAGTACCAGGTTAGAGCCATCAACGTCGATCAGTTCATCGTCATCTACACACGTGGATCCGCGACGGTGAAAGCAAGGCTTGCTCGCTTCCTACGCATGTTCAACAGTTCAACGGATGAGTGGGTCCCTGGGCTAGATGTTGAGTACACCACAGTCCTGGGACGAGAGAAGGATCTAAAGGACGAAGAGAGGAAGAAGCCCGCCATGATCCAGGTTTGCGTACATAACGTTTGCTTGGTTTACCACATATGCCATGCCAGCGTTGAGTGCCAGGATTTTAAGAACTTCCTCAAGGACAAAAGAGTGAAATTCGTTACTGTAGACTTTAAGAACGACAAAGAAGTTCTGGGTCGGATAGGTCTCGTTGTAGGCCAGCCCTTCGATCTCCATAAGGCAAGCCTGGTGTCCTCCTCTCAACCTTCAATGCTGACCCTGGCAGCAGCCATGATTGATCCTTCGTACGCTAAGCTGAAGAAACCTCATCACGAGTTTCATCATGCATGGGATTCGAAGACATTAGATGAAGATCACATCCTGTACGCAGCAATGGATGCCTACCTTTGTTTAAATATCTACATGGGTTGGATGAAGAAGCAGAGCCCAGTGTCTGGTACAAGAAAAGAAGCGTCGGCAAAGAGGAAGAGGAAGAGGAAGAGGGACGAGGACAAAGTCGAGGACGTGGACTCGGACTCCGAGTAGGTGGCAGTGCGGTCGCTCATGTTGGTTCTACTGTAGTGTCAAGGGGACTAGTTGCTTAGTTTATTTTCAAGGGTGTGTTGTGCTGAGGCCCCAGCAGAACTATGTTTATGTTCTTTCTCGTTATTTGAACTCTTTAGTACGTATAGTAGTACTAGTACTATGTCTTACTACTGTTCTTCTTGCAGTTGGTAATACTACTCGTATCTTCGTGTTCCTACTGTACTTAATACGTTCGTACTAGTAGTATAGTTTGGGTCAGTCGATTTGTGAAAGAAGTTCCATGCAGCGAAGGAAGAAGACGACAGAAGAGGTGGAAGAAGCCCTTCTAGCCATCCATGTTGCATCAAACGGCTCACAAGAGCCGACTGACCCAAATTGCTCCTTCAGATTGCAGGATGCACGTGGCATGCAAGGTCTCAAAGGTAGATTCCGCATCCGCACCCGGTTTGCGGGCTCGACGCACGCGCGACCGGCTTCCGCGGCGATAGCCACCATGCGTGCCTCCTCCGCGCGGGGCGGAGATGATAATGACACGCTAGTTACTCCTCGCCGGCGTGCTGGAGCACGCGCTCATCCTTCTCTTCGTACACTGCGTGCATAGATGCGGCTCCACCAGCTGCTCGCGTGCTTGGCAGCCCGGCGGCATCGCGAGGAGGGACTATAGACGACGTGAGCGGGCAAGCCTTCGGATTCATGGCACAGGGATGGCGGCGACACGGCGGTGATCGGCGAGAAATTGTTGGCCGGAGCAGGCGGGCGCCGGCATGCGCAACGGCATCGGCGGCATATTGATGAGTGCAGGTGTGGGAGCTTACTTTAGTTTTATATAAGGTTAGTCAAACTTAAAAGTAAACTGTACTAGTACACGTAAACATTAGACTTAGGCAGCGCTTTTATTAGTTAGTACCACAGCCACGATACGGAATCCTGTGCAAGCACGTGAACCGCGGCCGCGCGGTTGATCAAACGGTGCGTCACCGTGTCGCGCTCGAAGGACATCCACCGAACCTTTTTATGTGTGTGAAAACAATCCTCGAATATTACTCAACTTTTTTTCCTAGGAAAGTTCTTGACGCTGCAATATTTCCATATATTTGAATTTAGCTCCAGTTCATGTTTATTTGGATTTGGATGTTTTAGGTGCGCCCTAGTTTTTTTAAGACTGATTTTGTGTGTGTGACTGAGAGGGAACGTGTGTATGTGTCCATATGTGTGTTGTTGCGGAAGGGAAATGTGGAGACGGTGTGCGTGTGATACAGACATAGAGAGGTATGAATGTGCAAATGATCATGCATGAGTGAGACATAGACAGATGCCGATACGTTGTGTATACATGAGAGAACGGTCTTCTAGTTTACTTGTGTGTGTGTGTGTGTGTGAGAGAGAGAGAGAGAGAGAGGATCATCCATAACACAACAACCATCTCTCTCGATTCGTCTGTCCCTCGCACGATCGCATGCAACACATGCATCAACGCGCATATTTTAACACCCTCACACGGCCCCTGCCCACCTCAAGGCCCGCACAATCTCTTTGTGAATATCCATTTCTCTCCTTAGGTTTGTTTTCTCTCAATATCTGACACACACACAGAGAGAGAGAGACACACACATATCACAACACACACACATACCCTCCCCAAGCACACAATTCATCCTCATCCAAGGTTATACGGCGACCACTCTCGCTTGTGCTTCTTTGCACCCCAACATGCAGAACACCTCAATCTTCAAAGAGGGCATCGATCAGATCAAAGACGGTGACCACACCGCGCTAGAGAATGCAGGGCCATTTGGAAGCAGGGTGATGTGACGACAGCTGACTGACTCCTCCCGCCACCCTCTCTCTCTCTCTCTCTCTCGCACAAAATTACCAATCCCTCTCTTCCCCGCACAAAATTGTCAATCCCTCAACCCACGAGATCCTTCCCCTCTCGTCCATGTTTTTCCTGCTCTCTCATCAAACATGTTGTCTCTTCTCGTTCCACGTATACAGAATCCGGATGCACACGCATCTCACGTATATTACATGTCTCCATCTTTCTCACATACCTAACTTCTTCCTCTCTCTTTCTCTCTCTCTCTCTCTCTCTCTCTCTCTCTATCTGTCTCGTTAGGTTTGTCTCCTACTCTCTCGTCCACATACAGACAATCTTTCCCACCCTATCTGCTCCATCTTCAAAAGCTCTCTCTGCACGTTTCATTCACACATTGGGATATGTCAAAATGTTGCTTCTATAATGGCTGATGTAGAGTTATGGTTGTTTTTGTTGCATCCTACAAAGTAATAACTATGAAATGCATTTAGATTCTCATTTGACTAGGATTATGTGAGTTTGAGCATGTTGCGAAGTACTATAGACCTTGTATACATCTTGGGATTCAACAATGATTGTAACTATTGAATTGTATAGACCGTTACATTCGAAGTCAATAGCCTAATATATTTATTTCACAATTTCAACAAATTATTAGTTCACTACAAACTAAGGAAACAAATGTGTACTCCCTCCGTTTTTATTTAAGTCCGCGTATTAGCATTGGTCAAAGTCAAGTTTTGTAAACTCTCAGAAAGCTTAGAGCAAAAAATATTAACATATACAATAACAAATAAATACCATTAGATTCATTATTGAATGTACTTTCACATCATACATATTTGTTATGGTAAATGTTTATATTTTTCTATAAACTTGGTCAAACTTTAGGAAGTTTGACTTCGGTCAAACCTAATATGCAGAGTTTACTACTACTACTCGCTAGTTGCTTACCCGAATCACTCAACATGCCACACGGGGAGTCCAGTGTCACAAAATTTTGAGGTCGGCGGAAAAATCTCCCGCGACCCTGATTCGAGCAGTGGGAAGTTACCATCATAGCCTTCGGAACAGGCCTACGGATGACGCTTGGTAGGGGGCTGTTTTCGTAACTTCAGGTTCACCTTACCCAGCCAACCCCACCCCGGCACCCAGTTTAGTACACCTGAATACTCCCCATTTTCTATCCCCACCGCAAAATAGACTTCTCCACGGCATCACGGCCTTCCTGCTCCTCCCCTTTACATCGACGCACTCGTCCACCGCAATGCATCTGCCTCATCGACGACCTCGTACGCTGCACTAGAGCCGGTCCACCGTCGTCGTCGTACACAGAGCCTCTTCCCCTGCATCGTCTTCCATGCTCTCGGATGTGCTTCCAGGAAGCCGACGCCAAGCGCAGAAGTACCACCGTCATGGACAATCAACTGACTCCCGTTGCCGACCATGACTAACAGAGGACGCCGCGACCATCGTTCTCCTCCTCAATTGGTAATGTGTGTATTGAATCACTTAGCAGTACATGTGCAGTTCCAATTTTGTTCATACCTACCCTTCAAATTTCCTGGGTTCTATTGTTCCCGTAAAAGTAATTGGTTATAGACTCCATTGTCCAACAGAATATCAGCTTGTAATTGTGTGTCGCTCCTGTATGCTTGGGTAGGTTTTTCATCTGCAACCAGTAGTGTGGCAAATGATGGAAAGTTTTTTAGAACTTGCAAGATGCCCATGCGTTGCACGCATCAAGATGCATTTGTATGAGTAGTTTATCTTGTGAGAGAAAAGGATGAACGAGGGAAGGCCTTATTTGCAAATCTGGAGAGGGGTATGGGTATCTTTTTGCAAAATTCCCATTTGTTTCCTTCCTATCTGTCAGATATAAATCAGGAGGCCTATATTGCAAGAAACAAAAGTATAGAGAAAAAAAAGTAGATAGTAGAGAAGTAGAGATAAGTATTAAATATTAAATATAAAATAAATATAATAGTAGAGAAGAGAGTAGAGATAGCAGAGACGTTAGGAAAGGATCGTGCGCGCACAGGAAAAAGCGGCCGGGCGTGCGCTAGTTTTGGCGCGCGGCATCCGGCGCGCTTTATAAAATCCAACGCCCTCCCACCGCTCTGTGCCTTGCCACCGCTCTCTCCCTGCTCTGTGCCTCGCCACTGCTCTCTCCCTACTCTTTCTCGCCTCGCCGCCACCGCGCCACCATGCCGCCGCGTCGCCGGGAAACTTGGGGATGCCGCAGCGTCCGCGCGCGCCCCTCCGGCGGCTTCTCCGCCAAGATCCGGTTCCGCGGTATGCGCCTCGGCCTCGGAAATTTTGACACTGCCAACGAGGCCGCCCGCGGGAACGGCGTGGCGGCCTGGCACCTCCGGTGGCCTCATAGAACATTGAACTTCCCCAACATGCCGATGTGGGAGCGGGCGCAGGAGCTCGCACCTGTGCCGCGGCTTAGCACCGACGAGGATCATCGCGACAACCGGAGGCGGGAGCACCGTCTCAGCATCGCCGAGATGGACGAGGAAGCCATGGCGCTATGGCGCCAACACTTCCCACATAACATCATCAACGAGTGCGAGTTCTATGCGCAAAGGAGGGCGGAGAGGGATAAGAGGAGGGCAGAGCGAGCCGCCTATCGCAAGGACAAGCGTAGGTGAAAAGCGGACGCTCAATTCAACATGAGGCTAGGAGCAGTGTCGCCCTGGGAATCCGACAATGATCGGTATCTTCACGCCTATAGTCAGACGTCGGAGGAGGACATCACCGAGGAGGAGTCGGACGACGAGGAGTAGTTGAATTATCTTTTTTTATCTATCTATGCTGAGAACTATCCTCTACTCTCTAGTCTCTACTTCTCGATCTCAGCACTGTAAACCCTTTTTTCATTGCGATTCTGTTGGAGATGCTCTAACATGGTAGACGAGTGCTTTAATGTTGCCCACAAGATGCGCGAGTATTACTAGTAGTATATTTTTCTTGCCATGTTGAGATTTTAAAACCACGAGTGCGAAAATGCAGAGGAGCAATGAAGACCAAAAACGGGATATCGGGACATCTTCAAGGAGCGTGGCAAGTTAAAGAGGAGCTGCACCGAACCTGTAAAACGAGCTTTGGTAAGTAACATGCCTTCAATTACTTTCGTTTAGCCTCGTGTTCTTCGATGTGTATATGTTGTAGTTTCTGGTTATCTTAAGCATGGTGTTCTTCAATGTGTAATAAGAAGAGTCTTAATCGTCCTAATGCTTTCGTTTTTAGCTTGATGTAGGAAGTGGGTGTTCTCACCTTGTAGTCTGTTTTTATATGTTTTTTTTCTTTTGAATTCACTTCACCGAGTTCTGTTTATCTGGCTTCTACTAAATGGATCTAGGTTGCTCTGAGTATTGATCTAAAAAAGAAGTAACTTCATGGCAGGATGCAGTTCCTGCGAGGAGGGAAGTATGGTCAACCTCGAGACCATGTTTCCAAAATGAGGCTGGATTACACACAAGGTGCCAGTTCCCTAATGATGCTGGATTAGACACAAGGTGCAAATTTCCAGATGATGCTGGATTACACACAAGCCAGGTGGAGTCGTCAGTTGTTCGTGTCCTCGTGGCATTAGTAAAGGCTGACAGAAAGCATGCAACAGCCCTTGAGAATGTAGCTGAGTTCCTGAAGAAGCAAAAAGAGCAATCAGATGCTCTCTTCACCCAAGCCAAAGAAGAGATGGAAGAAGCCAGAAATAAGCTAGCAGAGGCACAGCAGGCTAGGCGTCTCCTGCTATCTAAAATTGTTGTCAATACAAAATTTTCTTCATAATATCTAGGTTCAAATGCTTATCCAGTCAGCATGCTTGTTGTGATGTCCGTGCATCTACTGATGTGGCACAAAATGTTTTTTTTCGGGTCATGTAATAACAACAATTACTTTCAAAACAATAATAGACGAAGCATTGGACACGGTATAGTTCACGTGCAAGCCCGACATTCCAAGTTCAACTTCCACATCAAACTCATGTTCATAGATATCTGCACATTCATACATAATGTCCACAACCATGATTCACTTCAAAGCCAAAAAAATGTTCCTGCTACCAGTGCGAGCACAACAAGTCAAGACCATGCGTAAATTAATTATATTTTAGTCATTTTTTTGTTCTAAAATGTCTGCCGGCTCGCAGAAGGACATGTTGCCGGCACACGCGCTGATTCAATGAAGGCAGGCGGGGCAGTCTTAAGCTGGTTGCATGCGGCGAGGAGGCATGCTCAGCCGGGCCTGCAGCGAGTGCGGCCCTCTTGGCCGGCGCGCGGATTCAATGCCTGCGCTATGAGAGGTTGCATCCGTGTTAGAGCAATCACTCCCTCCAGTCCTTTTTTGTTCGGGTATAACAAAATCTCATTTTCCATTCACATTTTACAAGTAAAATTCATGGACAAACTTTGACCCAAAGTACAATGGGGACAAGTAAACCAGAATGGAGGTAGTAGTTTTTGTAATAAAAGAAGGGTTTCCCCTTCCAATTTTCATTACTGAAAACCAGCATCTAAATCTAAACCATAGTATTTGCCCTAGAACTACCAGGTTCAACATCTCGCAACATAAACCCATACAACCATACGCCAGGGAGGTATGTAGTACTATGAATTCCATTTTCGCTCCATACCAACCGTTCTAAAAACTACTTGCTACTTATAACGCGCCATTGAAAATTGGAACTCTTAACCCCGCTAAAAAAGATATTTTAAACATGGCTACTCGATCTGTGGCAACTGGCGAGCCACCGCGCTCCAAGTCGTTCACCTGTGGTCCCGACCATCAAATCCTATGGATCAAACTATCACGCGAGCTGACTATTCCTACAAAGGAGCTCCACCACGTACCTGGTACCAGTGAATGCAGCAATCATGCACCTAGGATTTTAGGGTTTATTTGTTAACGTCGCCTTTACATAACACTCATGTGTGCGATACAGCGAGAGGCCGACTACGTGTGTGCGCCTCTTCTCTTCGTATATGTACTCCACCATTTGTCTGGTGTCCAAAAAATTATAATAACTACTAGCAATGTGCCAATGTGTTGCCACACGATCAAAGTAGATTAATACATATCCACTGATTTGATAGAAAAAAAAGTCTAGTTTTGAAATACGTATATCACTAAAAATATGTTATGTTTCACTCAAAATATATTCCTTTGGCGGTTTTGATGAGATAAGGGAGGAATGTTGTTGGTTTCAAGATTCGAGAAGTGGTATATGTCTAATTTCTACTCTTACTAGCAAGATGCCCGTACGTTGCATGGAACATCAAGATCTTGTGGGTGAAAAGGATGAATGAGGGAAGGCCTTATCTGCAAATGTGGTGAAGAGAGCGGGTAAATTGCCATATTTTCCTTCCTATCCGTCAGATATAAATCAGACGACCTACATCGCAGGATGGCAGGCCCACCATCATCACCAACTCTATTTTTTATACCTACTCTTATAAAAAGCATTGTCGGTGATGATCGTGTGCCTGCCATCCTGCAATATAGGCCATCCAATCTATATCTGACGGATAGGAAGGAAACTATGGCAATTTTGCAAAAAGATACCTACACCCCTCTCCACATTTGCAAATAAGGCCTTCCCTCATTCATCCTTTCCCCCACAAGATAAACTACTCATACAAATGTATCTTGATGTTCCGTGCAATGCATGGGCATCTTGCTAGTTGTTGCAAAAAGCCCATGTGTGTGTGAGAGAGAGGGAGAGTGGAGGAGGACGGAGTGCATGTGTGACAAAGACACAAGGATTGTGTGCAATAGATATCAGCTTAAAATGAGGCGATAGTGTGTGTGTGCACGGTCGAGAGGGCGTGTCTCAAGAATGGAAGAAAAATCTACATAGATACAAGGAGCGGGAGAGAGACATGTATGCGATAGTGGAAGCACGAGTGAGCGGGTGTATAAACCTATCTAGAGGCTAGCTAGTCGATAAATGTTTGTGAGAGAAATACGAGTCGGGGTGCGAAAGCAAGAGTTTTGTGTGTGTGAGAGAGAGACGGTAGTCGGGAAGGGGAGTGGAAGAAGGAGTTGTGTGTGTGTGTCTGTGTGTGAGAGAGAGAGAGGAGACAGTAGTCGGGGTTGTCTGATCGATAGACAAATGAATAATGTCAGTCTGGGATGGAGACGAAAAGGAGACCGCAACAATTTTTGTGTCTACAGGAGAGAGAGAGGGAGATTATTTTGGTGGTATGAGTCATATGTAGAGACATATAGGGTGTGTGAGAGAATCCCATAGAGAGAAAGAGAAAGTGAAAGACGAGTGCAGACTGTGTGTGTGGCGGTGAAAAAGAAAGCTTAGGTACCGAGTGATACCAGAGAACAGTAGAGACGTGAGAGATAATGAAAACCGTGTAATGTATAATGATAGGGAGAGTGTGACACTTCTCAAGGGAGACGTCGAGTGACCATGTTTGCGAGGATAGGAGAAACATGAAGTGAGCGTGCGGGTGAGCTGGAGAAAAGAGAGTGATAGCTACCTGAAGGAGCATGCATGCGAGAGAGATGGGCGTGAAAGGAGTGAACAAAAAAGGGATTCAAATATTTGAATTCGAGATGATGATACATGTAATCCATACTCAAACCAAAATTGATCTATCAAACATGCATACTCATATGAATTCACGCACATCTATGTTATTTAATATGTAGATATTACTCATCCATACATTTTAGTAGAACATAATTTGGTTAATTTTTTTCGAATTCAACCTTAAGATTTTGAGAATGTTGTATTTGTAAATCATATTATACATATAAAGGAGCAGAATTCTTTTTTGTGATTTTGAAAGTATATATAAAAAATGATGTATATAGAATGTAATTCCAATTGAAAATGGATCCCGCCCGAAAAAATAGAATACAAACGGGATTTGAATTGAGTTGGCATGGTAAATGCGCACTTTGCAAAATTTGAACGAAGCGGGGAAAGTCGCAGTAACCGCCCGAAACCAAAATCTGCGAGATGGAAATTACTACTATCTATCCCTGCCACGTAAAGCCTATCTGCTGGATTTCTATAGGTTCCGATAGGGGTAGGTTTGTAATTTCACCGAAACGTGACGTAACCGCCTCTCACCCGGATTCATACACGGTGGGCGCCAAAACTCAGTGTATCCTCGGCCGAAATCGACTCCCTCCCCTATTCATATTCATACACGGTGGGCGCCAAAAACAAACTCTCGTTGGCAAATATTCGGTGTATCCGAGATTACTGTCCTATCCCCAACCGACTACTATTGCTGTGATGTACTAGAAATTTGAAACGGGGGCTAAATTTGTAAATTACCTCGCATTTGAGACTAGCGCGCCCTAAATACATGGTTCCCCCCTTCCTCTCTGCCTCCCTTTTCCCCATTCATACTTTTGTGGGCGCCAAAACACCCTCTCCACCCCACCCTGCTCCGTCCGCCGCCGTCCGCCACCCCATCCACCGCCGTCCGCCACCCCATCCACCGCCGTCCTCCTCCACCATGCCGAAGCTGATACCCCGACGCTGTTGTCCATTATGAGAGATCAACCTCTCTCATCCACGGCTTCGGACCGGGATCCTTGCATCCCGTCCTCTCGCTTCATCCCCGCCGTCATCCACCTTGCCGGCACCGCTCCTACGACCGCTCCACCCACCGTGCCCTGCCGCCACCGTCAACCCTCCTAGATCTGCTTCCACGCTGCCGACAGCCATCGCTACCGCAACACCATCAAATTCTTAGCAGATGCGTACAAGGCGCCGCACCAGAGGTGGTACTCTTTCGTATCTGCTCAACTTATTTATCGCAGCAAGAAAGTAGATCGCCACTACTTTACTCTGATTTCTTATCTTGGTTGCGAAGTTGCCTTTGTCCGGTTTGCACCTTCAGATCCGCCATGGCACACTCAACACTATACTCCCAATGCTTATGGTTTTCCCCTTTTATATTCCACACTAGTTAAATCACAGTAGACTAAATTTCAAAATTGGGTCAGTCGATTTTTCAGAGCTCGTCGGAGTTTGCCGGTGGGAACGAAGGGGCTCGGGTGGTTGTGGGGCCTCGCCAAACGAAGAAAACTCGACGCGGGTGGGGGCTGGGGTGGGGGTGGGGTGGCGGAGGAACACAGGCGGTGGGGGCGGTGGTCTGGCCGACGGCCCGTGCGGTGTTCTGTATGGGATGAATCAGAGACGAGGAGGAAGAAGGGTTAGGAGACGTAGGATCTTCATCCAACCGCCCGAAATGGTCGAGAGACAGCTGGGAGTTGCATTCTTAATGCGCTCTGGTTCATCATGTGTGGGCACTGCGCAACCAACATTTTATTATCCAAAATATGTTGCTCTTCTTTACCATGTTCCTCTTCCGTTCTTCTTTAATATGTACTCTCTCCGTTCCTAAATACAAGTCTTTGTATAGATTCCAGCATGGACTACACATGGAGCGAAATGAGTGAATCTACACTCTAAAATGTATCTGGATACATTTGTATGTGATCCATAGTGGAAATCTCTACCAAGACTTATATTTTGTGTCGGTGTACTAAGGTAGGGGGTACCTCAGTACCCCAACTTGTGCACGGGCAGTCGCAGCTTCCCACAGCTGATCCACCAAATGCTTGCCGGAGACCATTCCTGCTCCATATCAAGCCATTCAAGAACAAAGTGTACAAGACAGAAGCTCGAGACCCCGGCAAGAGGAGCTTGCCGGGAAGGCCGTTCCAGGCTCAAGATTACATCACTCATGCAAGCCCCCGGCGAGAGGAGCTCGCCGGGAGACCAGAGGACTACATCTCGGAAGACACGCCTCGCTTATACGCTGCCCCGGCGAGGGCCCGGGAGCGGCAAGTTACAAGCCCGACAAGCTCCGGGCCCGCAAGATCAAGACCCCGCAAGATGCTTGCCGGAGAGCTGCCATTGTGTGCCCGCAGACTCCAGCTCATCCGCCCACGCCGCGTCTTAAGCCCTCTCCAGAAGCAGCGTGGCGGATGGTCTGTGTTGCATGAGGGTGCGGTGGCACTCCACGTGGTGGCTCCATCGCCGCGGGCAAACGGAGACGCAAGGGCGGAGCTTTTTGGGGTCGACGGCGACGGGCATTTAATGCTCTTGTCCCCTCTCTCAAAAGTAGGTAGAATCCACTGCTCATGCAATCGTAGCTGCACTGTTCCCCGCACTGCTCCAACTACCACCTCTTTTACGTTTTACCCCTTTCTCCCACGCTGACACCTGTCGGTGACCCTTGCACTATAAAAGGAGGCCCATGCACAACGTGGAGGGGTTCGCCCATTCGACACACGCACCACCACCATATGCTCGCACTCGAGCAAGCTAAATACAAACACAAGGCAGCAGAGGAGTTTTATCTCCGGAGAGCTCCGGTTGGGTAAAAGCCGCCTGCTTGCCTCGACCGCTCTCCGCGATCCTCCGCCCTCATCGAACTCACGAAGGCTGCCCTCGCCCCATAGGTGTCGCGCTTCATCGCGCTCGACATCTTTGGCGTGCCAGGGGCGCCGAGGTTGTGCGGACTGATCCGGCCGCTACGACCGCTGCGTTCTTCATCAACCTCTCGGTTTAAAGTCCCGACTTCATCGACAATCGCGCCATGGCCTCAAGACGAGGGCCTCAAGGGTTGCAGAACCGCTCGCGTTTCACCCGCCGCCACTCGGAGCCAGCGGTAGGCGGAGGAGACGCCGCCGAAGGGTGGACACCGGCGAGGGCATGCGCGCCACTCGCATCTGTGGATCGGCGGATGACCGCGCCTCGGTCTCCGTGGATCCACGCTTCTATCTCAGCGCATTTACGACCCAGCAGCGCCCGTGCCACGGAGGTGGTATCCGCTCGCTGGAGCGAGGGACGCACCGAGGCTCGCGGGATGTTCCGGACCCCGCCCGGACACAGCAAAGCGGCGGCGCGGGCAGACCTCTCCTTCTAACACCGCGAAGTCCGAGCGCGCCCCACTTCGCACCGCCGCTTCCCGCTTCCCTTCCACTTCCGCGAAGCGCTCACAAGAGCGCAATGCTCTCGACTTCCCTCCGGCAGCGGACAAGGCCGAGGATCGGAGGGCAACCATCCGAGCCTGATCGCTTCGCCAACAACGACCGGCCCACGGCAGCCAATGGCTTTACAGCCACGGCAAGTCGAGAAGACGGCGTCGGCGGCGACAGGACCGCCGGGTGCAACCACCGCACACCCCGCCATGAAGCGAAGACGCCGCTTCGCCGAATAACGCCGACGACGGCTCCACGGCATCGCCGGATCCGCGGGCTCGCCGGATCAACGCCAGTCTCTGACGATCGGCGGCGAGAAGACGCCGGACCACGATCGAAGCGCCGCCGAGACTCGGGCGACAATCGGACCAGAGCTGGAAGCACCGTCGACGCGCAAGACGCCCGGCGAGCCAGCGACTTGTCAGATGCGGCGGGCTGCCCCTGCGTTCACCGAGAGCTGCGCGCGCGTCCAAAGGGCCCAGCATGAAGAATTTCAAGCCCGACGTGCGGAGAAGTACGACGGCAAGACGCACCCTCGAATTCCTCAAGATCTACACCATCGCGGTGCAAAGCGTCGGGCGCGACGAGAAGATTCTGGCGAACCATTCCCGCCAGGCTTAGGCCGAACGCTCGTTTGGCTTATGCACTTGCCGGAAGGCTCCATTTCTTCTTAGGCGGACCTTTGCCATCAGTTTTTGGCGCCTTCACCGGGCGGCCACAAACCCCACGGCCGGAGAGTGATCTCCACATTTTGGCCCGTAGGAAGGGGAATCCCGCAAGTACATCCAACGCCAGCCGGTGCAACACAACATCCTCGATGTCCACCCCGCCGCGGTTATCGCGCGTTCCACCAGAACGGCGAATCGCAGATGCGTGAAGAGATGGCGATGACCAAGATTCGGGACGTCACGAGCTTTACGCCTGGCCGATAAATGCGCGACGCGGAAGAGGGAGAAGGCTCTCGGGAGGATGTCAGGGCGCAGAGGAAGCGACGACGACGCCGCCCTGCAAAGAAGCGCCGCGCAGATCTTTCGAAGAAGAACAAGGAATGTGTGCTTGCCGTCGAAAAGTCCGCAAGGAAGCTCCCGCCAAGCAAACACAGCTGGCAACTCCGCAAGGAGCTTGCCCTCGCGGGCAGCCGACAAGCGATGCGGCCCGCAAGCACATCGCAAAATCCACCGCACTAAGGGCCACGACCTCTACAATCAGCAAGCGCCGACTATCTCGCCGAGCAAGAAAAAGCTGAGTACGAGAGGCGCGACAAGGAGAGAGCCCAAGGTGGCGGAGGAGAACCGAGCAAGAAGCGGCTGCTCAATGGTCGGGAGGACCCCCGGCAAGGCCAAGCGGCGATAAGGTGATCGACCTTCCGGAGCCGCGACAAGGATGAAGAAGACGGCGACGAGGACATGGAGGATGAGGATGACAAAGGAACAGGAGTTCCGTAGGCCACGGAGGTCCTGTGCGCCGACGGTGGTGCCTCGTTACACACCTCCCACCGCCAACTAAAGCAAGGAGCACGTGAGGTGAACAGCAGAGAGCCGCCCATAGAGTCGCAAGCAGTTCTCAAATGGTCCAAAGACGCCCATCATTTTTGATCTCGAGGATCACCCCGACCGCACCACCGCGGTCGGGTGTTTGCCGATGCTGGTCTCACCCACCGTCCGCAACCTCAAGGTCACCAAGATGTTGGTTGACGGCGGGGCCGGGCTGAACTTGATCTCCTCTGCTGTGATCAAGAAACTCCAAATTCCAGACGGCGAAGCTCAAGAGACCGGTTCTTTCCAAGGAATCAACCCGGGACGGAGCAAGCCCAAGGGAAAGATCACTCGCGGTGACCTTTGGCGGGAGCTCAACTTCAGGACCGAAGCGCCACATTCGACGTCGCCGATATTCCGCTGCCATACAACGGGATACTCGCCGCCCCGCTCTCGCCAAGTTCATGGCAGCTTCCCATTATGCTTACAACGTGCTCAAGATGCCGGGCCGATGAGCATCATCACCGCCCATGGCGACAAGAAAGATGCGCTTATCCGCGCCGACAAGATCTACCGACGCGCAGCAGCAGCGGCCGGCAAGGATACACTTGCCGCCGAAGCTCCCGGGAGAAGAAGACAAAGACCAAGTCCGCAAGCGCCCGGGCCCACTCCGCAATCGCACCTCTTCGAGTATTGCGCTGTTGCCGAGGACGCCCCGCCGAGCTCCACCGCAAGGGTAAAGGGAATGGCTGCTCCGCCAGCAACCAAGAAGGTGTCCGCTTAGGAGGACGGACCGTGGTACCTTCACCATCGCCACGCTTGACAAAGAATAGGAAAGCGCGCTCGTTATTTTCTCGCGGGCGAATGTCGGCGTGTTTGCATGGCAACCATCCGACATCCCCGTGTTCCTGTGAAGGTAATTGAGCACAAGCTTGCCGCTTGCCCTCATGCGCGCCCGCCAAGCAAAAAGTAAGGAAGCAAGCCGTGGAGCGCCAAGAATTCATCGGCAAGAAATCAAGAAGCTAGAGGCAGCAGGCCTAGTCGAGGTGTGATCCATCCGACGTGGTTAGCAAACCCATGCCGTCAGGCGCAAGGCCAACGGGAAATGGAGGCTGTGTATAGACTTCACCGATGTGAATAAAGCATGTCCCAAGGATCCATTCCCTTGCCGCAAGATCGACCAGATTGTTGATTCCACGCCGGATGTGAGCTACTCGCTTGATGCATACCGGCTATCACCAGATCTTTATGGCCAAAGAGGATGAAGAGAAGACCGCGTTTATCACTCCATGTGGCACCTATTGCTTCATACGCATGCCATTTGGACTGAAGAATGCAGGATCAACGTTTGCAAGGGTAGTGTATACTACTTTTGAGCCACAGATCCACAGAAATGTAGAGGCTTACATGGATGATATCGTGGTGAAGAGCAAGAGAAAGGACACGCTGATTCAAGATTTGGAAGAGACATTTCAGAACCTGCGCAAGATACAGCTAAAGTTGAACCCTGAGAAGTGCGTCTTTGGAGTTCCCTCCGGCAAGCTTCTCGGGTTCTTTGTCTCGCAGAGAGGGATTGAAGCCAACCCCGACAATATTAAAGCCATTGAGCAGATTGAGGCCCCAAAGCGAGTCAAGGATGTCAAGGCTGCAGGTTGTGTGGCTGCCCTCAAGAGGGTTCATTTCAAAATCTGCAGAGCGCCTTACCTTTCTTCAAAATCTTGAAGAAGGCAGGCCCCATGAAGTGGACTCTGAAGCGGAGGCAGCTGCAAGATTTGAAACGACACTGTCCTCCACCCCAATACTTGTCGCACCTAAACCGCAAGAGAAGTTGTTGCTGTACCTAGCGGCAACCAACCAAGTGGTTAGTGCTGCGCTAGTAGCGGAGAGGGAGCCCGACGAGGGGCTGCACCACCGCAAGCGAGTCCAATGACAAGGTGGGGCTGCCCCGACAAGCTCGCCCCGACAAGGACAACTCCACGCAGGAGCAGGATGAGGTGCAGAAGAAGATGGTGCGCCCAAGATATTTTGTAAGCCCTTCGTGGGGCTAGATCAAGATACTACGGTGTGCAAAAGCTGCTTTTTGCCTCCTTATGGCCTCGAGAAAGCTGCGCCATTACTTCCAGCACACGAGATAACAAGTGGTCACCGCTTCCATGAAGAGGATATTGCACAATCCGTAGCAACAGCAGGATCGCTGAGTGGGCACTCGAGCTGTCGAGCTTTGGACTCAAGTTTGAAAGTACTTCAACCATACAGAGCCGGGTTTTGGCAGAATTCATAGCAGAATGGACCCCAACACCTGATGAAGAAGTCCAGGAAACAAGTACACCCGTACAAGAAGCGACGAGTGAATGGGTAATGTACTTTGATGGTGCCTTCTCGCTGCAAGGCGCCGGTGCCGGCGTGGTACTCATCGCGCCCACCGGAGAGCACCTCAAGTATGTCATCCAGATGCACTTCCCAAGAGAGCAAGCGACAAACAACACTGCTGAATATGAAGGTTTGCTCGCCGGCCTCAGGATTGCGGCTGAACTTGGGATCAGGAAGCTGATCGTGCGGGGAGATTCTCAGTTGGTGGTCCGGCAAGTTAACAAGAGCTATCAGAGCCCTTTGATGGAAGCCTATGTAGATGAAGTGAGGAAGCTTGAGGAGCGCTTTGAAGGTTTGCAGATGGAGCATATCCCGAGAGCTCAAAATGAAATCGCAGATGGCCTTTCAAAGTGTGCTTCAATGAAGTTACCTGTGGAACCAGGGACCTTCTTGCTCAAGTTGACTCAACCCTCCGTCACACCATCAATTGGGCAGTCCAAGAAGAGAAAGTTGGTCTCCGGCGACTACTTGCCGGGCGGATCTCCCCGAGGGCCGCCAAAGTCCCCAAGATCAACGACCAGGACGCTGAGGAACAGTTTGCTCCTGCAGATCCTCGGATCTATGCACTTGAAGCAAGTGTTCCCGACAAGCCTTGCCCCGACAAGCTTGCCGGGGGACCTCCAGCCCCGGCAGAGCCAAAGATCTCGCCAGAGAAGCCGAGGTCCCCGCAGCAGCCCTCATGCCATTAGTCCTTACTGCTGAGCCCCGAGCTCCGCATGGGCGCAGCAGATCGTCCGCTTCTTGCAAACCGGAGAACTTCCGACACACTCAAGAAATAGAAAGGGTAACCAGACAGTCAGTATGTACCAGTTAAGTGGACAACGAACTGCATGTAAGAAGGCTCAATGGTGTCGATCAAGTGCATCTCCGTGGAAGATGGATGTACTTGCTGGCAGAGATACACGGAGGCATATGCGCCACCACATTGGCGCAAGGGCACTTGTCGGAAAGCTTTCCGCAAGGGTTCTTTTGGCAAGAAGCCCTCCAAGATGTAAACGCACTAGTAACCAAGTGTGAAGCGTGCGAGTTCCATGCAAAGCAGATTCATCACCAGCTCAAGCTCTCCAAACGATCCCTTTATCCTCGCCCTTCTCGTCTGGGGCTCGATATCCTCGGCCCTTTCCCCGTCTTTGTCGGGGCTTTGAGTACTTGTACGTAGTAATCGACAAGTTCACAAAGTGGCCGAAGTGGAGCCAGAAGAAAGGTAACAGCAGACGGTCGGCGGTCAAGTTCTTCAGTCGATTGTGTGCGTTTCGATCCCTAACAGGATTATCACCGACAACGGTACATTAATTCACTAGCCGCACCTTCATGCAAGACGCCCAAGACCTTGGCGCCAAGGTCTGTTTCGCTTCTATTGCTCACCCAAGGAGCAACGGTCAGCAGAAGGGCCAATGCTGAAGTGCTGCGCGACTCAAGACAAGAACTTTCGACAAGCGCGCAAGTGCAGAAGAAATTGATAGAGGAGCTGCGGCGGCTCTTTGGTCAATCGAACGACACCAAATCGAGCCACCGGACAGACACCCTTTGCTCTAGTCTATGGAGCGTAGCAGTTCTCCCCACGGAACTCGTATCACGGATCTCCTCGAGTGCTCGCTTATGATGAGCTTTGAGCAAGAGCAATCGCGATAAGATGACGCATTGCTCCTTGAGGAGGGACGCTCTGTGTTGTTGTATGAGTTGCTCGATACCAGCAAGCCTTGCGCCGCTACCATAGCCGCAAGGTCAAAGCCGAGTCTCGAGGAAGGCGACCTTGTTCTTGGCGTGTTCGATCGCCAAGAATTCCAACAAGTTGACGCAAAAGTGGGAAGGCCCTTATCGGGTGAGACAAGTCACGAGGCCGGCGCCGTCCGGCCGAGACCGAAGAAGGCTTACCAAAGGAGTAACTCCTGGAACATAGAGCATCTTCGCAAGTTTTACCCATAAGGTGCGGTTGCGTGATCCGCCCGCAACCACCTTTTGTACAAAAAGCTTTGCCAAGCGTTGCATGTAACCCTTTGTACAAAGCCGGGCGAGACCCCTGCTGCAGCAATAAAGTTTTCGTGTCTTGCGCTATTTGCTTTTTCTCATGCTCTTCTTTGCTATTTGCATGAGTTATTTGGCATCTTTTCGTACGACACGCATGTCCGGCAAGCAATAGCACGCCGAAAGGCCACATGCTTTTTCCTTCTTCTCTCTCCTGGTTTCTTAAGCAACAGAAACGTTCCTCGGGCACAAGTTTGCCGGGGAAGGAGTGGAGGATGAACCAAGTGCTGTTCAAGAAAGAGAGGCTTGCCGGATCACAGCCCAGAATTTTTAAGTTGCCTTCCTTGAACAACCACACTTCGTATGGAAAACTTGTGCTCGGAGGAACCTACCCGTGGATAGCCACACCCTTATCTTGCTTTCGAGCGTGCTTAACGATTTAAGTGAGCTGCGACAAAGTGTTGCGCCCTTGTTTCGTTTTCGAGTCCGCTCGGCAAGATGGGTGCGTTGCAGTAAACCACGGCAAGGTTGCTTGCCGGTAAGACCTTGGCCAGCAGGCTGCTTCGAGTTCGACACTCAGCGCCCACGGCAAGGGCTCCTTGCCGGCAAAACTCCTAGAAGCATAAAGTTGAAACATGCGGAGTTGAGAATCAAAACAAGGGAGATAACAAGTCATCCGCTGATCAAAATAAAGGTAATATCTTACAAGGAATAACTTGTCATGATGACTAATGAGTTCATAGCAACTGCAGCAAAGAACAAAGAGAAAGATAAAGAACAAGGAGGCCTAGTCCACGCGGGTCGCCTCCATCCCGGGATTTTGTTCACCTTGGCGATGATGTGGGCGACCTGCTCCTTTAGAACCTCCATGTTTGCGCTCGCCGCAAGCTACGTAAGAACATTGGCAAGGTTTATGCCGGGTTCCGTACACGATCTTCGCCAAGACGACCGCCCATGGTTCCCGCGCACATCCGGGCGAGTCTCCTCGGCAAGTTGCGCGATCTTCTCCGCAGATTTGCAAGGGCGGGCGCGATCCTCAAGAAGAGATCGAGCTTGGCGCGTGGGCGAGTTTTGATCCGGGAATAGATGAGATGCTCCGGCCAGAGCCAGAGCTCCCGGTCAATGGCGGACGCAGAAGACACCAAATCCTCGGTCCATATCTCGACGATGCGACGAAATCCTCGGCTGCTTTGTTGGCACCGCCACTAAGGATCGCTCCTCGGAGCTCCTCCTTCAGCTTGGTTTCGTCCAGGCAGCCGAGCGAGTCCTTCAACATGGAAATTTTCTGCTCAAGATCCTCGACGGAGTCCTTGGCGGCCTTCATTGCCGCCCTTCTAAAGAAGACGCGCTCGAGCTCGAGTTGGTGGGCGATTCTCGCGCTCCGTGGTGAGCGCGGGCGATCTTCTCCGAGTCCACCTTCAACAGCTCCTCCGGATTCGCGACCTTGGCGGCAAGATCTTCCTTAGCGGTCTCGCGCCGCCCGCGCGTCTTCGCCTCCTTCAATTTCGCCGGGGCCTGCTCCCGGGCGGCGAGGTCTTCTCGTGGGCGTCGAGATCAACCTTTCGCTGGTTGAGCTCTCCTTCTCGCCGACAGTTCCACCGGCGAGCCGTTGCTGCTTTTGACCTCGGCCTTCTGCAGCAGCCACTCTTCATCTCGCCCGGCGAGCGCTCGCGTTTTTCCGCCACCTCGCGGAGAGCAGCTCGATTGGCGGCGCTGAGCTCCGCCGCTTATCTATCTCGGGCGGCCTTGGCGGCAAGGGCCTCCCGAAGCGAAGCTTGGCTCTGTCTGCCCGGTAAAGGGCCAGGAGGCTGGTGAAGGCCTCATCAGTCCGCCACTCCCGCCGGGCCCTCGACGACCTTCAAACCCGCTGGAGGCGAGGATCTCCCATCGAAGGCCTCGCCCTCCGCGGGAGCCACGAGGAACCCCACGCACTTGGATGAAGACACCGTTAGGGGCTTCTAAGTAGTAGCTGGGCCGCCTCCCAGGCGGAGGGGGTCGGTGACCGGCGAGCACTGGGGATGCTCCCGCCGCCTCCCGGGCGGTGCGGTCGCCATCCCTCTCCCGGCCAGCATCTGCAGCCGAGCCGGTCTCGGCACATCTGGCCCGGCAGCTCCCTGCGTCCTCGGCCTCGCAGGCGTCGCCGCCGCCTCCAGACGCCTTCCTCCTCCTCGATGGCGACTTCCGTCTCCATCTGCCCGGGAGGAGGAGGATCTAGAAGAAGAAAAAAGCAAAAGAAGTTCAAGCAAATATCCAAAAGAGACAATGCCAAGAAGACAAAGTCATGAGAACTTACCTTGGCCGGGCGTCGTCGGTGGCGGTTTCTTCTTGCGGGGAACCATCCCTTGCGGAGTGGCCGCCCTCACCGGGCTGCTCGCTTGGTGGGGTACTCCCCCTTGGCGGAGTACCCGCCTTGGCGGAACGCTCTCCCTTGCCGGGAGTCCGACCTTGGCGGGATGGAGGGACTGCCTGCTCCTCAAGGGCGACCTCCGGACGCTGCCCGCCACAGGCTCCATCTTCGCACTGCATCAAGACAAACATGTCAAGATATTGGAACCAGATGGAATCTCCAGACGCGCCGCGAAGCGAGGTGCGGGACCCAGACTACTGTTGGGGCTCTACTGGGGGCTCTTGCTGGCTGTTCTCGGGACAGGCGCTCGGGTCCAACAAGCTTGATCCGACGTGATCCCCAGTCGCCGCGGCCAGGCGAAGTCGAATCCCGCGACCACCACGGCACCTTGGCTTTCTTACCGCTTCGGTCAAGGTCCCAAATCAACACAAAACAAGATTAGCCTCGACAATAATCGAGGCGGAATTTAAGAAGATGAAGATCTCGGTATTTTACCCTGCTCCTCCTCGTCCTCTTCGCTCAAAGGCGGAGAAATCAGACGACCTGTGTTGCGTGGCGCGAGGAGCAGGAGGCGCAGGACCCTCTCGGCGCTGGCGGTCCTCGGGGCTTGGCTCAAGAGACCCTACCGAGCGGCCGGACCCGAGAAGCAAAGTGAGCCGCTGGGCTCCGCCCGAGAAGACCCGGTCCACTCGGCGCCCGACCGCGAGGCGCTTGTTGTCAGGCTCGCGCGGTCGCCTCCGCCATGTCTAGTAAGGCCGGTCGCCTCGGCTGCGGCTCGACTCCCGGAAGCTTGCGCTGCCCGGCGAGCCAGTAGGTGCGGGGGCTGGCAGATTGCCGCCGCAGCCTTGCGGAGGGCCCTGGAGAACGCAGCAGGGCTCGCCTGGGGGTGGGGAGGTTTCAGACGACGAGGAGGGAGGTCGTCGCCAGAAGGTCCGTGGACCCGCCGCATCTCTGCAACCATGCAGGTCATCCTCCTCCTCTCTGCCCGGGTCACTCACGGACCAGCGCCTGCGCTGCGACTCCTTTCTCGGGCGCCTCTCGCTCCCTCCGACGCCTCCGCTCCCTGCGGGCGCCTCGGCTCCCTAGCAGCGCCACCTCTTGCCGCGGCCTCGGCCGCGATTCGGGATCCCGGAGTGCCTCGAAGAAGGGACCCCGGCGAAGGCACCGAGGAAGTCGCAGTAGCTCTGCAGATCTCCGCCGCCCGCTTGATAGGACTCCTCCGCAGCCTCCGCCTCGGTGTACAACGAACTTTCCTGCGCCAGAAGCAGCAGCAGCCTTCTTCGCCCGAAGCTATATACGCTGAAGCCTCGCGTCGGTGGTGTCCCGTGTCAGCCCGGTCTGCCTTGTTCTTCGCTACCTCTTCAAGGGTGTCAAGAAATTGAGGACGCCTGCTGGCTCGGCGAATCCATGAACGCCCACGCCGTGTGAGTCGGACGCTTGAGCATCATGGCGAGGAGGCGATCCCGAGCGCTTGTTGCAGAGGGGCACCACTCCCCGGAAGCCTGAACCACTCGATGGGCCGGGTCATATTTGAAGAGTTCCTGACCATCCCCTCGGCACCAAATCGCGGAAGTTGAAGTTCAGCCGGCAGCGCAGCCTCATTATATCCTGGCGCCGACGCACTCCAGGGCTGGTTTTTCTGCCTTGGAGAGGGGCAATGCGGCGGCGGAGGAAGTCTCGCCTACCGCTGCAATGGACAGCCCGCTTGTCAAGACGCAGAATCCGGATGAGGGCAACATCGAGCTTATCGTCGTCCAATCCAGCTCGCTCGATCTCAGCTTGCGCCAAGAATGGGCGTTGCGCGGCGCGCTGGTGAAGGATCGCGTTCGCCTTCGACGATCCAAAGACCAATCAAGGCTACCACTCTTCCCACTTGACGCTGAGCTCCCGGCAAGTACGACCCCTTCAAGTTCAGACGAGAAAACCCAAGAAATCCCTCCGGAGAGGGGGGCCGAGCTCGCTTCCTCGAGTGAAGAAATGCCTGAACAGAGCTACATTTGGATATATCCCTATGAAGTTTTCACACATATGTGCGAAAACCGCCATTGTGAGGACGGTGTTGGGGGTGAAATCAAGAAGGTGGAAGCCGATGTGTTCATGATGTCGCAGTAAGAATTGAAAAAGGAGGACAAAGACCGCAGTGGAAGAAAGCTGCGAAGAAATAGTACCCGCCAGATAGTTGTCCATGGTGGCGGCCGGATGAGCTTCGTCCGAGGATGCGCCGAGGTCCTCTTGGCCTGCAACAAGAAGTACTTGCCCCAGAGCCTTAAGGGCTGAACATCAAATGAAACATAAGCAGCGAAATAAATCGTTGATAAGTAGAACCCATGCCATCGCCTTAACCCTACGGGCATTACGATGGGGAAGCGTCCTAGTTAGCATGATCGTCTCCAAAGAACTCTTCTTGAACTCCGGTTCTTCCATGCCGGTCAATTAAATAACCGGTGGCAAGCCAATGAGTACTTTGAATGTACTCGCAAGCAACCCATGTTTTGGTTCAGGGTACAACAATGCATGACATAGGTAAATTTTGCATAAAGCTAGTTTTGAGTGCATTGACATGTTCAACATCCTATAAAGCATGCATCAAGAGAATTCAAGTAACCATGAGAACTGGTCACAGATATCAACATAAATAGAATGGGCACCAACCCATTTATTATAAACAGAGTGGGCACCAACCCATCTCAATCATGTCAAGTCCTTTGACTTGACCCAAGTCATTTCCATCATCACACACACTAGGTTGAAAACCCTGGACATAGTTTAAGCAGCACCGCCCAACCGTCCTTGACCATGGACACGGCTATTCGAATAGTTTTACACTCTGCAGAGGTTGCACACTTTACCCACTAGATCCGGGGAACTTTCGTGTCATCCACGACCCGCGGTACCTCAAGTACCCGGGGTAAGCACCCGATCACTACCTTTCCCTAGACGACACTAACATGGAGTCCACTCGATTGGTAGCAACCCCCGTGCCAAACATTTCACATCATAAAGTTGTGAAGCCTTGCTCCCATATTCATCACATACCACAAGCACGGGGTACCAACGGTGTGTCCGGTGCCCCATAAAAACAGTCATGGCCGCCCTACAGCACGACCCGTCCCAAGAGAGAGCACCAACTCTCCCCGTCACTAATGTCGGGCTCCAAGCTAGTATCGGTCTAGGTACTCAATAATGCCCTTTCCCATATAAGGGTAGAGTGGTCGCGCATGTAAGGTTGGGACAGTCATCAAATCTTAAATCTAATCCGTTTTCGAAAACAACACACACTTGCCTCGGTACACCACTTCGTCATCAAGTGGTTACCATCTCATCATCTCCCTCGGGCATAAGTGGCACCCGATGGGGTTTTCAAAAGTCGTTTTGAAAATATTTTTGGCTCCATCACCATGCATATCCCCATCCCTTTTTGCGTAGCACTACTTAGCATCCTGTCTACTCCCACCGGCATAACCCTCATAAGAAGGTAGGGCCATGCACAATGCAAGTATCAACGAGGAATGTAACCGAGGCAACCAATCACGTGGTTCACCATCTCATCATGATTCCGAAGCAACAATAATAAGGAGCTATAAATGACATGCATGTAAGAGGGATTTCATAGTCATGGTCAAAGGGCTGCTTGCCTTGGTTGGCTTGATCTTCAAAGTCTTCAGGCCCTGCTCCTCCTTCTTCCTCAGCTACCTCATCAAACAAGGGATCTAACGTCGCAAGAAAACAACGGGAAAATAAGACAATAATAAAAACAGAAAAGTCAAAGTGCTCAGAAAAATGTCAACTTATTTTTGTAAAATACTAGGAGGAAAGCTAGGAAGGGGACAAGTCCTGGTTTTGGTCCTGGAGTAGCAAAATAGGATATATGGATTTTCAAAGGCTTATTTAAATGCTAAAAATCACATTTAAATATTTACAGAGAAGAAAAGGTTGTTGGATTTGAATGAAAGTTGCACCATTAAATAGGTTGCAATATTCTAGGAATTTAGAAATTGGAATCAATTCATTTGGATAAATATTCTGTCCTGTGGAATTTTTGGAAATAAGATAGAAAAAGAAAAAGAAAAACGGCGCTGTGCCACTGGGCCAGAGAGGCCACGGCAGCAGCTGGCCCAGAGGGGAAACCAGCCCACGCGGCCGCCACGTCGAAGGCGTAAAAGCGAAATCGCCGCCACCGACGGCGGATCGGTCTGTGTAGCAAGATGTTTTAAACCTGACGGGTGGATCCCACCTGTCAGGGCGTGAGGCTAACGGGCCGGCCCCACGGCGGCCGTCGTCTACCTCGGGCCAGAGGCGACGGCGAGCTCGCCGGCGGCGATACAAAACAGGAAGGATGTGGGGCTACCGTTGGACTCGAGGTGGAGTCGCGGTTACGGTGGTGGTGGAGGCGGTCGCGGAGTGGCTGCCGCCGCGGCGATGAGGTCCGTGGCGAGGCGCTTGAGGCGTCGGTGGCTCCGGTCGTTCCGGCTGCAAAACAAGGGGAAAAGAGGGAAAGAATCGGTGGCGCCTTGCGGTTCAGATCGAGAGAGCTGGGCGGAGAAGGCTGTACAGCGTGGACGCCGACGAGAGCGAGGCGGCGGAGCTCGAGCTCGATCTCGAGCTCGGGTGGTTCTGGAGAGGAAAGAGTGGTGCGGGAGGTCGATTGGGTGTGTGGAGGAGGCGGCAGGAGGAAGAGAGGGACTCGGGGCTGCCTTATATAGGCTGGCGCGGTTCACCGTGGCGTGGCCTCTGGCGCCATGGATCGGCTCTGAGGCCGTTGGAGAAGGATGAAGCTATCCATGGCGTTCGTGGGGATGGAGTAGGGCGCCAGGAGAAGGAGAGAGAGCGGGAGAAACCTTGGGCTCGCGCGTGTGAGGCCGGGCATTGGTCGAGCAGGCGGCGCCGACGCAGCGTTGTAGGAGGTGAGAGAGAGGAGAGACAAGGGGCCTGCGGTGGCGTGTCACGGACGCCGAGGGCATCGGCTGCTGCTGGGGTAGCACGAGGTGGTCGGGGACACGGCGTCAACGGTCGGGAGCGCAGTGACGTGCTCTAGAGCGCGACTTTGGCCGGCATCCGCGGCTTTCCCGCGTCGCGCGCGCGTCCACTCGTGTCTGGGAGCTACAGTGGGTGGGGGCAAAACTAGGAAAGAGCCTTGGATGCTCTGGAGTGCAGAGGGGAGAGAGAGAGGCTGTGAGAGAGAGAGGAAAATGTTGTCCAGAAAGAACAAACGTGGTTTCCCCCTTCTTCCACATTACTTACTCGGGTAGAAAAGCATCTAAGTGACAGAGGGGAACGAGGAGGGGTTGTGGTAAAAAGATGAACTCAAGGAGATTAGTGAAAGTGGCAAAAATAGGCATTTTAATTTTCTGCCAGAAGGTGTTTGATGATGTTTTGGATAGGCTAATGACTTCCACTGGCCAAGATACTCCATGGGGTGAAATGTCACATATAATTAGGGCCTTCCACCCATTTAGAGCTTATTTGGACAAAGTTGCCAATGTAACTCTTGCAAACCCTAGAAATGGGCAGAAATGGATTTGTGTAGATCCAGTGGAGTAGATCATTTCTCCTTGATGCACCACTTGGTGTGGTGGCCTTATTTGGTCATATGATCAGGCTCACCAAAGTTGGGGTCTTGGAGAAAAAGTTGGTAGTGCAAAGTAGCTCAAATTTGATTCTGGTCAGAGAGGGTTTTGAGGCACTTTGACCAAGATTTCCTCTTCCCCAACCTGTGCCATTTGGTCTAGATGCATCATTAGACCATTGGAGCATGATCACCAAGTTTGAGAACATTTGGATACATTTGGCAATGTAAAGTTGATCAAACTTCAGAATGGACAGAAATGGTTTTGAGGGGTTTTGATGATGTTATCTTGTTCTCCAAGTCATGAGACTTGGCAAGATCATCCAATATGTCATATGTGACATGATAGAATTTTCCCGGAATTTTTGGAGAATATTTCCTTTGTAAATATTTCAAAATCTTGAAATATCCAGAAAGTGTTTTAGAGGGATTTGACCAATATTTTGAACATGACCATGTGTTGAAACTCTTATATATGGACAATATATGTCCTATGAGTTTCCCTAAATTTTGTCAAATATTTTTGAAGCAATAAAATAATTTTTCCCTATTAAAGACCATTTCTAGCCTTAAGAAAAAACTTTTAAATAAAATAGTAAAACAACTTTTAAAATTATATTTTTGTGGTTTCTGGGCATCCTATATCTAATAGGAGTCAAATATATTTTTGGAAAGATTTTACTGCCCTTAATTAAGTACTTGCAGTGCAAACCTCAATTCAGGGGTTTTTGGAAAACTAAATTTAGAAAATACTTTCTGGCCAAATTATTTTTGTAAGAAAATTCTATATTGCACTATACCCATGGCATGGTCATTGGTCAGGAGCTTGGGGTAAGGAGATGAAATATAGAGGGTAAAGTAGTTGACTTTAAGAAGCACTTGAAAAGAATCACAGAGAGAAAACCAACTCCAAATAAAAGCCAAATAATGCAAAAAGTTTTTGTTGGTCCAATTTTTCATGCTTTATTAATGAAAATGAAATGTTACAAAATGCAGGTGTGACAGACCTACCCCCTTACAAGAATCTAGTCCCGAGATTCCTAAACTAGGCTTTAAAGAGATCGGAAACTTGGATCTAAGGTAGTCTTCACGCTCCCAAGTTATACCTTGATGTGGTTGCTCCATTGGACCTTGAAGTACTTGATGGTGCGGCTTCGAGTGCGTTGCTCAACCTCATCCAGAATGCAGATGGGCCTCTCACGATAAGTCAAATCAGGTTGAAGGTCAATGGCTTGGTGATTGACGTCCTTGTTGAGGTCGGGCTTGTCTGGAACTTGGAGGCACTTTCGGAGTTGTGACACGTGGAACACGTTATGCACATCGGAAAGTTCGGTGGAAGTTCAAGCGATAAGCCACTTCTCCTCGTCGTTCCATGATCTTGAAGGGCCAATGTATCTCGGGCGAGCTTTCCTTTGACATGAAAGCGCTGGGCTCCTTTGAGAGGGTGACCGGAGATAGACATGGTCTCCAACTCGGAAGTTTATGTCTCTCGACGTGAGTCGGCGTAGCTCTTCTGTCTTGACTTGGCAGACTTGAGCGCTCTCGACAAGCTAGACTTGCTCTTGACTTCACGAAGGATATCCGGCCCAAAGACAAGTCCTTCCCGGTCTCGACCAATTGAGGGTGTCGGCACTTCCGCCCGTATAACACCTCAAATGGTGCCATCTGAAGGCTTGCCTGATAACTGTTGTTGTAAGAGAACTTCGGCGAAAGGAAGGCAATCTTCCCACTTAGCTCCATAAGCTAAGACACAGGCTCGGAGCATGTCTTTGAGTATTTGATTCACTCGCTCGGTCGACCTCCGATGCGTGGGTGGAAGCGATCTTTGAAGGACAACTTGGTCCCCATGGCCTCCTGGAATTTCTTCCAAAACCTTGAGGTGAACTGGGTTCCTCGATCTGACACAATCTCCTTGGGAACACCATGAAGGCTCACGATTCGGTTGATGTAGAGAGTTGCCAGCTGGTTGCCATCATGGGTAGTCTTAACAGGAATGAAATGAGCCACTTTGGTCAAATGATCGACTATGACCCAGATGGAGTCATGTCCCTTGTTTGACCTAGGTAGTCCAGTGATGAAATCCATCCCGACTTTATCCCATTTCCACTCGGAAACCTTGAGTGGTTGGAGTAATCCAGCAGGTCGCTGATGCTCAGCTTTGACTCTCTGGCATACGTCACATTTTGCAACATAGGTGGCAATCTCCCTTTTCATCCTGTGCCACCAAAATCTTTCCTTCAGGTCTTGATACATCTTGGTTCCTCCAGGGTGGATGGAATATGGGGTGTCATGAGCTTCTTGCAAGATCAGGTTCTTGAGCTCAACCTTGTTGGGCACACAGATGCGGTTCCCAAACCACACAATTCCTTCCTCATCCTTTGAGAATCCTGAGGCTTTGCCTGCCTTGATCTTCCTCTTGATGCCTTCAATACTCTCATGTCCCTTCTGAGCTTCCTTGATATCATCCATCAAGGTAGGCTTAACTTCGAGGTTGGCCAAGAATCCTGGTGCAACCAGTTCCAACCCGAAGCTTTCAAGTTCTTCATACAAGGCGGGTAGCTTGTGCTTAAGCATAGCATTCAAGGAGCAAGCCTTCCTTCTCAATGCATCTGCTACCACATTAGCCTTCCCGGGGTGGTATTGAACACTGAGGTCATAATCCTTTATCAACTCTAGCCATCTTCTCTGCCTCATGTTCAACTCCCTTTGAGTGAAAATATACTTCAGAATTTTGTGATCCGTGTATATCTCACATCGCTTCCCCAAGAGGTAATGTCGCCAAGTCTTCAAGGCATGAACCACTGCTGCTAGCTCAAGGTCATGAGTAGCATAGTTCTCTTCGTGAGGCCGTAGATGCCTTGAAAGGTAGGCTACGACTCTGCTGTCTTGCATCAGAACACCTCCCAGTCCGGTTCATGACGCATCACAATATATCACAAACTCCTTGTGTATATCTGGCGTGGCCAGAACTGGGGCGGTGGTCAGCCTCTTCTTCAGCTCCTGGAAGCTCTCTTCGCACTTCGGCGTCCATTCGAACTTCTTGTCCTTCTTCAAGAGCTGAGTCATGGGTCAGGCAATGCTTGAGAATCCTTCAACGAACTTGCGGTAATAACCCGCGAGTCCGAGGAAGCTTCTGACTTCCTTCACATTGCTCGGGGATTGCCATTCAGTCACGGCTTCAATCTTAGCAGGGTCGACTGACAATCCTTCTTCAGTTAAAACATGACCCAGGAATCCAACTTCACGCAACCAGAATTCAAACTTGCTGAACTTGGCATATAGTTGGTGCTCTCGAAGCTTGTCTAGGACCATCCTCAAGTGTTGCTCGTGCTCTTCTTCCGACTTCGAGAAGACAAGAATGTCATCAATGAAGACAACGACGAACTTGTCCAAATATTCCATGAAGACCTTATTCATGAGATACATGAAGTAAGACGGGGCATTGGTCAATACAAAGGACATGACCGTGCATTCATACAGGCCATATCTGGTTACAAATGCCGTCTTTGGAATATCTTGGGGTCTGATCTTCAGTTGGTAGTACCCAGATCTGAGGTCGATCTTGGAGAACACCTTGGCCCCATTGAGTTGATCAAACAGATCTTCAATCTTAGGAAGTGGGTACTTGTTCTTGATTGTAACTTCGTTGAGGGAGCGGTAGTCAATGCATAAGCGGATGGTACCGTCCTTCTTTGCCACAAACAGAACAGGTGATCCCCAAGGGGAGGCACTAGGGCGGATAAATCCCTTCCTCAACTGCTCTTCCAGCTGCTTCTTCAATTCTGCTAACTCCTCCGATCCCATTCTATAAGGCTTCTTATAGATGGGTCCTGCTCCGGGTATGAGCTCGATGATGAACTCAATGTCTCGGTCAGGAGGCATTCCTGGTAGCTCATCAGGAAAAACATCGGGATACTCGCATACTACCGGCACTTGTTCCAATCCAACTTCAGTCAGACAGTTGACTTGGTTAGCTTGAGCAGAAGAGGAGTTGGAGGCGAACTTAACTTCGACTCCTCGGTCATTGGTCATAGTGACAGTCCAGTTGGCGCAATCAATCAAGCCTTGGTGCTTGCTGAGCCAATCCATTCCCAAGATCACATCCAAGCCTTGTGATTTCAGGATGATAAGGTCTGCTAGGAAATCTACCCCGTTAATGGTGATCCCGACTCCTTTACATCCTATCTTGGCTCTCATCTCCGCTCCGGGGGTTTGTACCACCATAGGGTTATTCAAGGGTGTATGGGTCATGCCACTTTTTAATGCAAAACTTTGGGTGACAAAAGAATGTGTGGCTCCCGAATCAAACAAAACGATTCTTGGTGCTGAATTGACAAGGCGTACCCGGCCTGACGTCCGGTCTTCTGGGCTTCTTCATGATGACATGATTCACACGACCCTGCCGTTGTTGGGCAGGTTGCGGGGAGCTTGGTTCCTTGGTGGCATTCCACGGCCTTGTCACAGGTTCTGCGCATTGGGGGGCGGGCGTCGGGCTTCTTGTTGGGGCAATTCTTGGAGTAATGCCTGGCTGTCCACATCAAAGCAAGTGACTTGGTTGGGGATGGCGCCCTTACCGACATTGTTGTTGGGGTTGTTGTAAGCTGGCACTGGGGTTGGCATCTTCTGAGGTGGATAGTTGGTGCGGGTGCAGGAGCTCTTGGCTGCCGATAGGTTGGCTTGACGGAGCTGGCTGCCACGGACGAGGCTTCAGTTCTTTGGAGCTACCCTTGCCGATCATCTTGCGCTTCGAGTGTCATCAAGGCACGTCGCTTGTCCTCAAGCATGAGTGCCTTGTTCACCAGATCAGAAAGGTTGGGCGGTCACACACAACAAGCGAAATCTTGCAGAGTCTGGTTAAGGCCTTCCATGAAGCGCTCCTTTTGGCGGCATAAGTCTTGACATCCTCGGGGCATACCTTGAGAGGACACCGAACTTCTGCATGTACTCCTTGATTGTGCTACTCCCTTGCTTGGGGCTCGGAACTCACGCTTCTTGATGGCCATGATTCGGAGGAATGTGGGACTTGCGGAATTCTGTCTTGAAGGTGTCCCAAGTGATGTCTTGCTCAACATGCATAGCCTTGAATCCATCCCACCAAGCTCTGGCAGTCCCCGAGGCGATGGGCGGCATCGCCACTTTATCACGGTCCTCGGTGCATCCGACTAGAGCCAGCAGATCCTCAATGGTGCGGACCCGATCATGCGCATCCGGGGTTCAGCGATCTCGATGAAAGTGTGTGGTGCATGCTTCTTGAACTCCACCAGCGTGGAGCGTCCATGGCCGTGTCCGCCCGGTGGCGGTTGACAACTTGAGCAATCATCTGGAGGGCTGCGGTGTTGGCTTGGCGCTCCTCTCGGAAGGCTTGGAGAAGCTGAGCCAAGTCCATGCTCGGAGGAGGTGGTGGTGGTGGAGTCTGTCCTTGGGCTTGGTCCTGGCTGGCTCCTGCCTCAGCAGAACCTCCGGCTTCTTGCGGCTGGGTAGAGGTACCGATCGTGTTACAACAGCATCTGTTGGAGCGGTCAAGGTCTCATGATTGGGAATATAAAATGAGGGAAAGCAGTATAGATGGGATGCCTAGTAAGGGGATGGTGTGACACAAAATTTAAGTTAACCAAGGCCAGAAGGGCCAAACTCATGCATTAAAACCAAATGGGAAATGTAGTCGTTTACAAGTTCACGAAGGAAAATACGACTTCATCAAAGCAAGTTGAAAGCAAACACAACATAACATGGTTTCATAAGAACCATTACAAGGATTCGACTTCGCAAAAGGGGTACACGACCTATCCTACCATAGGCTACGAGCTAGCCTATCCTAGTCCTGAACGGTGTCTAAGTGGTGGAATGCTCGGTCGGGTATTCTGGCTCCTCTGGGTCTTCCTCCTCATCTTCATCTGTCTTCGTCTCTTCATCACTTGAGGAAGTGGGGGAGTGGAGGAGCTGAACACGGCGCTGCTTTGCTGGTGGCGTCGTGAAGAGGTTGCGGTACTCCTTTGCCGTCATACGGCGTGGCTGAGGTGATCCCTTGGCATGTGCGACTGTGGGGTCGTCGCCTCGATAAGCTCTGCGGGCTGTCCAGGGTGCTCCATCCTTCTTGATCTTGTCCGCCTTCATCTGAACTATCTGGAGGAGCTCCTTGGTCTCATGGAGTTCCTTCCAAGCTCCGTCGACTCGAGGGTCTGTGCGGTGTCGGCACACAAGCTGAAGTAGGTCCGAAGCGAGAGAAAGTCCCTCGCCCAAGGGTGGTGCTGGTGCGCTGCTCTCGTCATCACCTTCCATACGATAAGGCAGGTGTCAGTGGTTAGCTCACTCGCCATCTCCGCAGGAGATCCCGGCAGAAGGCGCCTTGAGGCAGCGGTCTCCACGGCGAGGAGCGGTGTCTCCATCTGGGGTCCCTCAAAGAACCAGCTCGTCGGGAGTCGTTCGCCCTCACGACTACCTCCACGTGATACTCCTTCTTGGTCTTTGTCGACCCAGTGCTCGTGGTAGGAGAAGGTGGGGACTCGAGTGGCTGGCACTTCCCGAGGCTATCCTCAAGAAGCACGGAAACCCGGTGGTCGGGAAGTCCTCGAATGCAGCGACCATCTACAAAAGTGGAAGGGAAGGGTCGATAAAGGAATGTGACCTATGTTTGGGATACTAACATAAAACATAGGTATATGGGTAATCTAGGGGATAGTCTCGCTCTAACTAACGTCCATGCTAACTAAGGCTTCCTACAGTCAGGATGGCTCTAATACCAGCTCTGTGGGGACCCCGACTCATAAGTCTTGATCACCGAATGCACGTGTACAGTGATCCCAGAGATCAATGCTCACTGAACACACAGAAGCTTAATAACAAGAGTCTTACATCCATACAGACTGTATTACACAAATTGTGACCATTATGGTCAAGTCTTACATCGATAAAGCCTTAAGGGCTGAACATCAAATGAAACATAAGCAGCGGAAATCGTCGTTGATAAGTAGAACCCATGCCATCTGCCTTAACCCTAGAGGCATTACATTGGGAAGCGTCCTAGTTAGCATGATCGTCTCCAAAGAACTCTTCTTCGAACTCCGGTTCTTCCATGCTTGGTCAATTAAATAACCAGTGGCAAGCCAATGAGTACTTTGAATGTACTCGCAAGCAACCCATGTTTTGGTTCAGGGTACAACAATGCATGACATAGGTAAATTTTGCATAAAGCTAGTTTTGAGTGCATTGACATGTTCAACATCCTATAAAGCATGCATCAAGAAAATTCAAGTAACCATGAGAACTGGTCACAGATATCAACATAAATAGAATGGGCAACAACCCATTTATTATAAACAGAGTGGGCACCAACCCATCTCAATCGTGTCAAGTCCTTTGACTTGACCCAAGTCATTTCCATCGTCACACACACTAGGTTGAAAACCCTAGACATAGTTTAAGCAGCACCGCCCAACCGTCCTTGACTGTGGACACGGCTATTCGAATAGTTTTACACTCTGCAGAGGTTGCACACTTTACCCACTAGATCCGGGGAACTTCCGTGTCATCCACGACCCGCGGTACCTCAAGTACCCGGGGTAAGCACCCGATCACTACCTTTCCCTAGACGACACTAACATGGAGTCCACTTGATTGGTAGAAACCCCCTTGCCAAACATTTCACATCATAAAGTTGTGGAGCCTTGCTCCCATATTCATCACATACCACAAGCACGGAGTAGCAAGGGTGTGTCCGGTGCCCTGTGAAAATAGTCATGGCCGCCCTACCTGGCACGACCCCGTCCCAAGAGAGAGCACCAACTCTCCCCCGTCACTAGTAATGCGGGCTCCAAGCTAGTATCGGTCTAGGTACTCAATAATGCCCTTTCCCATATAAGGGTAGAGTGGTCGCGCATGTAAGGTTGGGACAGTCATCAAATCTTAAATCTAATCCGTTTTCGAAAACAACACACACTTGCCTCGGTACACCACTTCGTCATCAAGTGGTTACCATCTCATCATCTCCCTCGGGCATAAGTGGCACCCGATGGGGTTTTCAAAAGTCGTTTGAAAATATTTTTGGCTCCATCACCATGCATATCCCCGTCCCTTTTTGCGTAGCACTACTTAGCATCCTATCTACTCCCACCGGCATAACCCTCATAAGAAGGTAGGGCCATGCACAATGCAAGTATCAACGAGGAATGTAACCGAGGCAACCAATCACGTGGTTCACCATCTCATCATGATTCCGAAGCAACAATAATAAGGAGCTATAAATGACATGCATGTAAGAGGGGTTTCATAGTCATGGTCAAAGGGCTGCTTGCCTTGGTTGGCTTGATCTTCAAAGTCTTCAGGCCCTGCTCCTCCTTCTTCCTCAGCTACCTCGTCAAACACGGGATCTAACGTCGCAAGAAAACAACGGGAAAATAAGACAATAATAAAAACAGAAAAGTCAAAGTGCTCAGAAAAATGTCAACTTATTTTTGTAAAATACTAGGAGGAAAGCTAGGAAGGGGACAAGTCTTGGTTTTGGTTCTGGAGTAGCAAAATAGGAGATATGGATTTTCAAAGGCTTATTTAAATGCTAAAAATCACATTTAAATATTTACAGAGAAGAAAAGGTTGTTGGATTTGAATGAAAGTTGCACCATTAAATAGGTTGCAATATTCTAGGAATTTAGAAATTGGAATCAATTCATTTGGATAAATATTCTGTCTGTGGA
The DNA here is from genome assembly GCA_021437245.1 of Aegilops speltoides. Lineage (NCBI taxonomy): Eukaryota > Viridiplantae > Streptophyta > Magnoliopsida > Poales > Poaceae > Aegilops > Aegilops speltoides. The sequence continues at coordinate 131,956,425 of CM038145.1, read as the reverse complement.
ATTTTTGGAAATAAGACCAGAAAAAGAAAAAAGAAAAACTGCTGTGCCCTTTGGGCCGAGAGGCCACGGCAGCAGCAGAGCCCAGAGGAGAAACCAGCCCACGCGCCACCACGTCCCGAGGCGTAAAAGGCGAAATCGCCTTCACCGACGGCGGATCGGTCACAAGACGCGTTTAAACTGACGGTGGATCCCACTGTCGGGCGTGGTCGACGGGCGGCCCCAGCGGCGTCGTCTTCCTCGGGCCAGAGGCGACGGCGAGCTTGCCGTCAGCGATACAAGGCACGGGAAGGGATGCAGGGGCTACCGTTGGACTCAGGGTGGAGTCGCGGTTACGGTGGTGGTGGAGGCGGTCGCGGAGTGGCTGCCGCCGGCGGCGAGTCACGCAGCGGAGGCGCTTGAGCGTCGATGGCTCCGGCCGTTTCGGCTGCAAAACAAGGGGAAAGTGAGGGAAAGAATCGGTGGCGCCTCATGATTCCAGATCGAGAGAGCTGGGCGGAGAAGGCTGTACACTGCATGGACGCCGACGAGCCGAGGCGGCGGAGCTCGAGCTCGATCTCGAGCTCGGGTGGTTCTGGAGAGAAAAGAGTGGTGTGGGAGGTCGATTGGGTGTGTGGAGGAGCGACAGGGAGGAAGAGAGGGACTCGGGGCTGCCTTATATAGGCTGGCCGCGGTTCACCGTAGGCGTGGCCTACGGGCGCCCGCGGGATCGGCTCTGGAGGCCGTTGGAAAGGGATGAAGCTGTCCACGGCGTTCGTGAGGATGGAGTAGGGCGCTAGGGAGAAGGAGAGAGAGCGGGGAGAGGCACTGGCGCTCGCGCGTGTGAGGCCGGGCATTGGCCGAGCCGGGCGGCGCCGGGCACGCGTTGCAGGAGGTGAGAGAGAGGGAGAGACAAGGGGGCCTGCACGGTGGCGTGTCACGGACGCCGAGGGGCATCGACTGGCGCGCGGGGGTAGCACGAGGTGGTCGGGGACACGGCGTCAACGGTCGGGGGCCTTGATGGCGTGCTCTAGCGCGACTTTGGCGGCATCCGCGGCTTTTCTGCGTCATGTGGCGTCCACTCGTGTCTGGAGCTACGGTGGGTGGGGGCAAAACTAGGAAAGAGCCTTGGATGCTCTGAAGTGCAGAGGGGAGAGAGAGGCTGTGAGAGAGAGAGGAAAATGTTGTCTAGAAAGGACAAACGTGGTTTCCCCCTTCTTCCACATTGCTTCCTCGGGTAGAAAAGCATCTAAGTGACAGAGGGGAACGAGGAGGGGTTGTGGTAAAAGATGAATTCAAGGAGATTAGTGAAAGTGGCAAAATAGGCATTTTAATTTTACGCGGAAGGTGTTTGATGATGTTTTGGATAGGCTAATGACTTCCTTGGCCAAGATACTCCATGGGGTGAAATGTCACATATAATTAGGGCCTTCCACCCATTTAGAGCTTATTTGGACAAAGTTGCCAATGTAACTCTTGCAAACCCTAGAAATGGGCAGAAATGGATTTGTGTAGATCCAGTGGAGTAGATCATTTCTCATTGATGCACCACTTGGTGTGGTGGCCTTATTTGGTCATATGATCAGGCTCACCAAAGTTGGGGTCTTGGAGAAAAAGTTGGTAGTGCAAAGTAGCTCAAATTTGATTCTGGTCAGAGAGGGTTTTGAGGCACTTTGACCAAGATTTCCTCTTCCCCAACCTGTGCCATTAGGTCTAGATTCATCATTAGACCATTGGAGCATGATCACCAAGTTTGAGAACATTTGGATACATTTGGCAATGTAAAGTTGATCAAACTTCAGAATGGACAGAAATGGTTTTGAGGGGTTTTGATGATGTTATCTTGTTCTCCAAGTCATGAGACTTGGCAAGATGATCCAGTATGTCATATGTGACATGATAGAATTTTCCTCGAATTTTTGGAGAATATTTCCTTTGTAAATATTTCAAAATCTTGAAATATCCAGAAAGTGTTTTAGAGGGATTTGACCAATATTTTGAACATGACCATGTGTTGAAACTCTTATATATGGACAATATATGTCTTATTAGTTTCCCTAAATTTTGTGAAATATTTTTGAAGCAATAAAATAATTTTTCCCTATTAAAGACCATTTCTGGCCTTAAGAAAAAGCTTTTAAATAAAATAGTAAAACAACTTTTAAAATTATATTTTTGTGGTTTCTGGGCATCCTATATCTAATAGGAGTCAAATATATTTTTGGAAAGATTTTACTGCCCTTAATTAAGTACTTGCAGTGCAAACCTCAATTCAGGGGTTTTTGGAAAACTAAATTTAGAAAATACTTTCTAGCCAAATTATTTTTGTAAGAAAATTCTACATTGCACTATACACATGGCATGGTCATTGGTCAGGAGCTTGGGGTAAGGAGATGAAATATAGAGGGTAAAGTAGTTGACTTTAAGAAGCACTTGAAAAGAATCACAGAGAGAAAACCAACTCCAAATAAAAGCCAAATAATGCAAAAAGTTTTTGTTGGTCCAATTTTTCATGCTTTATTAATGAAAATGAAATGTTACAAAATGCAGGGTGTGACAGGCGTCTATTACTAGAGGGAATAATGCGTACACACATGCATGCAGTGCTTCCACCCCGGATACACACATGCATGCACTTACTCCACTCCATAGTAGTACTTCCTCCTCTCCGGTTTATAGTGCTCAATTCAAAAATCTGACCAATCAAGGTACATGGAGAGTGGTGGAATACTTTTTGTAGTTTTGCAAAAGCACCTAATTAATGCTCTTGTTATCCTCAAAAAATTATGTTTATCAATGCATTAATTAATGCATGCATGCATAAAGTACATGCATTTCTCAATTTTCTCTTAATACTTGCATGCAATGATTTAATGCACCTTGGAATCTGAACATGTGATGGAAACAACCAAATTGAGCCTTATAAAATGGAAAAACTAAAATTTTGAGATAAGCCCTATAAACCGGAAAGGAGGGAGTACATGGAGAGAAAATTGTGGACTTGATTACGGTTACCATGCCCTAATTAATTGAGCATTAAACCAAACGCGTCTAAAGTCTTTCTGGTGGTGGAAATGCAGTGAGAGAAATGCATCGTAATGAAGCGCGCCCTGTAAACTGTGACAGAGGGAGGAGTAGTATGAAGGTGCAAAACCAAGTATGTGTATGGCCAGTCGGTCAATGCACCTCCTCTTCGCATATCACTGACATGTGGGATAGGAGTGTGAGCAAACCGATCTCAATTGACGGCAAAGAGCCAACCCGTCATTCCTTGAGAGAGACGAGGAGCGAGAACACACAGATGGGCTCACATGGAGGCCAAGATATATTCGAGCATGGTTGGTTGATCGATATCATTCATTACATGTTGGGCTGCCGTTTTTCGCTCTTCTCCGGAATAAACGTGTACTTTATTAGAGATAAAAAATAATAGTACATACGCTCCACCATGCTGTTCTAGTAGTAGTACTACTCATACTACTGCGCTTGGCTCTTCGCCTCTTCGTGAAGTCGAACAATGATGGTATTCCGCATGTTGGGTACTACAGTGTATGCCTCTGACAATCTGACACCGAATGGACTGATGCATGTCCACCAAGGTTGCATTAGTCAAAAGGCGTAAGCGAGCTTCACCTTGTCCTGCAAGCTTCTCCTTATTCTGCGAGTTGACGGGACACACCAAAAGTAGTGCTAGTCCATACTCCCTCCTTTCCGGTAAATATGGCTTAATCTTTTTTGCGGGTAAATGAGAGAGCTTTATTCATATATAAGCATTCTTAGGACGATCAGCCAAGACACTGGTCACTACGAAGCGAGGTACCCTGCAAAAAAGAAGTAGGAAGTGAGGTGTTTCAACAAGCCAGCTCTCGGCCACAAAGTGCAGCAAGCACGGTTCGCATGAAGATGCGCCGCAAGGTTTGCTAACCTGTTTACATGCTGAATAACAAAAAAAGAGGAAATATTACGGAGCTCTCCTATTTGTAACAGGATATGAGCTAGAATTAAGCGAGAATTGTGGCGAGTGTTCCATGCAATCAACTTCCATTATCGCATGCGAGAACCTTCGAAGAGTACCAAATGTGTTGAAGATTGCTTTATCACATTTTAAAATTATAATAAGAGTGCAGACGCTCCTCCATCTGGTTCCTAATACTAGTATAGTACATACCTTTATAGACTATAGTAGTAGTACTAGTACTACTAGTAAACTTTGCGCTTGGTTGTTCGCCTATTTGGGAAGTCGAACAATAATAGCACTAGTGAGGGAGTCCTGGACTAGGGGGTCTCCGGACAGCCGGACTATCATCGTCGGCCGGACTCCAAGACTATGAAGATACAAGATTGAAGACTCCGTCCCGTGTCCAGATGGGACTTTCCTTGGCGTGGAAGGCAAGCTTGGCAATACGGATATTTAGATCTCCTATCATTGTAACCGACTCTGTGTAACCCTAGCCCTCTCCGGTGTCTATATAAACCGGAGGGTTTTAGTCCGTAGGACAACAACCATTACAACAATCATACCATAGGCTAGCTTCTAGGGTTTAGCCTCCTTGATCTCGTGGTAGATCCACTCTTGTACTACCCATATCATCAATATCAATCAAGCAGGAGTAGGGTTTTACCTCCATCGAGAGGGCCCGAACCTGGGTAAAAACATCGTGTCCCTTGTCTCCTGTTACCATCCGCCTAGACGCACAGTTCGGGACATCCTACCCGAGATCCGCCGGTTTTGACACCGATATTGGTCCTTTCATTGAGAGTTCCTCTGTGCCGTCACCGATAGGAAGGATGCCTCTTCCCGTCTTCAAGGACGGTATCTTCGCCAAAGGAGCCTTGGCCGCCGGCCAAACTATCCGGCTAAGTGGTTTTCTTTTGACCGCCTGTTCGGCCACCGCTTCGACAATGACCTCTCAGGTCGTCAAAAGCAGTCTTCACGTCATCTCGGAATTCGCCGAGCGGCTGAATCCAATAGAGCTCTCGTCCATAAACGAGCTCTTGGATCGCATCGCCGCCCTGGGAGTTTCTACAGACTACAACCAGATTGGGCTTAAAACCGGTCTGAGAGAGATTAACTCTCCCCAGGTCACCCACCATGTTGCAGTGGTAGAGGAACAACGCGGCGACTCTTCTGCTATATTGAAAACTAGTCATGTCCGGGCTCCCGAACCCTCCATGCCGGATTCCCGCGGAAGGGCGAACTTCGATCAAGCACTGAACCTAAAGTCAGGCATCGGACCGGACTCGTTGGACAACATACAGCAATCCAAGCTTCCAAATTTGGAAACTTCTCGGCCCTTGAGCCTCGAGATGGGTAGGGTTCCGGACTTAAATCCACCCACCCGCCCAGACATATGCGATCTATCTCTAATCCGGCAAGAGCCCGCTGAAACAGTACATCATTACTAGGCCAGATTCGTCCTGGTTATGGACAGGATAAAGGACTGCCGAGAGGAGAACGCAATCTCAATTTTTTGCAATAACTGCACGGACGAGGGAATCTTGAACGCCGTCAGCCGTCGTGAAGTTACACGCTTTGCCGACCTGGCATCCATAGTACGAAAGTACTGTGCGATGGAGAGTTTCCGGAAAACCGAAAATAAGTTTTGGGACAATTCGGCCCCGAATACAACCCTAGTCCGCAACAAAAGGGTGCATTACACTGAGGCACCCAGTACAAAAACCAAAAAGCAAAAACCCCACAAAGGGCACGGAACCGTACTGGAGGGATGGCTTAGCGGACCCTGTAAAATTCACAGTACAGAGGGTGCCACCCCAACACATAGCCTTCGAGCATGTTGGATATTACGGCAGGCGGCCAAAAGTGGCAAGGAGCTTCTAGCCCCGGAAAACCACTCCAACAATACCGGTATGGTATCAACAGTCTTCGAGACTTTCACATCAAATAATATGCGGAAACGAACAATCTGCAGCCTCGCCGAAGTCTACCAAGTAGCAACGACAAATCCATGGAGTGACACAGCCATCACCTTCAACGCCAGCGACGAACCTAAATTCCGAATAGCCCGAGCACCAGCCGCACTGGTACTTAGTCCAATAGTGGACGGCTTTCGACTTACCAAGGTCCTCATGGATGGCGGCAGCGGATTAAACCTCATCTACGAGGAAACTCTTCAAAAAATGGAAATAGACTAGAGCCGCATTGAGCGAAGCAGCACAACCTTCAGAGGAATAATCCCTAGCCGGGAATCACGCTGCACCGGAAAATCACACTCGATGTGGTGTTCAGCTCGCCGGACAATTACAGGTCCGAAGAAGTCACGTTCCAAGTGGCCCCGTTCAACAGCGGATATCACGCTATATTAGGATGAGAGGCATTCACAATTTTTCAAGCCGTACCCCATTACGGGTACATGAAGCTCAAAATGCCTGGGCCCGGCGGAATAATCAGTCTCGTTAGTGATCCGGACATAGCACTCCGCGTCGAAAACAAGACAGCCGCATTAGCCCTAGAGGCACTATCCGAAGCCCTAGCGGCAGAAGTACTTACCGCGCTGCGCTCTACGGTGAATAGGGACGATGTGATACTCGATAAGAGATCCAAGTCCACCTCCTTTAAACCAGCGGACGAAATAGTAAAATTCCAGGTCCATCCAACGGACCCGACAAAGACGGCCTCCATTGGGGCGCAGTTGAACCCTGATGTAGACGCTGCACTGCGAGAATTCCTTCGGGAAAATTGGGACATTTTTGCCTGCACCCTTCAGATATGCTGGGAATCCCATGCAGATTGGCAGAACATAGCCTAAATATCCTAAAAGGGTTCAAACCAGTCAAACAGGCTCTTCGACGATTTTCCGAACCCAAAAGAGAGGCAGTGGGAGAAGAACTAGCCAAACTATTGGAAGCCGGATTCATCAGAGACATCAAACATCTGGATTGGCTAGCAAACCTGGTAATGGTACCAAAGAAGGACAAATCCTGGCGCCTATGTGTCGATTTTAAAGACCTCAACAAGGCCTGCCCAAAGGATCCCTTCCCCCTCCCCTACATCGACCAAATAATCTATGCTACCGCAGGGCACGATTCATTGTGCCTCCTGGACGCATACTCCGGCTACCATCAAATCAAGATGGCGGAAGCAGACCAAGCCGCAACGGCATTCATTACTCCATATGGACCATTCTGCTTCAACACGATGCCCTTCGGACTTAAAAACGCCGGCGCAACATATCAGCGCATGATTCAGACATGTCTGGCTACCTAGATCGGCAAAACAGTAGAGGCATACGTAGACGATGTAGTCGTCAAAACCAAACACGTCGAAACCCTAGTAGACGATTTGAGGCTCACATTCGACAACCTCCGAGCATACGACATCAAGCTAAATCCGGAAAAATGCGTTTTAGGCGTACCAGCCGGAAAGCTCCTTGGCTTCATTGTATCCGGTAGAGGAATTGAAGCAAACCCAGCCAAGATCCGAGCTCTGTCATAGCTAGATATTCCAAAAGACCTCAAACAAATTCAAAAATTGACTGGATGCGTGGCGGCTCTAAGCCGCTTTATCTCCTGTTTGGGAGAAAAGGCATTGCCCCTCTATCGCCTCCTCAGGCGCACCGAACACTTCGAGTGGACGGATGCTGCCACCGCTGGACTGAAAGAAATAAAAGCAATATGGGCAACAAATCCGGTCCTGGCTGCGCCTAACCTGGGCGAACCAATGCTATTATACATCACGGCAACACATCAAGTTGTAAGCGCGGTACTCTTCGTAGAACGAGAAACAAAAGGGCATAAATTCCCTCTTCAAAAACTAGTGTACTACGTATCCACTTTGTTAACTCCCTGCAAGTCCCATTACCCGCACTACCAGAAGATAGCATATGCGGTGTTCATGGCATCCCGGAAGCTCCGACACTACTTTCAAGAGTGTTCGATAACAGTGGCTTCCGAAGTACCCCTCAACGACATCATAAACAACCGCGACGCGACGGGCAGGATTGCAAAATGGGCCATCGAGCTCCTACCATTTGATATAACTTACAAACCTCGGCGAGCTATAAAGTCACAAGTTTTGGCTGACTTTGTCGCTGAGTGGACGGAGGCCGAACTCCCTAAAGAGTACGGCGCATACTCCAATTGGATTATGCACTTTGACGGCTCGAAAATGTTGGCCGGATTGGGGGCTGGCGTCGTATTGACGTCCCCAACCGGGGACACAGTCCAATACGTACTTCAGATAATGTACACGGACTCCAACAATGCAGCCGAGTACGAGGCCCTCTTACATGGCCTCCGGATGGCAATCTCCATGGGCATTCAACGCCTAGAGGTACGCGGGGACTCAAACCTTGCAATATCCCAATTAAATGGAGACTTTGACGCCAAGGATCCGAAAATGGCAGCCTATCGTAACACTGTCCTTAAAATGTCAGCTCGGTTCGAAGGACTTGAATTCCACCATGTAGCCCGGGATAATAACCAAGCAGCCGACGTATTGGCACGCATCAGCGCAAAACGTGACGCTGTCCCTCCAAACATCTTCCTGGAATGGCTCTTTAAGCCATCCGTACTATGGGAAGAGGAGTCCGAAAATAACAAACCGGAAGGAGCCGCACCAACCGACACAGAGCAATTTGACATAATCGGTGATTCAGCCGATGAAATAACACCTTCAGCCCACGACATAATGGCAGTAATCGCCCCGTGGACAGAGCCGTTCCTAGCCTACTTGCTTAGGCAGGAACTTCCCAAGACCAAAATGAGGCCCGCTGCATAGTTCGGCGATCTAAAGCCTATAAGGTCCATGAGGGAGAACTCTATAAGAAAAGCACAACCGGAGTCCTTCAAAGGTGTATCTCCGAAGAGGAAGGGCGAAACCTTCTGGCTGAAATTCATGCCGGACTAGGCGGACACCATGCCGCAGCTCGGGCCCTTGTAGGAAAGGCATTCCGTACAGGATTTTATTGGCCGACGGCCCGGGAGGATGCTCAGGACTTAGTCCAAAGATGCGTCGGTTGTCAGCTCTTTGCTAATCAGAGCCATATGCCACCCACCGCCCTCAAAAATATACCCATTACCTGGCCGTTCGCGGTCTGGGGGCTTGACATGGTTGGACCCTTTAAAGGGGGAACCCACAAGCAAAGGAACCAATTGGTCATGGTGGATAAATTCAACAAATGGATAGAGGCCAAGCCAGTTAAAATGGCAGAGTCCGGACAAGTGATAGACTTCATATCCGGGGTAGTACACTGTTATGGTGTCCCCCATAGCATCATTACCGATAACGGCACGAACTTCACGGCCGACGAGGTTAAATCATGGTGCAAAAATATGGGCATTAAGCTCGATTACGCTTCAGTCTATCATCCTCAAACCAACGGTCAAGTGGAACGAGCAAATGGTCTAATAATGAGCGGCATTAAACCCAGACTAGTGCGCTCCCTTGCGAAATCTGACACGCACTGGGTAGAGGAGCTCGACTCCATACTCTGGGGGCTGCGGACAACGCCCAACCGTACTACCGGATTCACACCATTTTTTATGGTGTACGGCGCAGAAGTAGTCTTGCCCTGCGACATCATTCATGACTCACCTTGAGTGCGCATGTACGAAGAAAGAGAAGCCGAGCTGGATCGGCAGGACAACTTGGACGCATTGGAGGAAGAACGCGACATCGCCAAGGCTCGTTCCGCATTCTATCAGCAGCAGGCTTGAAGATATCAAAGCAGAGAAGTACGGGCTTACAACGTTGGCGAACTAGTTCTACGCCTGCCGGACAAGAAAAAGGACAAGCTCAAGCCCAAATGGGAAGGCCCGTCTACGAAATGCGTCGGACAACCGACTCGAGCCGAACCCATGGAACGCAGCCCGCCTCCGAAGATTCTATGCCTAGCGCTGGACTAAGAGTTCGTCCCCTTCCCCCGCCCAAATTTTTTACACTTCAGTCGTCTTTTCTTTCTCTTTTTTCTCTCACTCCTATTCATCAAAGCCTTAAAAGGCTTACTTGCGCATCGTTCGCACACAATTGATGTGCTATCCGCACTCATTATACCTGGGGGCTTCCTCACCAGAAGCTTAATTCTAAGGGCTTCATGCCCAGCACGCGTGTCAAACTTCCACGTGTACCTTTTATTCACCATTATATGCATCGATATGACTTAAGTTTTGGCCAAGCTAGGTTGCCTGGCTCCTGTGCTTACCCCTACGTTCCCGATTGTTCGACTAGGAGGTAAAGGGAGCACCTCTGCGATTGTTCTTGCCGGTCACCGGATGTGTACCTCGACGGGTGAAGCGAAAGCTAAGCGTTCTTAAGGGAATATTCGATCGTTGACTTAAAAGATGATTTTTTTATCAATTTATTTATCTGCCCCGGATGTTATCCTGCTCTTTTCGCGATGCGGACATGCACTTTAGGGCATGCCCCCCAGGGAAAGGAACCCTTAACGGAACTATTCTCCCTGGAAGATGTTTCTTACTAACCATGTAATATAGCATAACTAGTTGGGCACTTGTCTGATAAAGCACTAATGACCCCTAAGCCTGGTCTCCATGCATGCCCCGGTTGTTTCTTAACCGAGAAGGTGTTAGGACACACTCCGGACTCTAGGGTCCCGAGGTTGAAGCGAAAAGGTCGGCAAAGACAAACGATCTACAATCCGGCTAGAAGGCATTTTACATGTCATTATAAAATACATTGTCAAATCGACTGACTGTATTCCTCCTCAATCCCGTCTAACAGGCTGTCTAATTTACTGATTCCGTTGGGAAAATTTAGCGCCAACTCTACTGGCCGTATACTAAACTCACAGGGATCTCCTTCCCATCGGGCCCCACAGGTCCGACCTCGGCCATGTGGTTGGGATCAACCTTCTTGTACTGCGTCTTCACCATGGCCCAGGCCTCCCTGGCACCTTGGCGGCAGGCCGAAATCTTCCATAAATGGAAGCGCTGCCGCACTCCTTGAAGCTTGTCCGCAAGCTCTCCAAGGCCCTCGGGTAGGGAGAGGGATGGCCATAAAGCCTGGACGACGCCACTCATTGCCTGCCAAACTCGTTCGAGCAGTTGCACCAGCTCGGGAAGTTGACCACCCATCGACGGGCATCTCCTCGCAGAGGCGACTGTGAGTATACCTACAGACATATTTTGTCAATTGACTTCCTCGTCGAACTCTTCTTTTCAAAGGAGTTCACTCAAGCACTTACTATAGATGCCGCGACGAAGCCGCTGATTCTCCTTAACGGAGCCAGACAGCTTTGCCCGAACACCTTTCAGTTCTTCCCCAAGCTGGGCGTGGGCATCCTGGAGCTTGTTCCTTTCCTGCTGCACTCTCGTCAGCACCCTCTCGCCGGCCTTCAGCTGGCGCAGTAGTTCTCGCCTGTCCGGATCCTGTCCGACAGCACCTGCAATGTCATTATTAGACTTGCCCGCACGCCGCACACCACTTATCTTTTCAAAAAAAATATATTGTGATACCAGGAGGGGTCCCTGCGTGTCCTCCTGCGGCAGCCTGTGCGGGCTCAAGTTGGGCCTTACACTCTTGCAACTCCTCAGACAGTTGGGTATTCTTCTTTGTAAGATCCTGCATTTCAAATGATCCTTAAATCAGTTAATATAACTACTTTAAGTCACGGGGGCTACTGGTATATACAACTATTAAAATCTCTTACCCGTATGTCTTTTACATACTGCTCCGTGGCTCTGGTCAAACCAACTTGAGCAGCACGGAGTTGCGCGTCCCCCTCGTTAAAGGCATTCAACGCCTCAGGGGAAAAGCACGCGTCACGAAAAACTGTTCGGCGGCGCCTGTGGTTCATGGCGCTCTCCACCTCAGACTTAGTGGCGGACAGTCTGTCGGCATCCTCCGTTGGACGAGTATCCGGCTCGCGCCTTGCGCTCGCCTCCCCCTCCAGACCAGGTGCTGGAGCCTGGCTGGTAGAGGCTGGGTTGGCAACCTCTACACCCGCAGTCCGGCGGGCACTTTTTCTCCTACAAAAGTCATGAGCATTCAAACGCTTCCTAGGAACGTTGCTCTAAATAACGAACCATGAGCTATACCTTTGCGACGACATTTCAATCCGCGCCGCGCTCCTCTTCCGCCTACTAGGCCGGACTGACCCTTGTTGGTCAGCTGCCGCGGGGTCGGCTTCCCGCCTTGAAGGCTCCTCCTTCAAAGCACCATCGTATACGGTGGTCAGAAATGAACAAGGGAGAAAACAATGGTGTCAGGACTTCGGTCACAATCACCTGGGAAGCCGGATATAGTCCGGGGTAGTCAGCCGTAATGGCGGCTAAAGCATTATCCTTGCTGAGCTGGTGGAACACCCCGTCGATCAGCTCCACCTTTATATCCGGGTCCTCTTCAGATGCCGGATCCTAGGATCTCTCTGGATCCTCGGGTTGCGGAGCCGGACTAAGCATGCCCTCCACAACCCGGCACAGCTCCTCTGTCGAAAGCATAATATAAGAAACTTAAACTTTGAAAGCATGGGTCGGGCACACAAAGTGTTCGCTTACCCAACGCCGAGGGTTATTCATGGAGAAACAATTCAACGGGCTCATCTGGAGGAAATCCTCCTTCTCCCCCTTGTACAGGACGGACAGGATCTTTGCCAGGTCTTCGGCCGATCCCGGCCCTTGGGGCCATGAAGGGTGGCATCATCCTCCCTGTTGAAATCCCACATAGGGTGGCCCCTTTATTGCAGTGGCTGCACGCCCCGCATAATGCATGTTGCCATGACTCCAATCATGGTCAACCCGGAATGGGCCAGTAACCTTATCCGGCCCATCAAATAATGGACGCTCTTGTCTTCCTCCAGTTGGGGGCTCCGTGGGTGCTAGCTAAGGCGTTTCTTCAAAGGAGCATTACTGAACTCCGGGAGGCCGATCCGAACAGGGTCCGGCAGCGGAAGGTCTTCTATGTAAAACCATTCTGAAGGCCAGTCTTCGGACGCCTTCTTAGGGGTTCCGGATAGATATCCGGTCCCGGCAATGCGCCATATTTCGGTACCGCCCACTTGATATATGGACCCCTCGTGAGAGCGGGGTACAAGGCAGAACAACCTCTTCCACAACACAAAATGGGGCTCGACGCCCAGAAATAGCTTGCAAAGAGCTACGTAACCCGCGATATGCAGGATAGAGGCGGGCGTGAGGTGATGGAGCTGGAGTCCGTAGAACTCCAGGAGCCCGCGGAGGAACGGATCTATAGGAAATCCGAGCCCCCTTATCAGATAGGGGACGAAGCATACCCGCTCCCCTTTGTTGGGACTTGGGGTAGCCTCCGCTTGCTTCCCGCCTTGGTAGGTGGCCAGCCCGACTCGAACCAGAACCATGAAGGTCGGAGGGAGATATCCCTCCGCCTGGAGCGTCACCAGCTCGTTGTGCGGGACAGAACATCTCCGCCAATCTCCTGGCAGAGGGCTGGGAGCGCAAGAGGAGGAGCCACGTCGACGGTCCATGATGGAATGGATTTTTGGTCAAAGGTGCTCCGATGAGTACTCGCGGAAGGAAGACAGTGTGATTTGGATCTGGATTCTTGCCTCTCTTATAGGCAGATTATTTGCGCAGCTAGGGGGTAAAACATAAAAGATACCCTGGCTTTTCGCATTCGTGCGATGCATGGAGGAAGGCCATTATTGGGCGTGGAAGCCAAGAAGCGCAACATTGATAAGGAAGCCAGACACTGTTCGGCAGATACATGGAACTTAAAGGAGAACCCGCCTTGCAACGCCGAAGACTACATACGCGCTGGACTTATCGTCATTGATGCCAGGTTCGGGGGCTACTAAGGGAGTCCTGGACTAGGGGGTGTCCGGACAGCTGGACTATCATCATCGGCCGGACTCCAAGACTATGAAGATACAAGATTGAAGACTCCGTCCCGTGTCCGGATAGGACTTTCCTTGGCGTGGAAGGCAAGCTTGGCAATACGGATATTTAGATCTCCTATCATTGTAACCGACTCTGTGTAACCCTAGCCCTCTCCGGTGTCTATATAAACCGGAGGGTTTTAGTCCGTAGGACAACAACCATTACAACGATCATACCATAGGCTAGCTTCTAGGGTTTAGCCTTCTTGATCTCGTGGTAGATCCACTCTTGTACTACCCATATCATCAATATCAATCAAGCAGGAGTAGGGTTTTACCTCCATCGAGAGGGCCCGAACCTGGGTAAAAACATCGTGTCCCTTGTCTCCTGTTACCATCCGCCTAGACGCATAGTTCGGGACCCCCTACCCGAGATCCGCCTGTTTTGACACCGACAACTAGTAGTATAGTGTATGCTTCTGGCAATCTGACACCAAATTAACTGTTGCACGTCCACCGCCTGAGTGAGGGAGAGCTTGCATTAGTCAAAAGTTACTCCTTGTCCTGTGAGCCACCGCACACAAGCTTCTCCCGTCCTGCAACCTTCTCCTTGTTTGGAAAGTTGATGGGACACAGCAAAGTAATGCTAGTCCATACTGCCTCCTCTCCGGTTAATATTGATTAATTTCAAAGGAGATAAATACACTGTCTGTCACTGTATATTTGTAATAATACGGTTAGTGGACTTCATAATACGCTCATTGCGCTTAATATATATATATTTTCCGGTGTTTATACGGTCACTAACTCACCCTGACTGAGTATGTGCATGCATGCACGTGTAGGTTGAGCACTTGAGCGTGACCGTGTGTGTTCCATCGTGTGCTCGGACATGCATGCATTAGGGCGTCGCGCGCGTTTTTGCATCCATGTGTACGTGTGACTATTGCATACACGTAGGGGGAGTATGTGTAGGGGCCACTAAGGAGTAGTCAAATCACACAGTAAGTTAGTCGGAAGAAGGAACCATCATTTCACTCTTCAATGACACGTATGCAATATAAAATGGTTGATATGGAGAGAAAAAGAAAACCACTATATATACACTAGAAGGAGCCTAAGCTACAAGCCTGCTTGCTTAGGTTGCTCTCTTCACAAGCATAGAATGACGGGCCTGATCCCGCAGCTGGGGGAGGGAACAATGTTCTGCGTAGACACGGTTGACATCGGCGAGTGAGAAAACCCACAGTCGGTGCGTCCCAACCGGGGGTCACCGCGGCATGGGCCGATGCCGCGTCCCAACCGCCCTTCTAGCTACAGCCCGACGTCCCTAGTAGTCCAGATTCCTTTTGGAGCCGGCTTGCTCCACAGCCGTAGCTCCATCTCCATGTCGATCTTTGTCTGCTTCTACCGGCTTCTACTTGTGATGAGTTTATGTCTCATGAACTAGTGCCAGTACTATTATTCTAATCACACTTCTTCAATATCTTTGCCATCAGCGATGCTCAGGTCGATTTTAGTGGAACTGCACAAAAGCATCGTATGATCCGAGGGTGCCAGCCGTCTTTCCTTGATGTGTTCTACGGCTAGGAAATTAAATCATGTTTAGGGTTTAGGGTTTAAGTCGTAGTGACCCCATAAGTAGTTTTTATTTCGTACACGCTCTCACAACTTTTTTCTTTAGTTGTGAAGTAAATATTGGCTATGATCTATGAATCATTGAAATGCATCAGCATGCGTGTTAGTTTTCCTTTGTATTTGATGGAATGTTGTAATGGGGCAACCTTGGAATAGGAATGAAAATGGAGTGGAAAGTTTTTGTTTTTCCGGAGAAAAATGGAAACGGAGAGAAACCAACGTTTCGTTTCGTTGGATCACGCCATCGAGCAAAACCAATGTTTAAATCATGTCTATTGTGTCTGTGTCTCACCCTCCTCCACAACTCAACCCCACACAATCGCTCGGCATGCCACTCACCGCAAACCGAGTATACAATAACTTCCCCGCCTGCTTGTCGATGGATCGCACCATGGAGTACTAGCACTACTGGAAGAGATTGACGACTTGGGGAAGGACAGCTAGCTGTAGCACGGACTCCCAAGAACTTTTTACATGCATGTTGTAGCCGGCTATTGCAATCTTTGAACACGGAGCAGCCGCTTGCACCCGGAAGCGGCACGGGTGACGCTCTCTCGGCTGGCGAGCCGCTTCAATGCCGGCGCCAGTGAGAGGTCGCGTCCGCTCTGGTCGGGCATGAATGCGGCACTGACCGTTTTGGGCGGGAAGCACGCGCGGGTGATGAAGAGGGTTCGGATTGGTCAGGACCGGCCGTGGCAGCGGTCCGGACTTCCGCAAACAAGAGTTGATGTACGTTAATATTGCTGCGTATATAATTAACAACGTAAATAATGTGCCAGTTGGACAAATATGATTGGAGATGGAGATGGAAATGGAGTTTTACGTAAACAGGGATATGCATGTCTATGTCTATGTGTGTGTGCGCGACGACTCTCACGACCTGGAAGCGGGGGCGTGTTTTTGATCGAATTTTCTTTCTTGGTACGTTAAAAAATCAGTTTGTCTAATTCACGTCTAGATGTTATTTAAGGATATCACATCTAAGCTCCCAAAAGTATATAATGTATCAACAAGAAACAAAAAAAAACTAGGACAAAAAAATAGACCACAAACAGAGTGGACATCAACTTAGATGTGACATAACTATGTCACATCTAGATGTGTCCTAGACAGACCCTTAAAAAATTGTCCGCCAGTTTTCGTTTCTTTTTTCCAGGAACGTGCGTATTCTATTTAAAACCACTGCTATGGAGAGATTTTTTACTCCATTATAGCCTCTTGTTTGATAGAGTTTCTCGCGTCTCGCTCTCTCACCCTCTCCATATCAAAACAAGATGACAGTGTCCACTCTATCTCTCTCCTCACCGGTGGTCACAGATCCGGTCGATCCCGTCCGCTGCGGGAGGTGAGGAGGTGCAGCGTTGACGTTGTCGCCGTCGGCAACGGAGGAAGCTGATGTGCACCGTCCTCTTGGAGCCGGCGCTGACGCGGACGAAGATCCTCCGCGCCCTTGTTCGCTGCCGTCGTGTGGGCAGATCTCGCCCGCCCGCCTAAACGACATCTCGCCCACCTGAGGTATAACTTCTTGTACTGGTCCAGCTCCCCAGGTCACTGCGTGCGGGTTTTATTTTATGCAACTACTCCCATGCTCCACCTGTATAGTAGCTAGGGTTCGTCGGCTGGTCCAACATCACCTACTAGTACTATTATAGAGGAAATGCCACTCGAAAAATTGTCTGGATTTATGCCTCGGTGGAGGTATACATGTTGTTTCGACAAAAAGTAGTCATTGTCCATATGGTGGTAGTACTATCACTGGTTAAATGAAGAAATGGTTTTTTTTCTGGGGTATCCTGGTTTAGTTCCCCTCAAGATAATTGTGATGCTTCTGTTTGTTGGTGTACTTTTCATTAGTTCTTATTGACAATTGAGATGTCTTCGCTAATCTTGTAAAACAAAGTAACAACACTATATCCCTTTTTTATATTTTTGGAAACAGCGATGCGTATCTCCATACCCGGGCATGTCTTCCTTAATTTTAGTGGAACTGCACAAAATTGGATGGCCATTGTTGTTCCACCTCACTATCCTCTACCACGTGGTTCTTCCTTCCTCGAGCTTGATTACTGAGAAGAAACAGACCACAGTGAGGATTTGTCGAACTTCATAGGTGCCTCACCCAATCTTGATGCCAAATGGATGATGCATCACCATGATGACCTATCGATGCTCATGGTTGCGCCTCATGGTTGTGTCGGCTGGTGAAGCTGATCGATTTTTAATGAAAAACAAGCTGTCTTCCATTAGTGCTCTTTGCTTGTTATGCACAAAGATGATATCCTTCGTCAGTTCACCTTGGTTGCGTTGGAGACGCAGTCGTCTTTCACGTTGGTGCAATTTTATCACACAATTGGCTATGAACCAAATGTTTCCTCGAAGAAGGATCGACGTTGTACTAAGAGCATAAGTTTTGTATTGATTTCTAAGCCTTCTCACAACTTTGTCTCCAGCTCCCCTGTAATTTTATTTGTCCAGCTATTAACTTTGATTTAAAAAATGGTGTGGACTAAAAACCCGGATGGACGTAGTAGCCCTACATTTTTATTTATTCCGCATATTATATTTGACTGAAGTTAAACTTTGTAATACTCTCAAACCTTTCCGATAATTGAAATTAAAATTCTTTATTTGTACACACTCTCGCACATTTCCGATAATTTGGCGCATGTGTGGTTGTTCACTTAAGGGAGGGTAGTGTACCGCACGTGAAGGACAGTAAGTGCGACCAGGACGCGTGGGCGTGGATCGTTAGTTCATCAGAAGTAGTACTCCCTCCGTCTTGGTGTGTAGTAAGTCATCTTACGAAACCAAATAATTACAAAACAATTAGGTGCGGTGCATTAACTTCTACCTCGTTTTTTGTTTCTTGACATTTTAACCCATAAGAGATAAAGGGTGTGCATGCTTTTAATGACTTGAGACTATCAAACACGACATGCAGTGGTTAGTTCATTGCATGCAATACTATTAATTATTCTCGATTTCCCCTACTCCTTGGTCACGGTGCACAGCCTAAGATGACTTACTCACCTTGACGGAGGGAGTAGTAGTTTTCCTTACTGTACGTTAAATAAAGAGTTTTGTTTCGTACTTACACAATTTAAAACGATTGTTATGGAGAGAATAAGAAAACCACTCCACTATATATTAGTCGTATACATGAGAGTACTATATGGACGCAGCTTCATTGACTTAGTGCACCTGCCTTTGGGTTTATGACAAGTGGGCCTAAAATGTGGCTGGCTCACCTGTCATACAGCCAAAAGCAGGTGCAGTGAAGGCACCAGAGCTCAGTCTGTACTACAGTAGTATATATATATATGATGGAGCCTCAGTGCTTGTTCGCTAGGGTTTGAACTCTCCACACTCTTGTCACGCCCAATATGTGACCCTATCCAAAAGGAACTCGAAGGTCCCACCAAGGATAGACCCGCATATTGGAACGCTTTTGCAAGGTGGATATCATTACATCAACATTACATAATAGATGGGGATACATACATAAGGCATACAATGCCACATGAATACAACATTACAACATACAAGAACAACATCCGACTACGGATGAATCATAAACAGAAACTCAAACAATATCCACCCTGCTAGCCCAGGCTGCCGACCTAGAACCTATCCCCTGATCGAAGAAGAAGCAGAAGAAGAACTCAACACAAGCAAGCATCGCTCTCGCGTCATGATCATCGCATAACCTGTACCTGCAATTGTTGTTGTAGTAATCTATGAGCCACGAGGACTCAGCAATCCCATTACCATGGGTATCAAGACTAGCAAAACCAAATGGGAAAGGAAGGGGTAAAGTGGTGAGGCTGCAGCAGCGACTAAGCATGATATGGTGGCTAACATATGCAAATAAGAGCGAGAAGAGAACAAGCGGAACGGTCGTGAAGCTAGCAATGATCAAGAGGTGATCCTGAACACCTACATACGTTAAACATAAAACAGAAACCGTGTTCACTTCCCGGACTCCGCCGAGAAGAGACCATCACGGCTACACACGCGGTTGATGCGTTTTAATTCGGATCTGGTGTCAAGTTATCTACAACCGGACATTAACAAATTCCCATCTGCCACATAACCGCGGGCACGACTCTCGAAAGTTTATACCCTGCAGGGGTGTCCCAACTTAGCCCATGACAAGCTCTCGCGATCAACGAAGGAATAGACCTTCTCCCAGGAAGACCCGATCAGTCTCGGAATCCCGGTTTACAAGACATTTCGACAATGGTAAAACAAGACCAGCAAAGCCGCCCGATGCGCTGACAATCCCGATAGGAGCTGCACATATCTCGTTCTCAGGGCAACACCGGATAAGTCAAGCTACGAGTAAAACCAGCCTTCGAGTTGCCCCGTGGTGGCCCCGCAGGTTGCTCATTTCGGACCAACACTTAGACAAGCACTGGCCCGGGGGGGCTAAAATAAAGATGACCCTTGGTTTAATTACTACCAAGGGAAAGATAGGTAGTGGTGAGTCAAATGGTAAAACCAAGGTTGGGCCTTGCTGGAAAAGTTTTATTCAAAGCGAACTGTCAGGGGGGGTCCCATAAATCACCCGACCGCGTTAGGAACGCAAAATCCGGGAACATAACGCCGGTATGACGGAAACTAGGGCGGCAAGAGTGGAACAAAACACCAGGCATAAGGCCGAGCCTTCCACCCTTTACCAAATATATAGATGCATTAATAATATAAGAGATATTGTGATATCCCAACATAAAACCCTGTCCACCATGGAGAAATCTTCAACTTCACCTGCAACTAGCAACGCTATAAGAGGAGCTGAGCAAAAGCGGTAACATAGCCAAACAACGGTTTGCTAGGAATGGTGTCAAAGGTTAGAGGTTCATGGCAATATGGGATGTCTTGATAAACAGGTAATAGGTAGCGCAGCATAGCGATAGAACGAAGCAGCTAGCATAGCAATGATAGTAGTGAGATCCAGTGTAGCGGTCATCTTGCCTGAAATCCCGCAAGGAAGAAGAACGATTCCATGAAGAGGATGAGGCCACGAAGACGAACCACACGAAGACGAACGCATCCTCACGATCGCAACGAAACGGGAACTATCGAGAAGAAGCACACAACATGGTAAACACACCACACATGAACAAGGCATGATGCACAACAAGCATGATGCATGACAAAGCTATATGAGGCTACTCATGGCAAGAGATGATGCAAACAAGAACAACACATCAAGGCAAGTTTAAATGAGGCCGGAAACAACATATAACAATTCCAGTAAGTCCTCATATGCAAATTTCGAAATTGGTCCAGAACTGAATAAACATTATGTTCAAGTTGTTAAACAGTAACTTAAATATCACCAAGATGATCTACACGACATTCTAGTCAAGTTACATATAAAGTTCATTAGATTCGGAGCTACGACCTAGAAGATATGAGCAAAACAAGTTCAACATGGCATTGATGCAAAATGCACCCAAACATCAAGCAAACACACCAAAACAAGGATGCAACATGATAATATGGAACTACATGCAAAAACAAGCAAGTTTCATATAGATCACACTCAAAACGGAGCAACGGTGCAACACATCCACTATACAAGTCATAGCAACAATCTGTCCATAACAGCAACAAGACATATTGCAAGCATCAAAACAACATGCTACGGCACCCCAACATAATACCAAAAGGCATGGGCATGAAGCACTGGTAAAGCATAACAAAACAGGAACACTAAGCTATCTCCAGAAACAACTAGAACATGCTCAAAAAGACATGGAGATATTGCAAATAATAACAGTTTACGACTTTAGCAGAAATAACATCAGGTTGCAATGTTTAGAGCTATCAAACAACATGTTACAGGAACTTATCATGGCAAACAAAGGCATGGCATTAATCTACTAAATGCATAGAACAACAAACCCTTACTGACCATGAGCCAAAAAGGCACAGAAAATATGATGGCACCCATGTAAACATGGCAAGTTATATTACAGATTCATACATGGCAGGAACAACAATAAGTAGGCATGTTCATGAGCTTGAACCACTCACCACAGAGCAATACATGGCATGGCAAGGCAACCAACAGTAAGAAGACATGTTTATGAAGCTAAGCATGGCAAGAGCAAGTTCATAGGGTACATGGATCACTAGCAAAACACATGGGAACAAGTGAACTTAATGTTAACAGGCTGACATCAACATTATCAAGCAACTTTGGAGCACGATATTAACATGTTCCAGCAGGCTATAATTGCAACCAAGGGCATGAATGGATAGAGCATGACATGTAGATCAAAACATGTTTATAGGACATCTCCAGATTATGCATAGAATGATTACTAGAAGCATGTTAACATAGCAACAAAATATAACAGAATCTGTCAGGAAAACAGCTTGAGCAACTACCCTACTTAGCAAGCTTGATACACTCAGCACACAACTCACAAAAATACATGGTTGGCACCCCTGGAAAGATGGCATGGCATAGATCAACATACATGTAGACATCAACCTCATAGGATGCACACAACAATCATGGCAAAAATGATAAATGAGCAAGTTATAACAGTTTCAGCAGATTAACATCAACATGCACTCTTCCAATAGCATTTCGGGCATCAAGATGAGCTCAAATGAAAACAATGCAATGGAATGAAATGAAGTACTCGTCGAGGCGAACAATTTGACATATTATACGCATGAAACGGAGCTACGGATGCAGAGATGTGATGCGATGAACATGGCATGTTTATGTATGAAAACAAGGACTTGGGCGTTTTCGAGGTGGGGAAAAGTCAACCTCGCGGGTCTCGCCGGAGTTCGAGGCGCCGGCGGCCGGAGTGGACGGGGAAGGACCTCGGGGACGCGGGAGGTCGCCGGGGACGGAGGAGGAGGCCGAGGAGGTCCGGGGCGGACGGATCCGGCGCCCCTTGCCCGGATCTTGCCGGGGAAGAAGACGCCGAGGCGGAGGAGGCCGAGCTCGGGCGAAGCTCAGCGAAGGGCGCTGGCCGGCGGCGGGAGGCGCGGGTGGCGCGAGCCTGCGCGGCGGCGAGGGCGTTCCCCCCTCCGCCGCGGGTCCGACGGGAGGTTTCGGGCGGCGCCGGAGCTCGGGAGGCGACGACGCCGACGGAGCGGCGGCGGAAGGCCGGGCGGCGAGGTCGGCGGGCGGGCGGCGGCACCTGGCGGGCGGCGTGGTAGCGGATTGGCCCGCTGCCCCCAGATGGGCTCAGCGGGCCGGCGGCGCGTGGGACGGCGGCGACAGGACAGGTGTCGGGCGCTGATTGGTCGAGTGGCGGTGGCGGACGCGTCCGGTTGGGTCCGAACATGTCCGCCGCGGCGCGGAGGAGAAAATTAGGGTTTGGACTGCGGGATTTCGGGGAGGAAGACATATTTATAGGTAGAGGGAGCTAGGAGAGTCCAAATGAGGAGCGGTTTTCGGCCACGCGATCGTGATCGAACGGCCGAGAGCATGGAGGGGAGTTAGGTGGGTTTTGGGCCACTTTGGAAGGGGTGTTGGGCTGCAAACAAAAGAGGCCTTTGTGGTTACCCGGTTAACCGTTGGAGTATCAAACGACCTCCAAATGGCACTAAACTTGACAGCGGTTCACGGTGATATACCAAGGCCGCTTGGTAAACCTCGGGCCATTCCGAGAAAGTTTAACACCCGCACAAGAGAAGAGGCAAAAAGGGGACGCCGGATGACATCGGAGCGCCGGATTGCAAAACGGACAACGGGGAAAATGCTCGGATGCATCAGACGAACATGTATGCAAAATGAGATGCACATGATGACATGATATCAAATGCATATGATGACATGGCAAAGTGCAACACGCAAGCAAATGACATGGCAACGCCGATTTAATGATGGCGGACACACGGCGCGATCAAACCGGGCGTATAACTCTCTCCGTGACTACATATATGTATACACGCTGGAGGCTCAGCGTTCATTTGCTAGGGTTTGCTATATTCACAGTCTCTCACCCTCTCTTCACCAGATCTAAACAAGACTACGTTTTGGCCTCTTGTCTCTCTCTCTCCCCCCTCAAAGCTGGTGAAGGAGGCATCTGTATCCCATCGCACCAGGAAGGGGAGGAGGTGCAGCGTGCACTCTATCGCCTTCGGCGAGGGAGGCAATCCACTGCCGGCTGCGCTGTTCTCTTTCACCCAGCGCCTGTGCGGGAGGGCCACCGACCCCTTCTTCCTCGCTGCCGTACGTAGTGTGGGTGGATCCAGCCTCCCGCCGCACGCCTTGCCACATCCCGACGACCCTAAGGTATAAGTTTCTTTGAAACTGTCATTGCTCTAGCTGCATGTGGATCTTTTTTGATCTGTAGTCGAATCTAGGTCTTGGTTGGGCTGGAGCAAGAATCTAGGACATGGTTCAATGAGGAAAGGAGGGACAGAAAGTAGTATAGACTGGCTATCCATCCGCTTTGTTGGTCGAAAAGGGAAAAAGGGGGTAACCCATTACACACATTTGTAAGGAACTGATATCTTTGTTGAAAAGGGAAAGAAACTGGGGGGTTGGGTAGTTTGTGCAGGACTATATTTGCTGCCCTCACATAGGAAAAAGGTTCAAAGAGAACAAATATGGGACCAACGCATATATGCTGCTTGGCTACATACTCTGGATCACCCATTTATATGTGTGGACGCACATGTTGCTGGCATGTCCCATACAACTATTTTGCTGTTGTTAATCCAAGAATGCCACCGGAAAATTGAAGCAATGCCACTGTTAAAAGTAAATTACATTTTTTAACGAATGTTGTTTCAAGAGAATGTCTTTGTTAATATGAATCAATGCAACTGTTTTAGAAATGCTACTATCCTACTTTGTTTTCCATCCAAGATAAGTTAGATGCTTCTTTATGTCGGCGTTTGTTTCATCCTCCTTTATCGGCAAGTAATTGTTTCCTTTTTTGCCTCTGTTAAAACAGGGGTATTGATTCAACTTGTTGCTATTGCGACATTTTGCTTCGCTACTTGAAACACTTATGTTTTAAGAGTGTTTTGTGCGGTTCAACTTGAATGTCACACCGGTGACTTTGCTTAATTTTGGTGGAACTACACAAAAGGAGATCGAGATTTGTTTCCAGTCTTCGTGGCGAGTTGTTTCAAATCTTGGTCTCATCCACATGATGTGCAGTGTGCTTTGAGATGTTGTGCTACTTGTTTTGGTATTGTTTTAAATAAATGTTGAATTGAAGCTATTGTATTGTTGTCTTCTCCCATTAAGTAGTGAACAAAAATGGGACCAACCCAGACATGATGCTTGTTGCTTTGTTACAACAAATTCAGCATCACCCCTTTATAAGCCAAGAATTGATGCCACTCGTAATTAACTATCAAACTTATTTCAAAACTTCAACACTTGTTAGGGATTGGCGGGATTACCATTTTTGTGGCCACATGTTTCATCCTCCTTTATTAGCCAGTAATTGATTCCTTTTTTGCCTCTGTTTAAACAGGGATATCTATTCAACTTGTTGCTATTGCGACATTTTGCTTTGCTACACGAAAAACTTTGCTTGATTTCAGTGCAACTGCACAAAACGAGATTGGATTTCCTATTCGTGTTGGCAGATTCGTATTTTATCCTGGTCTTCTCATGAAAGGTCAGTACATGCCTTCATCCACATGATTGTGCAGTGTGCTTTGAGATGTTGTGCTACTTGTATTGGTACTATTTTAAATAAATGTTGAATTGAAGCTATTATATTGCTGTCTTTTCCCATTAAGTAGTGAATGAAAATGGGACCAACCTAGACATGATGCTTGTTGCTTTGTTACAACAAACTCTGCATCACCCCCTTTATAAGTAGATGGAAGCACATATTGTTGTTGTGCCCACTCTCCCCTAGAACTGTTTATGCTTTTCGTTAATCTAATGCCGCTGGTAAAATTAAGCAATGCCACTCTCAGAATTAATTAACTACTGAATCTTAGTTCAAAACTGCAACACTTGTTAGGACTGGTACTATCCTACTTTGTAGTTCTTTGTACATGTTTAACCAAGGTATTGTTAAGATAATGTCTCTGTTAAAATGAATCAGTTGCATTGTTTTAGGAATGGTACTTTTCTCCTTTGTCGTTCTTTATACATGTTGAAACAAGGAATTGTTAAGATAATGTCTTAGTCAATATGAATGAATCACACTGATGGAGAATTGCTACTCTCCTGCTTTGTTTCCCATTAAGATAAAGTAGATCAGTAGATGCTTTTCTTCTGGGAGTACAAGTCATCAACCGTTATCTCTCAGTAATTGTTTCCTTTATACCTATTGTTGCTTACAGGGATATCAAAATTAAAGGTCGGTTTTATTCTGACTTCGATTTTAGTTGAACAGCACAAAAGGAGCCAATGTGTCCGAGGCAAACTGCTGCATTACGGGGTCCAGTTGGTCGTTCCACTTTGTAGAAAGAAGCAGTCACTGTTTGCACTACATTATAGAAGGAATGACCGAGAAGCTTTACAAAGTATTATTCGACATTGGTGACATGACTAGGCTGCAGAGAGCATTGGCAATTTAACAACACGTGGAGTGCACTAGGCAAAAAGTGCCCAAACAAGTACAAGCAGCTACGACAGGACTCCACGATCATAGGCATTACATATTTTGAATGGGAAAAGCTTGTCAAAGTTTAATCATTGATGTTAGCAAGAAGACGTTAGTTTAATATATTGGAATTGGAAAACCTTGTCAAAATTTGCTCATTGATGTTAGCCAGAAGACATGCATTTGATATTTTTGAGTGGGACGCCCTTGCTATGAGCAGCATTGATTGTTTTATCCTATTCATGTGTTCAGTTTAGAAGTAAATAGTTACTCTATTGAGATATTCCTGTATTAAGAGTTTGTTCTGAATATTGTGTATGTAATGACAGGCCTTGTGTTTGATTGCAAAGTTGAGCTTGGAATGTTGTGGCATGTGGCATCACGAGGTGTTCACCGTGACTCCTGAGAGTAATGCTTCGTATTGTTTTGCATGTCGATCTAATGCCAGTGATTTGCTTGTTAAGAAGATCATCCTCTTATGTTGTTTCCGTGCTTAAGAAGTTCATCGTCTTATGTTTCATTCATAGCCTATACGACAAGTCGGGTAGGTTAGACGTGAAAGCATATGATCTTCCGACCAACTCATGATATTAGGCCGTGATTGGATCGTTGTTTGCCAACCAAAACCACTTGTAAAACTGACGCATGTAAATTAAAGCAGATGGTCTCAGGCGAAGCGCTTGGTTGGTCGATTTCGTCTAGTAAAATATCGGAAGTACTTCACACACGATAAAAACGTTGAACGACACTCGGACGATTGCTAATCCAGCCGTTAGCTGCTATTTCAGCCTTGCCCATGGATGGCATGATACACACGTTGTGCATGTATTGTTTGGTAATGTCGTCCATATAGCAGTGCTCGTAAAATATACACTGGTCTCTCAAATTACACGCGTAACCCGCCGGTTTTACTTACAGACCTTGGGCCCTCGGTTTCATTACGCCTGTATTTTACGCGTTCTTTCCGATGACGAGTAAATTACACTTGTATGTTAATACAGGTTTGAAATAAACCAGAGCTCCCAAGCCGCCTTACCGCTTCATGTCCTCTCGCCAAGGTGCTCATAGGTGTCGATGATCCCGGCTTCTGAATGAGCAACGGTGCAGATCGTACCATCCGTAGGGCCCGCGAGGCCCTCTCCGTCGTCCTTTGAGTTGTTGCACTCGCCGTGGCGCCGAGCATTGTTAACATCGTCAACGAACATGATGATTTAGGAGATGACTTCATTTTGACTGGATGACACTAGGGACCCACTAGGGCCATAGCCGTACGTACGCAAGTGCCACCTTATTATGTACAACTATATTTTTTTGCTTCCTCCTGGTTTCCTGACATCACGGTCCCACACCATTGACAACCTATGTAGTCAATATAAACGAGAGAATTGCACAAGGTGCGTCCGACAGCTGGGACCAAGCAGCTCGAGCAGTATTTGTGTTTTTGAGGCGTGAGCACTGCAGAGTTTTTCTTGGCGATGATTTCGCTTTTGTTCGTGAGGAGAGCAGGTATTAATCGGGCGAAGTTGTGGCCTGTCTAGCCCGTGCCGATATCCAGCCCGTAAACTAATTTTTCAAGATGAAAATGGCTAGCCCAGCTATACGCTTTTTTGAGGAATACCCTGCAAGGTCAACTTGTTATTCTCCGCTCACTGGCTGCAAATCTTTCCTAGGAGGGATGCATTAGGCTTAGCAGAAAATGGGCTTTAAAAATAATAAATGGGATGTAATTGTAAAAACTGGGCAAGAATTATAAAAAATGCACCAAACACGTAAATTAGTTTATAAAATATTATTTATGGATTTTGAAAATCTTAAATTTTCATTATTGCGTGCACAATGTTTCTATGGATTTTTACGTAATACAAATTTATATTTAATATGACTAGAAATTTTGGGAAAAAAATATTTCGGATCCCATCAAAATGTGGGAAATTTTATTGAATTCTGTCTTCAACGGTTGGTTGAAATTATTAATCGTTGTCCTAGCTAGAAAATGGGATGTACTTTTAACA
Organism: Aegilops speltoides; assembly: GCA_021437245.1. Classification (NCBI taxonomy): domain Eukaryota; kingdom Viridiplantae; phylum Streptophyta; class Magnoliopsida; order Poales; family Poaceae; genus Aegilops; species Aegilops speltoides. Next base: position 131,928,471 of record CM038145.1, on the reverse strand, counting down.
AACTTTAATGGGCTATAGTAAATTCGATTAGAATTCAAAAATGGGCTGTACATTCTTACAAATCGCAAATGGGCTATAAGTTCTCTGCCACACACTTGTGGGCCTACTAAGTTAACGCGTCCCCTAAAAAAATAACTTGACGCATATGCAAGGCTTTGTCAACTAATTATAGTCAACACACGATTCTAGCAGCAGTGGCCTTTGGATCTCTATCCAATGGATGTCGTGCTTCTTCTTCAATCTAGGATATTCTTAGCTTCGGTCGCACCGTTTCGGAGGCTGACCTGTGGGCCTACTAAGTTGGAGCGTACCAAGGGCTTTGTTAACTTGGTCAATATAAACGATTCTAGCATCAGTGACCATATGATGTCCATCCAACGGCCGTAGTGCTTCTTCAACCTCTGCTCTTCTTGCTCCAATCGCCAAAAGCAGCGCCGGTCGTGCCGCCTGCTCCTGCCTACCGTGGTCGGCTGTGCTGCCATGAAAGCCTCACCGCCCCCATACTACTCCCACCGCTGGCCAGGCCATCCCTCCACTCACCCACACCCCCTGTTATTCTGTGGCGACGGCAGCCTCACATCGCAGCCAACCGGTGAACCTCAGACTCCTCTCCGCTGGATTCCGCCATCGCATCTTCCCTGCTCCACATCGCCCCTTCCTAGGCCTCATTGCCGCCCATCGCCCCGGTGCTCTTTGCGGCGGCGTGGTCAACGTGGTCAATGACCGACTTCCATCGGAAGAGTACAGTACGTGGAGAGGCTGATAGCTGGATACACGGCGGCCGCAAAGAAGTGCCTCCTTATTACGCGCAAAATAGTTATTCCTCCACCTGACAGCAGGGACCACCGGACGGTCACCGTATTTTGTGAAAAAACGTTCCCCCCGCTGTCAGCTCGGACCCACCGGAAGTGCCTCCTTATTACGCACAAAAAAAATGAATACTCCCCCTGCTAGCTGGGACCCACCTTGGTGGGAGACTGACTTGTGGGCCTACTAAGTTGACGGGAACGGAAGGCTTTGTCAACTTAGTCAATATGAATGATTCTAGCTCCAGTGACCGTACGATGTCCATCCAACGCCCGTAGTGCTTCTTCAACCTCTGGTCTTCTTTCTCCAGCCGCCCAAAGCAGCACCGGTCGTGCCGCCTGCTCTTGCCTCCCGTGGCCGTCTATGCTGCCGTGGAGGCCTCACCGCCCCCTACTATTCCCACCGCTGGCTAGGCCCTGTGGCGACGGCAGCCTCACACTGCAGCCGAATGAGTGAACCCTCATACTCCTCTCTCGCGGCAACCATCGCGCGTTTTCCCGGCTCCCGCCGCCCCTTCCTAGGTTTCATTGCCGCCCACCGCCTGGTGCTCTCAGCGTGGCGTGGACAACGTGGTCAAGGAATGGCTTCCATCAGACGTGGACTGCACATGTAGAGGCTGACAGCTGGGTCCATGGTCGCAGCAAGGAAGTGCCTCCTTATTACGCGGAAATAATGATACCTCCACCTGACAGCAGGGACCCACCAGACGGGCCACTGTATTTCGCGAAAAATGCGTTTCCCCCCTGACTGTTGGGACCCACCAGCTACATCTTCGCACGCAAGGAAGTGCATCCAAAAAAACGATTCGCCCCCCTGACTGCTGGGACCCACCAGCTACATCTTCGCACGCAAGGAAGTGCCTGACAGTTGGGACCCACCTGGTCGAAGCATACGTAGCATTGTCATTCTGGTCACGAATGTGTATGTAAATATATACTGGTCGATGTAGAGGCGCGCACATGTCGTAGTAGAGGCGCGTACGTGTCGTAGTAGAGGCGCACACGTAGCATGTACACGTACGTATAGCGGCTGGTGTGCAAGAAAGAAAATACGGCCACGTATGTGTGCATATGGGCGGGGTCTCGAACGCCTACTCGCGCATACATACGGCCAGGGCTCGTGTACATGGCTGGGTCGGAACCGAGAAACAGCGTGGCCGTCGTGTTCATGGGGAGCCAACCGGCTGGGTCAGAATGGAATGCATCGTCGTGTTCATCTGGAGGGCTTGGACGGAACAGGCGATGGAAATGAGGCCTGGTGTACCGCAGAACGAAGGAAACGGCCTTATGTTCAACCGGCCACGTTCGAAACGGGATCCTGTTCATTGGGAGGGGTCTGGCGTACCGAAAAACGGAGGAAACGGACCTCCTACAGTCGAAATGGGGATCCTGTTGATCGTGAGGGGTGTGGCATATCGCAAAACAGACGAAACAGACTTGTGTTGGAGCGCTACGGTCGAAACGGGGGTCCTGTTGAACGGGAGGGGTGTGGCGTACCGCAAAATGGACGAAACAGACTTGTGTTGGAGCGCTACGATCGAAACGAGGGTCCTTTTCATCGGGAGGGGTGTGGCGTACCACAAAACGGGACTTCACAGGATACTGTTCATCTCCACCATCGACCTCCTCCAGCCTCCACGGGCTACCGTCGACCTCCTCCAGCCTCCACGGGCTCCTGTTCATCCAGCCTCCACCGCGGCGCTTACTCCACCGCCATCGCTCAACCACCCTCCATGGGCACCCTCCACCGCTCATCGCTCATCCAGCCTCCACGGGTCATCCTGCTCATCCAGCCCTCCACACCATGGGGTCATGTTCATCAAGAGGCAACGCCACCACTCACTATTGATCCAACCCCCCGCAATGCTCTTTGTCGCTCATCCAATCGATCGGCTTCATTAGCAGCAGAGCGGCGAATCGCCGATCGGCTTCGCTAACATCCATCAATTGATCGCCGGGTTCAAGAACCCATAGCTCGCAGGTAATCGCCGGGTTCGATTAGAGCCCAATGCCTCGCGCCGGGTTCGATTAGAGTTAACGCCGCACACACACGCGTATGTGTACGAGAGAAACGTGCATCACTCGGCCCCCGACCACCCACCATAACCGGGAACTCCCCGAAATTTTCCTCGCCCTCGCTTCTACCACGGTTTTTTCCGTCATGGGCGGCCCAAAGAATGTCATGCAGCTGCGTCTCCGGCCCGCCCAAGACGAAAAGCCCATTTTCTGTCATGATTTTTTTTCATAGAAGTAGTAGCCCACCACATCTATGATGACACCGGGTTTTGTCACAATTATCGTCATAGAAGTGTCATATGTATGACAGAAAAAAAATTCGTTCGGCCCAAAATGTCACGGATGTGTCTTTTTTTTGTAGTGCATGCGCCTCGAGAAGCAGAGGGACTTCGGTGGTGTTTAGGTGTCCTCTGCATGGGCATGTCCATTTCCTGGTGCAACATGACCGTTGGATCAAACTCAGATGGTGCAGATTAGTCACTGTAGCACAAAGCGTTTGGATGTGTTTGGTTGCATTCTCATCTCAATATAGTTGCTCCCTCTTCGTGTATGCTCATCTCAGCACCCCTCTTCATGCATGCTCCTAGTGTATTTGTGTTAACCTACCTGTGTGGACTCATGCACCCTTCATGCACTCTACCAAACACCCAAAAGTGGGTCAATAAGGGAACTTTTGCTCCCATCCCACGCATCCTTCATAGACCCTGCCTAACATTGATTCATGCATCATATGGTACATGTTCTAGGGAGTACTATAGCACCGTACTCTCTGTGCGATGTAGACCTAGTTCTGCTAACATTGATCTCACCGTTCATTCTCGACCAGACAGACAAAAAAGGGGTATGTTACATTAGTGTTCATATAGTTGACATGTGAACAACATCATTTGTTATCATCATATCTTACTACAATAGCAACAAGATTATATAGTACTGACATATGAACCACTACACATGCCTAGTAGTAGGAGTACTATGTAAGTTCAAGTTGTTGCCGTGTTTCGCACTCCACCGTTGTAAGAGTGGAAACGCTTGCTGTAATCATTTGTTTTCTTCATAAACAGTGGACACGCTCACCATGCAGATCCTCCTCGATGGCCGTCGGGAAACTTGCTACTCAGTTTCGCCAACGTGTGGGATAGCCAACATTGGGGCCCACTTGCCATGCACTAAATTACTAAATAGTAGAGTGCAAAACTGCATGGTAGACTACCCCAGTCGAAGCACCACAGTAATGCCCAATGAGTTGTCAAATAACAAAACCCCCACCTTTCTGGCAGTAAGTTGGATAGACGAGGCAACCATCATTTCACTCTTCTCCCTCAGCTTCCTCTCTTGAAGAAAACCCCAACTCGCTTATCCCTGATCATGTTCCTCATTTCTTCGACAAAACCCCAATGTTCTTCTGCCATTGTTCTTCTCTCCAAAAGTAGGAAGCTTAGAGCATTAATGTTGTTGATTCTGTCAAAGGCCCAGTCTTGCAACCCCGAGACTGATCCAATAACTCCCTCTCTGTTCTTCTTTTGGGTTTGTTATTATGGTTTCTTTTCTTTTATTTCTATTTGACAATTTTTTGATGGACCTTGGAGCACCGACCGAAATGATGTCTATGGCTCTGTCCAAAATCGTCGAGGCTCAGGGTATGAAAAAGCGCAAAATCGTTGATGGACCTTGGAGCTTGGACTCTTCTTTTTGATGGACCTTGGAGCTCCAAAATCGTTGATGGACCTTGGAGCACCAACTCATCTTATATTTCTGAACGGAGGTAGTAATAAAATATTTGGTCTCTGTTTGAATTACAACCAGGTCCGCAGTGGAGATGAAGTTCTCAAAGTCATGCCGTGTGAACTAGAAGATCTGAGGATGAGTTGTACTAATAAACTATCCAGCTGATGTGTTTGTCACGCCCAAGATGCGACCATATCCTAAAGGAACTCGAAGGTCCCACCAAGGATAGAAGCGCATCTTGAAGACGCTTTTGCAAGGTGGATATCATTACATCAACATTACATAATAGATGGGGATACATACAAAAGGCACACAATGCCACACGAATACTACATCATCTTACATAAGAGCACCATCCGACTACGGATGAATCACAAATGTAAACTCAAACGACATCCACCTCGCTAGCCCAGCTGCCGACCGAACCTATCCCCGATCAAAGAAGAAGCGTAAGAAGAATCTCCAAAACAAGCAAGCATCGCTCGCGTCATGATCATCGTGATAACCTGTACCGCGATCGTTGTTGTAGTAATCTATGAGCCACAAGGACTCAGCAATCCCATTACCATGGGTATCAAGACTAGCAAAGCTTAATGGGAAAGGAAGGGGTAAAGTGGTGAGGTTGCAGCAGTGACTAAGCATGATATGGTGTCTAACATAGGCAAATGAGAGCGAGAAGAGAAACAAAGGAATGGTCGTGAAGCTAGCAATGATCAAGAAGTGATCCTGAACTCCTACTTACGTCAAACATAACCCAAAGACCGTGTTCACTTCCCGGACTCCGCCGAGAAGAGACCATCACGGCTACACACGCGGTCGATGCGTTTTAATTCGGATCTGGTGTCAAGTAGTCTACAACCGGACATTAACAAATTCCCATCTGCCACATAACCACGGGCACGGCTTTCAAAAGATAATACCCTGCAGGGTGTCCCAACTTAGCCCATGATAAGCTCGCGATCAACGAAGGATATACCTTCTCCCAGAAGACCCGATCGCCTCAAATCCCGGTTTACAAGACATTTCGACAATGGTAAAACAAGACCAGCAAAGCCGCCTGATGTGCCGACAATCCCGATAGGAGCTGCACATATCTCGTTCTCAGGGCAACACCGGATAAGTCAAGCTACGAGTAAAACTAGACCTCGAGTTGCCCCGAGGTGGCCCCGCAGGCTGCTCGGTTCGGACCAACACTTAGAGAAGCACTGGCCCAGGGGGGCTAGAATAAAGATGACCCTTGGGTTAATTACTCCCAAGGGAAAACTAGGTGGTGGTGAGGCAAATGGTAAAACGAATGTTGGGCCCTGCTGGAGGAGTTTTATTCAAAGTGAACTGTCAAAGGGGTCCGATAAATCACCCAACCGCGTAAGGAATGCAAAATCCGGGAACATAATACTGGTATGACGGAAACTAGGGCGGCAACAGTGGAACAAAACACCAGGCATAAGGCCGATCCTTCCACCCTTTACCAAATATATAGATGAATTAATAATATAAGAGATATTGTGATATCCCAACATAATCCTGTCCATCATGGAGCAATCTTGAACTTCACCTACAACTAGCAACGCTATAAGAGCGGCTGAGCAAAGCTGTAACATAGCCAAGCAACGGTTTGCTAGGAAGGGTGTCAAAGGTTAGAGGTTCATGGCAATTTGGGGAGGCTTGAAGAGCAAAAGATAGGTAGCGCAGCAAAGCGATAGAACGAAGCAACTAGCATAGCAATGATAGTAGTGAGATCCAGGGTAGCGCTCATCTTGCCTGAAATCCCGCTAGGAAGAAAAACGAGTCCATGAAGAAGATGAAGTCACGAAGACAAACCAAGCGTAGAAGAACGAATCCTCACGATCGCAACGAAACGGAAGCTATCGAGAAGAAGCACACAACACGGTAAACACACCACACATAGACAAGACATGATGCACAACCAAGCATGATGCATGACAAAGCTAGATGAGGCTACTCATGGCAAGAGATGATGCAAACAAGAACACACACATCAAGGCAAGTTTAAATGAGGCCGGAAACAACATATAACAATTCCGGTAAGTCCTCATATGCAAATTTAGAAATTGGTCCAGAACTGAATAAACCTTATGTTCAAGTTGTTAAACAGCAAGTTAATATGCACCAAGATGATCTACACGAGATTCTAGTCAAGTTACATATAAAGTTCATTTAGTTCGGAGCTACGGCCTAGAAGATATGAGCAAAACAAGTTAAACATGGCATTGATGCAAAATGCATACAAACATCAAGAAAACACCTCGAAACAAGAATGCAACATGATAATATGAAACTTCATACAAAATCAAGCAAGTTTCATATAGAGCACACTCAAAACGGAGCAACGGTTCAACACATACACTATACAAGTTCAAAGGGCAAGCTGTCCAAAACAGCAACTAGGAATCTCGCAAGCATCAAAACAATAAGCTACATCACCCCAACATAAGAACAAAAGGCATGGGCATGAAGTACAGGTAAAGCATGACAAAACATGAACACTGAGCTATCTCCAGAAATCACTAGAACATGCTCAAAAGGACATGGGAAGATTGCAAATAATAACAGTTTCAGGCTTAGCAGAATTAACATCAGGTTGCAATGTTTAGAGCTATCAAACAACATGTTACAGGAACTTATCATGGCAAACAAAGGCATGGAATGAATCTACTAATTGCATAGAACAAAAGTCCCTTACTGACCATGAGCCAAAAAGGATCAGAAGATATGATGGCACCCATGTAAACATGGCAAAAGACAAGACAGATTCATACATGGCAGGAACAACAATAAGTAGGCATGTTGGTGAGCTTGAACCACTCACCACAGAGCAATACATGGCATGGCAAGGCAACCAATAGTAAGAAGACATGTTTGTTAAGCTAAGCATGGCAATAGCAAGTTCATAGGTTGCATGGATCACTAGCAAAGCTCAGGGCAACATTGAACTTAAAGTTAACCGGCTGACAGCAACATTATTTAGCAAGTTTGGAGCAAGGTAACAACATGTTACAGCAGGCTATAAATGCAACCAGGGGCGTGAATGGATAGAGAAAGACATGTATAATAAATCATCCTTAGTGAAAATCTCCAGATTATGCATGGAATGACTTGTAGCAGCAGGTTTACATAGCATTATATTATAACAGAATCAGTCAGGAAAACAGCAACAGCAAGTAACCTACTTAACGAGCTCAATGCACTCAGTACAAGAGCCACAAAAATACATGGATGGCACCACTATAAAGAAGACATGGCATAGTCCAAAACACATGTAGACATCAACCTCATAGGATGCACACATCAAATGCAACAAAAATGACAAATCATCAAGTTATACCAATTTCAGCAGATTAACATCACATAGTACTCTTCCAACGATTATTAGGGCATCAAGATGAGCTCAAATGAACATGGTGCAATGGAATGAATTTAAGAGCATCTCACAATGAACAATTTGACATATTACACGCACAAAACGGAGCAGCATGCAGCAAGATATGATGCGATGAACATGGCATGATAATGTCAAAATCTTGGGGACTTACGGGACGGGACGGAGGGATCCAGGTACGGGGAAGATGTGTTTGGATGAGATCCCGGTGGATCTCATCCCGATCTGGGGTGGAGGAGCTCCGGCGAGCGGAGGAGCTCCGGCGAGGAGCAAGGAGGGCCGGAGGTGGCCGGATCCGGCGGCGGTGGTGGTGGCCGGAGATGGCGGAGACGGTGGTGGCCGGCGAAGGCGGCGGAGAGCGGCGCGCTCCGGCGAAGGTCGCAGGGCGCGGGCAAGAATCATGGTCCGGCGGCGGCGCGCGGGCAGAGTGGGCGATGAACGCCGGCGGCGGGCGGCCGGGCGATGAGGCGTGAGGAACCCGAGCGGCGGCGGCAGAAGGCTGGTTGGCGGCTGGCGGCGGGCGCGGTCGGGCTCAAGCCGCGAGCCCGCGATGGGTTTCGGCGGGCGCGCCGCGGGATGACGATGGCGACAGGTATCGGCGGCGGATTGGACGGGGCGGCGGCTGGACATGTCCGGGCGCGTGGTGGACGTGTCCGGCGGCGGGAGGAAGGAGGAGACTAGGGTTAGGGTGGAATCATCCGCGAATTTCGGGGGGAGGGCCTAATTTATAGATTCTGGGAGCTAGGAGAGTCCAAATGAGGTGCGGTTTTCGGCCACGCGATCGTGATCGAACGACCGAGAGCATGGAGGGGGTTTGGATGGATTTTTGGGCCACTTTGGAGGGGTGTTGGGATGCAAAGAGAAGGAGGCTTTTGCGGTTATCCGGTTAACCGTTGGAGTACCAAACGACCTCCAAATGGCATAACACTTGACAGGCGGTCTACCGGTGCTATACCAAGGCCACTTGGAAAGACTCGGTCCACTCCGACAACGTTTAACACCCGCTCACAACAAGAGACGAAAGGGGGACGCCGGAGGACATAGGAGTGCCGGATTGCAAAACAGACTATGGGGAAAAAGCTTGGATGCAAGAAACGAACACGTATGTCAATGCCATGCACATGATGACATGATATGAAATGCAGATGATGACATGGCAAATGCAACACGCAAGCAATGACATGGCAACGACGGTGAATAACTGGCAGACACCTGGCGCATCAAATCTGGGGCGTTACAACTCTCCTCCACTAACAAGAGATCTCGTCCCGAGATCTTATGACCGAGACGGAGGGGAAAAGGGATGAGGTGAAACAAGAACTCAAAAGAAGAAGCAAAGAATCGAGAGCACTTGAGAAGAAGAGAGGAAGGACGAGAATGACGAGAATCGAAAGTTTACGGAATCAGATAGACTATGAAACCACTCCGGTTAGAACGAGATAAGAAACGAATAAGATTGAAAAGGATTTAGGCATCACTCCGGCTGAAACATGGAAAGAATAGAACATGAACTTGAGAAGATGGAATGATACTTGCTGAGAGGAACGACACAATGGCTCCGGAAGAATTGAAATAGTGGAATGAAAAGGAACGAAGAAGAAGGAGGCAACTTCTACCACGAATGACTTTGAAAAAAAATATCCTTACGAAGAAAAGATTGAACGAAGTTGTTGAGAAATTAACAACAGAAGAATTTCTTATTGTGGACTTCTAGATAACAACTCAAAATTATGAGGTGATCTCCGACCACAAGCAAAGAAGATTGGATAGCTGAGAAAAAATGGAGGAATGCAAAACTCCACTTCAAAAGAATATGGAGAATTAATTGCACTTCGAGACGCGAGAAGAAATGATACTTGAATTTCTCCAACAAAGTCTTGCTGAACACTTGACAGAATGAATTAAATCATGAAGAACTACCATGAAGGTCTTCGGAACCAAAAGGATGACTAGATAAAATTGAAGGATGAAAGGGATAAGATTAAGCCTTGCGATGATTTAGATGGGGGTTCCGACGAAATGGCCGAGGAAATTTGAACTCCGGAAAAGAAAAGATGAAACACTTGAAACTAGAATTTATTCATCACGAACAAACTCTGAAGGATGGGATTACTCACTTGATGAAAGAAGAATAAGAATTACGTTATGCTATCCTCACCAAATTTAATTGATGACAACCGAATTTGGCATGCAACTTATTCGCGTTGGAAAAGATTAAGGGAGGATATGGCACGAAAATTTGAGAAAGTCTTCATGAACCACCGGCAGGAATGAAAAGAAAGAAATGAAATAATATGATAAGAATGGAAAAGGAATCTGAAGGAACCACCGAAAGAATTCAAAATTCTATGACGAAAGAGACTGAATCACCGGGAAGAATTAGAAGAACCAATATGCTTGAGGGGATTTAGATGCAAAAGAACAAAGAGATCATGAGCTGATAAAGAACACTTGAGCAAAGCACTGGGATAAATAGAGAACGATAACTAGAATGATGGCCTCCGGTGAAAAGAAATGGGAAAACAACTTCTGACATACTCCGGATGGGTAAGAAAAGAATATCTGACAAATGGAATTATTCGAGAGGATAACATGAAGCTAGAACCACGAATCTTCGAGAGAACGGGCAAGATTTAAAGGAAAAACTCTTCTTCGATCTTCAACTGACGAGAAACACCACCAAAATTACTGAGATACTCCGGGAGAATGAAAAGCGAAGGGGTTGAGCCAACAATGAAAAGAGTTTGAACGAGATCTTGGAGAAGGCATGTGACTGATGAAATCCATTCTTACGTCACACTTGAAAAGAATTGAGAATAACTCCGGGGGAATTAGAAGAGTCAGGTAAGATCCTGGGAAAAGACCTGTGGGTTAGGGCCCACTAAAAGAAAACACCGTTGAAAAGGATTGTTGAACAGATAGATGATGCACCAGAACAATTGAAATATCTGAATGAGGTGACCACCTCGAATTAATTGGAACACAGACGAATCTCCTGAGATGTCTAGAGCACTCCGGAAGGATTAAATGGCGAGAGGCAAACGAGCAAGGAAAACACTTGAGCCGAGAGAAAGAATATAATCACTACCGAAAAATGGAATTGAATCCACCGGAGAAGAAAAAGTGATGAAATATGTCGAACAAAACGAGAATTCACCGGTTGAAATAATTGAGGGAAGACTAAAGAGGCTCCACACGAATGAAATTGATGGCCGGAAGAAACTCAAACTCCCGGAATAAGAGGGTGGGAGGTCGGTAAAACAAAGGGAACTTGGAAGGGGAAAACCGACGAATATCTTGAAGAGAAAACACCGGTTGAAATCATTGAGGAAAGAAATCAAAGACTTCGCACGAGTAGGATGGATACTCGATTATGGACTCCGGTTCCGAGAGGAAGAAGGGTGGGCGGGTGGGAAAAGAAAACAACTAAGGATTTAACTTGGCGAGGAAGAAGAGGCTCGAGTCAACTTGACGAGAAATGCACCGGATAAAAAGAGCTGAGAACCAACGATCGGAGAAACCAACTGTGTGATCCTAAAGAAAGTTTGAAAGGGAAGAGGAGTAGTTCAAAACACCTATGTCAAGATTGCTCACCAGAGCGACGAAGGGGCTGAGGAGTAAAAAGAATTCCTACTCTCCGATATAACTAGACTCAGAAATTAGTTTTCTTCTAGACTCAACAACGGCCAAACTACACGATCAATCAAGGGGGCCTTAGGGTAGGGTCGAGGTCGAGGCTCGATACCATTGCATACCAACAATGCCATCTGATCAGCACGTCACGCCCAAGATGCGACCCTATCCTAAAAGGAACTCGAAGATTCGTCCCATAATCAAGGATCAGCGCATCTTGAAGGCACTTTTGCAAGATAATACTCCCGCAGGTTTAAACTTTCAAAGCCGTGCTCATGTTATGTGGTAGATGGAATTTGTTAATGTCCCGTTGTAGATAACTTGACACCGATCTGAATTAAAATGCTTCAACCGCTGTGTAGCCGTGGATGGTCTCTTCTCGGCGGAGTCCGTGAAGTGAACATGGTCTTTGGGTTATGTTTGACGAAGTAGGAGTTCGTGATCACTTCTTGATCATTGCTAGTCGACGCACCGCTCCTTTGGTTCTCTTCTCGCCTTATTTATGTATGTTAGCCACCATATATGCTTAGTCACCGCTGCAACCTCACCACTTTACCCCTTCCTTTCCCTTTAAGCTTTGGTAGTCTTGATACCCATGGTAATGAGATTGATGAGTCCTCGTGGTTTCATAGACATCGCAACAACAGCTAGGTGTACAAGTTATGCGATGATCATGACGCGAGAGCAATGTTTGCTTGTTTTGGAGTTTGTCTTCGCTTCTTCTTCGATCGTGGATAGGCTCCAGCTCGCAGCCCGGGCTAAAGGTGGTGGATGTCGCTTGAGTTTCTGTTGTGTTTCATCCGTAGTCGGATGGTGCTCTTATGTAAGATGATGTTGTATTCATGTGGTATTGTATGCCACTTGTATGTATCCCCATCTATTATGTAATGTTGATGTAATGATATCCACCTTGCAAAAGCGTCTTCAAGATGCGCTTCTATCCTTGGTGGGACCTTCGAGTTCCTTTAGGATAGGGTCGCATCTTGGGCGTGACAGTGTTCTTGTCGCAACGTGTCGTGAACTAGTGTTTTCCTGTAGCATTATTGCAGGCATGTTATCCAGGGTGTACTTCACCACAACAATTTCCTAGTTGTGCCTTCGATTATGAAGGGTGTGGTTCTTGTAAAGATTCCCGACAAATCTGAGGCAGACTGTCTTCATCACCATGTTTATGAGTGAAAGAGCACTCGTTTAGGTTCTCCAAGGTTGTCGAGATCGCGATGGTGCCGGTAGACATCTCTCATGAAGTCCATGGCCTAGCCAATTATGCGGGGTACATCCCTTAGGTCGGTGGCAAGAAATAGTCTGCAGAGTTTAATTAGTGCAACTTTGCTTGTCTGTAGTAAGTACTATTGTTCAGTACTTGATTTGTGTGTGAACCCTATATTGTTCAGTACTGCGGCTTTTTTGTGTGGTGAATCCTGAGAACTGTCTATGTTAAGGTCTGTCCACTCAATTTAGTCTGTATATTTTGAATTATCCAGATCATCTTTTGTGAGGACGGTTTATCAGTTATGGTTACTGTCGGTGTCAAAACCGGCGGATCTCGGGTAGGGGGTCCCGAACTGTGCGTCTAGGCGGATGGTAACAGGAGACAAGGGACACAATGTTTTTACCCAGGTTCGGGCCCTCTCGATGGAGGTAATACCCTACGTCCTGCTTGATTAATATTGATGATATGGGTAGTACAAGAGTAGATCTACCACGAGATCAATGAGGCTAAACCCTAGAAGCTAGCCTATGGTATGATTGTTGAGATGTAATGTTGTGTCCCACGGACTAAAGCTCTCCGGTTTATATAGACATCAAGAGGCTAGGGTTACACAGTAGTCGGTTACAATGGTAGGAGATCTACATATCCAGATTGCAAGCTTGCCTTCCACGCCAAGTAAAGTACCTTCCGGACACGAGCCGAGTCTTCAATCTTCTATCTTCGTAGTCCGGGAGTCCGCAGATATCGATAGTCCGCTATCCGGACACCCCTAGTCCAGACTCCTCAAGAGCCCTCGAACCAGTCTTCAATGACGATAAGTCCCGCGTGCACAACGCTCGCATTGCAAGGCGGGTTCCTCCCTTGAATAGTCCGGAGAAGATAATGAACACCAGATAGTGTCCGCTCGCAAAATAATTTCCACATTCCAACGTAGAGAGAATAAAACATATACACCGATCCAATCTGCCGACGATATGCGGCATGACATCACGCCGCACCAAGCCTTTGTTTGAATTACCGCACCACTTCGCATGTTTAGCGGCGTTTCCTTGGCACGCCCCGTCAAAGTAGATCGTGTTCCCCTTTTCCGGATTCTCATCAATACGCGTGGGTAACCCGACCGCGCCATTGGTGGTGGCGCTTGGAAGACAAGCGAGTTTTACCAGCCGGTGAGGGACGATAGTTTTGTCCGCCTATATATAAGGGATAAGGTTTTACCTTCTCACCCACGCCTTCTTCCTCCTTTGCTCATCCATCCTCACAACCCAAGCTCCAACGCTCAAGTCACAAGATTCCGCCGACCCTTCTCCCAACATGTCCGGAGGGGAGGCAAGTGGATGACCTCCACCGCCAAGGAGGAGGACATCACCAAGCTGCGCGACGCGGATACCTTCCGTAAACATCGCGATCGGCCGCCCGGACGAGGGCAGCTCATTCCGACCCAGTGACCTCACGAGAGGGTTGTTTTCCTTCCCCACTTCCTCCGCGGACTGGGCTTCCCGCCCATCCATTCGTCCGGGATCATGTTCTACTACGGCCTAGATTTCCACGATCTGGCGCCAATTTCGCCCTCAACATCTCGGCGTTTATCGTCAGGTGCGAGGCCTTTCTCTGCATCCGCCCCACTTCGCCCGTGGCTCAAGACCTTGAACGCGTCAAGATCGTGAAGGGACACAAGCGAATGCGGAGGCGCTTATGTTGGGCAAGCCGCCCAACGCACCTTGGCTAGAAGGACCTTCGTGGACTCCGTCAAGGGGTGGCAATCGGGTGGTTCTATATCACCGAGCCGCGAGCCTACATGGGCGGCGGCCCCGAACATAGATCTGGAATCCCCACGCAGATCACCTCCGGAAAGAGAAGGGCTTGCGGTGGGGTGACCGGTGGAGGTGACGGGACTTCAACTGCATCAAGAAGCTGGTGAGCAATGGGCCCGGCTCGTCGACGAGTCCAGTCATGCTCCTCCGCGGATTCTCCCATGCCAAGAAAGGGCATTTAACTGTGGAGTTTAATCCGAACAGCACCAGACGCTGAGCGGGCTCTTCGATACAACATACTGAAGGGGCCCGAGGGTGCTGTTCAAGAGCGCCGATGCGCCGCATCCACGCATCAAGACCGCTGGATTCAGCTTGCGTCTCCATCCGACGGGTAAGTGATTCACCCCATTACGGACACTTGTAGTAATTAGATTGACTCTAGCGAGGTTTTTAATCTGCCTCTTCCTTTGACAGGAATGGATGGAGAAGGCCAAGCTGCTTATCAGCCCGGCTCCCATGCCAGAAGAACCAGTGAATGCCCGTTTAGCGAGGCTGCTGGTCCCGGCACCGTACGTGGTGCCGGAGAAGAAGGCCAAGAAGGTGGCCGCGGGGACTTGAAAGAGTTCCCGCAATCAAGCGTCTGACATCGACGACGAGGACTCCTCCCCCGAAGACGAGGAGGAGGAGGAGGAATACTCTCTCCCGGAGGAGGGAGAGAAGAAGAGGAAGGCCTCCCCAATCGGGGCGGTCGAAGGGTCCAAGAGGGGGAGAACCATCCCCCCGGACAGTTTCGCCAACATCAGCGTTGGCGAGGAAGAGTGGCCTCCAAGGGCCCGGCGTCCGGCAAGATCGTGAGTATCCGGATCATTCATATGCCGTATTATAATATGTCACGCAGTGTCCTTCTAATGCCGCACTGTTTCTGTAGTCCGGCGGGTAACCACTTTCCCGATTTGATGAGCGGGTCGTTGGCGCCGTCGGATGTGAATTCCATCCTGACTGCCTCTACCCCACGCGCCGAATACGACGAGGCGGAATCCCATAGGGGGACGCGCCAGGAGGAGCCTCCGGAGGCGCCGTCAGGCAGCCTCCCGGACTTTGTGCCGGACTCTACTCCGGAACCCGTAGCGGTTCCAGAGTCCGGCGAGCAGCCCCCTCGAAGGAGGGGTAGGACCGTGATGCCGGTGGCCTCCGCCCAACCGAGGCACGGACAACTGCCGGAGGCGCCAAAGGCGCCCATCGAAGAACACCGCACTCTCATGAGTGCGGTGATTGAGAAGGTCCAGCCGCCAAGGGCGGGTTGACCGAAGCTCGCAACAGCCTTCTAACAAAGCTTCGAGGTAAGAAGTTTAAAATTAGGCAATATAATACCGATAGACAAGAGCCCTCGATGCTTAGTCCGTGTTGGAAAGAAAAGCGGACTAATGATCTTTAACAAGATATACGCAGGGTTTCTAAAATATGTCAATATGGGTTTGCAGGCTGCGCTATTGACCTCTGCCGCACTAACAGCGGAGATCGAGGCGCTGAAGAAGGACCTTGAGCGGTCGGAGCAAGAGCTCGGCCATGCCAAGAGGCAGCTCAAGGAAAAAGAAGGTGAATAACACCACTTTAAATGTGCACCTTACAGAAAAGGGTTTTGGTTGCAAACAAGATAAACAAGGATAATATGTGCAATGCAGGGGCCACTAACGAGGTGGCAGCCCTCAAGGATGCCGTGTCCGTGGCCGAACGCAATGCGGCCACAGAACGAACTGAGCGAGAAAAGCAAGCGGCGCTGGTGGCGGAAGTTCGGCAAGAGCTCCAAGCTCTCATGAAAAAGCATGAGAGTTTGGAGCGTGACTCAAGATTCGAGAGTCCGAAGCTTGCCTCGCCTCGATGGAGCCGAGTCCGCCAAGGCCGAGGCCCGTGAGGGCCCATATGGAAATAGAGGACATGAGGAAGATAGCAGCGGTAAGGCGTTTTCATGCAGAGCAAGCATGTTAATGTAAATTACGGATACTTACCCGAATTCGGAGCTCTCGGGGGCATTTGCAGATCTGCCGCGTAGAAGGCGCCCGATGCCGCCACGTTCTATCGTGGCGAGGAGGGAGCTCAACGGAGAAGGTCTTCGTCTCAAGACGCCGAGGCCGCCATCCGGTGCCCCAAGCGACCGGTGAAGCAGCTGGTCGAACTCCACAAGGTAGCTGAGGAGGCCATGAAGGGCCTCACAATCCGGCTGTGGCCCGGGCAGGCCCTGCCTGGCAGCTACTTTGGCCTAGTGCGGCGGCTAGTTGATGCGTGCCCAAGGCTGGATGTGATCAAGCGATCCGCCTGCATTGAAGGTGCTCATCGAGCCCTTGCCCGCATAAAGGTGCAATGGGGCAAGCTGGATGCGGAGAAGCTTCTCACGGATCCGCCGCTGCCGGGCAAGGAGCATCGCACGCCGGAGCGATATTATAAAGTTGTCCTGAAGGGAGCCCGCGATATTGCGGATGAGTGCCCCCTTAATGTAATCCTTGAGTGAACTCGCTGTATGTTTATCCTGTGCGCCGAGAACCTCGTTTATATGCGCTATGAGCAACGCTTTGTTTAATTTAAAATATTACCTTCAGGCGGCCGCTTGTTAAATCCGAGAGATGGCAAGTCGTTGGCTTCAGCCCCGAGCCACGAAAGTGCTGGGGTGTTCGGTGATAAACTTGAGCACTCTTGTTCCCATCTTTGGGTCCATCTAGGAGGCGCCAACACGACGTAACAAGGCGACGGACTTATAATGCTTGAACACTCTCACTTAGCCATAGAATTTATAATTTTAAATTTCGCGAAGCCCCGGTATTCGGAAGACCGAATCCGGGTGCTATCCACGCCTTCTTCGGACATCATCCGAACTTCGTCAAGCGGCATGAGCCTTTAGGACCCGAAGAACCTCTCGAACAGCGACCAGTCTCTCGCCTTATCATGCCGCCAGTTTTAGCTTTCCATCGAGGCGTTAACCGGCTAAACCGGGCGCAATCATGATGGTTCTCCTAGTGCTACCTTAGCCGACGGAACGGAACGTAAGGCACCAAACATAGGAGCCAGGCAAACCCAACTATTGACCCAAGACATGATTCGAGCTGATTCATATAATGCTATAAGTTCGGGTGCCGCACTTGTGAAAGTGTTCGACTTAATCACACCGTAATATGGGGAAATGAAGCCCTGGGTATTCGGCCGCACTAAAGTGTACGGCTGCAATATGTCATATAGTGAACATTTGTAAAGGATAACACAATTGCCATGAAAAGGTAATAAACTTGCAAAAGGGAATTGCTGCGTTATTTATGATGAAGGTCCGCTAATAAAGCGGACGATACAAATAGTGCGGTAAGCAAGGGATTCGGACTAAATTAACATGTCCCCCTCCAGGGATAAGCTGCAGACTTGGTGTATGTAATTGAATTTAATGCTCGTAATGGAGACCACCTTAGTGTTCGTCGCAGCCTTCTTTAATCCCTGACTGTTGTATCGTAAGTTCGGCAAGTTCGCCGTCGGGCAGGGCTTCTATTTGGTAGAGTCTTGCATATACAAAAAGAAAAGATAAAACTAACACCAAGGGGGGCGCTAGCACGAGCCCCTGGTGCGGTCGAGCCGCACTCTTCAATCCTTGAGTTTAAGCCCCTCCCCTGCGCCCATGGTATCTCCAAAGTGTAATGATGTACGCGGAGTGTTATTCTTGTGATCATACACGGGCGAGGGTGGGGCCGCATTGCTACGCTGATGTCTGCTCGCGCCAGTGGTCTTGGTTAGTGTTGCTCCGGCGCGCTTTAATGTGTCCGCTTTTAGTTGCGGACTAGAGAGTTGCGTGAGGAGGCTGCTCAGTACTTCCGCCATGAGAGCCGTTGTATGTTCTTCCGTTCGAGGGAGCGTTCCGTATTCCCATTGACCGTAATGACTCCACGAGGGCCCGCATCTTGAGCTTTAGGTATGCATAATGCGGCACGCGCTGAATTTTGTAAACGCAGCGGCGTCCGAAAGCAGGCATGATAGTCGCCACGAACGGCACTATATCGAAGATTAACTCTTCGCCGGAAATTATCCGGGATCCAAGACCACTTCAGCAGACAGAGCTGCATCTGGTTGGCTTCAACACTGGATGACACCTTTAAAGGTTGTCTTAGTAGGTTTGATCTGGATGGGTCTATGCCCATTTTGCGACCGTGTCCCGATAAAGCAGGTTCAGTTGCTGCCGCCGCCCATCGTGACTCTTGTGAGGTGAAATCCATCGACGATTGGGTCTAGGACCAATGCGCGAATCCGCCATGGCGATGCTAGTTGGATGGTCTCGCCGATCGAAAGTGATCGGACAGAGGACCATGGATTGAACTTGGGCGATCGCTCCATCGCATAGATGTCCCGTAGTGCGCGCTTCCTCTCCCTCTTGGGTATATGGGTCGCGTAAATCATATTCACCGTCCGCACTTGAGGGGGGAAGCCCTTCTGTCCGCTGTTGTTCGGCGGCCGGATCTCTTCCTCGTCGTCGCTATTTAGCCCCTTATCATTGTGTTCGGCAATTAACTTGCCAGCCTGCCTGAACACCCAACAATCCCTATTGGTGTGATTAGCTGGCTTTTCGGGGGTGCCATGTATCCGCATGAGCGGTCGAGTATTCTCGTCCAGCATTGACGGGCCCGGAGTTGTTCTTTTGAATGGCTTCTTCCGCTGACCGGGTTTGAGCCTTGAATCCGCATTGACCGCCAGATCCTCTTTGTCGCCACCGTTAGTACGGCGTTTGTTTTGATTCGACGCGACCTGCCGTGATTGTCCTTGGAGTCCGGCTGCAGAATTTTTGCGGAGATTATTGCTGCGGGCTAGCCAGCTATCCTCTCGCACAAAAGCGGTCATTAATGATGTGAGGGCTGCCATGGATTTCGCTTCTCCTGCCCTGTGTGCCGGGCTAGCCATTCGTCCCGGATGTTGTGTTTGAAGGCTGCGAGGGCCTCCGTGATCCAGACAATCGACGATTTGATTTTTCTTCGTCAAGAACCGCGCCCGTAACTGTCCGCCGATTCGTCTGCTGCTGGATAATATGGCTTAGGTCATCGGCGTCGGTGGTCGCACGATGTACCTTGGAAGTTATCAAGGAACGCGCCTCCGTGTCTTCCCAACACCCAATCGACTCTGCGGGCAGGCTGTTAAGCCAGTGCCGAGCTGGTCCTTTAAGCTTGAGCGGAGATATTTGATGGCGTGCAGATCGTCGCCGCGAGGCCATATGGATGTGGAGAAGATAATCTTGATCCACACCGCGGGTCTGTTGTACCATCGTAAGATTCGGCGTTCACGGGTTTGAACCTTCGGGATCCGTGATCCATTACTTCATCGATGAAGCATAACGGGTGTCTGGCGCCTCAGATTGAGCAATATCGCGACGCAGCTCGAGGGAGCGCTGTTCGCTGTGTTCGGCTCGACCGGTGTTATGTCCGGCGCGACGGTATTCGTCGTGGATCGAGGGCGCCCACGTGATCCATAGATGGATCCGATTGCCTTGCTTTGTCCTCCAAGATGTCTCGCAAGTCCGGCGCATTCCTTTTGGCTTCAGACTCGGATCGATGTCGGGTACGGTCTTGGCTGGGGCCTTGAATGCCTCTTCGTCGCGACCGCGGGCGGTCGGTCAGCCATGTCGTCGGCGCTGGTGATAAAGGTATGTATGCTTCCTCCTCTAATCGGGGAGCAGCTTGCGCCTTGGGTAACTTTTGGAGGGAGTTCGAGTTTATACTTTTGACGCGAGGACCTCGGTCCATCGATCGGCTAGCGATCTTGATCAGCTTGAAGCTGCTGCTGCTTTTTCTTTAGGCTATTTGCCGTGGCTATGAGCCTGCGCTGAAGCGCTCTTGTTCGACGGGATCCTCGGGTATGACGAATTCGTCATCGCTGAGGCTCGCTTCGCCTTCGGAGGGAGGCATATAGTTATCGCCCTCAACCCTTCGCCCCGCCGCCCTATCGTGAGGGCTTGCCTGCGCCCTCCTGCGCTGAGTCTTGCAGGAGGGATCGTCTTCGCACTCTCCGAGTATTATTGTCTCCGTGCCGGATTCTCCATTCTTGTTGTGGCGGGATTTAGAGCGCGCCGCCGACGCCGGGCGCTTAGGTTGCTTCTTCAAAGAATCTTCCTCCGCTGCTTTTCGCCATCCCTTCTTTCGGGTATCCACCATGTAGACGTCAGATGACGAGGTGGCCTTCCAGCCTCCGTGGGCGCTGGGTCCGATCGTCTCCCGCATCATCGCCCATAGCATCGATGTCCTCGAGTCGTAGTCTAGCATGTCGGTTAGATCCTCGGCAGTGGCTACAAAGTGGGTGGTGGGTGGGCTCAATTTCTTCGCCGTCCGAATCTCCAACCGCCCCGCCATAGTCCGCCAGATTCTCCGATAGCGAGAGATGCTTTAGAGATTCAAGATATCGCCAAGAGGCGAGTGTTGAAAGATGTCCGCGGGCGGTGAATTCCATAAACGGCGCCTAACCGCTTAATTGGCGGGGCGTGGGAGGCTCGGAGTCCGCGCCTCGGGATCATGAGTTTCGCAAGGACAAAATTGGTATTCGCCCATCGCCAGATGTTGAAGCCCCGGGCGCGCTCTATCCACCGACCTCGCAGGGCAATCGGCTCCGGGTAAGTAGCGGGCGGATTTAAGTCTGACCACCAAAGCACCGTCCGCGGCAGAGCAAGATCGTGCGCCGCCGTCGCGGGCGCGCTTGGCAGCAACTGTGGCTCGAGTCCGTCAAGACCAAGTCTCCGCGGTCATCGGCCGTGAAGTTTAGGCTTCGAATCGACTCGACGGCCAGGGGCGAAGCTTTCGATCTGCTCGGATGGCCAAGAGAATTGGCCCGCAGACAAAGCCGCCGAATCTGAAGATCTGTCCGGGAGAAAAGTCTCACCACCGACAGCGTTGGAGGTTGAAGATGCCATCGAGCCTATTGGTGACGACATACGAGGAACTCTCAATGAAAGCACCAATGTCGGTGTCAAAACCGCGGATCTCGGTAGGGGGTCCCGAACTGTGCGCCTAGGCGGATGGTAACAGGAGACAAGGGACACAATGTTTTTACCTGTGTTGGGCCCTCTCGATGGAGGTAATACCCTACGCCCCGCTTGATTAATATTGATGATATGGGTAGTACAAGAGTAGATCTACCACGAGATCAATGAGGCTAAACCCTAGAAGCTAGCCTATGGTATGATTGTTGAGATGTAATGTTGTGTCCTACGGACTAAAGCTCTCCGGTTTATATAGACACCGGAGAGGCTAGGGTTACACAGAGTCGGTTACAATGGTAGGAGATCTACATATCCGTATTGCCAAGCTTGCCTTCCACGCCAAGTAAAGTACCTTCCAGACACGAGCCGGAGTCTTCAATCTTCTATCTTCATAGTTTGGGAGTCCGGCGGATATCGATAGTCCGGCTATCCGGACACCCCCTAGTCTAGGACTCCCTCAGTTACACTCCAATATCTGTATGCATTGCATGGTTTATCGCACCCACCAGGATTTCCAGTCCCATGGATGTTTGGTCCATACGACTTGTCATGACCTTTGGACTGTCCTTCTTGTGGGAGTAAGCGAGGGGCCCTACATGCCACCCGTAGTTGGATGATCAACCTTCAATTTATAACTTGAACATAGTGATTTCATGGTAAGGATTCACTCGTGTCACGTCAAGTCAATCTTATTGATTTACTATCTAAATCTTATTAATTTACTATCATGTTTTCTTGCTTTTGCTGCAATTTTACTCCAGGTTTTGCTATGTCACATTCGTTACAGAATAAACTGTTTGTTTTGCTCTATGATGGTTATTTTTGCAGGTTTCACTTATGTCGTGTCAGTAACAAAGGCACTGTCCATCACTTATATTACTGGACATAATTGGATCAGTCTGTTGTCCGAGTACAATTTCATGCCCTATGATGAACTGCAGTTTGGTTTAACAAACATGCCATAATTAGTCCTTCTAGCGTTTAAAAGAAGTAAAGAAAAAGACCGGATCAAGGTCATGGAGCCTAGTGAAGTTAGAAAGCTGAAGTATGAAATCATAGTAGACGAGAGACAATCGCTGTTGTCTCGCACATCGGTACCACCTTCAGCATCGAATCGAGCACGGCACCATCTCGACGCAACCATTGGCTCTACCGCCGCAGCGGCAGAGCTCACCGATCCACTGAGGATTGGGCACCGAAAAGCGCCAATGATCAGCTGATCTACTAGAGGATCGGGCACCGACACGGGCACCAGCTCCGACATCGGCACCAGCTCCACAAGGAGCACCATCTCCGGCAACAGTGTGGCACTACTAGTTGCACCGGCACGGGCACCAGCAACAGCTCCAGCACCTACACCAACAATTGAAGTTGCACTTGCATCTACTCCGGCCCGTGCAGCGGTAACAGAACCAGCTGTTGCACCGGCAACAGACTAGACTGTAGTTCGCACTACATATACCAAAGTCCTTACAAAAACCGACATCTTCACCTTTTTGGTAAGCATTGGCCGCCCAAGTGCTTCGCTCTTTTTTCTTTCCATGTTGTTTCACATGATTCACTATGTTGATCTAACTATTTGTGTATGTCTTCTTGTATGCAAACAGAGAATTCCTAGAGCAACGAGGGAGTAGTTCAATAATCTGGGCAACCGCGGCCAAGTTTCTCTTACCATCCGTAGACTTGGTGTGAATGAACCTGGTCAATATACCGTAAGTAAAAAGGATGGTCGCATGATGATTGATGCTAAAGGATGGTCAAGGTTCAAAACTCTATCAAATCTTATTGTAGCGGATGATGTCAAAATCGAACTTTCTCGGCAAGGAGAGCTGGTCCAAATCAGCACTGAAATTCTTCAGTAGCATCACGCAACTGCCGAACTAATCTATCCTCCGAGAGCTTTTGATGTAATAATATGGCATGGTGAAACAAGTGTCCTGTGTGTATAAGTAGTATGACAGTATTTATCACATAGGATATCATGAAAGAATTACAACTCTGATTGCTGGTTAGGAAATGTCATTCGATTTCATTCTAATAGCTGTCATGCTTTATTTAATATTCTATATTTGCCTTGCGACAACATCTAAAACCAGCGCCGTACCGATCACTTGTAATATGAAATGCGCTGAGTTAGAACACATGGGCCCCCTAACATGTAGGCTCACCGGCCTGTGGCCCAAAGTCCAGAACCGTGAGCTTGTCTGAGTATTATATTCTCAGCTGAACCCCCATATTATGTTATATATATTCCCCCTGATTTTTCTTACGTATAAAGTTGTGATATAAAAGATTTTTATATTTCTTTACAAAGGGAGTATCACTCTGTCAAAAAAATATTTATGTGTAACTAGTTACTCCTTCCTTTCTACTTCCTTTCACTGATATGCGGGGCATCCGAGAATGGGGTCCATGTGCCATCCACCAAACTAGAGTGCACAACTGCACGATAGACTCACCCCGGTCGTAACGCCGCAATAATGCCCAATGAGCCATCAAATCACCCCCCACCTTTCCAGCTTTAGCAGTAAGCTGGACGGACGAAGCAGCAATATTTGACTGGGCCTAAATCCCCTTCTCCCGCGTCTGCTTGTTCAGAGAAAACACCCTCTTAGCAATTGTGTAGGTTTTTCTCATGGAGAACCAGGTACGAATTTTCCATCCATCCCGGATAAATCCTAGTACCTTGGTCGCAGGTAATCCTAGGATGGCAGCCACCGCCGTTGATGCATTTTTCTTCCAACTAAATCTAGTGTGTTTCGTTTGTAGTGCCCAAAGTGCGAGGACCCTACAGGTTTCTGCGCCCTCAGCGAGGCGCCACACCTATTCCTTCTCATCCTAACACAGGATTTTTAAATGCGCACAGTATGTTCCTAGAATCCTCTTTTCTATCCGGGATGGGGGGGGTTTGAACATGATGTCGACTAATTTGGAAATTTGGGTTGCTATATTTGGATAAAAGGTACTAGTACCATGGTCAACACTGACGTGAAAGAGGAAATTATTTCTAGATTTGGATAGCGAATAAATTATGTTCTCATATTATTTTTCCTCCAGTGCATTCCTTGCTCTGCTAGAACACATGTACTCAAGATGGTCAGCCTTGCCATAATCAAATACACCAGTTTAATGGTCACATTAAAGACAAGCCATGGATATAAGTTCTGAGTTGGGTTCATGAACCAAGAAGATTGCTGCTTTTTTATGGCCGAACTTTGATAAAATTTGTCAAGTGTTACGGACTGAAAGTTGGCGCATGAATGTTGATGGAAATAGCAGAACCTGGTCTCATCTTCACCGTGATCTTCCACCCTGATGTCGTTCCATTAGTTCATCCATGTTAGTTTTGTATCTGGTTCTTGCATGTTGCCTCGATTACTTCTAAATCCACCAATTATGTCTAAGTAATCACAATTTAACTTTAGAAGTAGCAACAATTTGTGATTCCCTTCTCTCACAAAGATGCTACTTCTAACTAATATTTCTTATAATTGGTGGCACGTGTAGGTTATTTCAAAGTTAAGCATGCTACTCGTTTGTTATTCTATAAGAACTCGACTATTACTGATAGCACTGATGTTGACTGGGAAGACATCCACCAGTTCCTACACTTTATTGATCGTCTTGAGGTCTGATACGTCTCCAACGTATCTATAATTTATGAAGCATTCATGCTATTTTATTATCTGTTTTGAATGATTACAGGCTTTATTTTACACATTTATATCATTTTTGGGACTAACCTATTAACTGGAGGCCCAGCCCATATTGTTGTTTTATTGCCTGTTTCAGTATTTCGAAGAAAAGGAATATCAAACGGAGTCCAAACGGAATGAAACCTTTGGGAGCGTGATTTTTTGGAAGAATATTATCCAGGAGACTTGGAGTTCACGTCAGAAGATCCTCGAGGTGGCCACGAGATAGAGGGGCGCCCACCCCCCTGGGCACGCCCTACCCTCTTGTGGGCCCCTCGAGGCTCCCCCGACCGACTTCTTTCGCCTATATAAGCCTACGTACCCTAAAAACATCGAATATCAAGATACATCTAGAGTTCCGCCGCCGCTAGCCTCTGTCGCCACCAGAAACCTCTCGGGAGCCCGTTCCGGCACCCTGCCAGAGGGGGAACCCATCACCGGTGGCCATCTTCATCATCCCGGCGCTATCCATGACGAGGAGGGAGTAGTTCAACCTCAGGGCTGAGGGTATGTACCAGTAGCTATGTGTTTGATTTCTCTCTCTCTCTCTCTCTCTCTCTCCTCTCTCGTATTCTCCCTATGGCACGTTCTTGATGTATCGCGAGCTTTTCTATTATAGTTGGATCTTATGATGTTTCTCCCCCTCTACTCTCTTGTAATGGATTGAGTTTTCCCTTTGAAGTTATCTTGTCGGATTGAGTCTTTAATGATTTGAGAACACTTGATGTATGTCTTGCCGTGTTTATCTGTGGTGACAATGGGATATCACGTGCCACTTGATGTATGTTTTGGTGATCAACTTGCGGGTTCCGCCCATGAACCTATGCATAGGGGTTGGCACACGTTTTCGTCTTGACTCTCCGGTAGAAACTTTGGGGCACTCTTTGAAGTACTTTGTGTTCGTTGAATAGATGAATCCGAGATTGTGTGATGCATATCGTATAATCGTGCCCACGGATACTTGAGGTGACAATGGAGTATCTAGGTGACATTAGGGTTTTGGCTGATTTGTGTCTTAAGGTGTTATTCTAGTACGAACTCTTGAATAGATTGATCCGATAGAATAACTTTGAGGTGGTTTCGTACACTACCATAATCTCTTTGTTTGTTCTCTGCTATTAGTGTCTTGGAGTGACTCTTTGTTGCATGTTGAGGGATTGTTATATGATCTATATATGTTATTATTGTTGAGAGAACCTGCACTAGTGCAAGTATGAACCCTATGCCTTGTTTCCTATCATTGCAATACCGTTTACGCTCACTTTTACCACTCGTTACCTTGCTGTTTTTATATTTTTAGATTACAAAAAAACCTATATCTACTATCATATTGCACTTGTATCACCATCTCTTCGCCGAACTACTGCACCTATACAATTTACCATTGTATTGGGTGTGTTGGGGACACAAGAGACTCTTTGTTATTTGGTTGCAAGGTTGCTTGAGAGAGAGCATCTTCATCCTACGCCTCCCACGGATTGATAAACGTTAGGTCATCCACTTGAGGGAAATTTGCTACTGTCCTACAAACCTATGCACTTGCAGGCCCAACAACATCTACAAGAAGAAGGTTGTGTAGTAGACATCAAGGTCCTTGTGGGGCGTTTCAATTGTGGAAGGCCACGTGGGATATGTGTGCCACTGGTGCACACGTTGAATAGGTCCAACTGTGTCGAGAAAGTTATGGTACGAGCTGTTTTTTGTTATATATGTAGTTCATAAACTCTTGCTTATACATAGTTTTACAGCTATGATCTTCTTGAGACAAAAGCTGCCCAGTTATATTGTTCCTGTACAGATGCCTGAGCATGGTCGGGTCAGACTTGCGCTTGGTCAGAACATGATGTTTATGTCGACCAACTCCATTTCCCTTGGAGATTAAAAGATACTTATTCATGGGTGGTCTCAAATAATGAAGTCACGTCCATCTTGGAGAATAGGACAGAAGGTTATGCTCATGTTTTTCCATTGCTCTAAAGGGAATATCCTATTTATTGACCACATTGCGAGATGAAGCCGCTTTCAGAAGGTTGTGGATCCGCGGGGTGGCGCCAGGGCCTTGTCCTGGGGCTTGGTGGCCTCACCCTTGGTTAACTATAGGCAAAGTAGCACTGTTCGAGGCATGCTTTGTACTGTTGAACATGCATAAGTACTCATTCTACTTTCAGCTATGGTTGTTAAGTGCCCCTGTGGGTTTCAGTTAAGGTTGTTAAGTACTCCTGCTACTTTTACAGTCTGTCGTGTTTCTTCAGTCTCGTCTTCCTCCAGCCGCCAAAACCAAACCAGCGCCAGCGGGCCCACCTGCTTCCGCCTCCCACGGCTGGCTGCGCCTCAGCGCATGCATCACCGACCCACCATCTCCTAAATCGTTAACGCCGACGTCCGAGGCTTCGCTGTTGTCCTCTGCGTGCTTTGGTGTGCTCGCTGCGGCGCTGTCCTCTCACGTTGTCAACATGGTGAACAAACAAGAGGAATCAGGAGAGGACTATACGTGGAGAGGATGGTAGTAGGGGGCCACCATGTCCATGGCCGTACGCAAGCAAGATCCGCATTTTTGTTATATACTCCATTGTAAGCATATAGAAAAAGAAAATGCTTCCTCCTAGTGGTTTGCTGACATCTTGGATCCACGACATTGTCAGTGTATAGTCAATAGACAAGAGCATAGCACAAGATCGGCTGACACCTGGGACGTAGCTTCTTGAGCAATTTTTTTTTGTTATTGTTCAGACGGAGCAGGGTTTCAACTAGGTTGTGGCCCGTCTAGCCCAGGCTTCTATTTTACGTTGACCACATGACCATCCCAGCTATTTTTTCTTTGTGAAAATGAGCCTAGTTTATTTTTCTGAAGAATATCCAGTCTGGGCCTACTTCTTTTTCTACACCTTGCTGGCCTGCAACTCTTTCAACACGGCTGCAATTCTTGAAAGTAATATGAAATGGGCTGTAAATATAAAAAACACAACAAATTGGCAATTACTTTCAAATATCTAAATTTTTTCACATTTTCAGATTCCAATTTCACTGGGCTTTAAGCTAATTTAAATATATCTTCAAAGTACTTTAAATCTGCCTGGCGAAGGCCTCTCCATTCGAGCAGTGGTACAGGAGACCCTCCTAGAGGGAAGCGCGGCGGGGGCTGGATCCCCTGTCAGGAGCTTAAGCATGGTGGTCAGTGTCTTGGAAGGAAGTGAAGACACTTGAAGCCTCATAGGATCGTTGGGGACCGTGAAGGCCCACATTGGGCGCGAATGGTGCTGGAGTGGTGCAATGCGCCACCGGACGAACTCCCTCGCCACCATTGGCACTATCACCCCTGCCTTCTTCAGCTTGGCCAGCCTGGACCAGACGCACCCAAGCCACCGGTCAGCCAGCTCCATGTGTCCCCAGCCGGAGCTTGGGACCACTGGCGTGCTCGGAAGGAGGAGCAGGGGGCTAAGCACGGTGGCATCTACATACACCCACCTCTTCCATAATCCCCTTGCATTGGTGCGGAGAATGAAGTCGATGTCGGAGCTAGTCGCCACCGCCTGGAACGACACGGACCCAGAGCGTTGTCGGCCATCGACCAGATGGAGCGAGAAGAAGTGGCGGAACAAGGCCACGGACGGGGCAATACCCACGAGGGCCTCGCACAAGAAGGCGAAGGTGGAAAGTAGGACGATGGAGGCGGGATCCCGATGCAATGCCTGAATCTAGTAATGTGAAAGCACGGCGTTGAGAAATCAGAGAAAGGAGGGACTAGGTCAGCCATGAGGGTGTGAAGATGAAGAGGAATTTTGGTGGCCCCCATGCCGATCAAGGCCCGAGAGGCAGGACAGACCTTCGTCCCCTTCACTCGTTGGAATCGGCCGTGAGGGACAGGCGGACCTTGTCTAACCCTTCCTGGTTGATCACTATCGACCGGTCCAGTGCAGGCTCCAACCCCGGCGAGGGCTCTTTGGCTGCGCAGACTCCACCCTTCTTCTACGACCTTGGAGCCATGGCGGCGGAGGAAGATTGGCGGGGGTGTGGCGTATGGAGGATGGGCACAAGCTCGTAGGGGAAAGAGGAAGCAGAGGATGAACGCGGCGGGCAATGATGGCAAGGCTGCATTGGCAATAGGCAGTTGTCAAATCAGACGGATGTCGAGGCGGCGTGGGGAAGTGGAGACACCCACGTCCTGTCAAGTGCCACGCGTCGACTTGGACCGCAGGCGATTGGGTCCCGTGGCTCTTCTCGCTTTCCCTTTGGCATCGTCTCGAAGCCAAGTGCGAGCGCGCCTTCGGCCCGGGAGCTACTGTCGGCGTTCTGGGAACTAGGGTACTTAGACTTGCCTACCTGCGGCCCACGGCATGGCTCCATCCACGACCTAGTACGACCCATCTTTAGCATCGACGAGCCAAGACCCTCGCGAGGGGCCAAGCCTCGCGAGGCCGACGACATCAAGACCTCCTGAAGGAGCGGCCTCCCCAGGCGGCCTCCTGAGGAGTGGAGATTTCTATGCAAGCACTCACCTCATGAGGCTGAGGTGATGCCAGCCGTGACGACCAAGGCCAGGCGGGCGCCAGCAAGCACAAAGCGGCAGGTTTCCTCTTTGGTGCTAAGGAGGCAAGCACAGGCGCAGAGTCCCAAGGAATCAACCAAAGGTTGCCGTTTGCGTGCAACAAGACCAGGACCACCAGAATGGCAGGATGGACGTCATCGCCGAGCCCACCGTTATGTCACAACTAGAAGCTTTGTAGGCGAAGACCACCTTTTGTCAGGATAAGATGTACTAGTTGTCTCCCTTTAAAATTGGCCACTGTGGGATCCCTTCCTGCCTAAGTTTTGGGGGAAGAGGACCAAGGCCACTATAAGTATAGCCTAGCCACCACCATAGGAGGGACCGGACCCCCGGAGGACGAATCCCTTGTGCTCACATCCACCCCCAGAGCAGACCCCGCGAGGCTGTGCTTCACTGTACTAGCTCATCCTCAGCCCTCGCGAGGCTAATCCAGCACAAAGCAGGAGTAGTATTTTACACCACAAGGTGGCCCGAACCTGGGTAAACTGCCGCATCCAATAATTCCTTTCTTGTTCGTCGAGCTAGGCCATCAGAGCAGCAAGTTGGCTGGCTAGAGAGGTTTAGTTCTTTGCACACGCCCCAGAGTTTGAACCTTTCTTGGGTCTGCAGAGCCCTGAATCTGACACCACTAGCTACTGTTCATCCACGGGCTACTGTTCATCTAGCCTCCACCAGCTACTGTTCATGGAGCCTCCACGGGGTCCTGTTCGTCCACCCCAACCGGCTCAGGTGTGTGTGGGGGCCTCCTCGATCGGGGTCCTGTTCTTCCAACAGGAACGGCCTCTACTACCACGTGGTCGTGTTCGTCCAACCCCCACCCGGAACTATTTATCCAACCCCAATAATGGTCATTGTTCATCAAGAGGCAGCAGCAGGTTCGATCGGCTTCAGTTAGCAGTAGTAGCAAAGGAATAGCTTGGGTTTCAGTTAACAACTAGGGATTGATTGCTCAGGTTCATTAACGTAGCTAGCGTAATCGCTTGGGTTTAGTAAGTGAATACCTCGCTCAGGTTCAGTTAGAGCCCAACGCCTCGCACACACACGCGTATGTGTACGAGGGAAACGGGCAAACCCTCAGTGCATCGCTCGGCCCCGACCACCCATCATAACTGGGAACTCCCAAAAATTTTCTTTGCCCTCGCTTCTACCATGATTTTTTCTGTCATGGATGGCCCAAAGAATGTCGTGCAGGTGCATCCTCGGCCCGCCTAGGACGAAATGCCCATTTTCTGTCATGATTTTTTGTCATAGAAGTAGGAGCCAACCACATCTATGATGATACGTGCTTTTGTCACAATTGTTGTCATAGAAGTGTCAGAAGCATGACACACACAAAAATTGTTCGGCCCAAAATGTCACGGGTGTGTCTTTTTCTGTAGTGATAAGAAGCCAAGGTTTCATTATCATTAAATTTGCATCAAAAGGGAAGTTGTTGAGCGTTCATCCTAGAGCAACAAGTATAATCATATCTCTCGCATAAATTCCAAGCATACCAATGCAACATATCAATTTGATCCCATAATAATTTCCCTTTATATGTGAAGCGATAATCCCTAAAGTATTCACGTTGATCCAACGTGTCTCCCATTATCATGTTGAATGGGGGTTTCTCAGGATTATCAAAGTAATGTTTAATATTTTTCACATAACGAGCATCGAGGGTTTTAGGAGGTTCCCCATCTCCATGAGTAGCAAGTACAACTTTTTTTTTGGTGTTTCGTGTTCCATATCCATAACTAAAGATAGAGAACAACTTAGAATAGAAAATAAAAACTACTTAGTGATGAAGCAAACAAGCACACACAAGAATATTCACCCCACGCTATTGGTCCCCGGCAACGGCGCCAGAAAAAGGTCTTGATGACCCACAAGTATAGGGGATCATTTGTAGCATTCTTCGATAAATAAGTGTGTCGAACCCAACGACGAGCTAAAGGTAGAACAAATATTCCCTCAAGTTTTATCGACCACCGATAGAACTCTACGCACACTTAACGTTTGCTTTACCTAAAACAAGTATGAAACTATTTTGCAAGAATAAAACTACGAGTACTTTGCGAGAATAAGACCAGGAATAAATTGCGAGAAAATAAAAGTAGATAGCTTTTGTCAACAAGAAAGTCATTTGTCTCTAGGCAATTGATAACTAGACTGGTAATCATTCTTGCAATTTTACATGAGGGAGAGGCATGAGCTAACATACTTTCTCTACATGGATCATATGCACTTATGAATGGAGCTCTAGCAAGCATCCACAACTACTAAAGATCATTAAGGTTGTAAAACCCAACCATAGCATTAAGTATCAAGTCCTCTTTACTCAGATATGCAACAACCCACTTGTCCGTGTTTAGGCTTCTGTCACTCCGGCAACCGACAACAAGCAAATTATGAACGTATTGCAACAACCTATAGTGGGAACCCCTCATGTTTGCTTGAGACGGAGGTCACCATAGGAAAGAACCATAATAAAATATACACTCAAACCAACCACGATCATCAATTAGCCCATAGGACAAAATAGATCTACTAAAACATCATAGGATAACCACATATCATTGGGAAATAACATATAGTGTTTAGCACCATGTTTAAGTAGAGATTACAGCGGGGAGAAGGGTGTTACAGTTTTGCATAGAGGGGGAGAGAGTTGGTGTTGACGGCGGCGAAGTTGTTGGTGTACTTCACCATCATGATGATTGCCTTGGCGGCGTTCCGGCGCCACCGAGAGAGAGGGGGAGAGAGTCCCCCTCCTTCTTCTTCTTCCTTGGCCTCCCCCTAGATGGGAGGATAGTTCCCCCTCTGGTCCATGGCCTCCATGGCGGCGGAGGAGCAGGAGCCCCTCCTAGATAGGATCTCCCTCTTTGTTCTCTTCTGTTTCACGTTCATGTTTTCTGGCCGAAAACCATTTCTTATACTCCCGAAGATCCGTAACTCCGATTGGCTGAGATTTTAACATGATTTTTTTTCTGGATATAATCTTCCTTGCGCCCGAAGTAGATCTCCAACCAACGTTTGAGGAGCGAACAACCCATCACCACGCGCCTGGGCTGCCTGGCGCGCCCAAGTGTCTTATAATGGTTGTGGGCCCCCGTTTGTGTTGATTCCACCTCCCAAAAATCACAAATATTTCAAAATAGTTCTATGTAAATTTTGACCGCGTTTGGACTTTGTTTGATTTGGATATTTTGCGAAGCACAAAAATGCAAAAAAACTTGAACTGGCACTAGGCACTGGATCAGTAAGTTAGTCCATTATATCATACAAAATGTTGCCAAAAGTATGTAAACGTTGTATAATATTGGCATGAAACAATCAAAAATTATAGAAACGATGGAGACGTATCAGGATGCCTGCTGAGGGGGGTCAGGAGGCGATGGACTCACAAGGAGTCTTGCCCTTGGCGCTTGCTGGTGGGACACTTGTAGGCATCTTGTCATGCGCCGCGCCCTGGACCGAAGGAAAACGGGCATGGGTACTCCCAGTCCCACGGGCCCAACAGTTTTTAACTTAGGTGAAAGTTGGTTCGTAGTGAAGCCTCAAGTGAGAGGAATGTTTGTCACTCGGAGCGTTTTTTAACTTAGGCGAAAGCTGGTTCACAGCTAAGCCTCCGAGTGAGAAGAAAATTCGTCACTCGTAGTGGTTTTTAAGTTAGGTGAAAGCATATTCGCAGCTAAGCCCATGAGTGAGAGGAAAGTTCGTCACTCCGAGTGGTTTTTCACTTAGGCGAAAGCCGATTCACAGCTAAGCCAACGAGTGAGAAGAAAGTTCTTCAGTCAGACTGGTTTTCAACTTAGGCGAAAACTTGTTCGCAGCTAAGCCTCCGAGCGAGAATGAAGTTTTTCACCCGGAGTGGTTTTTAACTTACACGAAAACCGGTTCATAGCTAAGCCTCCGAGTGAGAGGAAAGTTCGTTACTCTAAGTGGTTTTTAACTTAGGCGAAAGTTGGTTCGCAGCTAAGTCCCCGAGTGAGAGGAAAGTTCGTCACTCCAAGTGGTTTTTAACTTAGGCAAAAGCTGGTTCGCAACTAAGCCCCCAAGTGAGAGGTAAGTTCATCACTCGGAGTGATTTTTAACTTAGGAGAAAGCTGGTTCACAGCTAAGCCCCCGGGCGAGAGGAAAGTTCATCACTCAGAGTGGTTTCTAACTTAGGCAAGAGCTGGTTTGTAGCTAAGCCCCCGAGTGAGAGAAAAGTTCATCACTCCGAGTGGTTTTTAACTTAGGCGAAAGCTGGTTCCCAGCTAGGCCCCTGAGTGAGAGGAAATTTTTTCCCTCAGAGTGGTTTTTAGCTTAGGCGAAAACTGGATCATAGCTAAGCACCCGAGTGAGAGGAAAATTCGTCACTCAGAGTGGTTTTTAAATTAGGCAAAAGCTGGTTCGCAACTAAGCCCCTGAGTAAGAGGTAAGTTCGTCACTCGGAGTGGTTCTTAACTTAGGCAAAACAACATGACGACCTCTCAATGCTCCTTGTCAAGGGCCCGGGAGTTGATTATCCCCCCCTCCACAGAGTCCTTCTCCCCAATGGAAGCAAAGGCGTAGACGTGCAGCAGGGCAAAGAAGGGACATCAACCCACGCTTCAAGGCCCTATGTAAACCTTTCATCTGTAAAATTTTTTACCTTTTTTTATAAAGTGCCTGTAACAAATGCTTTGGCAGTTTGAATTGTACGAATAGACGTCATGATGTCATGAGATTTTTGGAAATAAAGACCACCTTTTACGGTCATCATGCGGTCATTTACATTGCACTCATTTTGTCCGCTCTTCGACACTGCTATAAACTAGTTTGCCACAATTTTTCCTCAAATGATGTAATCGGCTAATAGACCGGTGGCTAGACCATAATACTCACCCTATGCATCCATTCTGGCACTATCTTTTCTCTTTGCATTTGGCGTCTCGGATATTGCATTATATGCATCAGTTTCGAATTATGTCTTGGGTCAATAGTTGGGTTGCCCGGATCCAATGCTTACTTTCTTATGTTCCACTCGTTCGGCTAAGAAGGTAAAGGGAGAACCACTGCAATTGTACTTCTGGCTAGCCTAGTTAAGTACCTCAATGGAGAAAGCCGAAAACTGACCATCATAATAAGCGAGAACTAGACGGTGATCCGATGACAAGTGTTAAACTAAAAATCAATGGCGATTACCCCGTGTTATATGAAGGGTTTGTCTTTACACAAACCACGTGACAAAGGCATATGCCTTGGCTCTACCGAACCTCAAAAAACACTGGGGGCTAGTCACTAGCCCCCGCAGTCAAGCTCCTATGGCTAAGTGAAGGTAATAAAGCTGCATAGTCCGATTGCCTTGTTCCCCTCACGCAAAACCGCCTCCGGGCACCGAGACATCAGCTAAGGGTCACAGTGCGGAGGATGAAACCCCTCTTAGTATCTACATGGGAGCTGAAGCCGACGACTAGCAACTTTCAAACTCAAAACGGCCGCAGTGGAGTCAAAATAAAATCAAAACGGATTCAAGTATGCTAAACCATACAAAGGGCCGCATTATAAAGCAAAATGTCCAATTGTCATTCAGTACATGATAGTTCACTATAGGATTACATCTTTGGGGCACCGGTCCTCTATCGCCCGAGCACCATCCATAATAATGGGGAAATACTTCTGAGGACGACGATGCTCCTTTCCAACAGGCAAGGGACCAGAGGCCATCTCAACTGGCTTGATTTTAGGCCAGTGCACCATGGTATTCGCAGAGGCCATCCAAGCTCCCTCGATGCACGTGAAGCATTTCACAACGTCAACCAAGAGGACGCGTCGCGTGCTTCTACACCAGGCTAAAGTAACAGCTCTGTATTGGGTCTGCGGGCCACAGCCGGACACAAAGGTCCTTCATGGTTGGCTCGGCCATCCGATGCGGCTTCATCAGCTGCTTCATCTTGTTTCTTAGGAGGGGAGGGTGTTCGGGCACCTCGAACTATGCCCAGAACAGCATGTGTTCGGTATCACCCTCCCGAGCTGCATATCGCCTTGCTGCATCCGCCGCACTCTTCAGGAGCTCAACAAACGGGCCTGAGGAACAACAAACTCATGTGAGCAATGCAAACTTGTGGCCGCCAAAGACACTCTACAGTAAGTACGGCTTACCATCAGCAATTTGCTTCACTTGACAGAGCTCTTCTCGGGCGCCCCGTGTCTCCGTCCTCGCCTCCTGGACCTCCTGCTGCACCTTGGACAACTCGGAGGCCTGATCTTTATTCTTCTACTAAAGGTCCTCACATTTAGTGATGGCATCCTTGAGCTCTTGCTGCACTTCGGCCACTCTGGCTGCGTCCTTCCCACTCACGGTTTTCCCCGTCTTGAGTTCCGCAGCTACTCGCTCGGCTGTCGCCTTCAGTTCGACCGCCTCCTCCTTAGCCTTATTCAGTTTGGCCTTGAGGCCCTCGACCTCCGCAGCGAT
Source organism: Aegilops speltoides (assembly GCA_021437245.1). Taxonomy (NCBI): domain Eukaryota; kingdom Viridiplantae; phylum Streptophyta; class Magnoliopsida; order Poales; family Poaceae; genus Aegilops; species Aegilops speltoides. Next base: position 131,892,274 of record CM038145.1, on the reverse strand, counting down.
AGCTTCAAACATAATTAAGCACCTCTTGCTTAGAAATAATACCGAACACTTTGATCGACAAGAGAAATGTAAAGTAGCATCGGGCTAACCTTGCGCTTCGTCAAACCGCTTGTTGACAAGGTTGAGCTCCTCATCGGAGCCTTTGAGCGTCTGATTCATCTCATCTAGCGCCAAGGTATTAGTAGAGGCCACCAGAGATGAGGCCTGCAATAACAAAAAAATCACATAGTTCAGACTCCCGAGTCAATTATTTTCGATCCTCTCCCAAGTTTTTCAATCCTGACAAAGTCTTGGGGGCGGCTATATACAAGGAGTGTACAACTTTTCTCAAAAAAATCCGCTTTATGAAAAGAACATTACATGGCTTACCTTGAAGCCCGTAAGGACGCCACCGAAGGCTTCCTTCGGTACGCTCTTAACGGACCGGATACTTTGCAACACGACGCCCATAAGGGCGCGCTGCTCCGCAACATTGGAGGAGCTGTTCAAGGCCTCCTCCATCACATTCGGCCACCCAGCCGCAACGTGATCGACGTTGTTCGGCACTGGCGGCGGGGCTCTGGCTCCCCCTTCGGTGGAGGGCGGAATTGACGTCTCCGATGACCTTGGGGGCTCCAAAGCCATCTCTCAAGAGGGCTCAGACTGAGCGAGCTCCCCTTCCTTGTTCACCAGGAGGGATCCCCCTCCTGGTCTTTGGTGACCGTCCTATTAACCTCGGCCATGATCTCGTCACCACCACCTCCCATGTCCGGGTCGGGAGGGGTCCTTCGGGATAGTGCCTCCCCGGTCTCCTTGACGACCGAGGGAGGTGTAGAACACGATGCGGGCCCACTCTCCTCCAGTTCGGCTGGCGGAGAAGTCCCCTCTGAGGTTTGGTTAGCAGGGTGGACGTGCGGTGCGCTGCAACATGAAAGGCACACGTGCTATCAATAATAGAATAGCGAAATAAATGCCTGGAGAATATCTGGATTCATACCTTTTTGCAGGGGGCTTGACCCTGGGGTTCCTCTCCGGAATCTCTTCGGACACCACAGACTCGTCATCGAAATCCGAGCTGTCATTAGGCAGGATCAGCTTGGGCCTACATTGCTTCTTTGGGGCACGAAGAGGCTGCCCCTCCTCAGCGTCGTCCAACGCCGCCCTCTTCCTCTTACGGGAGGAGTAACTCTCCTCCTCGTCCTCTTCACGCGCCCCCTCTTGAGCGGAGGGAGCCTGGGTGTCTCCGGATTTGCCGCCCGGATGCGCTCTTGAGCATAGGCCTTCCCTGGCTTCCTGCGCATATTTCTTCTTCTTTTCCTTCTTCTCTGGTGCCTTGTACGGCACCATGGTCAGTATCTCTTCCAGCAGAGCCAACCGGGGGTCTTCGGGTAGTGGGGCCGGGTTGTCGGTCTTCTTAGCCTTCTCAAGCCAGCCCTATGGAAGTAGGAAAGAAAGGATTAAACATCCTGGAATGCAAACATCTGAACATAGAGCTGATAGAAATTTGCTACCTCCTTTGGGGGGTGAGCAGCGTCGAGGCCGATGTCCTCCTTCTTGGCCGGCCACGCCTTCTGAGGCTTAAACATCACCTTCTGCAGCTTTTCATGGGTGGTGCCATAGAAGTATTGCACTGTGGCTGGATCCTTGAGTTTGTTAGACCACATTGGGGTGGCCCTTTGTTGGCAGGGGAGGAGGCGGTGGCAGAGCATCACCTAAACCACATTGGTCAGCTTGGTCCCCGTATTTATCAGATTGGAGACACGCTTCGGCAGTGACCCCGCCTCCGTAATGGACCCCCAATCAATGCCCTTCTTGGTCCACGAGGTTAGCCTCGCCGGTGGTCCAGATCTGAACTCGGGAGCCGCCGTCCAGGCCGCATCCCGTGGCTCTGTGATGTAAAACCACTCCTTCTGTCAGACTTTGACAGTATCTTTGAATGTGCCCTCCAGACACTCGACCCGGATGAGTTTACTGATCATCACCCCGTCGCAGTCTTCCTATTGGCCGTCGACTATCTTCGGCTTGACATTGAAAACCATTAGACACAAGCCGAAGTGCGGCCGGACTCGCAAGAACGCCTTGCAGATGAAAATGAAGGCTGACATATGATGGAAGGAGTTCGGGGCCAGATCATGGAAATCCAACCCATAGAAGAACATCAGCCCCCTGACGAAGGGGTGGAGCGTGAAGCCCAGTCCCCAAATGAAGTGGGGGATTAACACCACCCTCTGTCCTAGCCGAGGCGTGGGGACGACGTGGCCCTCCTCCAGGGCCTGGTGAGCGACTCCAGCCGGTAGATAGCCGGTGCACTTCAGGTCCTCCATGTCGTCATTAGTGATGGTGGAGGCCTCCTACTTGCCCTAGGCACCGGATCCGGCCATGGCTGAAGTAAGGGAGTGGCTTGAAGGGATTTCTTGTGCAAGAACGGCTCGGGGCACGGGAGCTCCATGGATCAGAAAAGTGATGGTGAAGGGAAGAGGAAAGTGTACACCGGTAACGGTGGCCGTTTCCCTTCTATAAGCTATCGAAATACCAAATGTCCTTTTACTGTGCTGCAGGCCTTGCCACTTCCCGATATACCCGTGAGGTTATGCGTGAGTGGGATAATCGAAATCATTTATCATATCCCTTAAAAATGGGGCACGATCCCCACCTTGATGAGACATGCCAATAAAAGGGCTACCTCTAACCGCGCATCAAGTACTCACAACGGCTCGATGCTTACGACCGGACGTGACCCTTCGCCGAAAGTTGTTAGACACTGTTCATACTTGAGCAGTTGGCCTTCGAGGCTAAGTAAAACCGATAATCCGGAATCTAGATACAACTTAATTGTGCACATGGCTGAACTCGGCCGAGTGATTTTTGGAGGCTCGGTCGATGGGAATTATTCCAAACATACAGGAGGAGAACTCGCCCACAAGCCGGAGACTGCATATGCGGGAGGAACAAGACGTCGACGTTGGAGGCTAGTTCAGGGGATACATAGGGAGTCCTGGATTAGGGGGTTTTCGGTCTGCTAGCCTAACCCTTGTGGGCCGGATTAATGGGCCGCGTTGTTGATACTAGGAGGTCGAACTATGAGGAGACCCCGTATTCGGACATGAGGTTTTTTGGTGCCTTGGTGTGTCCTCCAAGTCAAGATAAGAAGATTCAGCGTGTTTATTCCTGTCTAGTAACCGACTATGTGTAACCCTAGTACCCCTGGTGTGTATATAAACCAGGGGGTTTAGTCCGTAGATGCTAGAAAAACAACCATAATCATACTAGCCTAGGGTTTAGTTCATCTAATCTCGTGGTAGATCAACTTTGTAATCCCCATACACTTTTCAATATAATCAAGCAGGATGTAGGGTTTATCTCTTAGAGAGGGCCCGAACCTGGGTAAACATCGTGTCCTTCGTCCCTTGTTCCCCATTGATCCAAGATCCACGGCTCGGGCCCCCCTACCCGAGATCCGCCAGTTTTGACACCTAGACCTTCTTCTTCCCGCTTCACTGTGAGGGCGATGCTAACAACTCAGGATGTGGCCACAATGTACAAAGCAATGTCTCTTTGCTATTTGGAGCAGCAAGCACTAGCTGTGTGCAGAGCAGGGCTTTGATCTCAACAAACGCTTCCTAAGCTTCAGGAGTCCACTCGAACAAATCGGACTTCTTCATCAATCGGTACAGGGTAGTGCCTTCTCATCGAGGCAAGAGATGGACTGACTCAGGGTTGCAAGGCAACATGTAAGTTTCTGCACTTCGTGAAGCCATTCAGGGCGCTTCATTTGGACTATCGCACAAATCTTTTTAGGGTTGGTGTTGATCCCTCGTTCGGAAATGAAGAATCTGAGTAATATACCCTGGGCACCCTGAAAGTGAACCTTGCTAGATTTAACTTGATGTCATATCACTGCAGGATTGCAAAAGTCTCGGCGAGGCCAGTCAGCAGGTCAAAACATTTCTTGAACTTGACCACAATGTCATCCATATAAGTCTCAATATTCCAACTGATTTTCTTCTGCAGGCACTTCTGAACCATGCGCATAAAGGTAGTGTCGGCATTCTTGAGACCGAATAGCATGGACATATAATGGAAGCACCCGAAAGGGGTGATAAAAACCATTTTTATTTCATCTGGCTCATACAGTTGGATCTGGTGGTGCCCAGAGTACACGTCCAAAACAGACAGTCGCTCACACCCCGCAGTGGAATCCACTATCTAATCTATGAGAGGGAGCGGGAAATGATCCTTGGGATAGACCTGATTGATGTGCTTGAAAACAATGCACATCCGGAAAGACATGTCTTTCTTAGGAACAATGATGATGTTGGCAAGCCACTCGGAGTGGTATGCTTCACGGATGAACTCGGCTGCCAGAAGCCGAGCGATTTCCTCACCAATTGCTTTCCTCTTCTCTATGGTCGAATGATGAAGATGCACCTTCACACGCTTGGCCTTCGGGTCAACTCGAAAACGACGCTCAGCCAGTCCCTTGGGTACCCCCGGCATGTTAGATGGCTTCCATGCAAAGATATCCCAGTTCTCATGGAGGAGCTGGATGAGCTCGGCTTACTATTTTCTATCGAGTGTAGTTGATATGTTGGTGGGTGCGCATTGGGATCTTCCGGATAAATACGCACTGGCTTTGTCTCGCCGGCGAACTGAAAAGCAGACTCCACAGTCGGATTTTTGGAACTTAGCAAATCCCTCAGATCAGCATTTTTCTTGTACTCTTCTAGCTCAACAACGGCCATCTATTCATCTGCAATCTGGGACCCTTGCTGCAAACACTCCTCAACATGTTACCTACTGTCGGCGACAGTGATCACGCCTTTCGGGACGAGCATCTTGAGCTTGAGGTACAGATAACATGGGCTGGCTATGAAGCATGCATAAGCTGGCCGACCAAGGATGGCATGATAGGCACTGCGGAAGTCGACTACTTCAACGGTCAGCTTCTCCTTCCGAATATTCTTTTCATCGCCAAGTACCACATCTAGGGCAGTTTGGTCGAGTGAGTTTGCCTTCTTCCTGGGGATTACCCCATGGAACTGGATGCTGCTCTCGCTGAGGTAGGACATCAGGATGCCCATTCCCTTCATGGTCTCTGCGTACTGTATGTTCAGTCTGCTACCACCGTCCATGAGTACCTTGCAAAACCGAGTGCCTCCCACTACCGGATCAACCACTAGTGCTTGCTGCCCAGGGTGGCGATGTAGGCAAGATGGTCTGACTGATCAAAAGTGATTGGGGTCTTTGACCAGGAACTTCGTTGTTGTTGGCATGGCCATGTTCACTTCTCGATTGATAACTTTCAGTTGACTCTTGCTCTCAACATTTGCCAAGATCACCAAGGTCACATTGACATTAGGGTATGCTTATGCCTTGTCTCCATCATTAGTGTTGTCCGGACTCTTATCACTTGACTGACTCTCTCGGAACTGTTGCGTGAGCAACCTGCACTACGGAATGGTGTGCTTGGGCAATATCAGATTACCCTCTTCGTCTTTCTTAGTGTGAATATGACATGGCTGGTCAAGGACGTTGTGACCCAACTGATCTTTCTTCTTGTGTGTGACACACTTCTCCTTAGCCTTTCCTTTGTTCTTGGCCTGACCAGCCAGAGCCGCGGCCGCAGTCTGAGCTGAACCATCAGCCTTGCGCTTTTGCTTCTGACTAGGATTATTGTTTCCAGGATTGGGTTCACTGGTCTTCCCTTTGCCATTCTGAAGTTGGTATTCTTCCTCACCATTCGCATACCGAGTGGCGATCTCCATCATTTGGCTTAGGGACAGAGGTTCCGATCGACCAAATTTCAGGATGAGCTCTCGTATCTGACTCCTGGCTTGAAAGCGCACACAGTCTAATGCTCCGTCTTGTTCTCCACCACATGATACAGAGTGGTCCAACACTGAATGTATTCCCTAAAAGTTTCATTCAGTTTCTGAACACAATACTGCAGCTCAGTCAAACCAGCGGGCCACTTACATGTGCCTTCGAGTGTTTTGATGAACACTTGAGCCAGATCTTCCCAGCAATAGATGCTAGCAAGAGGGAGCTGGTTGAGCAAGGCTCAGGCTAACCCTTCTAGCATCAAAGGAAGATGCTTCATGGCCACATAATCATTGCCATCCCCAATCTGGACAGCCATTCGGTAATCTTCAAGCCATGTCCTGGTTTGGACTCACCGATGAACTTGCTTATCCCCGCATCCAACCTGAAGTTGGGGGAATCTCCGCAGCTCAGGTAGACCTGCCAAAACACTCGGGGCCGGAAATGAAGGTTCCGCTCCCACTCGGACGACTTCCGTCCAAGTTCTCTTTGTGAGCCCGACCTCTGTCCACCAAGTTCTAAGCGAGAACATACCTCGCATTGAACTACGGATCGCGGGGGTCGACTGGTTCTCTCCACTGATAACCATCATCGTGGGAAGGAGAACTGACTGTTTGGTCATCATCGAACAGACACCTGTCATTATATGGTAGGGGCGCGTACGAGCCATCCCGCGGAGGGGCCGTCGGTAGGTGGTGGTAATCATCATGATGCTGCGCGGGCGTGTCTTGACCATGACCTTGCCCCGAGTACTGGTCCCAGAGGTGGTCTCGACCGTCTCGCCGCGAGGGCGACTGCTTGTTTCTTCTAGGGACTCCCAGGCTGTGAGCCGAGTAGATGGTTTCCGCCCGAACGAATCTGCTTTGGATCTTGTTGTGCGACTACGATACGACTGAATTCTGTTGCTCACTTAAGGAGGGCTTGAATATGCATGAGGCCTTCTCCTTTCTCTGATTGCGATGGCTGGATGGAATCTGTTATCCGGGTAGCTGCGACAAAATTCTGGACGGGTGTGTGAAATACCTGATAATTTCGTTGTTGCTCCCTCGGAAACAACTGCCATTGTCGTCGACTGGAGCTGGATTGTTGTTGCTGGCACGCTTGAGCTTCGAGTGACTTCTGGAGCTCCTCCAGACGAGTGCATTTAGCCAAACTGTCTTGGTGCATGGCTTCTAAGGCCTGAGCCTTGGGAGTCATCCCACCAATATGCTTCTGAAGGGCCTACTCGTTCCTGCGCTGTAACTCCTCCCTCTGCTGTTGAGAGGGAGGATCAGGGTAGTACTCGTTGTTGCGGCAGTTCTCATTGTTTCCAATGTCGTCTTGTGACCGGCCATTGACCCCCGTGTCGGTGTCAATACCGGCGGACCTCGGGTAGGGGGGCCCGAACTGTGCGTCTAAGGCTAATGGTAATAGGAGGCAGGAGACACGATGTTTTACCCAGGTTCGGGCCCTCTCGATGGAGGTAATACCCTACTTCATGCTTGAATTGATCTTGATGATATGAGTATTACAAGAGTTGGTCTACCATGAGATCGTAGAGGCTAAACCTTAGAAGCTAGCCTATGATTATGATTGTTCCTGTCCTACGGACTAAACCCTCCGGTTTATATAGGCACCAAAGGAGGCTAGGGTTACACAGAGTTGGTTACAGAGAAGGAGATCTACATATCGGAATTGCCAAGCTTGCCTTCCATGCAAAGGAGAGTCCCATCCGGACGCGGGATGAAGTCTTCAATCTTGTATCTTCATAGTCCAACAGTCCGGCCAAAGTATATAGTCCAGCTGTCTGAGGACCCCTTAATCCCGGACTCCCTCAGTAGCCCCTGAATCAGGCTTCAATTACGATGAGTCCGGCGCACAGATTGTCTTCAGCATTGCAAGGCGGGTTCCTTCTCCGAATACTCCATAGAAGATTTTGAACACAAGGATCGTGTCCGGCTCTGCAAAACAAATTCCACATACCACCGTGGAGAGCACAATATTCCACAAATCTAACCTGCTAACAGCTTTTCATAACATGATATCACGCCACGTCCCGGTCATTATTCGAACCGTTCTTCACAACCTGCCACCGCACATATCGCGAGGCAGTTTATCGGCATGTCTTTTCGAAGCAGAGATCGTGTCCCCTCATCACGAGATTCTCATCAATACGGGTGTGGGTACCCCAACCGTGCCATCAATCGTGGCGCTTGGGGAATAAGCGACATTAGCGGGCAAGTGGGGAGGCGCAGGATCTTTGCTGCCTTTATAAGGGGATAAAAACTCCCTTCTTCACCCATGCCTTCTTCTTCCTCTCCTTATCTATTCCTTTTCACTCGAGCCCTCCCAAGTGCTCGCCTTCTCCACCCAAAAAGGCTTCCCGAAAATGTCCGGATCCAGAGCAGGAGGCAAGTGGATGGCCTCTACCATCCGGGAGAAGGATATCAAAAAGCTTAGTGGGCCGGGTATATGGCCATGAGAATTGGCCACCGTCTCCCGACGGCGGGATAGATCATCCCTACTCCGGAACCCACGAGAGGGTGGTATTCCTCCCTCATTTTGTCTGCGGGATAGGGTTTCACCTTCACCCATTTGTTCGCGGCATCATGTATTATTACAGGATTGATTTTCATGAACTATCCCCAAATTCCTTCCTCAACATCTCGACATTCATCATCGTGTGTGAGGCCTTTCTCCGCATCCCGCCACACTTTGTCTTATGGCTGAAGGTTTTCAATGTGAAGCCCAAGGTAGTGAGCAGCGAGCACACTGAGTGCGGAGGCGCCATGGTGAGCAAGATGCCCAATGTTACATGGCCAACAGGTACTTGGCAGCAGCAGTGGTTTTACATCACTGAGCCGCGTGGCAAAGAATGGGCCGCTGCTTCGGAATTCAGATCCAGAGCCCCTCTACGACTCACGTCCCGGCCCAAGAAGGGCCTGAACTAGGCTTCATCTAACGAACTATCAGTGCTCCAGACGCATGTCCAAGATATGGAAGACAAGAATATCAAGCTCGTCAATGTAGTCCAGGTGATGTTAGTTCGCCGGATTCTACCTTGTCAACACCGGGCTTGCAATCTATGGGAGTTCGACCCGGAAAAGCACTAGACCCTGCTAGAGCTCTTTGGCTCCACGCATAAGGACATCTAGAAGGTACTTTTTAAGTCTGGCAAACTGTGGCCGGACTCCGTCGAGGACCGCGGGTACCAACTGTCCCGCACCGCAAGTTCGGTAAGTAACTGTACGTTGACAATTCAAATGCTTTTGTCGGATTTCGGGGTCCGGCAGACCCTTGAGGTTCGAACACTGGGGTGCGCAAGAAGATCTTTCCCCTACCAGCTCACGCGTCGAAGTCTCGCAATGGATCTAAGCTAGAAAGAAGAACACACAAGGGACACGAGATTTATACTGGTTCAGGCCACCATTGTGGTGTAATACCCTACTCTAGTGTGTGGTGTGGTGGATTGCCTCAGGGGCTAATGATGAACAGTACAAAGGGAGAACAGCCTCGCGAGGGGCTGTTCTTGAGCTGGTGCGATGAACTGCTTGGCTGAGTTCAGTCGCTTCTCTCTCTCTCTGAACGATCTGTTCTCTAGCTGTCTCCAGATGCCTCTACCCTGTGGGTGGTTGGTCCTATTTATAGAGGGAGGCCCTGGGCCTCTTCCCAAATAATGAGCGGGAAGGGCGCCAACAATTGGCCATTTTGAAGGGGAACATCTAGTACACTTATCCTGACTAAAGTTGGTCTTTGGATGCCAAAGCCTCTGACGATGACGCCGCCCTGGGCTCCACGATGACCTGCATCCTGCCGTTCTGCTGGTCTTGGTCTTGTTGCACCGAAACGGTAACCTTTGCCTGATGCCTCGGTCTGTGCATGCCCCCTTTGCACCGAAAGGGAAACAAGGACACTACACAGGCCGCCGCCCGCCTGGCGCTCGCCTGGTCTCGATCGTCTTGGCTTGCGTCATGGGCCCCTTTTGCACCAAAAGGGAAACAAGGACACTGCGTAGGCCGGCGCCTGCCTGGCGCTCGCCTGATCTCTCCGCCTCCTCGCAAGCCTGCCTGAGGAGGCTGTTCCTGAGGAAGCTTCCTATCGTCCGCCCCGCGAGGCTTGGCCCCTCGCGAGGGTCTTGAGCTTGAGCTGATGAAGCTGGGCTGCATTGGGCCCCCACTTGAGCCAGCCGCAGGCGCAGCGAGCAAGTCTGGGATCTCCGCTCCCAGAACACTGTGATAGCCCGGGGCCCAAGGCGCGCCCGGACTTGGCTTAGCAGAGAAGCGAAGGGGCAAGTGCGAAATGCCGTTGGCCCCAACAGCCTGCGGCCTTGGGCGCCGCGTGGCGGTTGATTGGACATGGGCGTCTTTGCTTCCCACGATGCCTCATTATGCACCTGGCTAGGCGGACCCGTGGTTGCACACAGCTATTCCCCTTTTGCCGCCCGCGCGCTTCCTGCCCTTCCTCCTTCCTAGAGCTTCCACCATCGCCTCCAATCCAACTCAAACTCTCTCCCCCCTTCCCATTGTCATGGCGCTGAAGAAGGAAAAGGGGAAGGAGCCCGCATCTTCGTATCGCTCGCCTCCGTCGGTGGCCCCCGCTGTTGCCCGGTCCATCATACTCAACCCCGAGGCCTTGCGCAAGGTCCGTTCTGCTCTTGCTACCATATTCAACGAGTGCGGTCGGACCATGGTCTGGCCTGCGTCCCATGCTTCCTTTGATAGGGTCGTCACGGAGGTCCGGTTCTTTGCCGACGCCTTGTGGGCGGGTCTGGTTCCCCCTTTCTATGCTTTCTTCAATGTGGTGCTCTCCCATTATCAGATCCACATGATGCACCTCAGGCCTGAGTCCATTACCCTCCTGGCTGTCTTTGCTTTTGTTTGCGAGGCAATGGCGGGCATTCCTCCTTCCGTCGCCCTATTGTGCCACTTCTTCTCTTTGCGCCTGAGCGACCCCACTCAATGCTCGGGGTGTGTGAGCTTCCTCGCCGTGCCAGAGACGGCTGCACCAGGGATCGACTTCGGCCTTCCTCCTTCTGAGGCCAAGTTCAGAGAGCGGTGGCTGTATGTGGATGTTGGGGTGCCCAACCCCTGCTCTCGCACCCAACCTCGCCTGCTGTTCCCAACTCAGGCTGGGGTCATGAGGCACTCGCGAGCCCCCGGCTCGTCTTCGTCTGGCGCCGCTTCGAGACCTTGAGGAAGCTCAATGTGACGGCGCCCAAGGTGGTGAAGGAGTTCCTCCAGTGTCGCATTGCTCCTCTCCAGCGCCACTCTTGCCAGATGTGGGACTTTGAGGGGCACAAAGACCGCATGCGGCTCCAGGAGGAGGACCTGGCGCCTGAAGCACTGAGGACGGTGCTCAAGGTCCTGACTGGCGATCCTTCCCCAGGCAGCTTTCGACATGATGGTGCCCTCCTGTATCTTTGTTCGGGCAGGGCCGATTTCGTGAAGCAGATGCCCAGCTTCGACGAGTGGGGGCTGCGCCTGGCTGGCCTCAGTGGGCCCCGCGAGAATCCTGTCGCCGTGGTTGCTCTTCCAGTTGCCCAAAGCGGCGCTGTCTCAGGCGATGGAGCGGGGAGACGAGAACCACCGGGAGCTGAAGGGGATGATGTTGAGGTGCTGATGCCGCGTGGAGCTCCGGAGGAGGCATCTCCTGAAGCACGCCCTGGAGCAGTGGCAGGCGAGGAGTTGCGGCCTACGGCTCCCGAGGTTGGGGCTCCCGAGGCCCCGGTCGTTCCTCATGAGGTGGTCCCCGGTGGCGCTCCTTAGGCCGGTCCCCTTAGCACTGACCGCCTTGACACCTCCTCCATGCCATAGACCGACCCCTGCGCCGAGCGCTTAGGCCGTTTTAGCGTAGATTTCGAGACCCTCCGAAAGAGGAAGGAGGCCTTGGGTGGTGACGATCGCCCTTGCCGCATGTTGAAGCGCAAGAAGTACTTTGCCATGGACGAGTAAGTCCTCATCTTTCTTTGCTCCTTTATTTCTCTGTTCTTGTAGTTGATCGCGGCCTTTCAGGGCCCTTCCTGCTGACTTCGCGGAGACGGCCAAGGAGCCGTCCCTCCAAGCTTTGTCCTCGCTGCTGACCCTTGGCGTGCCGAGCTCGAGCGGCGCCCCTGCCGCCCGGCCAGTCAGAGAAGTGGCCCATCCCGCTGGGCATCTCGAGCCTGCACGCCTGCTGTTCTCCCTTCACGAGTTCTCCTGGGGCACAACCAGCTTGCCCCGTGCACCTTCCTTGATCGTGAACGGCGATTGGCTGAAGTCAGTCTTAAGCTCCTCTTCTGGGGACGGACCGGTGCCAAGCCGGGCTCCTGGAGTGGCCCGTCCGGCGATTGCTGGGTCACCAGCCCCTAGCCCTGCGCCGGGACGGGGCATGCCGCCCGAGTGCCCCCTGGGTTTGCTAGTGGCGGAGGGTGACGCAGAAGACGTACTCAGGCGTGCCCGCGAGCGCCGCGCCCTTCGCCAAGAATTCCTCCAGGGGCGGCGGATGTAGTGAGCCGGATCAGGGCGGAGATTGCTAGCGAGGATGCGCGCCTCGAGGCCGAAGGCTTGCGCCTCGCTAAAGAGAGGTGCAAGCTGAAGGTAGCCGTTGCCCTTGCGCGGCACCAGCGTGATCTTGACAACGCGAAGACTGAAATGTCACTGGCGGCCTCGCGATAGGCCTGCTCTCAAGCCGTCGAGGAGGCCCGGGAAGTAGACCGACGGCGCAAGGATGCGGAGGAGCGCATGTGGGACCTCCAAGCCTAGAGCAACTGTCTGGAGGAGCAAGTGGAACTACGCCAGGCGGCCCTTTCGTCTCCGAAGGAGGCTTCCGTCGACCAGGCGGAGCTCCGGAAGCGCGAGGAAGTGCTGACGCTGGAGGCCGCCGAGCGCATCCTTGACCTTGAGCGGTTGGAGACGAGGGAGCTGGTGGCTCGGCGGAGGATAGCGTCACCGCCTGTGCTCGAGCCAGGAAGAGGTCGACCGCCGTGTGGCGGAAGCTTCGCTCGGATCTCGAGTGCTGTCTGAGCGAGTTGGAGCTGATCGGGGCGAAGTTGAGGTAGGACCGCGGCCCTCAGGGCCAAGCTGGCCGAAGTGACGCGGGGTGCGGACTCCTCCGCAGCCGCCCTTGGTGCAGCGCAGGCAGAGCTGGCTTCTTCCCGCGCCGAGCTGCTTCTTCTCCGATAGATGGTTGATGGTGCCGAGGCCATTGCCCGGCAGAACGAGGACGAGATCCGTTAGAGGCGGGTTCTGGAGCATGAGCACGCCCCCATGCTCCGAACGCTCAGGGAACGGGCTAACACGGCCCTGGGCAACATTTGCGAGGCCGCTGCTGAGGTGCCGCATGAGACCAACTATGCCGGCAACCTCCAATATTTCACTGATGTGGTGACGCTTCTAGAGAATCGCTCCAAGAGGTCTCGTTGGCTCGTCGAGGAGAGGAGCTGAGCCTTGATCGGGCGTGCCTTCTCCCGTGTCTTCAGCTATCTGCAGGACAGGGATCCCCACTTTGATTTCGATGCCGCCATTGCACCTGTGCCCATAGCCATCCGGGGCGACCTGGCGCAATGGGTCGAGGACAACATGGACGCCCTCGTCAGGGCCTTCGCATCTGATGATAATGGCGTGATCGTGGCCGCTGATGAAGGCGGCGTGCTGGACGCGTCTGGCACTGGCGGAGGTGTTGGCGGTGATGGTGATGATGCCAACGACGCCAGCGACGCCTTCAGAGGCGCCCTAGATGACGCGGCGAGTGATATGTCCGACTGATCGTACGTCACCACTGCTTACCCTGCGTGAAGAAGGTCCGGGCTCGGCCCTGAAGACTGTAAGAGCATTTTTGGAGGGAAAGCCCCTCATGTAAAGGTTTTCGATCGATATCCTTGTAAGCATAATGCTGCGTGCGGGCTTAGCTACTGGCCCGGTGATGGAACAGCTGACCTGTTTACCTTTTGACCCCGACGAATCCCGAGCAGGCCTGTGAGGGCCGCAACGCCTCGAGTGTCTTCTAGGTGATCCCATTGATCCTGCGATGAGAACCTCCAAAGAGGGTGCGGCGACAACGGTCTGGATTATAGACGTGCTTGGCCTGGCCCGGCTCACGAGGGGAGGCAGCTGACGCTAACTTGGACGTAAAGCCGAAACCAGAACACGAGAGATTGCTCGAACGAGACTAAGCACCCCTTCCCCAGACACACACAAGTGTCAAGCTCAAATCCAACTTAAATTCAAATCGAAGAAACTTGTTAATAGAGGGAAAGGCAAAAAAGAAAAAAGCCGCATCCGGCAGCTAGTCTAGTCTTCGACGTCTTCTCACCAGCGCAGAGTTAAGTGCTGCCACTAGGCATGGGCGGGAGCCCCCGAGGCCCGAGGGCGGCTCTCCAGAGACTCCGGGGCGTGTACAGCCCCACTCCTTATTACGTGAGAGTGTCACGGGGTGGTGAGCTTCACAGGCACTAGGCCTTCTTCACAGGTACCGGCCTTGCTTCATATCGCCAGACAAGGGCCCCGCCTTGCACCACACTCTACCGCCATTGACGGTGACTGGAAACCAAGGACGATGCCAATGGGGTAGAGCGGTCGCCAGCGATTCCCCAGATGACCACGGGTCCTCTGCCGGGGGCAGGCCCTGCGGCACCTCCCCGGCAGAGGGCCTACCTCCGAAGAACGCCTTGCGATGAGCACCGCGGGGACAAACCCGGATCTCGGCCCCTCTCCTGCAGCCCCCGGTGCCCTCCTCTAGAGGTTTAACAGGCTGCAGCATTGGGGCAACCATCTACTGCATCGACCTGTACCTCCTACGACCCATGGTTAGCATAAGCTTGCTCCTAAGGAATTAGTAGTACCAGATAGTTGCTTCCACCGGCGCGGCCGTCGAGGCCCTCTTGGGGCTCCTGAAAGAGCTCAGCTTCTGGTGGCTCCTTGCCCCAGCCTAGCCCGAGGAACGAGCCATGGTCTTCTTCCAATGCACACTCTCGATCCACCATGTGGGGCACATAAACTTCTGGGACCGCCGCCCCGCGGTTCTCGCCGTAGTGCCCCACATGCCACGCAGTCCAGCCTGGAGCGTTGTCTTGAGGGTGATGGCGCGGTGGCCCGCCGAGGTGAAAACGCGGCGTCGCGCTCGCCGCCCGGCGAAGATGGGGCCAGTAGCGACTTGGCGCCCGTCTTGGCGGCGGTTTGGTGTTGAGTAGGGCACAGAGTCCGCTTCGGAGTTGCGTGTAAGCGCGTTTGGGAGCCGCCATACGGCCCGCCCAGACTGGGTGGCGATTGGACCACGAAAGGCGCTCGGCGGCGGCATCCAGGAGTTCGGCTACTCGCTCCAGCAACACGTCTCGGCCACCCTCCAGCAGCCGGCACCGTAGCAGCTCTCGGGCCACCGTGAGCGTGGCCACGAGTTCGCTTTGCTCCCGTCGGGTGTGCGGCATCGCGTGGCGCATGGCGTGGTTCAAGCTCTTGCTCTTGACCGCACTGCCGCGGTGTGAGGCGGCGGCGTTTGGCCGCATCACCCGCGCCCCGCAGCACCCTGCAGAGCACGAGCTGCCTGAGGCGCAAGGTTGAGGTCGCCCTGGGCCGATGGCACGGCGTGGACGGGCCACGCCGCACAGTGGTCCACGTTGGCGGTCGGGTCGCTTGACATCAGGGCTGTGAGGCGATGAAACGCGAGGCGGCGGAAGAAGATTCGGCGCACCTACGGGCGCGCCAAATGTCGGATTTCGGGTTCCGGCAGACCCTTGAGGTTCGAACACTGGGGTGCGCACGAAGATCTTTCCCCTACCAGCTCACGTGTCGAAGTATCGCAATGGATCTAAGCTACAAAGAAGAACACACAAGGGACACGAGATTTATACTGGTTCAGGCCATCATTGTGGTGTAATACCCTACTCCAGTGTGTGGTGTGGTGGATTGCCTCAGGGGATGATGATGAACAGTACAAAGGCAGAACAACCTTGTGAGGGGCTGTTCTTGAGCTGGTGCGATGAACTGCTTGGGTGAGTTCAGTCGCTTCTCTCTCTCTCTCTGAACGATCTGTTCTCTAGTTGTCTCTAGATGCCTCTACCCTGTGGGTGGTTAGTCCTATTTATAGGGGGAGGCCCTGGGCCTCTTCCCAAATAATGAGCGGGATGGGCGCCAACAATTGGCCATTTTGAAGGGGAACATCTAGTACACTTATCCTGACTAAAGTTGCTCTTCGGCTGCCAAAGGCTGTGATGATGATGCTGCCCTGGGCTCCATGATGACCTCCATCCTGCCGTTCTACTGGTCTTGGTCTTGTTGCACCAAAACAGTAACCTTTGCCTGATACCTCGGTCTGTGCTTGCCCCCATTGCACCGAAAGGGAAACAAGGACACTGCGCAGGCCAGCGCCCGCCTGGCGCCTGCCTGGTCTCGATCGTCATGGCTTGTGTCACGGGCTCCTCGAGAGGTACCCTTCCTTGATCTCTCTGCCTCCTCGCGAGCGTGCCTGAGGAGGTTGCTCTGAGAAGCTTCACGTCGTTAAGCCCGCAATCTCAGCCCCTCGCGAGGGTCTTGAGCTTGAGCTGATGAAGCTGGGCTGCGTTGGGCCCCCACTTGAGCCACGCCGCAGGCCGCAGGCAGGCAAGTCCGGGGACCCCCGTTCCCAGAACGCCGACAGCTTTATTCGCATATCCTCAGGAAAACGCTTAACGTATTTCCCATCAATTTCCTAGGGCTGGGCGAAGAGGGCGGGGCGGATCTACTGTCCGGCCCCGTTGCCAGAAGAACCGGCCAGCCCACTTCTGATGAAGATGCTGGTCCCGGCGCCTTACAAGGTGCCGAAGAAGAAGGCCGAAAATGAGGCCAAGAAGACCAGGGCAGCCTCCGTCAGCGTGGTGCTCCGGACACAAAATCCGGAGACTCTATTGCCCATTCTTCCTCCAAAGAGGATGAGGAGGAGGAGGAAGACGAATCCCCTGCAGGGGGAAGAAAGAAAAGGACGGCCTCCACATCCTTGGAGGCCGAGTCGCCTTAAAGGGGAAAACCTCCCCCCTTCTAGAGGAGTCCACTGCCGCTGATAGCAGCCTGGAGTGGGATCCCAGGGCCCAGCCCCTGGTGAACTCATGAGTATAAATCCGAACATACTTATGCGTCCAGACTTGTCGTGGCATAACATTTAAATCTGAGCCATACTTTTTGCTGTCCTGCGAGGTCCCGCGCCGAACAACCCTCGTCGGAGGATTTGCTAGCTTCGGATGCTATGGAGAGTGGGACACCCCCGAAGCCCCCCTCCCCCGGACATGTGAATAACACCGAGGTTTCGTCCCAGAAGGACCTAGGCCGCGGAGGGGGGGTGAAAATCGCAAAGGCGGCGCCAGGAGACCAAACTTCAGGGTCCGGACACACGGGAGAGAAGGTTCCCGTGGATGTCGAGGGTTGGGGTCGTCTTGAATCCGCCCCCAGCCGGACACGATTCTGGGGACCAATAAGGCCCCCGAATCAGACAGGCGGCCTCCGTCGGCTGGAGGGGGTGTGTCTGTGCCACCGGGAACCTTTGTCCAACCAGAGGTGTCGGATGCTTTATTAGCGGCGCTGAAGAGCGCCTCCATCGTTGATGAACACCATGCCCTTATGGGTGCAGTGATTGAGAAGATTCAGTCCGCTGAGAGTGAACTGAATGAATCCTGTATCAGCCTCATAAGAGGCTTTGAGGTATGTTTTATGAGGTTTGAAAGTGTGTCATAGTATAGATAGCAGCCCCTGATACACTGTTCGGTGAAAGAAAGAACCAGACAGAGGATCAAATTTACGTTCGCATGAGACTAACTTGATGACATCTATCTCTTTTTAATAAGCAGGCGTCTGTAGCGACTACCTCTTCTCATGCTACAGAAGTATCCGGACTGAGGCATAGTCTGGTGCGGGTCGAAGGATAACTTGGCCGAGTGAAGAAACAGCTGGATGATAATCAAGGTACGGAGAAACCTTGTTCATTTGGCACAAATGAATAAATGTGCATGATGAAAATATTTTTATGATGTGAACTAGGGGCGACGGCCGAAATTGAGGCTCTTAAGAAGGTTGTGGCCGAAGCCGAGAAGAAGGCAGCCGCAGAGCAGGCTCTCCATGAAAAGCACGAGGCTAGAGTTATTGAAGCTGAGCGGGAGCTTTAGGAGGCCGTAAAGAAATGCGAGACCTTGGAGCAGAGTTTATCAGGGAAAGAATTCGAACTCTCCCAGGCTTGCCAAGCCGCAAGTGATTCCCCGAGGGAAGCCCAAGGTGCCCTAGAGGAAATCCAGGAGGCGAGGAAGACTGCGGCTAGTAAGGTTTTTCCTATACAAAGTAGGTATTTAAGAGGAGAAAAGCAAGTTTGATACTTTAAATTCTGATTTCTCCAGGGGTATTTGCGGAATTGCCGTGCAGTATATCTGATGCCACCCAATTCTACCGAGCCAAAGAAAGGAATACTGTAGATAAGCTCTTCTAGATGCAGTATTTGGCACCGAATTATCCGGTGCCTTTCTCCGATCAACTGAGGCAGCTGATCGAACTGCATAAGGCGGCCAAGCTAGCCATGAAGGATTTGGTTATCCGGCTGTCGCCCGCTGAGCCGATTCTGAGCAGTTACTTTGGCTCGTGAAGCGCCTAGTGAGCGCCTACCCTCGACTCGAAGTCATCAAGCGGACGGTCTATATAGATGGTGCGTGAATGGCCTTCGCCCGCGCAAAGGTACATTGGGGGAATATGGATGCGGAAAAGTTGATGATCGAGGGACCGCCGGAGGGGAAGGAGCACCGCAAGCCCGAACTGTATTATGAAGGTGTCTTGAAAGGAGCCCGCCTTGCGGCGGCGCATTGCACCGAGGACATTATATTTCCATGAATACGGTCATGTTTGTCATTTGTAATATTTGAACAAGCTCATTTCTATTATTTATTGCTTGTCATTTGAAAGTTTTTCCTCCTGTGCGGCCGTTTTATATATTAATCCTGAGAGTTGGCCAGTCGTCGGCTTCTGCCCCCATGTAGTAAGTACGGGGGTGTTCGAGATAAACCTGAGCACTCCTTATCCCAGTTTTGGGTCCTTGAAGGAGGTGCTCAGCACAGCGAACCAGGCAATCGGACTATAGGGCTTTATCACTCTCACTTAGCCATAGGAGTTTTAAAAGGAAGGTAGGCACAACCCCTGGTGTTTGGAAGACCTCACGAGGGGCTCTATAAGCGCCTGATCGGAAGAAAAGCCGATCCATCGCCCGCTGCATTGGTTATGGATTATGCGGAAGAAATTCTTCAAGATTTTACAACCTCTCGAACAGCTGACCAGCTCTCGCTGCATCATGACAGTCAATTTTTGGCTTTCTCTACTGAGGTGCTCGTCCGGAAGAACCGGGACACAATCGCAGTAGTTCTCCCAGTGCTACCTTAGCTGACATAACGGAATGTAAGGTACCAAAACATAGGAGCCGGGCAAACCCAACTATTGACCCAAGACATGATTCGGAGCCGATGCATATAATGCTATAAGTTCGGCGTGCCGAACGGCCGTGAAGGTGTTCGGACTTTTTTGCCGTGGTATGGGTATAATGAAGCCCCTGGCATATTAAGGCATATCACGATAAGTAGATGTCTTTTAACAAAAGAGTTTCAATAAGAAATAGCAGCAGATGAGCATCATATAAATCCACATGTTGTATTTGAATAATACGTCAATGCGTATGAGTACAGGTAATGTGATAAAAAGAAATATGATTGCGGAACCTGCTGAAACTAGGCGGGAGGAAGTTGTATGCGGATTCGGACTGTAATCGGATAATCATAGAGGGGAATATCTAGAGATTCCCTTACGCGCTCGAACTGTTTCCACGCCATCCATCCTGGCCTACGTAAAGGTGAACCTGCAAAGAAAATGCAAGAAATGGTTTTGCGCCACACAGCGGTTGAGCTGCGGTATGTGGCTTGTCTTAACTTTTTCCGGAGTGTTTTTAATTAAGCTCCGGGCGAGCCAGGCTATCCTACCCGTAGTAGTTTGGACTCCTTTGGTAGTGTCCGGGAGCTTGGCCGTCGACTCGAGGTTCGATTGAAAGGTGCCATCCTTTGCTCTTGCTGTTAAAGTGGCGGTAGACTCTTTGGTAGTGAAGGGGAGTTCGGCCCTGCCATTAACCGTGATGACGCTGCGTGGACCGGGCATCTTGTGTTTGCGGTAGGCATAATGTGGCACCGCGCGGAACTGAGCAAATGAGGTTCGTCCGAGCAATGCCTGATAGTCACTGCGAAAGGGGACGTTGTCGAAGACTAACTCTTCGGTACGATAACTGTCCGGAGATCCGAAGACCACTTCCAGTGTGGTTGAGCCCGTGCAACAGGCCTCTATACCTGGTATGACACCTTTGAAGGTGGTTTTTGTGGGTTTGATCCTGGAGGGGTCGATGCCCATTTTGCGCACTGTATCCTGATAGAGCAGGTTAAGGCTGCTGCCACCGTCCATAAGGACTCGTGTGAGGTGGAATCCGTCAATGATGGGGTCGAAGACCAATGCGACCAAACCGCCATGACGGATACTGGTAGGATGGTCCCTGCGATCGAAAGTGATCGGGCAAGAGGACCATGGGTTGAACTTTGGGGCGACTGGCTTCATTGCATAGGCGTCCCCTAGTGCACGTTTCCACTTGGGAATGTGGCTTGCATATATAATATTCACCATTTTCACCTGGGAAGGGAATTTCTTCTGTCCTCCTGTATTCGGTGATTGAGGCTCCTCATCATCATCATCGCTTTGAGACCCCTTCCCCTTGTTTTCGGCATCTGTCTGAAGACCCAGCATTCTCTGTTGGTGTGATTGGCTGGTGTTCCTGGGGTGCCATGAATTTGGCAT
Source organism: Aegilops speltoides (assembly GCA_021437245.1). Lineage (NCBI taxonomy): Eukaryota > Viridiplantae > Streptophyta > Magnoliopsida > Poales > Poaceae > Aegilops > Aegilops speltoides. The sequence continues at coordinate 131,871,695 of CM038145.1, read as the reverse complement.
GGACGGTCGAGTATGCGGTCCAAACTAGATGGACCTGTTGTTTTTGTAGAATGGCTTTTTCCGCTGACCGGACTTGGAGCCACTAAATCCGTCATTGACTGACGTGTCTTCGGCACTATCATCGTTTTTGCGGCACTTGTGTTTGTTGCATCGTGGTTTGTCGTTGCTATCCTTGGCTTTTGATGTGTCAGGATTGCTTGCTGTGTTGTTGCTACGAGCCAACCAGCTATCCTCGCCCGCACAAAAGCGGGTCATGAGTGTTGTGAGGGCTGCCATGGACTTTGGCTTTTCTTGGCCGAGATGTCGAGCAAGCCACTCGTCGCGGATGTAATGCTTAAAGGCCGCTAGGGCTTGGGCATCCGGACAGTCGACAATTTGGTTCTTTTTGGTTAGGAACCGGGTCCAAAATTTCCTGGCTGACTCTCCGGGCTGTTGGGTTATGTGACTAAGATCATCAGCATTCGGTGGTCGCACATAGGTGCCCTAGAAGTTGTCAAGGAATGCATCTACCAGCTTCTCCCAACTCCCGATGGAGTTTGTCGGCAAGCTATTCAGCCAATGCCGAGCCGGTCCCTTGAGTTTACTGGGAGGTACTTGATAGCGTGTAGATCATCTCCGCGGGCCATGTGAATATGGAGGAAAAAATCTTCTATCCATACTCCGGGTTCTATAGTACCATCGTATGATTCGATGTTCATGGGTTTAAACCCTTCTGGGAATTCATGATCCATTACTTCATCAGTGAAGCATAGGGGTGTGCGGCCGCCTCTGTGCCGGGCTACATTGTATTCTGTCCGGCCGGATATGTTAGTGTATCCAGTGTGACGGTCCTCGTCACGCGTTGGGTGTGCCCCCGTGATCCGTTGATCGATCTTGACTGTCCTGCTTTGTTTTTCAATTTGTCTCGCAGGTCATGCGTGGATCCCCGGGCCTTCGTGTTTTTGCTTGTTTGGCGTCGGGGTGCGGGCAGGACTTCGGGCTGGTACGCTGCATTGTCGCGGCCACGTGCTGGCCGGTCAGCTGCATCATGCGCTGGTAGTGTGGGCTTTAACACCCCGTCCTCGAGTTGAGGTAGCTACCTACGCTTTGGGTAACTTTCGGTAGGGCGCTCGAGTCTGTATTCCTCGGCGGCCAGGACCTCGGTCCATCTATCAGTTAGTAGATCTTGATCATCTTGAAGCTGTTGCTGCTTTTTCTTCAAGCTTTCTGCAGTGGCTATAAGGTGGCACTTAAAGCGCTCCTGCTCAACAGGATCGTCAGGCACGATGAATTCTTCGCCACCAAGGTTCACTTCATCTTCGGAGAGGGGCATGTAGTTATCATCCTCTGATTCTCCATTTGTTGCCTGTTCTTTAGGGCTAGCTTGCCCATCTTCTTGCTCGGCCTGCTTGAAGCCTGGCTGGGCAGGATTGTTTTCCTCTTTGGCACCATCTGGATTGTTATCATCTCTTGTGCCGGTATCACTATTTTTGTCATGGCGGGGCATGGAGCGGTGCCTGTGACGCTGGTGCCTAGGTTGCTTCTCCAAGGGATTATCTTCAGTTGCCTCATCGCCATTGTTTTCTTTGGTGGTGTCCACCATATATATATCATATGATGAGGTGGCTGTCCAGCACCCTATAGGCGGTGGTTCCTGTTCTTCTCCTGCATCATCATCCATACCGTCGATGTCTTCAGAGTTGAAGTCAAGCACGTCGGTTAAGTCATCGACAGTGGGTATGAAGTGGGTGGTGGGTGGGCAACGAATTTCGCCGTCCGCTTCCCACTCGAGCCAGACATAGTTCGGCCAAAAGTCTCCCGACAAGGAAAGAGACCTTAATGGATTTAGCACATCACCCAAGGGTGAGTGCTGAAGGATATCCGCAGAATTTAACTCCATGACCGGTGCCCAAACAGATTTAATAGGCACGGTCGTACGCGGTTCAGATCCTGTAGCTGGAGTCGAGTCCGAGGGTCCAATGATACCGGCCTCGTAGGAGGTGGGGTTAGTGTTCGGCTCCAAGGACGATGAGTATGAGGCCTCCGTGGCGAGCCCATCCACACGTCCTTGGAGGGTGCAATATGCCCCGGAGTGATTCCCAGGGCCGCCGCAGGTGCGATCTCCCGAACACTGTCTGATGGCAGATCTAAGTCATGCTCGTCGCGACTGTTCGGCATACCTACCATGGGCTCGAATCCGTCGAAGATCAAGTCTCCGCGGATATCGGCAGTATAGTTCAAGCTTCCAAACCTGACCTGATGGCCTGGGGCGTAGCTATCGATTTGCTCCAAATGGCTGATAACCCACTATTATAGGGGATCGCAACAGCTTTCGAGGGTAGAGTATTCAACCCAAATTTATTGATTCGACACAAGAGGAGCCAAAGAATATTCTTGAGTATTAGCAGTTGAGTTGTCAATTCAACCACACCTGGATAACTTAGTATCTGCAGCAAAGTGTTTAGTAGCAAAAGTGGTATGATAATAAAGGTAACGGTAGCAAAAGTAAAGATAAGTGTTTTTGGGTTTTTGTAGTATTGTAACAGTAGCAACGGAAAAGTAAATAAGCGAAGAACAATATATGAAAAGCTCGTAGGCAATGGATCGATGATGGATAATTATGCGGATCACGATTCCTCATGCAATAGTTATAGCATAGGGTGATATAGAACTAGCTCCAATTCATCAATGTAATGTAGGCATGTATTCCGTAAATAGTCATACATGCTTATGGAAAAGAACTTGCATGACATCTTTTGTCCTACCCTCCCGTTGCAGCGGGGTCCTTATGAAAACTAAGGGGATATTAAGGCCTCCTTTTAATAGAGAACTGGACCAAAGCATTAACACATAGTGAATACATGAACTCCTCAAACTACGGTCATCACCGAGAAGTATTCTGGTTATTGTCACTTCGGGGTTGTCGGATCATAACACGTAATAGGTGACTATAGACTTGCAAGATAGGATCAAGAACACACATATATTCATGAAAACATAATAGGTTCAGATCTGAAATCATGGCACTCGGGCCCTAGTGACAAGCATTAAGCATAGCAAAGTCATAGAAACATCAATCTCAGAACATAGTGGATACTAGGGATCAAACCCTAACAAAACTAACTTGAATACATAGTAAATCTCATCCAACCCATCACCGTCCAGCAAGCCTACGATGGAATTACTCATGCACGGCGGTGAGCATCATGAAATTGGTGATGGAGGATGGTTGATGATGACGACGGCGATGAATCCCCCTCTCCGGAGCCCCGAATGGACTCCAGATCAGCCCTCCCGAGAGAGATTAGGGCTTGGCGGCGGCTCCGTGTCGTGAAACGCGATGAAACTTTCTCCTTGATTTTTTTCTCCTCGAGACGGAATATATGGAGTTGGAGTTGAGGTCGGAGGAGGTCCAGGGGGCCCACGAGATAGGGGGCCACGCCCTAGGGGGCGCCCCCTGTCTCATGGACAGGCCGTGGGGCCCCTGGCACAAATTCTTTCGCCAAAAATCCTTATTAATTCCAAAAAGTGCCTCCGTGGATTTCCAGGACATTCCGAGAACTTTTCTTTTCTACACATAAAACAACATAATGGCAGTTCTGCTGAAAACAGCGGCAGTCCGGGTTAGTTTCATTCAAATCATGCAAGTTAGAGTCCAAAACAAGGGCAAAAGTGTTTGGAAAAGTAGATACATTGGAGACGTATCAACTCCCCCAAGCTTAAACCTTTGCTTGTCCTCAAGCAATTCATTTGATAAACTGAAAGTGATAAAGAAAAACTTCTACAAACTCTGTTTGCTCTTGTTGTTGTAACATGAAAAGCCAGCATTCAAGTTTCAGCAAATATTATGAACTAACCATACTAACAATAACACATAGGTCTCACAATTACTCATATCAATAACATAATCAGCTAGTGAGCCATAATAATAAAACTCGGATGACAACACTTTCTCAAAATAATTATAACATGATACAGGAAAATGATATCTCTCTAGCCCATTCTGAGACCGCAAAACATAAATGCAGAGCACCTTTAAAGATCAAGGACTGACTAAACATTGTAATTCATGGTAAAAGAGATCCAGTCAAGTCATACCCAATATAAACCAATAGTAATGAATGCAAATGACAGTGTGCTCTCCAGCGGGTGCTTTTTAATAAGAAGGGTGATGATCAACATAAAACTAAATAGATAGGCCCTTCGTAGAGGGAAGCAGGGATTTGTAGAGGTGCCAGAGCTCGATTTTAAAATAGAGATTAAATAACATTTTGAGCGGCATACTTTTGCTGTCAGAGCAACAACTATGAGATGGTTGTATCTTCCATACTACATGCATTATAGGCAGTTCCCAAACAGAATGGTAAAGGTTTATACTCCCCCAACCACCAACAAGCATCAATCCATGTCTTGCTCGAAACAACGAGTGCCTCCAACATACAACAGCCCTCGGGGAGTTTTGTTTAATTATTTTGATTTGCTTTGATCTTTTTGGATCATGGGACTGGGCATCCCGGTTACCGGCCCTTTCTCGTGAATGAGGAGCGGAGTCCACTCCTCTTGAGAATAACTCACCTAGCATGGAAGATATAGGCAGCCCTAGTTGAATCATGAGCTGCTCGAGCATACAAAACAAAATTTTATTTGTAGGTTTGGAGTTTGGCACATACAAATTTACTTGGAACGGCAGGTAAATACCGCATATAGGAAGGTATAGTGGACTCATATGGAACAACTTTGGGGTTTAAGGAGTTTGGATGCATAAGCAGTATTCTCGCTTAGTACAGGTGAAGGCTAGCAAAAGACTAGGAAGCGACCAACTAAGAGAGCGACAACAGTCGTAAGCATGCATTCAAATTAATTCACACCAAGTACAAGCATGAGTAGGATATAATCTACCATGAACATAAATATCATGAAGGCTATGTTGATTTGATTCAACTACATGCGTGAACATGTGCCAAGTCGAGTCACTTAATACATTCAAAGGAGGATAACATCCCATCATACCACATCATAATCATTCTAATAGCATGTTGGCACGCAGGGTAAACCATTAAACTCATAGCTAATCAAGCATGGCACAAGAAACTATAATCTCTAAATGTCATTGCAAATATGTTTACTTCATAATAGCTGACTCAGGAACGATGAACTCATCATATTTACAAAAACAAGAAAGGTCGAGTTCATACCAGCTTTTCTCATCCCAATAAGTCCATCATAAATCATCATTATTGCCTTTCACTTGCACGACCGAATGATGTGTATAATAATAAGAGTGCACGTGCATTGGACTAAGCTGGAATCTGCAAGCATTCAACTCAAGAGAGAAGACAAGTAATATGGGCTGTAAATTAAGTAAACAATCATGCATATAAGAGCACTAAGCATTTTCAATATGGTCTTCTCGACCCCCAAAAGAAAGAAAAGAAATTAAAACTATTTACACGGGAAAGCCCCCAACAAGTAAAAGAAGAACGAGATATCTTTTTGGGTTTTCATTTTAATTTCTACTACAAGCATGGAAATTAAACTAACTGACTTTTTTGGTTTTTCTTAAAGTTTATCAAACACACAAGAAGAAAACTAGAAAAAGAAATTTAAGCTAACATGGATAATACAATGAAAGAGTATGTGCACCGACGACTAGTGTGTGAACATGAATGTAAAGTCAGTGAGAAATGCGTACTCCCCCAAGCTTAGGCTTTTGTCCTAAGTTGGTTTAATACCAGTGACCGCCTGGCTGATATCCATAAGTGAAACTGGGGTAGTACTGAGATGAAGAAGCGATCGCCTCCTGAGCAGCAGCGTGTTGGCGAGCTGCCTCCATTCCCCTCTCATATTCAGTTGCTTCTTCCCTGGTGACAACATATCTTCCTTTTGCCTGATAATCAAAAAGGTAGGGAGAAGCTAGAGTAACAGGGACGATGTTGCGTCTGTTATAGGTTAGTCGATAATGGAGGAATTTTTCATTCCTCTCAAGAAAATGATGATCAAACATAGCTTCTTTATCCAAATAAACAGGAGGTACAATCATATCCCCCTCTCGTGGAGCTATATTAAGAAAATTAGCCACACGGGTTGCATAAATTCCTTCAAAGAAATCTCCCCTTCTATTATTATTATGCAACCTACGTGCAACTATTGCCCCCAAGTTATAACCTCTATAACCTGACACAGCACTCTTGAGAACACAAAGATCAGGGGCACACATGTGACATACTTCGTCCTTACCGTTAATGCCTCTACCAATAAAGAGAGCAAAGTAATGTATAGTAGGAAAATGAATGCTCCCTATGGTAGCTTGTGTTACGTCCCTAGATTCTCCCATAGTAATACTAGCAAGAAAATCTCTAACTTCAGATTTGGGAGGATTATTAATATTGCCCCACTGCGGGAGTTTGCAAGCAGTTGTGAAATCCTCTAAATCCATGGTATAAGATGTATCATAAATATAAAACATAACACTAGGAGAATTACGCGCAGAAATATATTCGAACCTCCGCGCAAAGGAATCAGTCAATTGATAATATTGAGGACACTTATCTTGTAAGAAGTCCGCCAGCTCGGCATTACGCACATACGCGTCAAATTCCTCCTTGAAGCCAGCTTCGACCATAAAATCATTGGATGGCCACTCGCAAGCCCGTACATTTGCGTACCTTGGGAAATTAACATCTTGTTAACGTATAGCAATCCTTGGCCCTTTCTTTGCCGAGGAACCACCTTGGTACATTCTTCTAAGCATATTTCTTTTTCTGAAAATTTCTGAAATTTTAGTAACTTCAAAATAAAAGTGAATAAAACTAAACAAGATAGATAGCAACTACTCCTACAAGTGCCTAGGGCCTATATCATGCATTGGAATTGCTTCGGACCTCAAAAATTTAACATGCAAGCTCAAGAACATGGTCACCTATGCAGCAAAAATTTGCAATGAATAAAGCACTAGAACAAAATCTAATTGGACCAATGGAGGAGTCACATACCAAGCAACAATCTCCCAAAGCAGTTTTGTGAATGGAGCTTTGAGCTAAGAGATCGAAAATCATAGCAAAACAAGCTAGAACTCGGGCTTGAGCTGGATGGGGATTTTTTTAGGTAGAAGATGAAGTGTGTGGGTGCCGGCATAAGTGGAGGGGAGCCACCAGGGGCCCACGAGACAGGGGGCACGCCCTACGGGGGGGCGCCCTCCTTTCTTGTCGCCTGGTGCTTTCCCCTCCTGCAGTGTTTTCAGTGCCTAAAATCCTCAAATATTCCAAAAAATTTCATACTAAATTTGCAGGGCATTTGGAGCACTTTTAATTTCAGACTATTTTTTAATGCACGGGTAATTCAGAAAACAGACAGATAATACTATTTTTGCTTTATTTATTCTAAATAATATAAAGTAAAAAGAGGGTACAGAAGGTTGTGCCTTCTAGTTTCATCCATCTCGTGATCATCAAAATGAACCCACTAACAAGGTTGATCAAGTCTTGTTAACAAACTCATTCCGAATAACACGGAACCGGAGAAATTTCGAATAACACTAAGTTGCCTCAACGGGGATATGAAAATCCCCAACAATAAGAATATTGTACTTTTTCTTGACAGTAGGGAGAGGAAATTAAAAACCTCCAAAAATGATAGTTGGAACCTTTTCAATAGAAGTGATGCTATGAACTTGAGATTGTTTCCTCGGAAATTGTATCGTATGCTCGTTACTATTAACATGAAAAGTGGCATTGCCTTTGTTGCAATCAATAACAACCCCTGCAGTATTAAGAAAAGGTCTACCAAGGATAATAGACATACTATCGTCCTCGGGAATATCAAGAATAACAAAGTCCGTTAAGATAGTGACATTTGCAACCACAACAGGCACATCCTCACAAATACCGACAGGTATAGCAGTTGATTTATCAGCCATTTGCAAAGATATTTCAGTAGGTGTCAACTTATTCAGTTCAAGTCTACGATATAAAGAGAGAGGCGTCACACTAACACCGGCTCCAAGATCACATAAAGCAGTTCTAACATAATTTCTTTTAATAGAGCATGGTATAGTTGGAACACCCGGATCTCCAAGTTTCTTTGTTATTCCACCTTTAAAAGTGTAATTAGCAAGCATGGTGGAAATTTCAGCTTCCGGTATCTTTCTTTTATTTGTGATGATATCCTTCATATACTTAGCATAAGGATTACTTTATGCATATCAGTTAAGCGCATACGTAAGAAAATAGGTCTAATCATTTCAGCAAAGCGCTCAAAATCCTCATCATCCTTTGACTTGGATGGTTTAGGAGGAAAGGGCATGGGTTTCTAAACCCATGGTTCTCTTTCTTTACCGTGCTTCCTAGCAACAAAATCTCTCTTATCATAACGTTGATTCTTTGATTGTGGGTTATCAAGATCAACAACAGGTTCAATCTCTACATCATTCTCTTTGCTAGGTTGAGCATCAACATGAACATTATCATTAACATTATCGCTAGGTTCATGTTCAACACCTGATTGTGTTTCAGCATCAGAGATAAAAATATCATTGGGATTCTTAGGTGTGTCTACAGTAGGTTCACTAGAAGCATGCAAAGTTCTATCGTTTTTCTTTTTCTTCTTTTTAGAAGAACTAGGTGCCTCTAAATTATTTCTCTGAGAATCTTGCTCGATTCTCTTAGGGTGGTCTTCAGGATACAATGGTTCCTGAGTCATTCTACCAGTTCTAGTAGCCACTCTAACTGCAAAGTCATTTTTATTATTTAATTCATCAAGCAAATCATTTTGAGCTTTAAGTACTTGCTCAGCTTGAGTAGCAACCATAGAAGCATATTTGCTAACGCGGTGAAGTTCATCTTTAACTCTAGCTAGATTATCACCTACGCGTCCTATCTCGAAAGCATTATTCTTTAACTCTCTACCTACATAAGCATTAAAACTTTCTTGTCTAGCCATAAAGTCATCAAATTCATCTAAGCATGGGCTATGAAATTTAGTAGAGGGTATTTCAACTTTATCATATCTATAGAGGGAATTTACCTTTACTACCTGTGTCGGGTTATCAAGACAATGTGGTTCTTCAGGCGGTAAATTAAGACCATGTATTTCTTAAATAGGAGGTAAATTCTTAACATCTTCAGCTCTAATACCTTTTTCTTTCATTGATTTCTTTGCCTCTTGCATATCTTCAGGACTGAGAAATAAAACACCTCTCTTCTTCGGAGTGGGTTTAAGAATAGGCTCGGGAGTTAGCTCAATTGGTTCAGGAATTACTTCAGGAACTGGCTCAGGAAGAGTTCAATTATTTTCATTAGTCAACATATTATTCAATAATATTTCAGCTTCGTCGACTGTTCTTTCCCTGAAATCACAACCAGCACAACTATCCAAGTAGTCCTTGGAAGCATCGGTTAGTCCATTATAAAAGATATCAAGTATTTCATTTTTCTTAAGAGGATGATCGGGCAAAGCATTAAGTAACCGGAGAAGCCTCCCCCAAGCTTGTGGGAGACTCTCTTCTTTGATTTGCACAAAATTATATATTTCCCGCAAGCCAGCTTGTTTCTTATGAGCAGGGAAATATTTAGTAGAGAAGTAATAAATCATATCCTGCGGACTACGCACACAACCAGGAGCAAGAGAATTATACCAAGTCTTAGCATCACCCTTCAATGAGAACGGAAATATCTTAAGGATATATAAATAGCGAGACTTATCATCATGAGTAAATAGGGTAGCTATATCATTCAACTTGGTGAGATGTGCCACAATAGTTTCAGATTCAAGGACATAAAAAGGATTAGATTTAACTAAAGTAATAATATCAGGATCAACAGAGAATTCGTAATCCTTATCAGTAACACAGATAGGTGAAGTAGCAAAAGCAGGATCGGGTTTCATTCTACCATTAAGAGACTGCTGCTTCCATTTAGCTAATAATTTCTTAAGATCATTTCTATCATTGCAAGCAAGAATTTCCATAGCAGCTATTTCATTCATAACATAACCCTTAGGAACAACAGGTAATACATAATCATTGGGGGGACCTTCATCATCACTATCATCAATAATAGCTTCTTCAATATTTTCATTCCCCCTAACTCTAGCAAGTTGTTCATCTAGAAATTCACCTAATGACACAGTAGTATCAAGCACAGAAGTAGTTTCATCATGCATAGCAGAAGTGGCATCATCAATAACATGCGACATATTAGAATTCATAGCAGTAGTAGGTTTACGTGTAGCAAGCCTACTAACAACGGAAGGAGAATCTAGTGCAGAGCTAGATGGCAGTTCCTTACCTCCCCTCGTAGTTGAGGGCAAAATAGTAGTTCGATCGTCTTTCAAGTTCTTCATAGTGATCAACAGATATAAATCCCAAATGACTCAGAGAATAGAGATATGCTCGCCGGCAACGGCGCCAGAAATTAGTCTTGATAACCCACAAGTATAGGGGATCGCAACAGCTTTCGAGGGTAGAGTATTCAACCCAATTTTATTGATTCGACACAAGGGGAGCCAAAGAATATTCTTGAGTATTAGCAGTTGAGTTGTCAATTCAACCACACCTGGATAACTTAGTATCTGCAGCAAAGTGTTTAGTAGCAAAAGTGGTATGATAATAAAGGTAACGGTAGCAAAAGTAAAGATAAGTGTTTTTGGGTTTTTGTACTAGTTGTAACAGTAGCAACGGAAAAGTAAATAAGCGAAGAACAATATATGAAAAGCTCGTAGGCAATGGATCAGTGATGGATAATTATGCCGGATGCGATTCCTCATGCAATAGTTATAACATAGGGTGATATAGAACTAGCTCCAATTCATCAATGTAATGTAGGCATGTATTCCGTAAATAGTCATACATGCTTATGGAAAAGAACATGCATGACATCTTTTGTCCTACCCTCCCGTTTCAGCGGGGTACTTACGGAAACTAAGGGATATTAAGGCCTCCTTTTAATAGAGAACCGGACCAAAGCATTAACACATAGTGAATACATGAACTCCTCAAACTACGGTCATCACCGAAAAGTATCCCTATTATTGTCACTTTGGGGTTGTCAGATCATAACACACAATAGGTGACTATATACTTGCAATATAGGACCAAGAACACACATATATTCATGAAAACATAATAGGTTCAGATCTGAAATCATGGCACTCGGGCCCTAGTGACAAGCATTAAGCATAGCAAAGTCATAGCAACATAAATCTCAGAACATAGTGGATACTAGGGATCAAACCCTAACAAAACTAACTTGATTACATGGTAAATCTCATCCATCCCATCACCGTCCAGCAAGCCTATGATGGAATTACTCACGCACGGCGGTGAGCATCATGAAATTGGTGATGAAGGACGGTTGATGATGACGACGGCTATGAATCCCCCTCTCCGGAGCCCCGAACGGACTCCAGATCAGCCCTGCTGAGAGAGATTAGGGCTTGGCGGCGGCTCCGTGTCGTGAAACGCGATGAAACTTTCTTCTTGATTTTTTTTCTCCCTAAGGCGGAATATATGTACTTGGAGTTGAGGTCGGAGGAGGTCCAGGGGGCCCACGAGATAGGGGGCCGCACCCTGGGGGGTGCCCCCTGTCTCGTGGACAGGCCGTGGGCCCCCTGGCACTAATTCTTTCGCCAAAAATCCTTATTAATTCCAAAAGGTGCCTCTATGGATTTCTAGGACATTCCGAGAACTTTTCTTTTCTACACATAAAACAACATCATGGCAGTTCTGCTTAAAACAACGTAAGTCCGGGTAAGTTTCATTCAAATCATGCAAGTTAGAGTCCAAAACAAGGGCAAAAGTGTTTGGAAAAGTAGATACGTTGGAGACGTATCAATGGCCAAGCGAGTCGGCCCGCAGTACGAAGCTGCCGAATACAAAGATCTGTCCGGGGAGGAAGACCTCCTCCTGGATCGCGTCGTTGAAGATGATTGAAGGAGCCATCAAGCCCTATCACGACAGCAAAGTGGAACTCTCAATTAAAGCACCAATGTCGGTGTCAAAACTGGCGGATCTCAGATAGAGGGTCCCGAACTGTGCGTCTAAGGCTAATGGTAACAGGAGGCAGGAGACACGATGTTTTACCCAGGTTCGGGCCCTCTCGATGGAGGTAATACCCTAATTCCTGCTTGATTGATCTTGATGATATGAGTACTACAAGAGTTGGTCTACCACGAGATCGTAGAGGCTAAACCCTAGAACCTAGCCTATGATTATGATTGTTCCTGTCCTACAGACTAAACCCTCTGGTTTATATAGACACCGGATGGGGCTAGGGTTACACAAAGTCAGTTACAGAGAAGGAGATCTACATATCCGAATTGCCAAGCTTGCCTTCCATGCAAAGGAGAGTCCCATCCAGACACGGGACAAAGACTTCAATCTTGTATCTTCATAGTCCAACAGTCCGGCCAAAGTATATAGTCCGGCTGTCCGAGGACCCCTTAATCCCGGACTCCCTCACCCCGCGCCTCCGTGGGTATACCCAGGGGGACCGTGGCGGGAATCCTCCATCAGCACCTCTGCAGTGGGGTCGTTGCTCTTACACTCGGACCCATCGTCCCATGAAGGGAAGCGAACAAGTTGAGGATGGGCTCATCGGGCTCGATTGCCGGTATCTGCGAGGCTGCAACCTGAAGGGCCACCGCGTGCTTGATCCACTGTTGGAGCCACGAGCATCAAGAATGCTTGTGATGGCAACTTGTACAGGATGAATAGTTGCCAAAGGAGAACGCTGAAAGTGCCCACACGAAGTGTCGGATCTTGGGTTCCGGCAGACCGTTAAGGTTCAAACTCTAGGGTGCGCGTGAAGATCTTCCCCCTACCACTCCACGTCTGATCGCCTCACGAGAATCTAAGATAAAATGATGAACAACACGAGGGACACAAGATTTATACTGGTTCGGGCCACCATTGTGGTGTAATACCCTACTCCAGTGTGTGGTGTGGTGGATTGCCTCAGGGGTTGATGATGAACAGTACAAAGGATGAACTGCCTCGCGAGAGGGGTTCTTGAGCTGGTGCGATGAACTGCTTGGATGAGTTCAGTCGCCTCTCCATCTAATGAGTACTCGATGAGATCTCTCCCCAACTGTGGTGGCTATCCCTATTTATAGAGTGGCCCTGGTCCTCTTCCCAAATATTGAGCGGGAAGGGCGCCAACAACGGCCAGTTTGAAGGGGAACATCTAGTACAAGTTATCCTGACTAAAGTTGGTCTTCGGCTGCCAAAGGCACTAGCGATGACGCCGTCTTGGGCTCCACGATGACCTCCATCCTGCTGCTCTGCTGGTATTTGTCTCGTTGCACTGAAATGGCAACCTTTGTCTGATGCCTTGGTACTCCACACCTGTGCTTGCCCCCTTTGCACCAAAGAGGAAACAAGGACGCTGCGCAGGCCGGCACCCGCCTGGCGACCGCTTGGTCTCGATCGTCACGGCTTGCGTCACGAGCACCTCGCGAGGTACCCTGCCTTGATCTCTCTGCCTCCTCGCGAGCCTGCCTGGCGAGGCCGTTCCTGACGAAGTCATATGTCGTCTGCCCCGCGAGGCTTTGCCCCTTGCGAGGGTCTTGAGTCTTGTGCTAATGAAGATGGGTCGTACTGGGCCACCACTCGAGCCACGCCGCAAGCCGCAAGCACGCAAGTCTGGGGACCCCCGTTCCCAGAACGCCGACAGTAGCCCCCGGGCACAAGGCGCGCTCGGACTTGGCTTAGCGGAGAAGCGAAGGGGCAAGTGCGGAGCGCCGCGGGCCCCATCAGCCTGCGGCCTTGACGCCATGTGGCGGTTGATTGGACGTGCGCGCCTCCGCTTCCCCACGCTACCTTGGCAACTGCTCGACTGACAAAAAGGTTGGCCTGGGGTTAGTCTTACTTTCATTACTCTCGTTCGCCTTGCTTCAGATCCCCTTCTTGCTCTTCGCCCTCCTTCTTCCAAAATCTCCAGATTCGCCGCAGCCTTTCCCCTCCGGCGAGCGATGGCACCTCGCAAGACCCGGTGGGGCACGTGATCACTGGTACTCGGCTGGCTCGTCTCCCCAACGTAACGGAGAAGAATCTCGCCCTCACGCGCCAAATGGCGGCAAGGCAGAGCAACGAGATGGGGGAGACAGCGCTCCGGCTTGGCTCCGCCCAGCCGGAGGACAAGGGGAGCACCTTCTACCCCCTCTTCATGAGCGCCGTTATTGCTGGTCTGGTTCCTCCTTTCTCTGAGTTTTTCCTTGCCGTCCTTCGCCATATCAGTTGCATGCTTTGCATATCCATCCCAACTCCATTCTTCTCCTGTCGATCTTCGCCTACTACTGTGAGGCGCACGTCGAGGTGATGCCCTCCGTGGCCTTGCTGCGCCACTTCTTATCCCTCCGGGTCACCGGTGTCAGGACCCCGACTCAATGCCACATCGATCTAGCATGTAACACCTCATATCACTTTGCAGCCTCACGCACGCCATTCCACGGGTGTCGCCTTAGCTTTGCCCGGGACCGTTTGCGCCTTTTGGCACACGTATATGATAGTGTCGCTATCGGCGTTCTGGGAACGGGGGTCCCCATACTTGCTCGCTCGCGCCCGCGGCGTGGTTTCAAAGGGGGCCCAAGACGCCCATCTTCATCAACACAAGCTCAAGACCCTCGCGAGGGGCCAAGCCTCGCGGGGTGGACGACAAGGAGCTTCTTCAGGCACAGCCTCATTAGGCTGGCTCACGAGGGGGTGGAGAGTTCAAGGCGGGGTACCTCGCGAGGTGCCCATGACGCAAGCCATGACGACCAAGGGCGCCAGTCGTCCGCCAGCCCGCGCAGTGTCCTCCTTTCCTCTTTCGTGCAAAGGGAGCAAGCGCAGGCGAGAGCATCAAGGAAAGGCACCCATTTCGATGCAACGAGACCAAGACCAGCCCAACGGCAGGGAGGAAGTCATTGTGGAGCCCAAGCAGGCGACACCACCAGAGCCTTTCACAGGCGAGGACCAACTTTAGTCAGGATAGGTGTACCCGCTGTTCCCCTTCAAAATGGCCAATTGTTGGCGCCCTTCCCGCTCAATATTTGGGAGAGGCCAGGCCTTTGCCTATAAATAGGACTAGCCACCCCGTGGTAGAGGCATCTGGATCCTCATCAAGAAACCAAGAGATAGGGCGACGAACTCCTCCTAGCAGTTGTCGCACCACCAAGAAATGCACCCTTGAGATTGTTCTTCCTTGTATTGTTCATCATCAGCCCAAGAGGCAATCCACCACACCACACACTGGAGTAGGGTATTACACCACAATGGTGGCCTGAACCAGTATAAACCCCGTGTCTCTTGTGTTGTTTCTTTCGTAGTATAGATCCTAGCGATTCGGCGAGGAGCGGGTAGATAGAGGGCGAAACCTCCACGCGCACCCCAGTATTCGAACCTCAAGGGTCTGCCGGAACCCGAAATCCGACATTTGGCGCTCCAGGTAGGGGTGCGCCGGGATCCGCCATCTGGCACTTCGCGTCCCATCGCATCATCGTCAACATGTCCGGCGACCAGGCGGGCAACCCAGATCCCTGGGCGGCTTGGCCCGCCCACGCAGAGCCGCTCGTCCAAGGCGACCCCATGCCCCAGGCAGCTCGCGGTCCGCAGGGCGCTGCGGGCCGTGGGCGGCGCGGACAGGCCCCGACAGCCCTCACACCACGGCAGACGCGGTCCGTAGCAAGGGCCTCCAACCACGCTGCAGCCACAACGCCGTACACCCGCCCGGAGCAGGCAAACTCAAGGGCCGCACTCACGGTGGCCTAAGAGCTGCTGCAGTGCAGGCTGATGGAAGGTGGCCGCGACGTGCAGCTAGAGCGGGTGGCAGAGCTCTGGCTTCGCGCCTCGGGCTCACCCTTCGCACTCAGCTCCGCTCAGCCCAGCGCTGCCCGCGAGGGCCCCACGCGCAACCGCTTGCTCCAAGGCTACTCCAACACCAGCGAAGCTGTCAGCACCGGGCTGTCGGCAGCACCGACTCCGCTCCCCGCCAATGAAGGACTCGTCGCGGCCCACGGCCCCCGTGGGCCGCCGCGCTACCATCACCAGGTTGGCACATCAAGTAGAGCTGCATGGCACGCGGAGCCCTATGGCGCAGCCTTCGGGGTGACGGCCCCAGAAGAGTACGTGCCCCACATGATGGATCACGGGCACCCGCGTTGGGCGAACAAGGCTCGCTCCTCAGCCCAAGCTCGGGGGACGAGGCACCAGAAGCTGAGCTCTTCCAGGAACCCAGGGACGTCCCCACCGGCCATGCTGGAAGCGACGATTATCAGGTACCACTAATCCCTCAGGAGCAGGCATACACTAATCATGGGTCGCAGGAGGTGCAGGTCGCCACAGCAAGCAGGTGCCCTGCTCCAGCAGTCTCTTACCCCTTAGGAGGAGGGCGTCGGGGGCTGCAGGAAAGGGGCCGAGATCCGACATCACCACCGCGGTGTTCGGAGCAAGGCGTTCCCAGGAGGTAGGCCCTCCGTTGGGGAGGTGCCTCAGGGCCTGCCCCTGGCGGAGGACCCCTGGTCATGGGGGGAACCACTGGCGACCGCTCTACCCCATCGGCGGCGTCCTGGTTTCCGGTCGTCGTTGATGGCACTAGAGTGTGGCGCAAGGCGGGGCCCTCGTCTGGCGATATGAAGCAAGGCCAAGACTGTGAAGAAAGCCCAAGGCTCGTGAAGCTCGCCGCCCGTGACACCCTCACGTAATAATGAGGGGCTGTACACGCCCGGAATCTCAGGGTGCGGCCTCAGCCCCGGGCTCCTCCCACGCCCAGTGGCAGCACTTAGCTCCGCGCTGGTGAGAAGACGTCCAAGACTAGACTAGGTGCCAGACGCGGCCTTTTGTTTGCTTTCGTTGCTTTTCCCTTGGCTGTTGCTTTCTCCCGCTGGATTTAAGTTGGACTCGAATTTGAGATTTGCGTGTGTTTGGGGAATGGGTGCATAGTCTCGTTCGAGCAATCTCTCGCATTCCGGTTACAACCTCACTTCAGCTGCCTCCCGTCGTGAGCCCCTCGCGAGCCGGGTCCGGACTAGCTTGCGTGCAGCCCAGACTGCCGCCGTCATATCCTCTCAGGAGGTTTTTCACTACAGATCCTACGGATTCGATCAGGAGGCATTCGAGGCGCCACAGCCTCCCACAAGTTATCTTAGGACCCGCATGAGACAAAGGTAAACTAGCCAGCCGGCTCGTCACCTAGCCAACCACTTGGCGCGGGCCTATGGGCGATGTAGCATTAACTAGTGCGCTAAACATTGGTTTTACATGAGGGGCACCCCCTCCGAAAAATGCTCTCACAACCATCAGGACAAAAGCCTGAGTTCCATTCATGGAGGGTAAGGAAACAAGAGCAACACACTGTCAGTTGGATAAATCCCCCAATGCATCCTCAAGAACAGTGCCCGAACCGTCGCT
The DNA here is from genome assembly GCA_021437245.1 of Aegilops speltoides. Classification (NCBI taxonomy): domain Eukaryota; kingdom Viridiplantae; phylum Streptophyta; class Magnoliopsida; order Poales; family Poaceae; genus Aegilops; species Aegilops speltoides. Next base: position 131,854,336 of record CM038145.1, on the reverse strand, counting down.
GGCGTCGCTGGCCTCACCATCGCCCTGCGTTGTCGACGGCGACGTTAGTGCCGTTCACCACGCCGCCCTCGGCGGCGGCCACGATCGCGTCATCGTCGTCTGAAGCGAAGGCACTGACAAGGGCATCCACGTTATCTTCCACCCAGTACGCCAGGTCGTCCCGGACGACCTGGGGGACTGGGGCGATGGCGGCATCGAAGTCGAAATGAGGATTCATGTGTCCGGAGATGGCTTAAGACGCGGCAAAAGGCGCGCCCGAGCAGGGCTCGGCTCCTCTCCTCCACCAACTTGTTGTCCCTGGCCGACCGCGCCTCCAGCTGCGTCACGATGTCGGTGAAGGACTGAAGGTTGCTGGCGTAGTTAACGGTGTGCGTCTCGCCAATGGCCGCCTCGCAGATGTTACCCAAGGCCATGTTGGCTCTCTCCCGAGGCGTGGTGAGCATGGGGGCGTGCTCATGTTCCAGAAGCCACCGCTGACGTATCTCGTCCGCATTCTGGCGCGCGACGGCCTCAGCCTCGTCCACCCGTTGGCGAAGAAGGAGCGCCTCGGCATGGGAAGTAGTTGACTCCCCTTGCGCCACCTCAAGTGCGGCCCGCAAAGCATCAACCCACCGCGTCGCTTCCTCCAGCTTGGTCCTCAGGATGGTGGTCCTACCTTCAGCCTCAGTCCGAATCAACTCCAACCTCTCCTCGAACTCGCGCTCGAGGTTCAGGCGCGCCGTCGCCACCCAATGTCCGACCTCCTCCGAGACACGGGTTTCCCGCACAGTGACATCGTCCTCCGCCCGTGTCACCAAGCGCCTCATCTCCAAAGGCCAGATTACAGGCGCTGCGTTCGGCGGCTTCCAGCGTCAGCGCCTCCTCACGCTTCTGGAGCTCCGCTGGGTCGCCGGAGACCACCTTCATCGACGGAAGAGCCGCCTCACGCAGCTCCACCTGCTCCTCCAATGAGCAGCACCGGGCCAGGAGTTCCCGTGCCCGCTCCTCCGCGGGCCTCTCGCCACGGTCAAGATCCCGGATTCTTCGACGGCCCGGGAACGGACCTCCCGAGAGGCCGCCAGCGATGCCTTGGCCTCCTAATCATCGACATCACGTTGACGACGCGCGAGGGCGACAGCCGCCTCCAGCTCGCGCCTCTCTGCCACAAGGCGCAGGTCCTCGGCCTCAAGGCACGCGTCCTCATCAGCAAGCTCTTCACCAAGCAGGCTCACATCATCCGCCCCCGAGAAACCCTTGGCGAAGAGCGACGCCCCGCACGCCGAGCACGCCTTCCACACCATCATCCGCCCCAAGCGAGTGCCGTGGGGCGCGGATCAGCACTCCCCTTCCAGGCAGGGGGCTGGGGGCTGGCGCCCTTGAGGCGACCGGGCACGCCCTGCCAGAAGCCCGACCTGGAGCCAGTCAATCTCCAAGTGAAGAGCGCAGGGAGTACCCCAACCAATCACGGTCCACCACCAGACGAGAAGCCCACGGCAGGCTGGCTATGCCACGAGAAGGCTTGCGAAGGAAGACCACGGGGAGCGCAGGGCCGCGTTGCGCCTCGGGGTGGTTCGTCTCACCAACCGGCCTCACCACAAGGGCCCTGCTGCTCGGAACAATCAAAGACGACGGAGAGGGCGGAGGCGAGGGGGATGGCTCCTCAGCCACCTCCATGAGCTCAGAAGGAAGGGCCCTGCGGAGCAAGGATCAGGAAAGGCAACAGAAGAATCAGGAGCTGGGAAGGGAGAAGGCTTACTCATCGATGGCGAAGTACTTCCTACGCTTCAGCAGGCGACAAGGGTAATCATCGCCCAGGGCCTCCCTCTTCTTCCGAAGGGCCTCAAAGTCCATGCGGAAGCGACCCAAGAGTTGAGCGCAGGGGTCAGCTTGTAACGACGAGGAAGCACCAGGGTGACCCACGTCGGGGGCATCTACCTGATGCGCGCCCCCGGTCGCCCCACCAAGAAGAGCAGCTGGGGCCTCGGGGGCCTCAGCCGCAGGCACTGCGGGCGGCTGCTCGCCACCTTCAGCCACGCCAGCACGGGCCTCGGGGGCTGCTCCCTCATGAGTGCCGCCCAGCGCTACCGCCTCGACAGGGGCACCCTCGGCCTCCGGAGGCCCATGCCTCCCTACTCCGCCACTTGGGGAAGAGTCGCCCTGGCCGGCTGCGAGGGCGACCACCACCACTGGGTTCTCGCGAGGCCCCTGGAGGCCAGCAGGGCGCGGCCCCCATTCGTCGAAGATGGGCATCTGACTCACGGTCACCTCTATTCGAGCAGAGGTACAAAGAAGGCCCCCTTGCTGGATGCCGCCGGGAAGGATCCTCAACAAGACCAAGAGCACCTTCCTCGGTCAGCGCCAGTCCTCTTCCCGAGCCGATATGATCCCCACGATCACCAAGGCCCACATCCGGTGAGAATGGCATTGGAGAGGGCAACACGGCGTAGCAGGAACTCCTTCACCACCTTGCGCGCCCTCACGCCGAGCTCCCTCAAGAACTCAAAGCGACGCCAGACAAAGGCGAGTCCGGCTCATGAGCGCCTCCTGCCCCACTGAGTTGGGGACAGCAGCGGCTGGCTCCATCGCCAGGGGCTGGGCACCCCACGCCCACATGCAGCCACCGCCAGAAACCCAAAGCGCGGCGGAGGAAGACAAGTCAATTCTCGAAGCCGCCGCCTCAAAGCAGCGATTTAAGCTCACGCACCCCAAACATTGGGTAGGGTCGACAAGGCGCAGAGAGAAGAAGTGGCGCAGCAAGGCAACCGAAGGAAGGATGCCCATCATTGCCTCACAAACGAAAGCGAAAACCGCGAGAAGAGTGATGGATTCAGGACCCAGATGCATCATATGGATCTGATAATGGGAAAGCACGGCGATGAATAAATCAGAAAAGGGGGGAACCAGTCCTGCCCACAGGGCGTCGGTGAAGTATCGGACCTCAGTGGAGATCCTGTCAATGGAGAAGCGGGACGCGGGCCAAGCCGTCGTCCTCCCGTATTCGTTGAAGATGGTGGCCAGGGCCGAGCTGACCTTGCCCAAGCCCTCTTGATTGATTATGATTGGCCGATCGACGGCGGGGTCGCCGACGACGATGAGCGAGGTGGCGGCATGGGATTCTTCCATTTTCCCTTCCTCGGCGGAGCCATGACGGCAGAGAAGGAGGGGGGAGATTCAAGACTGGATTGGATGTGGAAACAGGACTTCGAGTGGAGAAAGGACAAAGAGCGCTCGAGCAGTGGAAAGGGGAGAGGCTGTGTGCGGCTACGAGTCCGCCTAGCATGGCATAAAATAAGGAAGCGTGGGGGAACGGTGCCGCCCACGTCCAATCAACCGCCACGCGGCGCCCAAGGCCGCAGGCTGTTAGGGCCCGCGACACTTTGCACTTGCTCTTTCGCCCGCCGCCAAGTCCGGTGCGCCAGGCCCGGGCTATCACAAGATTCTCGGGAACAGGGTCCCCAGACTTGCCTGCCTGCGGCCTGCGGCTTGGCTCAAAGGGGGCCCATCGCGGCCCATCTTCATCAAGACAAGCTCAAGACCCTCGTGAGGGGCCAAGCCTCGCGGGGTGGACGACAAGGAGCTTCTTCAGGCACAGCCTCATCAGGCTGGCTCACGAGGAGGCGGAGAGGTCAAGGCGGCGTACCTCGCGAGGTGCCCATGACGCAAGCCATGACGACCAAGGGCGCCAGTCGGGCGCCACCCGCAGTTGTCCTCCTTTCCTCTTTGGTACAAAGGAGCAAGCGCAGCGGAGCATCAAGCAAAGGCACCCATTTCGCTGCAATGAGACCAAGACCAGCCCAACGGCAGGGAGGAAGTCATCAGGAGCCCAAGCAAAGGCCACCACCAGAGCCTTGACAAAGCGAGGACCAACTTTAGTCGGGATAGGTGTACCCGCTGTTCCCCTTCAAATGGCCAATTGTTGGCGCCTTCCCGCTCAATATTTGGGAGAGGCCCGGCCTTGCCTATAAATAGGACTAGCCACCGTCGGGTGCTCGGGAATGGGGGTCCCAGACTTGCTCGCCAGCACTGCTGCATGGCTCAAAGGAGGCCCAAAGACAGCTCATCTTCATCAACACAGCCCAAGACCCTCGCGAGGGGCCGAGTCTCATGGGCGGACGACAAGGAGCTTCTCGAGCACGGCCTCGCCAGCTGGCTCATGAGGAGGCGGAGAGTTCAAGGCGGGTACTCGCGAGGTGCCCATGACGCAAGCCATGACGACCAAGGGCGCCTGGCCAGGCGCCAGCCCATGCATGTCCTCCTTTCCTCTTTGGTGCAAAGGAGCAAGTGCAAAGTAGAGCATCAAGCAAAGGCGCCCATTTCGTGCAACAAGACCAAGACCAGCCCAACGGCCGAAGGAAGTCATTGTAGGAGCCCGAGCAAAGGCCACCACAGAGTTTTGACAAAGCGAGGACCAACTTTAGTCAGATAAGTGTACCCGTTGTTCCCTTCAAAATGGCTAATTGTTGGCGCCCTTCCCGCCAATATTTGGGAAGAGGCCTGTGGCCTTTGCCTATAAATAGGACTAGCCACCCCAAGGTAGAGGCATCTGACCTCGACCTAGCAATCGGGATCCTTAACAAGAAACCAAGAGATAGAGCGATTGAACTCCCCTAGCAGTTCATCGCGCTACCAAGAATGACCCTCGCGAGCCTGTTCTTCCTTTGTATTGTTCCTCATCCGCCCAAGAGGCAATCCACCACACCACACACTGGAGTAGGGTATTACACCACAATGGTGGCCTGAACCAGTATAAATCTTGTGTCTCTTGTGCTGTTCAGTTTGGTAGTTCAGGTCCTAGCGATTCGGCGAGGAGCGAGCCGGTAGAGGGTTGAATCTCCGCGCACCCCAAAGTTGTTCGAACCTCAAGGGTCCGCCGAACCCGAACCGACATTTGGCGCGCCCGGTAGGGTGTGCCGATCTGCCTTCCGCCGCCTCGCGCCCCGTCGCATCGTCATCACCATGTCTGGCGACCAGGCGGGCAACCCAGATCCTTGGGCGGTTTGGACCGCCCACGCAGAGCCGCTCGCCCTGGGCATCCCCATGCCCCAGGCAGCTCGCGGTCCGCAGGGCGCTGCGGGCCGTGGGTGATGCGGCAGACCTCGACGGCTCTAACACCGCGGCAGACGCGGTCGGCAGCGAGGGCCTCCAACCACGCCACAGCAACGACGCCAGACACCCGCCGAGCAGCGAACTCAAGGGCCGCGCCACGGTGGCCCGAGAGCTGCTGCAGGCAGATCGATGGAGGGCGGCCGCGACGTGCTGCTTGAGCGGGTGGCAGAGCTCCTGGGCTTCGCCGCCTCGGGGGCTCACCCCTTCTGCACCCCGCTCCCGCCTCAGGCCCAGGGCGGCCCGCGCGGGGGCTCCGTGTGCAACCGCGGGCTCCAAAGCTACTCCAACACCAGCGAAGCCGTCAGCATAGGGCTGGCGGCAGCACCGACTCCGCTCCCCGTCGGTGAAGAAGGACTTGTCGCAACCCACGGCCCCCGTGGGCCGCCGCGCAACCATCACCAGGCCGGCACGTGAAGTAGAGCTGCATGGCACGCGGAGCCCTACGGCGCAGCCTTCGGGGTGACGGCCACAGAAGAGTACGTGCCCCACATGATGGATCAAGGGCACCCGCGCGAGGGCAAACAAGGCTCGCTCCTCAGCCCAAGCTGGGGGGACGAGGCGCCAGAAGCTGAGCTCTTCCAGGAACCCCGGGACGGCCCCGCCGGCCATGCTGGGAGCGACGATTATCGGGTACCACTAATCCCTCAGGAGCAGGCATACACTAATCATGAGTCGTAGGAGGTGTAGGTCGCCACAGCGAGCAGCTGCCCCGCTCCAGCAGTCTCTTACCCCTTAGGAGGAGGGCGTCGGGGGCTGTAGGAGAGGGGCCGAGATCCGACATCACCACCGCGGCATTCGGAGCAAGGCGTTCCCAGGAGGTAGGCCCTCCGTTGGGGAGGTGCCTCAGGGCCTACCCCTGGCGGAGGACCCGTGGTCGCTGTGGGAACTGGCTGGCGACCGCTACCCCATCGGGCGCGCCCTGGTTTCCGGTCGTCATTGATGGCACTAGAGTGTGGTGCAAGGCGGGGCCCTCGTCTGGCGATATGAAGCAAGGCCGGTACCTGTGAAGAAGGCCCAGTGCCTATGAAGCTCGCCGCCCCGTGACACCCTCACGTAATAATGAGTGGGGTTGTACACGCCCCCAGAGTCTCACGGGCGCCGGCCTCAGGCCCTGGGGCTCCCTCCCACGCCCAGTGACATCACTTAGCTCTGCGCTAGTGAGAAGACGTCCAAGACTAGACTAGGTGCTGGACACGGCCTTTTGTTTGCTTTCATTGCTTTTCCCTTGGTTGCTGCTTTCCCCCGCTGGATTTAAGTTGAACTCGAATTTGAAATTTGCGTGTGTTGGGGATGGGGTGCTTAGTCTCGTTCGAGCAATCTCGCTTTTGCCACGACCTCGCCTCAGCTGCCTCCCCTCGCGAGCCCCTCGTGAGACGGGTTTGGCCTAGCTCGCGTGCAGCCCAGACTGCCGCCGTCATACCCCCTCGGGAGGTTTTTTCACTGCAGATCCTACGGATTCAATCAGGAGGCGTTCAAGGCACCACAGCCTCCCACAAATTATCTCAGGACCCACGCAGTATGAAGGTAAACTAACCTGCCGGCTCGTCACCTAGCCAACCACTTGGCACGAGCCTATGAGCAATGTAGCATTGACTAGTGCGCTTAGACATTGGCTTTACATGAGGGGCACCCCCTCCCAAAATGCTCTCACAACCATCGGGACAAAAGCCTAAGTTCTATTTGTGCAGGATAAGGAAACAGGAACGGCATGCTATCAGTCAGATAAATCCCCCAATGCATCCTCAGGAGCGCCGCCCGAGCTGTCGCTGGCATCGCTGGCCTCACCATCGCCCTCCGCGTTGCCGCCAGCGGTGTCAGGACCATTCACCATGCCGCCCTCGTCGTCGGCCACAACCACGCCAACGTTGTCTGAAGCGAAAGCCCTGACAAGGGCGTCTACGTCGTCTTCCACCCAGTACGCCAGGTCATCTCGGACGGCCTGGGGGACTGGGGCGATGGCAGCGTCAAAGTCAAAATGAGGATCCATATTCCGGAGATGGCTGAAGACGCGGGAAAAGGCGAGCCCAAGCAGGGCTCGGCTCCTCTCCTCCACCAACCTGTTGGCATGAACCAACCGTGCCTCCAGCTGCGTCACAATGTCGGTAAAGAACGAAAGGTTGCCGGCGTAGTTAATCAGACGCTGCTCGCCGACGGCCGCCGCAGATGTTACCTAAGGCCGTGGTGGCCCTCTCCGGCTGCAGGAGTATGGGGCGTGCTCGTTCCAAGACCCATCATCGACGATCTCGTCCGCTGCTCGCCGGGCGACGCCCTCAGCCTCAACCACCTATTGGCGAAGAAGAAGTACCTCGCGCGGGAAGAAGTTGACTCCCCTGCGCCGCCGAAAAGCGGCTGAAGGCATCAACCCGCCGCCGCTTCCTCCAGCTGGTCCTCGTGACGGTGGTCCTACCTCGGCGCCGGTCCGGACCAACTCCAGCCTCTCCTTGAACTCGGCCGAGGTTGAGGCGCGCGCCGCCACCCGACGTCCGACCTCCTCCGAGACACGGGCTTCCTCGAGCGATGTCGCCTTCCGCCTGTGTCACCCAGCGCCTCGCCTCCAGCGCCAGGTTCCCACGCCAAGATTCAGCGGCTTCAGCGTCAACGCCCTCGGCTCGAGCTCCACTGATCGCCAAGGCCACTGCCATCGACGCGAGGGCCGCCTCGCAGCTCCACCTGCTCCTCCAAAGGAGCTGCACCGCCAAGAGTTCTGTGCCGCCTCTGCGGGCCTCTCTCGCCGGTCAGCTTCCCGGCTTCTTCGACGGCCCGAACGGGCCTCCCGAGAGGACGCCAAAGAACGCCTTGTCCTCCTCATCATCAAGATCGCGCCGACGGTGCGCAGGGCAGCAGCCGCCCCAGCTCGCGGCCTCCGCAACCAGCCAAGGCCCTCAGCCTCAAAGGTCCTCATCAAGAAGTTCTCACCAAGCAGGCTCATCAGATCACCGCCGCCCGAGGAACCTTGGCGAAGAGGGCGACGCTCCCGGCTGCGCTCGAGTACGTCCTCCACACCATCATCCGCCCCAAGCAAGCACCGTCGGGCACGGTTTAGCAATCCCCTCTCAGGCAGGGGGCTGGGGGCTGGCACCCTCGAGATGACCGGGCGCGCCCTGCCAAAGGCCTGACCTAAAGCCAGTCCATCTCCAAGTAAAGAGCGCCGGGAGTACCCCAGCCAATCGCGGTCCACGACCAGACGAGAAGCCCACGGCAGGCTGGCTATGCCACGAGAAGGCCTGCGAAGGAAGACCGCAGGGAGCGCAGGGCCGTGTTGCGTTTCGGGATGACTCATCTAGCCAACCGGCCTCAGCACGAGGGCCCGGCTGCTCGGGATGATCAAAGACGACGGAAGAGGTGGAGGAGAGGGGGATGGCTCCTCATCCACCCCCGTGAGCTCGGAAGGAAGGGCCCTGCAGGGCAAGGATCAGAACGAGCAACGAAAGAGTCAGGAGCAGGGGAGGGAGAAGGCTTACTCGTCGATGGCATAGTACTTCCTACGCTTCAGCTGGCAACAAGGGTAGTCGTCGCCAAGGGCCTCCCTCCTCTTCCGTAGGGCCTCAAAATCCACGCGGAAGGGACCCAAGAGTTGAGCGCAGGGGTCAGCTTGCGGCAAGGAGGAAGCATCAAGGCGACTCACGTCGGGGGCGCCCGCCTGATGTGCGCTGTCGGTCGCCTCACCAAGAAGAGTGGCTGGGGCCTCAGGAGCCTCAGCCTCAGGCACTGCGAGCGGCCTCTCGCCACCTTCAACTACGGTAGCACGGGCCTCGGGAGCCGCTCCCTCATGAGCGTCACCCAGTGCTGTCGCCTCGGCGAGGGCACCCTCGGCCTCCGGAGGCTCATGCCTCCCTGCACCACCACTTGAGGAAGAGTCGACCCGGGCGGATGCGAGGGCAACCACCACCACTGGGTTCTCGCGAGGCCCCTGGAGGCCAGCAGGGCGCGGCCCCCATTTGTCGAAGATGGGCATCTGGCTCACAAAGTCGCCTCTGTTCGAGCAGAGGTACAGCAAGCCCCCCTTGACGAATGTCGCCGGGGGAAGGATCCCCAGTCAAGACCAAGAGCACCTTCCTGAGAGCTTCAGGCGTCAGGTCCCCTTCCTAGAGCCGCATACGGTCCCCACGACCGTTGTAGGCCCACATTCGGTGAGAGTGGCAATGGAGAAGGGCGACGCGGCGTAGCAAGACTTCCTTCACCACCTTGGGCGTTGTCACGCCAAGCTTCCTCAGGAACTCGAAGCGGTGCCAGACGAAGGCGAGCCGGGGGCTCGCGAGCGTCACCTGGCCCCAGCCCGAGTTGGGGACAGCAGGCGAAGATGGCTCCATCAGCAGGGGGCTGGGCACCCCTACGTCCACATACAGCCACCGCTCATGACACCCAGGCGCGGGCGGAGGAAGACTGAAGTCAATTCCAAAAGCCGCTGTCTCAGGCGCAGCGATGAAGCTCACGCACCCCGAGCATTGGGTGGGGTCGACAAGGCGCAGAGAGAAGAAGTGGCGCAGCAAGGCAACCGAAGGAAGGATGCCCGTCATTGCCTTGCAAACGAAGGCAAATACCGCGAGAAGGGTGATGGACTCAGGACCCAGATGCATCATATGGATCTGATAATGGGAAAGCACGGCATTGACGAAATCAGAGAAGGGGGGACCAGTCTCGCCCACAGGGCGTCGGTTAAATACCGGACCTCGGTGAGAATCCTATCAACGGAGATGCGAGACACGGGCCAGGCCATCGTCCTCCCGCACTCATTGAAGATGGTGGCCAGGGCCGAGCGGACCTTGCCCAGGCCTTCTTGATTGATTATGACCGGCCAATCGATGGTGGGGGCGCCCGCCGACGATTTAGCGAGGCGGCGGCATCGGGCTTTTCTTTTTCCTTTTTCGGCGGGCCATGACGACAGGAAGGGACGGGGAAGGTTCGAGATTGATTGATGCAGGAGCTGGAGTTCGAGAGAAGAAAGGACAGGGAGCGCTCAAGCAGTAGAAAGGGGAACGGCTGCATGAGGCAGCGAGTCCGCCTAGCAAGGCACAAAATAAGGAGGCGTGGGGAACAAAGTACGCCCACGCCCAATCAACCGCCATGCGGCGCCTAAGACCGCAGGCTGTTAGGGCCCGCGACGTCAGACTTACTCCTTTCGCCTCAGCCAAGTTCGGGCGAGCCAGGCCGGGGGGCCACTGCATGGCGTTCCGGGAATGGGGGTCCCTAAACTTGCTCGGCTCAAGGCCTGTGGCGTGGCTCAAAGGAGGCCCAAGACAGCTCATCTTCATCAACACAGCTCAAGACCTCGCGAGGGGCCGAGCCTCGCGAGGCGAACGACAAGGAGCTTCTCGTGCACGGCCTCACAGCCGGGCTCCCGAGGAGGCGGAGAGTTCAAGGCGGGTACTCGCGAGGTGCCCATAACGCAAGCCATGATTTACCAAGGGCGCTGGCCGGGCGCCCAACAAGCAGGTCCTCCTTTCCTCTTTGGTGCAAAGGAGCAAGTGCAAAGTAGAGCATCAAGCAAAGGCGCCCATTTTGGTGCAATAAGACCAAGACTAGCCCAACGGCCAAGGAAGTCATTAGGAGCCCGAGCCAAGGCCACCACCAGAGCCTTTGACAAAGCGAGGACCAACTTTAGTCAGATAAGTGTACCACTGTTCCCTTCAAATGGCCAATTGTTGGCGCCCTTCCCGATCAATATTTGGGAAGAGGCCCAGGACCTTTGCCTATAAATAGGACTAGCCACCCGAGGGTAGAGGCATCTGGACCTGACTTAGCAATCGGGATCCTCACCAAGAAACCAGTAGATAGAGTGATTGAACTCCCCCTAGCAGTTCATCGCGCCAGCCAAGAACAGACCCTCGCGAGGCTATTCTTCCTTTGCATTGTTCCTCATCCGCCCAAGAGGCAATCCACCACACCACACACTAGAGTAGGGTATTACACCACAATGGTGGCCTAAACCAGTATAAATCTTGTGTCTCTTGTGCTGTTCAGTTTGGTACTTTAGGTCCTAGTGATTCGGCGAGGAGCGAGCCGGTAGAGGGTTGAATCTCCATGCGCACCCCAGTGTTCGAACCTCAAGGGTCTGCCGGAACCCGAAATCCGATAGCCACCCGCAGGGTAGAGGCATCTGGATCCTCACCACGAAACCAGTTGATAGGGTGACCGAACTCCTCCTAGCAGTTTGTCGCACCAGCCAAGAACAGACCCTCGCGAGGTTGTTCTTCCTTGTATTGTTCATCATCAGCCCAAGAGGCAATCCACCACACCACACACTGGAGTAGGGTATTACACCACAATGGTGGCCTGAACCAGTATAAACCCCGTGTCTCTTGTGTTGTTTCTTTTGTAGTTTAGATCCTAGCGATTCGGCGAGGAGCAGGTAGATAGAGGGCGAAATCTCCACGCGCACCCCAGTGTTCGAACCTCAAGGGTTCGCCAGAACCCAAAATCCGACAGTCGCTAGCATCCATATGATAAGGAGCCCGGGCTGACATGGCTAGTCGTAAACCCAAAGTGGCACAAACTTACAGGGACAGGCATCCATGACCCAGCATCAAACGTGTCAATCATCACGAGTGAAACCAGTCAGTAGCACTGGCTAGCAGGACTCCGTGAACCGGGCTGTAGCGGGCTAATAGGACTCCAGTATTCATCGTGTGACATTTCCCGGGATGTATACAAGAACGAAGAAGGACAGATGTCGCCAGCCTAAGTGTTCCGGAGCAAGAGCAAGCTACCATGGCTCTGGAAGCACTAGGAGACATTTCCAGAAGAGAGGCTACTAAGGATAAACAACTAGATAGTCAGATCCCACACATACCAAGCATTTCAATAACATACACACAATATGCTCGATATGTGCAACTACAACATGGCATCACAACATGACTCTACAACTCAAGTATTTTATTCAATAGGCTCCGAGGAACGAGATATTACAAACATGGGTCTGTTGACCCAGCATTCAGAGCATACAAGTCAAAGCACATGCAGAAGCTTAACATGTCTGAGTACAGACATCTACAAATAAAAAGGCTAAGAAGCCTGACTATCTAGTAGATCCTGCCAAGGGCACAAGATCGTAGCTGAGGTAACAAGCTAAACATCGAAGTCCATGCGGAACTACTAACGAGACCGAAGTCTCTCTGCAAAAACATAAAATAGGAAAACGTGGGTACAAATGTACCCAGCAAGACTTACATCAGAACTAACTACATATGCATCATTATCCATCAAGGGGATGGTGGGGTTTAACTGCAGCAAGCCAGCTTTGACTCGGTGGCTATCCTGAACTACGACTGCAACTAACTCTTTTGAGGTGGCGCACACGAATCTACATATTCACCATATCAACACACCACTATGGATCCGCTCCCATCTCCCTATGAGAACGCCATCCATAGCACTCACGCTTATCTTGCGTATTTTAGAGTATCCACTTTCAATTGTCTATGAACTGTTATAGGCAAACCAAGTCCTTATCATGACACGGCTATTCAATAGCTGATGTTAACCCCTGTAGGGGTGTACTTCTTCATACATGTTTCACCACTTAGCGCCCAGACACGACATGTGCTCGGCAGACTTCAAGCGAAAGCCGACGTGGGTTTAGACCACGACCTACCTAAACACTCAAGTCTCTAGTCCAGGTTTATCGCCTATTCAGGTTCCATCCGCTGGGAGTCTGGTCGAGGTTTCCACATACGGCCCCGAATGATGTGTACAGGGTTCCGTGACACCAAACGGGCGCCCGGTATACCCGGCCACGTGCCTACCGCATCACAGCTCACCCCTCCGGTCAGCGTTGCGCATGGCCTCCAGCATACTACAAACACCAGAAACTACTCGCAACTCCTGGACAGAGGACTAGGGTGGTTAAGAAGTCGAGCGGGGTCATATTTCAGGGCCCAATGCATGGTAGTAGCTGAATCATGGATCACAAATACAGAACTCAGTTCCTGAGGACGGCTTCAATGAGACAACCCACCATGTACTCCTACATGGCCTCTCACCGCTACCTTTACCAAATCGTGTTCATACACTTAGCTCACACACGGTAGGACATGTTCACACACCTCTGATTCATCCCCGATGAATCAGACCTGACTCCACTCTAAGCAGTAGCAGGCATGACAAACAAGCATGAATGAGTAGGCACAACAGGGCTCAAAACAACTCCTACTCATGCTAGTGGGTTTCATCTATTTACTGTGGCAATGACAGGTCATGCAGAGGATAAAGGGGTTCATCTACCGCAACAAGTAATAGATGAATTGTTGTTTTCCTAATGTAGTAAAAGAGGTCAGGAGCGAGAGAGTGGGATTGTATCGGAATGAACAAGGGGGTTTCGCTTGCCTGACGGAGTGGTAGTGGAATACTGCCCTTCAGTTGGATACTCGTGAATATCCTCGGAGGCAGAACCTACCACGAAGAACACGTCGAAACACAATCACCACATGACAATATGCAACAATATGATGCATGCAATGACATGGCAAAAATGAGTGTGTTTGGGCTAGTGCAACTTAGGACGGAATAGTTTGAGCACATTTGAATCAAGGATTCAAATGCTAGCTCATAATAGGAAGTCATATAAGTGCATTTGCTTGTTTCACCTAAACAGCAAGGTTAAAGTGTTCTGACATGCATGAAACTAGTACAGATGGAAAGACTAGATTTTTCTGATCAAATTTCATATATAAAACTTTGCTTTTGGAGTTACAGATCAATTTCTATGAATTTTTGAAGTTTGTACTATTTTCTGGAATTTCCTGTATAAGAATAATTCCAGTAATTGAATTAATGCGTCAGCTTTGCGTCAGGGTGACGTCATCACTCAACGGAGCTGGTCCAGGTCAAACTGACTAGTGGGTCCTGTGTGTCAGTAGTTAGTTAAACTAACTAAAATTAGTTAGTGCTAAGCCTAGGTTAATTAGCAGAGCAGGCCCCACTTGTCATAGACTCAGGGGGTAGTCAACCTGGGCCCGCCCAGTCAAAGTCAACGGGGCCAAACCCGCCGGTGTTTAGCCACCGGCGAGGCCAGACGCGGCGGTGGGAGTGCGTTTTCGTGCTCCGGCGACCAAATGGACGGTGGATACCATTTATGCATAGCTGGGAACGAGCCGCGTCATTTGGTGGCAGTGGTGGAGCTCGGGGTGGCCGGAAACATCGCCGGCGACGACCTTGGCGGTCACCGGAGTTCGGCCGAGGTCGACCACGGCGCTAGGGGGCACGGCGGGGCGCGTGGGGTGGTGTTTTGGGCTCCTGTGAGTGCGGTGAGGGCGGTGGTGTGCTCGGAATCGAGCCAACGTGGCTGTGGCCACGTCGTCGACGTGCGGTGGCGGCGGCGAGTGTGGCCGAGCTCGGTGCGGTCGATGCAGGGCTCGAGAGCGAGAAAGAGAGGGATGGAGAGGTGTAGCAGCTCACGGCGAACACGACGGTGCAGACGACGCGGTCGGGGATGAGCTAGTGCGGCGGATACGGCGAGGCGGATATGTGGCGGCGTTCTGTGAAGACGAGCTTGATGGAGACGAGGGAGATCATGCAAGCGCTCGGGGCTCGGCTAGCTCGATGTTGCGGATGACGGCGGAGCTCTTGGACAAGTCACCGCGGCGCGGGGAGAACGGCGGAGGCGGGTTTCACGGTGGCGCGGGCGCGGCAGCGTCGGCCATGGCGGGAGAGGGTGAGGGAGAGAGGCAGGGGTCATGTGAGGTGTCCGCGGGGTCGGGGCGGCGACGTGGAGCCTACCAGTGTTCAGGGCTGGCGGTAAGCAATGACGCCGTGGCGAAGCCAGGCTCGGCCGGGCGCACCTCAGGCTGCACTCAAGGGACGAAGCACTGGCCGGGCATGGGCTAGCAGGCTGGGCCTTCCAAGTGGGCTGCCAGTGGGCTACGCCGTAAGTTCCTCCTTCTTTTATTTCTGTTTTTCTATTTTTCAGAATCGTGTGGCTTTATTAAAAATACTTAGGCATCTTTAAAAATCCTGAAAATAATCAGGGGCTCTGTTTAGATTATTTCCAACAGCCCACACTTATTTTCATAATTATTTGGGCATTTAAAATATTTTATAGCATTTATATGCCCAAATGCAAATAGTAATGATTTAATCCAATGACCTTATGTGTCCTAGAAAAATGTGAACCCATTTTGTCAGAGATTCTAACCCAAAACAAAAAGGGTAGACTTTTTAGAAGGGCACTTCAGGTTCATTGAAAATAATTTTAGTAAACACTAGTTGTTTTCAGGGGGGTGCTGGGGGTTCTGCCATCCCCATTTCAAGTTTTCTGGAAAGGTAAACATGATGCAACACTCTAATGCATGAACCAACTAGGATGTGACAACTCACCCCTACTAAACAAGAATCTCGTCCTGAGATTCGAGACGTGAGGTAAGAAGACAAAGGGACACAAGCTGACATGATCTTCACGATCCAGGTTGCACTTCATAAGGACGTTGATTCGATCACCAATTTTGTTTGGTGTCTTGCTCTGAGAACTCCAACCAACATGACAACGGGAGGAAAGGGAAAACTCTACAGGGATCGATCTTCTGGAAGATCGAACAACTCAGGATAAACTCACGGAGTGAGACATAGCAACATCTCTCAAGCTGAGATACAAAGCACACATCTAGAGGGATGGAGGGAAACCGATGATGAGGGCTCACTAGGTAGACAACGATTCCACACTTAAGAGGGTGGTGAACGGTTGTTAACGTAGCGAGAAGTTGAGTTGCCATGATACTATAACGAGACATCTTAGAGGAGTGAGTCATAGGGTTATTACCTTAAGTGGCAAAAGAATTACCTTTGATACATGGATCATCGAAATTCTCTAAACCAGCCTAAGGCAATTCCCATATGATCGTTTGATGGAGTTCGAAGGAGTAGCATATTCGGACTAGGATAGACGATGTGGATTACCTTGTTCAAGACAACACAAGGGGTGATTTGCTTATCACCGGAAATGGATGGAACCCATGGTGGAATGGCACATTGGGGATGCCAGCTGGAAACAAATGCAAATGCTGGGAATGATTCTAGTGACTGGGTAAACTCAACAGACGAAAGTGAGCCCACTGTTGAAAAGTTTATAGCATAATCGAGAAAAACTGGGAGCAATCCCAGTTAGTGCCAATGATAACACCTGGTGCTTTTGCGTGCTCTCAAGAACTTTAGCATTTCCATATTCATCAAGGTTTTACCAACATCCGTGTCAAGGATCCTGGCAACACAACATACTACCATGATGAATGGTGATGGACGATGCAGATGCAAAGGAAGATAACACCTTCTCGGATTTTTACCTTAGCGAGGCCAAGGGAACGAAATCTGGATGATCGACCAAGAGACATTTATTGATATGGTTTGGTATCTAGAACATCAAGTAATAGGTCGGACTTCGGAAGCTCAAGAATCCATAAGGAATAGCTACGGAAGTAAATCTTGCGAAATCCTTATGGGGAGGTGGTCAACTTCTTCAACCAAGATACTACAATAATAGGCCTTCTGGCTAGGTGTGTTGGCCACAACATCCATGTTACCGGGTTACAGAGAGACCAATATTGTAATTCTTGGGACACATTCCAACCATCATATCTGTCTGAGGTTCAGATCTGGTTGGTGTTAGAATATTCCAGACTTATCAAGTCTAAAAAGAAAATTAAAGTTTGCAACACAAATCGACGAGATGACGTTGCAAGATTCTCGGGAAATGAACTACGATAGCAAGCTCCAAAACATGAGCTGGTTCTGCTAAACACATGTGAACACGATGTCCTAGACAAGCATGACCACATAGTAGTCTTATGATAAAACACTACCGAGTTCAGGTGGGGAACCATCATCTAGGGTAACGAAGTCTTGTGCATGACCTAAGATTAGCACAACAACTCCTTTTCCTTGAACAAATCAATTAGTGGCTTGGTGTGCTAGGGATGCGTATAGAATGAAGGTTACAAGTCTTCAAACCACAGAATACTTCGCACGTATGCATGACTGATCTGGGGTGATTCCAGAGGAAGAAACATTGAATTTCTCGGATTCATGGCGGCAACTTGCATCACATGCACATGAACCGGAGAAAATCACTCCTTACATCCGAACATATGCTTCATGAGCTAGCATGAAGAAATGCTTTCAAAAGTTTCCAATTTAGATACATTATAACCGAGCACTCTTCCAGCCCTCTCAGACTATCAGTACTTTTGGCCGTTGGATCTGTGTTGGTTGGAGTTTATGGCCATCAGATTAAACTGTGGGCGCAATGCTTAACGTGACTAAACTGGGCAGCTGCTCTCCCAGCAAAATTGGAGGCCCGTGGTTAATTGGGCCCTTGCTCTCACGTGAAGCCCACTCAGACCTCGCGAGGCACAACCGAACGAGCGAGCCACCCGTCTCCATTCCCTCGACGCCCCTCCCTCCCTTCGCTTCTCTTGCGGTGCCTTCCCACCCCAGTCCTAGCCGCCCCAATATCTAGCGCCACATGGTCTCTCTCTCTCTCTCTCTCTCTCTCTCTCTCTCTCTCTCTCTCCAATCCTAACCGTGGATCAGCACCGCGGTAGCACGTGTGCCTTTCATCTTTGTAGCGTGTTCAATCCCACATCACCGCCTCCGCCTGGGTGCTCCACTGCTCGCCTTCTCCATCTCCCCGACGGTCGGCGGCGGTTATGACGAAGCAGAGGCTGCGGTAAGGTTCACTCTTGGCGGCATGGGCAAGGAACTGCTAGGTCCGTCCGCCTACTCCCCATGAATCAAAAGAAGTTCAAGAAGTATGGTGTGCAACATTTGAGACAACAATCAAAGAAAAATGATTGCTAAAGCAGATACAGTTCATGTTAGTGATCTCAACATAAATAATAGGCTGCATTATTGCTGTCAGGACGGGAATATTGACATGGTGTTGCAAGGTAGCGACAACCATCTAACTCTGTTCCCATATTGCTTTGAAATTTACTTCTTAGTACTGTGTATTCTGAACCATATCAAATATTAATTGAATACGAGTCCCTCCTTTGGATACTAAAGTAACAGAGTATATGTAAGTAATTTATATTTAATATTTCCACTTGCTACAAGTCCGTAGTTGGGATAGAATACATGGTATTACCTGACATCAATATGAAACTTTTTATTTACGTTTTTTATCAGGTTGATAAATGCCTCCAAAGGAGGATCCAAGGATTTATTATGGGTGTGCCTCATAACCAACACAAGGTCTCTTGAATGACAGCGAACGTTGGACGAGTATTTGAAATAATGCAACCATGTTTGTGTCAAGAAGTTCAGTACAATTAGTTTGACTAGACAGGCACAAGGGCTTTGCTCCTACAACCATCTTTGTGGTATGGTTATAATGCTCACATGAAATATTTTTCCTTCACGTGTCTGGTTCAGGTACTTCAAAACCTACAAGCTTATGATGTGCTGGTTTTAACCAGGTATATATAAGAGTGTATGTTTTTGAGGTAAAGCAGATTCTTAGAGTGAACCATGATGATGCACTCTTTGTTGCAGAGTTATGCTGATTCAGCTGAATTGAAGGGAGAAACAAGCACTATTCTGCCATTAAGATGTTCTCATACTTGTGGAGAGAAGTTACACAGTGAACCGTCGTCGTAATACTAAAGTACAGACATGTATCTGGGTTTGTTAGTGAAATTGTTGTCTCATTGAGAAAAGATCAACAGAAATCTTTGTGGGTAAATCCTTGAATATTGTTATTTATATGTTGTGAAGGTGATATAAAGACTATGAGAAATACAAATAAATATGCCTCACCACTATATGAGCCAGTGTATATGTAAATTATTTGATTTTTTTGAATGTGTTTTAACTTCTCTTAAAGATTTTGTTTTCATTTCCAAAAATATATGGCATGGGTAGGTAACACACCTTTTATTTCATTTCACGCAAATTTAACCTTTCTTCAATTCATAATCGTGTGGAAATTTCTACCATTCCATCCTCCAAATGGAGGGGGGCCGCAAACGCTTGCTTGCTTCTGTCGTAGGAGATATTTGTGTTACCATCCCATGTTTAGAAATCTCTTATTCCTGTTGTCTTTTTACTTTGATAATATTTGATTTGGTTATTGTCCTAGAACTTTGTAATGGTGTGGCTGATTGCGCGGCTGCTTACTTGCTCAGAACATTTAAGTCTGCTTGGTCTATGACATCACAAACTTTGTAAATCATTTGGTCGCTGCCAATTTGGCTAGCTCATCCCTCAAATGAAAAATGTTATAGCAGTATGGTGCTTATGCCATCCTTGGTGATGAATCATGGTCTTAGGAAGATTGATTATTTGAGAAAGATGACATTTTTTATTAACTATGCTCATTGAGGGCTAAGTGGGTTATGAGCAATGCCTCTTTTTATATATATCAACTCTGCATTGTAAACAAAAGGTCATATTTTCATTATCAAAACTACAATCTATGAACCAAATACTGGCATTTAGGAACTGGCACTGCAACGTGTGTCTTTATGAAAGTCTAACATTAATTTGTAGCTATGTAGCAGTGAATTCTAAGGGGGGTTATAGAGCTCTTTTGTAGGACTATGTACTTAGCTAATCCACCAAAAATATAATGGAATAGCAAATAAAGGAGGGCAAACACAATAAGTAAATGTCCATCACATGTACAATTGACCAAATCAATTTTAAAAATCCACTAATGTACACATAATAGTTCATGCCAACTTTGAAAAACAGTAAATCTTATCATATATTTGTATCAATCCCTAACATTAAAGTGTATAAATAGACGGGCGCAGCAATGCGCGCCGTCGATGATCTAGTACTAACTTAATGTTCAACAAGATTATGGAGAAGATAAGGATGTTGTCGATGGGCTCAACAACAATTTATCCAGGTTTCCATATAAATGGAATTCCACAATTATGTGAACATTGTGCTAGCATTGGTCAAAACCAAAAGATATAACGGTGTATGCTCGAGAAATCAACCATGAGTAAGACAATATTACGAATATCGTTGGTTCTGATTTGATTTAACGTTAGCCCATACTCAAATCAAAGATTGGGTATGACAATAGCACTGACAATTTATCACGAGGATCAATCAATGATAATATCATCTTTCTGCAACACACACACAAGATATCCCTTAAGATGAGCTAATTCGGGCAGGCTTTCATCCTCCAACTCTCCAAGTTGTTGTTCAGCTTAACCAGCTAGCTCAGGGGTTCCCAACACAGATTCTTGGAGAAAGGGTGGTTACAGGAAACCAATTTGATCACAATTCAACATAGCGGTCAGGTGACGACCTGGTGGTACTTCTGGGAAGATATTCGAAAAATCATGAACCACCGGTATGTTCCTAAGCTCGAGAACAATCTTGCTTCTCGGGCAAGACGATATGACCAAATAAACAAGGATTGACACTAACCTAACTCATTGATCGAAAAGTGCATCAGGAATAAGGAGTAGGTAACACAATCTATCTTAGGATGATGATTCAAGAACCAACATGCTAAGAATGAAATTATTGTCCTTTAACTACCAAGCAACGGAGTTGCTAGGAGTATAGATTTCACACATCACGATTCACTTGTTGGCGTTCCGGTTACAATAACACGGGGACCGAGGAATGAATAATGATGGCGAGAAGTATCACTACATCAAGAGTTCATAGAATGGTGTGCAATTCCCATGACATTCCTGGCATAAAGTGGGTAATACTCTGTGTTAGAAAATGTACTCAAAAGCTTGATTGCATTTTGATATGCGGAATACAACTGCTTTGACCCAATCCTGGATATGGATGAGGTACTGGAGTTTGTTTCTCCTAGTCATTCCGGATAGAATGGCTTGACGGACCACAAGGGTAATAGGCATCGATGAACGATTGCACGCATACCCTTGACTATCAAATGATAGACGGGGGTCAGAATACAACTAGAGAGAACAATTCAAGGAACATATAACTTTCTGAGTTGTGGATGCATAGGTTAGTATGTTGAATCAAGTTCAACAGGTTTCTTCCGGATAACCCATGCAGAAAAGTAGAACAGGCAGAGTCACAATATAGAATGGAGAACCCATCGAGAGCACTACTGTTGTGATCTTTGATCCAACAAACATCTGCCTTAAGTGGTTCATAGTATTTGGAAGAAATAAATACCACGGACCTCGAGGACTAATGCAAAGGTTACTAATTTCCTAAAGAAACTAGCAAACACTATCAACATGAGGTAAGTGGGGTGAATCTCGGGTTCAAAACCCAGAAGTAGAATGCCTACTAACTAAATGGCATCACGGGATGATTTCGAGAATGATGGTCAGAATCATCACACTGGGGACACAAAGCATGGCTAAGGTTACTAGTGACACTCTAAGACACCTAGGGTCATAATAATAACTCCAACATATATGTCAAGGTAACAGAGTACCTCAACTCACCGATAGGTGTGGTTGATCTGGCCCAAAGGAACATCGAAACGAGAGGAAGGGATTTTGCAAATGCTTCAGACTATTTAGAAACCTGGGATGACTCGGACAGCATAATGGTTGTAAATGCTTAAAAAGATTTGAGAATGCTACAAAAAGGTGGCATAACCACTCAGAAGCACAATATCAAGGTTTCGAGATCAACAGTTAACATACGGAAGTAGTAGGAGCTGAACTGAGGCTTGAATTCAACAATCCTATAAGTCTACGGATTAGTAACATGTCATCCTGATAGAAAGAAGAGATAGCCTAGTTTCTTAACCCTGCACGAAAAGATAAGATGACTCGGATCAGAAGGCATAAGGTAAAGGAGTAAAAAGAGTCTTATGTTCCAACCCACAACCAATTCCCCTACATATAACTAAAGCATTTCTAGACTCAACTTCGACCAGTTTTGCTTGGTAATCCTTCAGGCAGTCAGTCTCTGATACCAAAGCTGTCAGGACCCCGACTCAATGCCACATCGATCTAGCATGTAACACCTCATATCACTTTGCAGCCTCACGCACGGTATTCCACGGGTGTCGCGTTACCTTTTTCCGGGACCGTTTGCGCCTTTTGGCACACGTATATGATAGTGTTGCTAGCATCCATATGATAAGGAGCCAGGGCTGACATGGCTAGTCGTAAACCCAAAGTGGCACAAACTTACAGGGACAGCATCCGTGACCCAAAGATCGAACGTGTCACCATCGGAGTGAAACCAGCTTGTAGCATGGCTAGCAGGACTCGTGAACCTGGCTGTAGTGGGCTAACAAGACTCAAAGATTCATCGCGTGACATTTCCTCAAGGGATGTATATGTGGACTAACAAGGACACATGCCGGCCAGCCTAAGTGTTCCGGAGGAGTAGCAAGCTACCATGGATCAGTGGAAGCACTAGGAGACATTTCCCGGTAAGAGAGGCTACTAAGGATAAACAACTAGATAGTCAGATCCCACACATACCAAGCATTTCAATAACATACACACAATATGCTCGATATGTGCAACTACAACATGGTATCACAACATGACTCTGCAACTCAAGTATTTTATTCATTAGGCTCCGAGGAGCGAGATATTACAAACATGGGTCTCGACCCAGCATTCGGAGCATACAAGTCAAAGCACATGCGGAAGCTTAACATGTCCGAGTACGACATCTACAAATGAAAAGGCCGAGAAGCTCGACTATCTACTAGATCTCGCCGAGGGCACAAGATCGTAGCTGAGGTAACAAGTTAAACGTCAAGTCCACGTGGAACTACTAACGAGACCAAGTCTCTCGCAAAAACATAAAATAGGCAAACGTGAGTACAAATGTACCCAAAGAAGACTTACATCGTAACTAACTACATATGCATCATTATCAATCAAGGGATGGTGGGGTTTAATCAAAGAAGCCAGCTTTGACTCGGTGGCTATCCCGAACTACGATCGCAACTAACTCTTTTGAGGTGGCGCATATGAGTCCACATATTCACCATATTAATACACCACTATGGATCCGCCTCGCCTCACCACGAGAACGCCATCCATAGCACTCACGCTTATCTTATGATTTTAGAGTATCCACTTTCAATTGTCTATGAACTGTTATAGGCAACCCAAGTCCTTTATCATGACACGGCTATTCAATAGAAGATGTTAACCCTTCAGGTGTACTTCTTCATACATGTTTCCACCACTTAGCGCCCAGACACGACATGTGCTCGGCAGACTTCAAGCTTAAAGCCTGCGTGGGTGTAGACCACGACCTACCTAAACACTCAAGTCTCTAGTCCAGGTTTATCGCCTATTTAGGTTCCATCCGTAGGGAGTCCGGCCGAGGTTTCCACATACGGCCCCGAACAATGTGTACAGGGTTCCGTGACACCAAACGGGCGCCTGTGATACCTGCCACGTGTTCACTCAAGATCACAGCCCACCCTCCTGGCCACACACAAGACGGCCTCCAAAGATACTACAAACACCAGACACTACTTGCAACTCCTAGACAGAGGACTAGGGTGGTTAAGAAGTCGAGCGGGTTCATATTTCAGGGCCCAATGCATGGTAGTAGCTGATTCATGGATCACAAACACAGAACTCAGTTCCTGAGGACAGCTTCAATGAGACAACCCACCATGTACTCCTACATGGCGTCTCACCGCTACCTTTACCAAATCGTGTTCACACACTTAGCTCACACATGGTAGGACATGTTCACACACCTCTGATTCATCCCGAATCAGACCTAGCTCCACTCTAAGCAGTAGCAGACATGACAAACAAGCATGAATGAGTAGGCACAACAGGACTCAAAACAACTCCTACTCATGCTAGTGGGTTTCATCTATTTACTGTGGCAATGACAGGTCATGTAGAGGATAAAGGGGTTCATCTACCGTAGCAAGTAATAGATGAATTGTTGTTGTCCTAATGCAGTAAAAGAGAGCAGGAGCAAGAGAGTGGGATTGTATCGGAATGAACAAGGGTGTTTTGCTTGCCTGACGGAGTGGTAGTGGAATACTGCCCTTCAGTTGGATACTCGTGAATATCCTCGGAGGCAGAACCTACCACGAAGAACACGTCGTAACACAATCACCACATGGCAATATGAAACAATATGATGCATGCAATGACATGGCAAAAATGAGTGTGTTTGGGCTAGTGCAACTTAGGACAAAATAGTTTGAGCACATTTGAATCATGGATTCAAATGCTAGCTCATAATAGGAGGTCATATAAGTGCATTTGCTTGTTTCACCTAAACAGCAAGGTTAAAGTGTTCTGACATGCATGAAACTAGTACATATGGAAATATTGGATTTTTCTGATCAAGTTTCATATATAAAACTTTGCATTTAGAGTTACAGATCAATTTCTATGAATTTTTGCAGTTTGTACTATTTTCTGGAATTTCCTGTATAAGAATAGTTCCAGTAATTGAATTAATGCGTCACTTTAGGCCGTGGTGACGCTATCAACAACTAAGCTGGTCCAGTCAAACCGACCAAGGGTCCGTGTGTCAAGAGTTAGTTAAACTAACTAAAACTAGTTAGTGCTAACCCTAGGTTAATTAGCAAAGTGGGCCCCACTTGTCATAGACTCAGGGGGTAGTCAACCTGGGCCCGCCCAGTCAAAGTCAACGGGGTCAAACCCGCCGACGTTTAGCCATCGGCGAGGCCGCATACGCGGTGGAGTACGCTGCGTTCGGCATCAAATGGACGGTCGAGACCATTTACGCCAGAGTCGGGAACGAGCAGCGCCGCTTGATGGCGGTGGAGCTCTGGTGGCTGTGAACGCCGCCGGGCGACGACCTTGGCCGTCGCCGGAGTTCGGCCGAGGTCAAACACAGCGCTAGGGGGCACGGTAGGGCGCGTGGGGTGGTGTTTTGGGCTCTTGCGAGTGCGGTGAGGACGGTGGTGTGCTTGGAATCGAGCCAACGTGGTTGTGGCCACGACGGCAACGTGCGGTGGCGGCGGCGAGTGCGGCCGAGCTCGGTGCGGTCGATGCAAGGCTCGAGAGCGAGAAAGAGAGGGATGGATAGGTGTAGCAGCTGACGGCGAACACGACGGTGCAGACGACACGGTCGGGGACGAGCTGGTGTGGCGCATACGGTGAGGGGGGCCTGCGGCGGCGTTCGGTGAAGACGAGCTTGATGGGGATGAGGGAGAGCGTGCGAGCGCTCGGTGCTCGGCTAGCTCGATGTTGTGGACGACGGCGAAGCTCTTGGACAAGTCAGCGTGGCGTGGGGACGACGGCGGACGTGGGTTTCACGGTGGCATCGGCGTGGCAGCGTCGGCCATGGTGGGAGAGGGCGTGGGGGAGAGGTAGGGGCGTGTGAGGTGTCCGCCGGGTTGGGGCGGTGACGTGGAGCCTGCCCAGGTGTCCAGGGCGCGGGCGGCAAGCAGCTGACGCCGTGGCGAGCTCGGGCTCGTCGGCGTCACCTCTATGCCTGCCTAGCATGGACGAAGCAATTGGCCTGCGCTGTGGGCTGCCTGTGGGCTGCCTGTGGGTGCATGCCGTAAGTTCTCCTTCTCTTTTATTTCTGTTTTTCTATTTTCTGTAACTTTGTGGCTTTATTAAAAATACTTAGCCATCTTTAAAAATCCTGAAAATAATCAGGGGCTCTGTTTAGATTATTTCCAACAGCCCACACTTATTTTCAGAATTATTTGGGCATTTAAAATATTTTATAGCATTTATATGCCCAAATGCAAATAGTAATGATTTAATCCAATGACCTTATGTGTCCTAGAAAAATGTGAACCCATTTTGTCAGAGGTTCTAACCCAAAACAAAAAGAGTAGACTTTTTAGAAGGGCACTTCAGGTTCATTGAAAATTATTTTAGTAAACCCTAGTTGTTTTCAGGGGGTGCTCGGGGTTCTTCCATCCCCGTTTCAAGTTTTATGGAAAGGTAAACATGATGCAACACTCTAATGCATGAACCATCTAGGATGTGACAACCGGCGGCAATATCTCGGCGTGCGCGAGCTTTGTCGCGTACTCCAAGTCCAACGCCATCTCAAAGGCCGGAAAGAGGGCCGACTACTTCCGGAGCAAGTGGGTCATGGTGGACGCCAGGTGCCACAACCCCCTGCTGGAGCTGCTGGAGCTCCCCACAGAGCAGCCTGAGGCCGTTGAGGCGTGGTCCCGCGCGAAGCTTGACGACCGATGGGCGAAGCTGGTGCTGGAGAAGATGAATGCCGACCTAAGGCCGGGCAATCTGAGGGCGGCGAAGCTGACTAGGGCCTCGCTCCCGAGGGAGTTCCTGTCGCACCGGGTGGCCCCTCTTCTGGCGCACTTGCGCCCGCTATGGAGGCTTGAGGATGTGGACGTCATCCTCCGCCTGAGCTTTGATGCCCTGAACGACGAGGATTTGTCTGCAACTCTCCACTTCTTGGTCGGAGAGGACGTGGCAGGTCCGGTGGATGCTTCGGTCCCCTTGTTCCTTCGTGACGACTGGGAACGGGTGTTGGACACCATGCCCACCTTTGACGGGGTCGGTCTGGTGCCAGCGGAGGACCCTGAGGGCCAGGTGGCGACGGCAATGGTGAACTTGTCCTCTGACGACTCCGGCAGGGGAGAGGAGTAAGACGACGAAAAGGATGAGGAGCATGACTCAGAGGTGACCTTCGAGGGGACGGGGGAGACCTCCCCCTGGCGCAGGTCCAGCACCCTCTGCTCCATGTCTGATGACAACGAGGCCGGTGCCAGGCGGGGGGGGGGAGGAGGACCCGCCCTTTGTCCCGAGGAAGGACAGGGTCTGGGATGATCTCGCGAGGGTCTACCCCGGCCCTCGCGTCAGCCGAAGCCAGCTCTATCCCTTCAGGTGCGCCTTCCTCTGCGGCCGGGCCTCCCGAGGCTGAGCCTCGCAAGAGGCTTTCGGGCTTCAAGCTTGGTCGGAGTCCGTGGGATCCCGCAGCAGTCAACCAGTAAGTACTCGAACTCTGCCTGCTCCTGTCTTTTACCGTCGAGGCCTGACATCTTTCATTGGGCAGGTTGTTACCTCTGGCGAAGAGGCTGAAGCGAGACGCAGCGACCTTGCCTGGAACGGGCTCATCAGCTGTCGGTGTACTAAAGTAGGGGTACCTTAGTATCCTGAACTTGTGCACGGGCAGACGCAACACCCAACGGCCAGGCTTGCCGGGCCCGCCAAGATCCTCCGTAGCTCATATTGATGCCATTCAAGAACAAAGTGTTTTGACTAAGAAGACAAGACTTCGGCAAGAGGAGCTTGCCGGGAAGGGCAAGGCCCCGGCAAGAGGAGCTTGCCGGGAAGGCCAACCAAGGCATTTCAGGAAACTTGCCGCGACGCACCACGCGTCCCGGCAAGACCCGGCGAGCGACAAGCTTACCGGAGCAACAAGACAACAACCACGGCAAGGCGCTTTGACGCGCGGCCACCACTCGCACTCCATGCTCCAACAAGATCCATCGACGTGTCGCCGAAGACCGCTCCAGCGCACGCGGGCGGGCGGGTGGCCAAGCAAAGGCGAGGTGGCAAGTGGAGATGACGAGAAGGCCATCGTGGCAAGCGTGGCGCCTCAAACGGTCATTTTCAGACTGTTTGACGACCAGATGGGCATTAAATGCCCTTGTCCCCCGCCACGAGTTAGGTAGGGTGCACAAGAGATAGCGGTTGTACCAACCCCTCTTTTACTTTTATACCCTCGCTCGCTGCTACACGCTTCTGTGACCCCTTTAGCCTATAAAAGGAGGCCCATGCGCAACATAGAAGGGGTTCACTCATTCAAACTACAGAACGCTGACTCTCGAGCAAGAACACAATACAAACACAAAGCAGCAGAGGAGTTTTATCTCTCCGGAGAGCTCCGGCTGGGTAAAATCTCGCGCAGCTTCGCCGACCGCTTCTTCGGCGCCTCCGCTTCCCCGCCGACCGAGAAGGGGCCCCGCTCCATAGGTGCTCGCTTCCCACGACATCTTTGGCGCGCCGTAGGGGCGTTGAGGTTGTGCGAACTCGATCCGGCAAGCGCCGCCACATCATCATCTTCATCGACATGCCACCGAAGAAGAAGGCTTCGGAGGTGGTTGGCCCGTCTGCGTTGATTCCACCGCCACCGGAGCAAACGGGCTAGGGGCACAAGCCCCATGGCCAGGAGAGCGATCTTCATCTGCTCGCCCAGAAGGAAGGAGAACCCTTGCGCAAGTACATTCAAAGATTCAGCCAGGTGCAACGCAACATCCCTGACGCTCCACCCCGGGCGTTATCGCCGCTGCTCCATCGTAACGCATGTAATCGCAGGATGAGGGAGGAGATGGCAATGTGCAAATTCAGAGATGTCAGCAGCTCACGCCTAGCCGACAAATGTGCACGCATAAGGAGGGGAGGAAACTCCCGAGAGAACGCAGGAGCGTATGATCTCGACAAGGAGGATGCCGCCCGCAAAGAAGAACCGGAGGCGAAATAACAGAAAGAGGAAAGCTAAGGATGTGCTAGTTGTCGAGCAGTCAGGCAACGGAGGTGGCGCCGAGAAGGCCAAAACTACTAACTCCGGCGAGGCCATGGTGGCCGCCACAAGCAGGATGGATCCAGCAAGCAGTACTGCAAGATCCACCGCACCAAGGGCCATGATCTCCAGGCCTGCAAGAAAGTTGAGCAGCTCGTTGAGCTGCAGAAAGCTGAATACGAGCGGCGCGACAAGGACAAGGCCCAAGAAGGTGGTGGAGGATCCGGCAAGAAGCGTCCCGCTAGGGGAGGGCGCCGTGGCAAGGCTAAGCAGCGGCAAGGAGACAGGCCTCCCCGCCGCCGCGACAAGGATAAAGACGAAGACGAAGATGAAGAGATAGATGAGGATGAGGCCGACGAGCAGGAGTTTCAGAAAGCGACGGAGGTTTTGTGCGTCGACGGTGGTGCCTCTCTGCATACTTCGCACCGCCAACTCAAACAATGGGTGCGGGAAGTTAATGCGGCAGAACCGTCGGTTGAGTCGCGCAAGCCAATCAAGTGGTCTGAAGACGCCCATCATCTTTGATGTTGAGGATCACCCCGATCGCATAATCGCGGTCGGTGCTTGCCGATGTTGGTTTCGCCAACAATCCGCAACCTCAAAGTCACAAAGATGCTGGTTGACGGCGGGCCGGCTTGAATTGATCTCCTCCGCGGTGCTCAAGAAGCTCCAAATCCTCGACAATGAGCTCAAGAGACCGGTACCTTTCAAGGAATTAACCCGGAAGAAGCAAGTCAAGGGGAAGATCACACGCCAAGGACATTTGGCAATGAGCTGAACTTGAGGACAGAGAAGGTCACCTTTGACGTTGTTGATTTCCATTGCCCTACAATGGGATACTTGGCCGCCCAAATAGCCGCCAAGTTCATGGCAGGCTCTCATTATGCTTACAACGTGCTCAAGATGCCCGGTCCAATAAGTGTCATTTATGTCCCTGGCGACAAGAAAGATGCCCTTATCTGTACCAACAAGATCTACCGGGAAGCAACAGCCGCAGCAGATCAAGAAGACACTTGTCGCCGAAGCTCCCTGGGGAAGAAGAAGACCAAGTCCGCAAGAGTAGCTCGATGCCCACTCCGCAAGCGCACCTCTTCGAGTGCTGCGCCACCGCCGAGGACGCACCATCGAGCTCCACCGCTAGTGCAAGAAGGCAAAGACAGCTTCACCAGAGACCAAGAAAGTGGTCGCTAAGGAGGACACAGATCGGTGGTACCTTCACCATCGCCACGCTGACCCTAAATAGGAAAGGCCTGTTGTTTCCTCAGGCTTAATGTCGATGTGTTTGCATGGAAACCATCTGACATCCCCGGTGTTCCCAGGAAAGTAATTGAGCACCACCTTGCTGTCTGTCCTCACGCGCGGCCCGTCAAGCAGAGAGTCAGGAAACAAGCAGTGGAGCGACAAGAATTCATCGCAGAAGAGATCAAGAAGTTGGAAGCATCAGGCCTTGTCCGAGGAGTGCTCCATCCCACGTGGTTGGCTAATCATGTAGTCGCGCAAGGCAAACGGGAAATGGAGGCTTTGTATTGACTTCACTGATGTTAATAAAGCCTGTCCCAAGGATCCATTTCCCTTGCCGCGCATTGACTAGATTGTCGACTTCCCGGCAGGATGTGATTTGCTTTCATTTCTTGATGCATACTCAGGATATCATCAGATCTTCATGGCAGAAGAGGATGAAGAGAAGACCGCATTCATTACTCCATGTGGCACGTACTGCTTTGTACGGATGCCTTTCGGACTAAAGAATGCTGGTTCAACATTTGCAAGGGTAGTCAGTCATGCTTTTGAGCCACAGTTGCACAGAAATGTAGAGGCTTAAATGGATGACATAGTGGTCAAGAGCAAGAACAAAGAAACTTTGGCCAAGATTTGGACGAGACCTTTGCAAATCTGCGTAAGATCAATCTCAAGTTGAACCCCGAGAAGTGCGTGTTTGGAGTTCCTTCCGGCAAGCTTCTCGGGTTCCTTGTATCCCAGAGGGGGATTGAAGCCAATCCCGACAAGATCAAGGCCATTGAGCAGATCAAGCAATCAAGCGCCAAGGATGTGCGAAGGCTTGACGGCTGCGTTGCTGCTCAAGAGGTTCATCTCTAAGTTGTTGTTGCTACCGCCGCTTTTCAAAATTTTGAAAAGGCAGGTCCAATGAAATGGACTCCGAAGCGGAGGCTGCGCTTACAAGACTTGAAGAGATACCTGTCCTCCACTCAATACTTGTCGCACCTAAGCCACAAGAGAAGTTGTCGCCAGATCTAGCGGCAACCAATCAAGTGGTTAGTGCTGCATTAGTAGCGGAAAGGGATGCGATGACGAGCAAGAATCATGCAAGTGGGTCCAATGACAAGGTGGTGATTCCCGACAAACTCTGGTCCCGACAAGGATGGATCTGCAGCCGCAGGAAGAGAAACAAGAAGATGGTGGAGCGCCCAGTTTATTTTGTCGGGCTTCTTCCGCAGGGGCTAGGTCAAGGTACCGTGTGCGGTTGCTTTTTGGCCTTCTCATGGCCTCGAGGAAGCTGCGCCATTATTTTCAAGCACATGGGATCACAGCTTGTCACCGCTCAACAAGAGGATATTGCGTAATCCGAAGCGGCATGTGCAGGATTGTCGAGTGGGCACTGAACCTGCCAAGCTTTGGCCTCAAGTTTGAAAGTACTTCAACTATCCAGAGCCGAGCATTGGCAGAATTCATAGCAGAGTGGACGCCAACACCTGATGAAGAAACTCCGGAGACGAGGATCCGCGCCAAGGATGCAAGCAAAGAATGGATCATGTACTTTGATGGTGCCTTCTCGCTGCAAGGCGCCGGTGCGGGCGTGTTACTTGTCACACCCACCGGAGAGCACCTCAAGTACGTGGTCCAGATGCATTTCCCCAAGGAGAAAGCGACAAACAATACTACAGAGTATGAAGGCTTGCTTGCCGGACTTAGGATCGCGGCAGACCTTGGGATCAAAAAGCTTATTATCAGGGGTGACTCGCAACTTGTCGTCCGCCAAGTGAACAAAGATTATCAGAGTCCGTTGATGGAAGCCTACATTGATGAAGTGAGGAAGTTGGAAGAGCATTTTGATGGCCTGCAGATGGAACATGTTCGAGAGCTCAGAATGACATTGCAGATGGCTCGTCGAAATGCGCCAGACTCAAGTTGCTCCAGGAACCAGGGATCTTTGTGCTCGTCGACTCAACCATCTGTAACACCATCAACCGGATGAGCAAGAAGAGGAAGTTGATTTCTGGTGACTACTTTCCACCTGAGCTCCCCGGCCGCCGCCAAGAAGGTCCCCAAGGTCAACACTGTTGCAGCCGAGGAGCAATCGCCCGACAAGCCCTAGGGTTTGTTTCGCTGAAGCAGACGCCCCGACAAGTTTTGCTCCGGCAAGCTTGCCGGGAACACTAAGCTCCGGTTGAGCCGCAGTGTTCTCGCCAGGAAGCAGATGTTCCCAGCAGCAGCATTTGCGCCTTTTAGTCCTTGTTGTCGAGCCGCAAGCTCTCGCATGGGCACAAAGAGATCGCCCATTTCCTTCAAACAGAGAACTTCCCAAGAACGAGAAGAAGCGGAGAGAGTAGCCCGCAATCAAGTATGTACCAGTTTGTCGATGACATACTGCATCAAGAAGATTCAACGGAGTGAAATTGAAGTGCATTCCCGGGAAGATGGACAACATGTTGGCTAAAAATACATGGAGGCATATGTGGTCATCACATTCAAGAAGAGCACTTGTCGCAAAGCCTTCCGCAAGGTTTCTTTTGGCCGACACCCTCTAGGATGCAATCGCACAAGTAACCAAGTGTGAAGCGTGCGGCCCACTCCAAGCAGATACATCAACCAGCTCAAGCTCTCCGTGATAATCCCTTTGTCCTCGCCATTTTCGTCTGGGGTTCGACATCCTCGCCCCTTTCCCCGAAGTTGTCGGGGGCTTTGAGTACTTGTACATGGCGATCGACAAGTTCACAAAGTGGCCGGAAGTGGAAGCAGTGAGGAAAGTGACAGCACATTCAGCAGTCAAGTTCTTCAAGTCGATTGTTTGCCGTTTCGAGTCCCTAACAGGATCATCACCGACAACAGCACACAATTCACGAGCCGCACCTTCATGTAGTACGTCCAAGATCTTGGCGCCAAGATCTGCTTCGCTTCTGTTGCTCACCCGAGAAGCAACGGTCAAGCGGAGAGGGCGAACGTGAAGTGCTGCGCGGACTCAAGACCGTAACTTTCGGCAAAGCTGCACAAGTGCGGAAGGAATTGATCGAGGAGCTGCCGCTGGTTCTTTGGTCGATCAGACGACACCAAATCGAGCCACCGGCTAGACACCTTTTGCTCTTGCTCACGGAGCAGAGGCAGTTCTCCCCACGGAACTCAGATACGGATCGCCTCGAAAGTGCTCGCTATGATGAGTTTGAGCAAGAGCAGCTGCGCAAGATGACGCGCTGCTCCTTGAGGAGGATCGCTTCAGCTGTCAGACGAGCTGCTTGTTACCAAGAAGCTTTTGCGCCGCTACCAGAGCCGCAGTTAATGCCGAAGTTTCGAGGAAGGCTAATTTTGTTCTTCGCCCGCTCAATCCGCCAAGAATTCCAACAAGTTGACGCCAAAGTGGGAAGGCCCTTATCGGGTGAAGCGAGTCACTAGGCCCGGCGCTGTCCGCCTTGAGACCAAAGATGGCTTTCCGGTGAGCAACTCCTGGAACATAGAGCATCTTCGTAAGTTTTACCCATGAGGCGCGGTTGCCGGAACCTGCTGTTCTAGCAACCACCTTTTGTACAAGCCTTGCCGTTGTTGCATGTAACCCTTTGTACAAAGCCGGGCGCAGATCCCGTGCATAAATAAAGATCATGTAATTCACACATCTTGTCAAATCTCATGCCTTTTTCTTTTTTTTCGCATGTATTATCTGACACTTTGTGCAGCACTTGCCCCCGGTAAGCAATAACGAGCCTTAAGGCTCCATATCTTTATTTCTCTTCTTTCTTTTTCTCAAAAAGAAGGTTCCTTCGCCCACAAGTTCACCGGGGAAGGAGAGGATAATGTTGTGGACCAAAGGCCGCTCAAAGAAGTATAGCCTTGCCGGACGCAGATGACGTAAAAGCTTGTTGCCAAAGTTTGAGCACAATCAGTTTTAAATTTTAAGTTATCTTCCTTGAACGATTTGTGCTTTGTATGGAGAACTCTGCGCGGAGGAACCAACTCGTGGTTAGTTGTGCCCTTACTTTGTTTCGAGTCCGCCAACAACGTAAGTGTGCGCGACTAGTTTCGACAAGGTTTTTGCCGAGGCAACACCGCCAAAGAAGCTGCTGATGTTTCAGACTCAAGGCCGCGGCAAGGGTGTTTATACCAAGTAGTTCCCTAAAAGCGAGGGTAAAACATACAAGGGTGGGAATCAAGTAAAGGAAATAACATAGCAAATACTACCCAGAGTAAAGTTATATTACAAAAATGACTTGCCGCGCTCTAATAGATTGTTCCTGTGACATGTCTGGCAGCAGCAAGAAAAAGGAGGAAAAGGGCGGCCTAATCTACATGATCGCCATCGACCCTTCTGACTTCATTCACCTTGTCCACAATGGGTGCGACAAGGTCTTTGAGCTCTGCAAGATCAGCACCCGTCGGCAGCTTCTTGAGAACGTTGGTGAGGTTGAGGTTCGGATTGCGGAAGAGCACCTTCACCAACACCTTCTCCAAGACTCTGGCACAGATTGCACGCGACTCGTCAGCCAGCTGCTTTGGGATCCTTTCCCGGAGTTGCTGGAGAGCCGTCGCCACCCCCTTGAAGAAAAGAGTAAGCTTGTTGCTGGGCTGGAGGTTCTCGTCGGAGGAGTACCCGAAGCCCGCCAAGTCCAGTTGCGCCAGCTCCTCGTCGATGACTCCAGCGATGTTTACGAGGTTCTCCGCCCGTAGCTCCACCGTAGCCTCAAGGTGTTTTGAGTTTCGCTGCCCTCGCCAACAGCCTCCTCGCTGGCCTTGAGTTCCCGCTTCAGTCCTCCTCTCGCTTCTTGGCACCGCCCAGCGCCTCCGTCTGCTGTGGCCAGCTTCAGCCCAGATCAGCATTTGAGTCCTTGGCGGCGTTCAGCCTTGCCCTTGTCGGCGAAGTTGGACTTGCAGATCACCATGAGTGAGGGCATCCTTCTCGTGATTCGCTACTGAGCGCTGCAAGCTCCTCGCCCTTCCCTTTCAGATCAGCCTCCTGCGCCATCTTCACCTCCAGCCTTCTTGGCGGCCTCAAGAAATGCGGCAGCGCCCTTGCTTCTTTGAGTGCCCCGCCAAGTGATTGCTCGCAGGCGGCGAGCTCCTCCTCATAACTGTCCAAGTTGACCTTCCTCCGCGCCACCTCGCCTTCCCGCAGGACAGATCTCGGGCGCAAGCCGCGCTGCTCTTCGCCTCCGCCTTCTCAAGGATAAAGGCCTTCCGTGCCTCGACAAGCTGCGCCCTCTCCTCCGCAATGGACCGGAGGGCCTCTTGATTACGGCTCGAGCTCCTCCACATGCTTCTATGTTAACTCCGCCGCTGCGACAAGCGCTTCTCGGACTCCACCTTACACGGGCGCAGTAGAGCGACACCAACTTCCGAACAGTTGCTCCTCTCTGACTCACCGCCGCTGCTTTTGGTGCGCCAACCACTGCCAGCCCATGGAGGCGAGCACCTCCGCCAAAGCTCTCCTCGATCGGGCGCCTCGAGCTCGACGCCTGTGGAAGCTTGATAAAGACACCTCACCGCCTTCAAGTAGGCGCCTGGCTGGGGCTCCTCGGGGCCCGATGCTGATCAGCGCAGAGGGTCGGCGGTTGGTAGCGCCTTGCGCTCCCGCGCCTCGGGTCGCAAGGCGATCACGGACCCTCGCCACCTCAAGGCCAAGAGCCTAGGCGGCCTCTTCGCCAAGGGGGTCGGTCGCCGCGGCCTCTTCCTCGTGGCGGCGACATCTTCAAGATTGCTGCAAGGCCCTCCTCGCCGGTGGCCCTGGCCCATTGGATCTGTGGGGGGATCTCAAGACAGAAGAGGAAGGAAAATCAAGCAAACATCCAAAAAGAAGACCAAGAAGAAGAACCCAAGGAAAATTTCCGACAAGGAGGGTTACCGTGCTGGGCTCAGGACTATGGGCTCCACCACCGAAGGCTCGCTGGTCCCATCCCTATCCGGGACCTCTCCCTTGTCAAGAGCACTCCCTTGTCGGAGAATCGCCTTGGCGGCGAGGTTGAAGCAGATAGCACCTCCGAGCGGCTTCGTTGCTCCCCGATGGGCCCGCCTGCTTCCTACACAAGCAAGTCAACAATCAAGATGTCAACAAAGAAAGAGCACCTATGCGCGCCACAACAGAAGTGAACAAGTACTTACGCTGGGGCTGCGCTGGGGCTGCTTGGGAGAGGTTGCCGGTCCGGCTAAGGTGGTCTCGGATGCGTCCTCTGTTGTCGCAGCAGGATCATCCTCAATGACTACCACGAGGACCTTGGCCCTCTTCGCCGCTCTCTCGACCAGAGTCCTGACAAGGAACGAGGGTCAGAGGGAAGCAGATCAGATACAAGACAAGTAACAACAAGAAACGAAGAAGTACAAATACAACAGGAAGAAAGTCTTATTCCTCCTCCTCTTCTTCCTCCTCGTCGGAGCTGAGCACGGAAAGATCGAAGTCCGGTACCCTTTCTGCATGACGAGGCGGAGGAGTAGGATCACTTGGACGCTTGGCGGGAGCTGCAGCAGGATTGGAAGTGGCGGCCCGAGAAGACCCCTCTCCAGTTGCCGGCGCGGCATGAGACGCTCCCGTGTTAGCGGTGCTTGGCGTGGAGCGTGTCTCGCGCGCGCGCGCGGTTGTTGGGTCTGCTCGCCGCCCGCCAGGTTCGCCCGCGGAGGCGCCTCCTGGTTGAGCTGGGTTGCGCCGAGGGCCCCGTCATGCAAGCTACTCAAGATGGCTGGCCACTTGCGCCCGGAAGGCTCGCCGCCTCGCTTCGGCTCCTCGCCAACGACCTCCCGCCAAGGTCCTCTTGGTCGGCAAGGCTTGCCGCCGCCGCCTCCCTCCTCCAACGTGAAACCAAACTCACCCTGGGCGGCGCTGCCGCCGCTTCTTCCGCCGCGGGTGGCGATGTACCGCATCTCGCCGCTGGTGTCGCGGTGAGGAGCTCTCCGCCATCAAGACAGATCGCTACCTCCACCAAGCCGTCAAGAATTGCCGCACGACGCCGCCGGAGGGCTCCCGCCAAGTTGGGATAATCCTGCGCGAGTCGTGACCGCATCATTGCGCCGGATGCAATCGAGCTGGGAGTTATTGCAGGGGATGACGCTGTGGCAGCCCGAACCACTCCGGTGATTGGGGTCGTGCTTGAACAGCCGCTGAGCATCTTGTCCAACCCGTAACAGTGAAGTTAAAATTGAGGCCTGGGCGCAGCCTCATGATATCTCGCCGGGCCACCGAACAGCCAGCGGGCCTCCCCTCTCCGCAGGGGCGATGCGGCGCGGCGAAGTCCGCGCCAACGCCCCTACAAAGGAGCCCGCAAGCCCGAAGTCGCAGAATCCGTGGTGGCGATCTTCAACTTAGCATCATCCGCCGCGAGCGCGTCCAGTCGCCGCCGCTGCACCACTCGGTTTGGCACAAATTGGTGAATGGCTGCGGATCTGCGCCAACAATCCAACACCACTCCGCCTCCACTCATCCCACTTGCTGCGGAGCTCCCTTCCAGATAGACCTCCTTCTTGCCGACTCGAGATCCAGCGATCCCGCCGACATGGGGCCTCCTTTCTCGACTGGGCATGAAATAGTGGCGAAAAGGGCTACGCTGGGGTAGATTCCGACGAAGTTCTCGCAAAGATGCGCAAAAACCGCCATGGTCAGAACGGCGTTGGGGGTGAAGTCGAGAAGATGGAGCACGTACGTGTTCATAATGTCGCAGAAGAAATCGGAAAAGGGCGGGCAGAGCCCGCAATAGAAGAACAATGGGAAGAAGTAGTACCCTTTTCGCACCGCTCAAGTAGAAGCTTCGGCGAGAGTGCTCGCGGCGCTGGATGCGCCGCGCCTCCGTCGACCGTAAGAGATAGAACCTCCCCGCAGCGCTTCCGGGTGAGCTCTGGGAGTGCTCGCTCCTTGCGCAGCGCCTCGGCCGACTTCGCACTCTTTTCGGTCTTCGGAGCCATGGCGGAGGCGGTGGAGGAGGGCGGCGGCGACGGGCGGCGGAGCGCTGCTCTCTTTCGGCTTGGGAAACGGAGGGGAGCGGCGGAGCTTTCTGAGGAAGGAACCGCAAGTGGCGAAGGTGGGGGAACGGCCCCTGTTTTCCCTGCTTATAAAGAGGGGAGGCGAACGTTACGCCTTTCTTGATTAAAGAATTGCCCATGATCTCTCCCACGACGCCGCGTTTGACGCGTTCCGTTACGGGAGGGCGCGGTGGATACGGAGTTAGATTTGGCATGGACCCAGCCGCTGCGTCTGCGTTCTGCTTTTGGGCCCGCCCACGCCGCCCTGCGTGTGGCCCAGTTCGGGGCTCTGCCGGTGTACTAAAGTAGGGGTACCTTAGTATCCCGAACTTGTGCACGGCAACAGCAGAACTCCATGGCAAAGCTTGCCGGCCGTCCGCCAAGATCCTCCGTAGCTCATATTGATGCCATTCAAGAACAAAGTGTTTTGACTAAGAAGACAAGACTCCGGCAAGAGGAGCTTGCCGGGAAGGGCAAGGCCCCGGCAAGAGGAGCTTGTCGGGAAGGACAACCAAGGCATTTCAAGAAACTTGCCGCGACGCACCACGCGTCTCGGCAAGACCCGGCGAGCGACAAGCTTACCGGAGCGACAAGACAACGACCGCGGCAAGGCGCTTGACGCGGCGAAGCCACCACTCTGCACCCATGCTCTGGCGCATCCATCGACGTGTCGCCGCAAGACCGTTCCAGGCGCACGTGGCGGGCGGCTGTGCAGCCAAGCGGTGCGAGGTGGCAAGTGGAGATGACGAGAAGGCCATCGTGGCAAGCGGTGGCGCCCCAAATGGTCGTCAGACTGCTTGACGACCAGACGGGCATTAAATGCCCTTGTCCCCGCCGCCGAGTTAGGTAGGGTGCATCAGATAGCGGTTGTACCAACCCCTCTTTTTACTTTTTATACCCCTCGTCATACACCGTCACGAACCCTTTAGCCTATAAAAGGAGGCCCATGCGCAACGAGAAGGGGTTCACTCATTCAAACTATAGAACGCTGACTCTAGCAAGAACACAATACAAACACAAAGCAGCAGAGGAGTTTTATCTCCTGAGAGCTCCGGTTGGGTAAAACTCGCTGCTTCCCCACGATCCGCTTCTTCAGGCGCCCTCCGCCTCGCCGACCGAGAAGGGGCCCTGCCCCATAGGTGCTCGTTTCCCACGATATCAGCCGCGGCCGTGTCTTCACTCGCGGGGAAGGGAGGTAGCGGGGCCTGCACATCCCCTGCCTGATCGTGCTTGCGAGGCCAGCAGGGACGCTCCGGCGAGGAGTCAGCCCCTGTGACCCCGTTGACCCTAGGCTTGATGTTGTCGCTGAAGTTACCAAGGCTCAGGAGGTCCCTGCCTCCCAAGCTGTGATCACGCTGCCGTCTTCTCCTCCTACTCCGTCGGCTCCCGTCTCCTCTGCCTCCTCCGTCGCCTTGGACCGTGTCACCGACGAGTTGAGTCGGCTATGGGAGGACCTCCGGGGCGCGGACCCCCGCCTGGCGGCCGGGAGCCTGGAGTTGGTCTCTGGCTGGGTTCGCTCCGACGCCTCCGTCTGAGTGGCGCTGAGCCAGGCTGTGGCAGCTTCCGAGGAAGGGAAGCAGGCCACCTCCCAGGCTATAGCTGCCCGCGACGCGGCGTTAAGGGATGCTTCCACTGCCGAGGGCCGCTGCAAGACGCTGGAGGGCGAGTTGCAAGGGCTGCGTGACGAGCTCGCCAAGGAGATTCACAACCTCCAGGCAAAGGAGGAGGACATGAAGGCTCGGGAGGCCGCCGTCAAGAACCGCGACACCGAACTCTTGGCCGACCACGGCCGGCTGAAGACGCTGGAGCAGGCGCTGAAGACGGAGAGGGTTCAACTGGATGCCAAGGCGGAGGTCTTGGACGAGGACCGCGTGGCCTTCACGCGCTATGAGGAGAGGGCTCGCATAGCGCTGAAGATGCTGTATGACGGGGGCCTGGAGAAACCGCTGGCCAGAGCCAAGGAAGGCCCCAC
The DNA here is from genome assembly GCA_021437245.1 of Aegilops speltoides. Classification (NCBI taxonomy): domain Eukaryota; kingdom Viridiplantae; phylum Streptophyta; class Magnoliopsida; order Poales; family Poaceae; genus Aegilops; species Aegilops speltoides. Next base: position 131,814,735 of record CM038145.1, on the reverse strand, counting down.
TAAGCTGGTTCCCTTCCTCGTCGAGGCACTTGAGGAAGTCATGATTGGCATCGGCCCCATGGCCGAAGTTGGGGATCGCGTCCTTTCCTCCACAGTGCTGACGTGGATCCTCAGCCACGTCTACCTCCGCAACCCCGACACCAACCTTGACGATCTGCTGGAGCCCGTAGACGCCAAGCACTCTGCCGCTGCTGCCGAGGCCGTCAAGGGCAGAGCAGAGGCCTTCTTGGCGAAGTTCCGCGCCTTCAACACCGCGCTGCTGCGGCGCTGCCGCCCGCGCCTGTGGGTGGAGCCGACAAGCGACTCCACCACGCGTGGCGCGCCCAGGTGATCTTCGCGCCTCTTTCCTGCTTTGATTCCTACAACATGCACTGTGCCTCGTGGAGGCGTTTAAATTTGTGTCTGGTACTGTGAGAACAATCTATGGTCTGTAATATTTGCTTCTGGATTTGCTGAATTTTGTGATTTCCTTCCTATTTGCCTATGTTCTACGTCGGCAGGGCCCGGCCCCGTGCATATCTTAGCCGCCATTAGCCCCTACCGGATCACCAGGATGGAACTAAGGAGTGAGGGGCTATGTGGCAAGTTAGGCTCCTGAGTCACGATGCTCAGGAGTCCCCCTTGATGCGCAAACCGCAAATAGGAGGGGTGGAAGAGAGGATCTGTTGCTCTGTGTCAGCAGGGCCGGGCCCCGCGCATACCTCGACCATCGTTAGGCTTTTGGAACTAAGGAGTGAGGGGCTACATGACCAGTTAGGCTCCTGAGTCGCGATGCTCAGGAGTCCCCCTTGACGCTCAAACGGGTCTTCATACCTTCGCTCGCCGGGAGGGGCGTATACGACCAGTCCGAGGGACTGGCCGGGTGGCGGTGCTCAGCGTGGCCCGGCGCAGCCCGTGCCCAGCCCAAGCTGGCGCTCCCGAGGGGAGGCATTGCGATGAGGCCACACAATGAGCTCTGGGCTCCCTAAGGTTGATACAGCTGTGGGCTGCCCTCAGTTGTTTATCACCAGCGCGGAGCATAGCGCTCAGATGTGTACGGGCATAGCCGCCTCGGCAAGTGTCATCAGCCAACGTGGAGCATGGTGCTTCCATCGGTGCGTGGGAGGGGCTCTCCGTGAGGAGCCCCCTGTATGCAGGCAGCCTCGCCCGACACGGGCCGGCATGGTAGGGCTATGAGAGGTGTATCTGGGCACCCGTGAGCCAGCGCGGGACTCACGGGGCCCTACCTCGAGGCGGGTTGCACCTGGCTCTGGGCCTTTGTCGGTGATACATTCCTGCAAGATGTTCAAAATGCAAATGCTCTACGTCCTCAGGTTCCGGCCCTCGAGCGAGCTCAGCCACCGCTGGTATGATAGGCCGCGATGCCGTGGGTTAAGGCCAGGGGGTGAGGGCTAGAGAACCAGTAAGAGCTCCTGAGTCGCGATGCTCATGCGCCCCCTTTTAACGTACAAGCGCTTTGCAAGAGAGATGAGAGGCCCGTGGTAGGCAGCGGCCGATAATCATAAGCAGGTTAAGCATGAAGAAGCGAATCAACTTAGACAGATGTAGAGAAAGGCACACGCCACTGGGTTAGGACCAAGCGGCTTGGGGATGATGTAGCCCGAGGGGCGCCCCCAGCAAGGTAAGCTGAAGACATAAGCAAAACGGATACATGCCGCAGGGGCAGACCCACGCGACCTGGGAATGATGCAGTCCTGAGGGCGCTCCTAGCTGAAACAAAACTTGAGAGAAGTCACATGATACCATTGCAGAGCGAGTGTCGGAATAGCTGATGGTGCGTGGTGAAGAAGCCAATCCTTACGAGCCCTAGGAGCTCCGAGCCTCGGGAGGCTCGGGAGGTCCGGGCGGCTCGGCGAGGTCCATCTCCATTTCTTCCAGGAGCACGCGATGCTTGGCCACCTAAGCTTCCAGAATGCTCCTCATCAGGCGCTGGTGGGCAGCAGCTGCGTTTGGCAGGCCGAAGGGCATGCGAACGTAGCTGTGCAGCGGACCCTCACAACATCCCACGCGCGAAGGCCAGAAGCGCTCTTGCAATGCGACTCGATTGAGCCCTGGGTAGTCGATGCAGACGCGCACCCGCCATCCTCGCCTGGATGGGGAGCTACGCTGGGCCGGCGGCGGTTGCTGCGCATGACTCTCGATTCCTGCAACTCCTAAGCGACCTTTGTGATGAACTCCTGAGGGTTGGGCCCTCCTTGCCTCATGCCTTCCTGAGAGAAACGTGCCGCGAAGCACGCCTCCGAGTGGTGCCCGAGTGCCTCCCTCGTGATCTTGGCAAAGTCAATGGCTCCCCAGGAGAGAGCCCCCGAGCCTTGCCCGAGGACGGCCGAGCGCGCCTCCCTATGCGACGGAGGGTGGCGCCCCTTGGATGGGCGCATGCCCGGGTGTGGCGCCTCTGGAGGTGCCTCCCTCCTGAGGCGTTGAGCCAGGTGACGTCTTCTTCTTCTTGGGGGCTGCTTCAGGAAGGTTTCCACTCTTGCTGTCTAGGTCCTCAATCGACGCTGCTTGGAAGGCGCGCTCGAGAGAGCACACCGCATCCTTCTATTCACAGGGGACCGTGATGACTCCGCCACATCCTGGCATCTTGAGGACATTGTAGCCATGGTGAGTCACTACCATAAACTTGGCCAGAGCGGGGTACCTGAGGATGGCATTGTATGGCAGGCGAATGTGAGCAACGTCGAAGTCAATGAGCTCGGTACGGTAGTTCTTGCGCTGCCCAAAGGTGACAGGGAGGCGGACCTGCCCTATCGGGACAGTGGAACCCTCAGTGACTCCTGACAAAGGCTTGGTTGGTTGAAGCTGATCGTATGGCACTTGAAGATTGTTTAACGTCTCGACGGATAGGATGTTGAGCCCTGCTCCACTGTCGATGAGGGTCCTGGTAACTTGCACATTGCTGATGACTAGGGAACAGAGCATCGGGAGGATACCGGCCGTTGCCGCGCACTTGAGCTGATCCGCTGAACTGAACGTGATGGCGCACGCAGACCACCTGAGGGGCGCATGGCCTCAAGCTTGGGGAGGACTGCATTCACTTCGCGAGCAAACTGCTTGAAGATGCGCTGAGAGGCTCGGGCCTGAGCGCTGCCCAGGATGCAAGCGATTGCTCGCGGCTCCTGGAAGCCCCCAGCCCCCTCGTCCTGATGATGGTCGTCATTCCTTCTTGGTGGTGGTGGTAGAGGAGGAAGCCCTGCGTTGCCTTGCGGGCGATCCTCACGAGGCTGGTCCCTCCAAGCTCCCTCGCGAGGCTGGTCCTGTCAGCGGTCCTCGCGAGGCCGGTCGCGCCATCCTTGGTGAGGGCCACGGTCGTCCCATCGTCCTCCACCTCTTCCTCCGCCTCGGCCGTAGCCCCGATCGTTGCGCTCGGGGCGTCGACCGACACAGCCTTCTCGCACGGCCCTGAGCTCTTGGCATACGTTTGTGTTGTGGGTATGGAGGTCATGGTACACACAGTACCTGCTGCCCTTGGATGACTCCGGCTGGTCCCTGCCATGCTTCATGTCAGGCTCTGCTGCAAGCACAGCTGCTCCCTTGCGCTTCACATCCTTGGCCTTGGCTTTCTTCTCTTCTGGGTCTGCTACTGGGAGCTCGAGAAGGGAGAGGCGTCCCTCCTCAGCCCTGGCGCACTTGGTCGCCAGGTTGAACAACTCCAAAGACGTGCACAGATCTTCGTGGATTGCCAGTTCCTCCTTCATCTTGATGTCGTGGACGCCATCAGAGAACGCCGAGATGATGGCCTCCTCGATCACCCTGGGAATCTTGAGGCGACCGTCGTTGAAGCGCTGGATGTACTTCTGCAAGATTTCTCCGGGCTGTTGCTTGATGCGGCGGAGGTCACCCACGGCCGGCGGACGGTCGCGAGTGCCCTGAAAGTTGGCGATGAAGCAAGTGCGCATCTCATCCCAGGAGGAGATCGTGCCGGGGGCAGGTTCAGGAGCCAGGTGCGGGCACCGTCCTTGAATGCCATGGGAAACCAGTTCGCCATGACCTTTTCGTCCCCGTTGGCGGCTTTGATGCCCAGCTCGTAGAGCTGTAGGAACTCCGCGGGGTCGGCAGTGTCGTCATAGCGAGGAGGCAGGTCAGGTTTGAACTTGCCTAGCCAAGCGACACTACGTAGCTCGGTCGTGAAGGCGCGGCAGCCTGCGGTGGCCACCAGAGCTCTCACCGATGCGGGCTTGCTCGAGAGGTTCCGCCGCCGCTCGAGCAACGCGGGTCTTGACATGCTGGCGCAGGGATGCGGTCATGCTGTGCCGGTGCCGGGAGCACGCGCGCACCTTCTTGGGGACGACGGATTTCTTGGCAGATCCTTTCTTGTCGCGCGTGTGCTGGACGCGGTGGATCCCGTCCTGGGGCCGCGCGCCTTGGGGCCAGGGAGCCTTCTTGGGGAGGAGGTGGCGGAGGCGCCTCCTGATCTGTGCCTCCTGCGCAGGACGGAGGGCAAGGCAGCAAGAGGGACGGCGCAGGGGAGCCCCCTGCGGCGCTGACGAGCTCGGTGATGCGAGCAAGCCACTCCTCGTAGAGGTCGTCGACGGGACGGTAGTGCAGGAGCTCACGCACCAAGAGCAACACAGCATGCGCGTCCATGGGGGCGCGACGGGCGTGGGACGACGAACCAGCGGGAGTTAGAGATGGGGAGGCGGTGCGGTCTTGCCGCCACATCGGCGATGCAAGGATTTAGGCCTCATCGCTCGTTTCTCGCCGCCGGTGGCGGCGTTAGCGGCAGTAACGGGAACGACGGGACACCCACGACGGAGCTGTCGGGCGACTCGGCGGCGAGCAGCCCGACGCTCGGCGCGAGCCCGGAGAGCATCAGCCATGGACATGACAGGAGATCAAATGCGGGACAGCGGAAGAAAGATTCCAGCGCACCCCTACCTGGCACGCCAAATGTCGGATGTTGGGTTCTGGCAGACCCTTAAGGTTCGAACTCCGGGGTGCACGCAAAGATCTTCCCCCTACCACTCCACATCCGATCACCTCACGAGAATCTAAGCTAAAATGATGAACAACACGAGGGACACAAGATTTATACTGGTTCGGGTCACCGTTGTGGTGTAATACCCTACTCCGGTGTGTCGTGTGGTGGATTGCCCCAGGGGCTGATGATGAACAGTACAAAGGATGAACTGCCTCGCGAGAGGTGTTCTTGAGCTGGTGCAATGAACTGCTTGGATGAGTTCGGTCGCCTCTCGATCTAATGAGTACTCGATGAGATCTCTCCCCTACTGTGGTGGCGATCCCTATTTATAGAGTGGCTCTGGTCCTCTTCCCAAATATTGAGCGGGAAGGGCGCCAACAACGGCCATTTTGAAGGGGAACATCTAGTACAAGTAATCCTGACTAAAGTCGGTCTTCGGCTGCCAAAGGCACTGGCGATGACGCCGTCTTGGGCTCCACGGTGACCTCCATCCTGCCGCTCTACTGGTCTTGGTCTCGTTGCACTGAAATGGCAACCTTTGCCTGATGCCTCGATACTCCATGCCTGTGCTTGCCCCCTTTGCACCAAAGAGGAAACAAGGGTGTTGTGCGGGCTGGAGCCCGCCTTGTCTCGATCGTCACGGCTTGCATCATGAGCACCTCGCGAGGCACCCTGCCTTGATCAATCCGCCTCCTCGCTAGTCTGCCTAGCGAGGTCATTCCTGAGGAAGTCTTGTGTCGTCCGCCCCGCGAGGCTTGGCCCCTCGCGAGGGTCTTGAGTCTTACGCTGATGAAGATGGGTCGTAGTGGGCCACCACTCAAGCCACGCCGCAGGCTGCAGGTAGGCAAGTTTGGGGACCCCCGTTCCTACACGCCGACATGAAGTGCGTTGCGCCGTGGATAGATATCGCCTCAACATCCAACGGGGCTTCTTGTAGCCATGTCGAACCATCAGCGACGAAGCCGAGGGCGCCGAAGCGGATCTCGCCGCCGAGTGTCAGTCCGCTGGAAACCATGGTGAAGGTGGTAAAATCACAACTATGCTAGAAGACACTAAACACCTACCCCATGGTGGGCGCCAACTGTCGTGGGTACTAAATAGAGGGCAGAGCCTAGCTACAACACAGTTGTTACACTCGAATTTACGAGTTCAGGCCCCTCACAGTGGAGGTAATAACCCTACATCTCGGTGCTCGGGAGCTTGATTGACTTGAGTGTATGGATTACAAAGGATCGGGAACCCTTGCCATGGAGCGGGGGGTGGCTTAAATAGAGTGCGCCTCCGCCCCATGAATGTTGTTGTTACCAAGGGTTTAAAGGGGGGGTTTAAGGACGGCCATTACTGGTAATGGGCTTATTAATTACACTTGATGAGGGCGGACGCACGTCTTAACCGTTGCGGTTCTAGGGAGTCTCCTGGTCTTCATCATCCGAGTGTTGACACGTTCGGTCGAGTGAAGGAGGCCGGTCGAGTGGAACTCTGTCCTCTGAGTGGTTGGTATCCTCTGAGTGGATCATCTGGTTGTAGAGCATCTAAATGTTGGCCTGGCCCTGGGCCCAGTATGAGATGTATGGTATCCTAGGGTAGAGTCTATAGGTTAGGCCTATTACCCTACCCTTTGTCCATGTCCCCATCAAATGACCCTGATTTTTGTTGGACCTTCTAGATAAGATACAAGTAATCTCTCATGAAAGGCTCATTCTCAATGACCATATCTTCAAACAAGTCAATTGATGTCTTCCCAAGTAATGTCTTGTTGCGGGGCCAGCAAGACACATATATCCATCAAAGATTCATCGAGGCGATGTGGAGGCTAATGAACCCATGGATCTGCCAAAGACAAAGGTACTCAAGCGCAGTACAGCCATGGAGTAAGTGCTCCATAGCCTCCTTCGAGATGCCAATGTCGGAGAGGTCGAGCTACTTGAGTTGAGGGAGAAGAAGAGCGGTCATGCCATTAATCTGGGGGAAATAGCAGGAGCTGAACCTGGCGCGATCCAGTGTTGGTGCGAGGCAAATCGTAGATGGCGTAAGAGAGCGACATCGTCCACCTTCAAACCTGAGCTCCTCGAGCTGATCTAGGGGCGGGGATAAGAACCACTTGTCGAACTTGGCTTGGACCTTGCAGTTGTGTCGGCGTTCGGGATATGGGGGTACCCAGACTTGCCTACTTGCGGCCGACAACATGGCTCCATCGACAGACTGGTACGGCCCGGCTTCAACGTCAACAACTCAAGACCCTCGCGAGGGGCCAAGCCTCGCGAGGCAGATGATGCCAGGACCCTCGACGGGATCGGCCTCCTCAGGCTGGCTCCCGAGGGGCGGAGAGTTCTATGCAAGGTGCACCTCACAAGGCTCAGCTGACGTGAGCCATGACGACCAAGGCCAGGTGGGCGCCAGCAGGCGCAGAGTACCAGTTTCCTATTTGGTACAAAGGAGGCAAGCAACATGAGCGGAGTCCTGAGGAATCAGCCAAAGGTTTCCATTCTGGTGCAACAAGACCAAGACCGCCAGGACGGCAGGACGGGGGTCATTGCCGAGACCACCACAGCGTCATGACCAGAGGCTTTGCACAGGCGAAGACCGCTTTAGTCAAGATAGGATGTACCTCTTGTCCCCCTTCAAATCTGGCCGTTGTGGGATCCCTTCCCGCCAACATTTGGGAAGAGGACCAAGGCCACTATAAATAGGACTTAGCCACCACCATAGAAGGGGATAATATCCATGCTCACCCGACCACCTCACCAGCTCTCTTGAGCTCTAGAACACCTCACCTCCTGATGCTAGTTCGTCCACTGTACTAGTTCATCCTCAGCCCCTCGAGGCAATCCACCAAAACGCTGGAGTAAGGTATTACACCGCAAGGTGGCCCGATCCAGGATACACTATTGTGTCTCTCTGTCCCTTTGAGCTCGATGCGCTAGGCCTAAGGATCGCGAGTAGGCAGGCTGGGTAGGTTGAGATCTCCGCACGCACCCCAGAGTTCGAACCTATCAAGGGTTCGTGGAACTCGAAATCCGACAAGTTGGTACTGAACATGTGGATGTCAAGGTGTCTGGATGGCCTAGGGTGCTATGCAAGGATCTTGGAGACTGCGGCCATGCGTTTGCAATCCTCATCGCAGAGGCAGCTGTCGACACTAATGTTGAGGGGGATGCAGCACCAGCGGGGACACCATCGCCGGGAGAGAGGGGTGGTCCGCATGGCAGATTTGGTGGGGAGGAGGGCGATGATGACAAGCAGCATGTCATCGGGGAGGCTGCTGATGAAGTCTAGGCTCGCCGGATGCAATTTTGGCTCGAGCAGCCTCTGCTTGTTGGTTGCCTCATCGTCCATCTCAACTGGCAGCAAAGCCGGTGTACACGTGTGCTGTTATGTATTGTGTGATGGGTGTGCGCGAGTGCGTCCTTGCATGCATGCCGCGCAGTTGTGTAGTATGTGTGTTGTCGTAGTGTGTGTACTAACACAGAAGAAGTGTGCACTCAATTTAGTAGCATGTGGTGTGCTACCGCAAGTGGTTTCTAGTTTGTTTATTTCACCCCGTGTCAGATGGGCCTCTAGTTTATTTATTTTCACCCACTGCCACATGGGCTAGCACACCTAGATAGAGAACACGAGCTAACAAGGCACCATGTAGACTGGTTGACCGATCAACTAAACAATATACGGAGCTATACGCTGACGTAGTGACCATATAACCCCTCGGTAAAGAGAGATCAAGTGAGAGGGGAGGCTCGTGAGAGATAGAGAGAGAGAAAGAGATACTCCCTCCGTTTGATAATGTAGTGCCTATAATTTTTTGAAAAGTCAAACTTTTGAAACTTTGACCAAGTTTATAAAGAAATTACTTATATCTATAATACCAAAGATATATGATATGAACTACATATTGTGATGATCTAATGATCAGTCTAGATGTAATTTTTTTTCTCCATATATACCTGGTTAAACTTTTGTGGGGTTTGACTTTTCAAAACATCCATATGTTATGGACCTGAGAGAGTACCTAACTAGAGAGAGTGTGTGTGTTTGTGTGAAAGAGAAAGAGTAAGTGTGCAAAATGTGTGTGTGTGTGTGTGTGAAAGAGACATGGACAACACATGATAAAGTAGAGAAAAATTGTGTGTGTCTTATGCAAACATATCACGCATGCATCTTCGAGAGCGGAAGCGAGGTGGGGAGATAGTGCGTGGTTGTTTGCAATGGAGAGAGAGACCCCTAGCACGTGGCCAAGAGAGGTTTGGAAAACAAGGGAGAGAGGTCGAGAGAGACATATGGAGAAAATGTAGGCATGGGGAGGGAGAGAGTGTGTATTTGTGATAGAGATCCCCTCGATATCGTGAAGGGACTACATGGGTGGGATATCGAGCGACATGGTGTGTGAATGATAGAAGATACCCCAAGAGAGATCGAGATATACCTAGGATGGAGGAGACAATACATGTGTTTGTGATGGATAGTGAGATGTAGTCATACCTAGGGGGAGTGCACATGCCTATGATGGAGTGAGAGATATTGGTACTTAGGGGGGTGCATGTCAGATAGAGAGAGAACGAGGGGAGAGAGTATTAGATGGGTCTATCTAGTGCGAGCGAGATATGTGTATGTGTGACCTAGGGAGATATAAAGTTTGACAAAGAGAGAGGAGCCCCGATACGGCTGAGTGGTGAGTGAGAGAGTTGAGAGAGAGAGAGAGAGAGAGATACTCCCTCCGTTCAATAATGCAGTGCATATAAAAAAATTAAAGTCAAACTTTAGAAACTTTGACCAAGTTTATAGAGAAAATTATTTATATCTATAATACCAAAGATACATCATATGAAAATACATCTTGTCATAAATCTTATGATCTATGTTTTCCATTCTAGATGTAAATTTTTTTATCCACATACCTGGTCAAACTTTGTGAGGTTTGACTTTTTAAAAATTCTATATGCTATGGACCAACGAGAGTACCTAAGTCGAGAGAGATCAAGTGTGCATGAAGGAGAAAGAGTGACTGTGCAAAAAGTGCGTGTGTGTGTGTGTGTGTGTGTGTGAAATAGAAAGGGACAACACACGATAAAATTGAGAGAAAGTGTGTGTGTCTTATGCAAACATATCACGCATGCATCTCTGAGAGAGAAAGTGGGGTGAGGATATGCACGCCAACAAGGGACAGAGGTTGAGAGGGACGTATGGAGAAAATGTAGGCATGGGGAGGGAGAAAGGGTGTGTTTGTGATAGAGATATCCCCTCGAGATCATGAGGGGACTATATGGGTGGGATATCGAGAGACGAGGTGTGTGTGCGATAGAAAGATGCTCGGAGAGAGATCGAGTAGACGAAGTGAGGGAAACAGGCATTGCGTGTGTTTGTGATGGAGACTAAGATATAGTCGTATACCTAGGGGGACTGTGTGTGCCTACAATGGAGTGACAGATAGTCGTACTTAGCTAGGCGGGATATTGTGTGTGTATGCATGTGAGATGGATATAGAATGAGGGAGAGAGAGAGAGAGATATTTTAGATGGGTATATCTAGTGCGAGTGAGATATGTGTATGTGTGACCTAGGGATATAGATAGTCTGAGAGAGACAGGGAAGAGCCCCGAGATGGTGGAGTCGTGCGTGAGAGAGTTACGGACAACGAGCATGGGAATTTGTGTGCGTACGATGAGTGCACCCTAGATATTTAGCTTAGACTAGAGAGTCATACATTATGTGCGAGAGAGACCTATACATGGAGTGTGCATGTGAACTAGAAAGACTATGAGAGAGAGAGGGGTGAGAGGGACCGACAAGGATTGTGTTTGTATGCGCGCGATAGAAACGAAAATGGTCGGCTAGAGAGAGAATGGGAGTCCGGGAGAGGGGAGATGTCGCATTTATGCATCAAAGACTGGTATAAACCATGATTTGGTATCAAATTTCATTCAAATGTTTGAATTGGAGAACATGGTGTTTGCGGTCCACACATGAACTGAGATATGAATATCAAACATGTTCATTAGTTTGACTTTGAGCATGTTCATGGAGTACTATAATACAACATGCTACTCAATTGAGGTGTTGAATTTTGGATTTAGTCCACGATTTTTACTAGGTCAACGAGCTATTTCACTGAATTGAGATATTTCATTTCTGGTTTGATTCCCGTTTTATGAGTGGGTCAACTATTTCTCAAATAAATCGGTAGCAATGAGCACGTAAAAACACATTAGTCCCGAGCATCATCTCACCATCTAAAGAAGAAATCGCAAGCTAAATATTTCAAATTTACATTTGAATCGACTTGGTAAGGTAGACGTGGATGATTGTTCTCACAAAATTTGAATGAACTGCTAAACACCCTCTGCTTGGTGGAATTCACCTGAGCAAATAAGAGGGAGATGCAAAATTACCGGCCTATCTGGGACCCACATCAATTGGCCATTTGTATATTGAGGGTAGGTTTGTAACTTCATCCAAGCGCACCCTCTCCTCGGCCGAAATGACAGGCGCCGAATAATTCATAAACCAAGGGCGGAAAAACACCCTCTCCTCGGCCAAAATGGCAGGCGCCGAACAATTCATAAACCATGGGCGGCAAGACACCCTCTCCTTTGTCGAAATCGCTCGTGCCCACTATTTGGAGAAGCAAAGTTACCCTACTATCCCCGACCCTCAAGACACATACCCAATCCCATAAGCCAAAAAAAGGCAGGGGTAGAATTGTAACTTCCCCACATTTCAGACAAATGCGTGAGTAAGACATGGTTCCCCCTCCCAATTCCCCATTCATACACTGTGGGCACCAAATCACCTTCTCTCCAGCCGCGAAACCTCAGCCCCTCCTCCATGCCCCCCCCCACCACCACCACCACACCAAATTCACCACCGCCATCCTCCCCAATGCCGGAGCCACTGTCTATTTTTCGTCGTGCATTGGGTCGTCTGCCTCTTCATGCTACCAGAGCTACCTCGATGATGACCATGTGAATCGTATTGGAGCCGATTCAAATGTGTTGTTGTGCATGACGCTAGAGCGGCTCCAACTACGGACATGTCCAGCGCCCCTTGCGCTGCTCCCCCATAGTCATTGACCGTTGCAACATATATGCTTTCCCACCACCAGGAGCCCCCGCAACCACGACGGCCTCGCCGACTCGGCAGCTGGAGCTGCTTATCTCACCGGACCGCAAAATAGGTCATACACTCATCTTAAGTCACTTTATCTAGGTGTCAGTCACCTGAATTTTTTTTGTGGGTCAGTCGATTCCCAATGGACGGTAGAAGCACCCCTCGAGGCGACGAAGCTCCTAGGCTGCCGGTTGGCTGGGGCAGCAGTGCCTTGGTGTCTGTCGTAGGATTGCAGCGGCGCAGGTTCGCCACGGAAGCAGTGCTTATGTGCCTCTCTTAGTGTTGTGTGGGGTCAAGGTACTGCTGCCGCCAGGATCTGGATGACAACGAGTCTTTGAGGTATGGCTGAAGGCTGCCAACCATGGTAGTTCGGTGGGGCGGGGGACTAGGTGGTGGTCCGACCTATCGCGTCCAGGGACAGCGAAGGCAGACTGCTCTGCCGGTGGTCGGTGGCTATTCAGGGAAGATCCCGAACAGTGTCAGTTGGGAGGCACAAGACGGCCATACAGGCATAGGGCGTAGATCGGACAGTACCAAAAAAAGCCTGTCACCCCAATTTAGTTTTCAACCAATTGACGTGTGACCAGTCTCGTACCTTAGTGTTGATCTCCTAGGGTATTTCTTCAGATTAGAGATATGTGTCATTCTTAACATTGTGTGTTTTTTGCATCTTCAGCCACACCGTCTTCCTTCTTACCGCAGCTGCTCCAACAAGGGAAGCATACACACGAAGGGAGCTATAGTCCCCACTCAAGAGTTCCCTGCCTTGAATGTGCCTGCCCGACATGGACAGCCACAAAAACTGCAGTGACATCGGCAAGCCAGCAGATGATGCTCACTCCTATGGAGGGCGGCCATATGGGTTGTACCCTCATCTTACTTGTGTGCAACATTTATGGCTTCGTTATTCATATAAGCATGGAAAATAGATTATCACATGTCACTTTACATTTATGTTGATCTCTTAAGAGTCTTACCTCAAATAAGAGACGTGTTCAGGAGTTAACATTGTTCCATAGTTATCATCCATCAACCAATGCTATCCCACAGGATGGTGATTATACCACTTCTAGTATTACCTATGTTATTTTTCTTTAATACTTTTGTGTGCCATCTAGTTAATCTTTATTACAAACAATACATATTCTGTAGCTATCATCTGTGTTCTCCCATTAGTTTTTGAGACGTGTTGCTGCTAGTTAAGTCCAATCCTACTATTTAAGTCATCTCCTACAGGCACTCATTACATAATCTCACTACTAGTTGTCTTCCATGCATGTCATATATGATTGCACACACTGAAATTGAATATCAGAACAAATCCACAAGAACCTCGCAGAGCAATGTAAGGGCCAACAAACTCGGCGTCAATGATATCCAATATGATGGAACAGTTAAATGTAGTTCTTCAAAAGAGTTGCATAAAGATGATGTATCTTATTCACCCCACAAGGTCCTTTCTCTAACTTGGCCCATGATATGGGTAGCATCATTCATATAATGTCCTACAGTGCATCTACTCAGTTACAATGCCATGTTCTTAGCCTGCTGATCGTACATGTAAATATGCCATGCCTTCCTTTTTTCAGTATCTATTCCATTCATGATAACATGTTTTCCAATTCAAGTACTGTCATTGTACTCTAGCGCAATGCCATCTACTTAGTTTGGACATCATGCTTCTGAATATCTCATGCATTGTTATTCATCAGTATGTACTCCATCCATCTACCATAACATGTTTATTTTACATTGAAGTATTGTTCTACTGGTCTGTTGCAATGCCATCTTAGTTTCCCCATCATGGAAGCATATGTTGCCTTCCTGTTTCTATGTACCTATTCTAGCTATCATACAGTTTTACATTCAACTAGTGTTTCTTTTACTCTATTGTCCTATCATATGCCTATCTCTTACATCATACTCCCTCTATCTGGATTACATGTCATAGAAATGGATAAAATGGATGTATCTAGAACTGAAATATGCCTAGACATATCCATTTATTTCCAGATGGAGTGAATACATGTCAATATTTCATGGCTTTCTATTCTTCAATACCTATTCCATCTCTCTATCGTAGCATGTTATATAATTTGCATCAACGGCTATAACAATTCGGGTGACGTGGCTTCATAAGAAGACAGGAAAATCACCTAGTGGGGTTCCCCTATTTAGATATAGAATATTTTGATTGAGGTATTGCATGTTCATCTTTTTGTGCAAGCCCTTGCAGGAGGGGAAAATGATGAACACAAAGAGGTCTTCGAGGGTATCCTCCCATGGCTTCTTGTTGCTGCTGGCAATCCTGTAATGCGTCTCTATGTTGACAAGGGTCGACACATACAAGTCGGAGTCTGAGAGTACCTCAAAGTCGTCATAGGTGTCTACTGTAGTGAAGGTGTAGCCGCGGGTCTTGAGAAACTTGGACAACTTGGCATAATGCTTGTTGGGCCTGGAGAAGTGGTAGATCGGAACATGGTTGCACACACATAGGTGTGCAATGGAGACGCGTCGATACCCTCAATGAGCTATGATGAAGTCAAGTTAGAGCCCCATGACCTTGTACCGCTCCTCATTCAGCCACCTCCCAAAATTGATGATCTTACAGTCAGCTGCCTCGAGCCATGCATATTGTTGAATTAAATTGTGTATATGAGGTGGCGACATATTTGAGTTTGTGATTCTTTTTATTGTTGTATGTGCCATGGGAATTGGTAGGCTTGTAGAAAAGATGTTAAAGATGATCTATACTATTAAAGGAGAATCTGGAGTCGTCGTCCTGCCGGTTTGACCGTCCTCCCATAGTGTACACGTGAAAAAAAGGAAAGAGTCCATCCCACATGCACTATGAAACACGAAAAACTGCCACCACACAGACGCGCACATGTCCCCATCTCTCCCCAACCCCTCGCTACCGAAGCCCCGATCCAGACTCTCTCAACCGTCGCCGCTTGTGCTCCCCATCCTGCTCCTAATCTCCCTGTGATCTACTCATTCCTACTATCTGCATCCAGAGATAGAGGAAGGAGCGCAGTGACGGTGCTAGTCTAAGCTCCTGGGAAAGAGCGGCGGCACTGACCTACTCTATTGCTATAGTGAGATAGAAACTTCAAAATGCTTCTACTTGTAGCTATACCATGTCTCGTTTTTCTTCTGGGGTTCATATTAGTTGGTTGATATGATTTTGAGGTTAGGATAAATCGTTGCTTCCTAATCAAGAAGTTTGGCAAGAGCAACACCAAGTTTCAGTTCATCACGTACTCTGGTCAATGGTAGTTGTCCTCTCATGGTTGGTTGTATTATGGATGTCTCTTGTACCACCAAAATATTGGTTTAGTGCCTAGCATGATTTTAAGGCTTGGTAACAAGAAGATCATAATAGTGCAGCTAGGTGTTGATAAGGATATTCTCTGGTCCTCTTAACTACTGAGACATAGAATTGAAGAAGGATAAGCCTGCCACCTACAACCATTATTAGACTGTCATGCACAAGTATTTCTGCAAGATGTCCAAGTCTGTCAAGAACTAGGTATTGATGACCCACAAGTATAGGGGATCTATCGTAGTCCTTTCGATAAGTAAAAGTGTCGAACCCAACGAGGAGCAGAAGTAAATGACAATCGGTTTTCAGTAAGGTATTCTCTGCAAGCACTGAAATAGTAGGTACCAGATAGTTTTGTGATAAGATAATTTGTAACGGGTAACAAGCAATGAAAGTAAATAAAGTGCAGCAAGGTGGCCCAATCCTTTTTGTAGAAAAGGACAAGCCTGGACAATTTCTTATAATGAGAAAAGCGCTCCCGAGGACACGTGGAATTATCGTCAAGCTAGTTTTCATCACGCTCATATGATTCACGTTCGGTACTTTGATAATTTGATATGTGCGTGGACCGGTGCTTGGGTACTGCCCTTTCTTGGACAAGCATCCCACTTATGATTAACCCCTATTGCAAGCATCCGCAACTACAAAAGAAGTATTAAGGTAAACCTAACCATAGCATGAAACTAGTGCATCCAAATCAGCCCCTTACGAAGCAACGCATAAACTAGGGTTTAAGCTTCTGTCACTCTAGCAACCCATCATCTACTTATTACCTCCCAATGCCTTTCTCTAGGCCCAAATAATGCTGAAGTGTCATGTAGTCGACATTCACATAACACCACTAGAGGAGAGACAACATACATCTCATCAAAATATCGAACGAATACCAAATTCACATGACTACTAATAGCAAGACTTCACCCATGTCCTCAAGAACAAACGTAACTACTCACAAAGCATATTCATGTTCATGATCAGAGGAGTATTAATAGGCATTAAGGATCTGAACATATGATCTTCCAGCAAGTAAACCAATTAGCATCAACTACAAGGAGTAATCAACACTACTAGCAACCCACAGGTACCAATTTATGGTTTTGATACAAGATTGGATACAAGAGATGAACTAGGGTTTTGAGAGGAGATGGTGCTGGTGAAGATGTTGATGGAGATTGACCCCCTCCCGATGAGAGGATCGTTAATGATGATGATGGTGATGATTTCCCCCTCCCAGAGGGAAGTTTCCCTGGCAGATCAGCTCCGCCAGAGCCCTAGATTGGTTCCGCCAAGGTTCCGCCTCGTGGCAGCGGAGTTTCATCCCGTAAGCTTGCTTATGATTTTTTCCAGGGTAAGAGGCTTCATATAGCAGAAGATAGGCACCGGAGGGCCAACAGGGGGCCCAGGAGACAGGGGCGCACCTAGTAGGGGGGCGCCCCCACCCTCCTGGCCAGGGTGTGGGCCCCCTCTGGTATTTTCTTCGCTCAGTAATTCTTATTAATTCCAAAAGTGACTTCCGTGGACTTTCAGGATTTTTGGAGCTGTGCAGAATAGGTTTCCAATATTTGCTCCTTTTCCAACCAGAATTCCAGCTGCCGGCATTCTCCCTGTTCATGATAAACCTTGTAAAATAAGAGAGAATAGCCATAAGTGTTGAGACATAGTGTGTAATAACAGCCCAAAATGCAATAAATATCGATATAAAAGCATGATGCAAAATGGACGTAACAACTCCCCCAAGCTTAGACCTCGCTTGTCCTCAAGTGGAAGCCGAAATCGAAAAATATGTCCACATGTTTAGAGATATTGGTGTCGATAAAAATAAAATACGGACATGCGGGCATCATGATCATTCTTATAACAGCAACATATATAGATTTTGTCATATGATTTCTCATGCTCAAGTAACAATCTATTCACAATATCAAGTATGTAACATAAACTTCACTGAGAACTAGCAAACTATAATCTCAGTCATTGAAGCAACTGCAATTTATCATAACATCAGAATGAGTCAAGAATAGAGCTTTTCAGCAAGTCCACATACTCAACTATCATATAGTCTTCAACAATTGATAACACTCACGCAATACTTATCGTTATGGAGTTTCAATCAGACACAGAGAAAGATAGGGGCTTATAGTGTTGCCTCCCAACGTATTCACCTTTGGGTGATGTCAACAATAATAATTCATGCTAACTTACATCCAATTGGATATATGTATCAGGATCTTACAAACACGAGGTGCTTGCCAAAGGGTAAAATTAAAAAGGGAAAGGTGAGGATCGCCTTGACTCTTGCATAAAGTAAAGACATAAAGTAAAAGATAGGCCCTTCGCAGAGGGAAGCAGAGGTTGTCATGTGCTTTTAGGGTTGGATGCACAAAATCTTAATGCAAAAGAACATCACTTTGTATTGCCATTTGTGATATGAACCTTTATTATGCAGTCCGTCGCTTTTATAACTTCCATATCACACAATCGTATAAAGCTTATTTTCTCCGCATTAATAAGTCATACATATTTCGAGAGCAATTTTTATTGCTTGCAACATGACAACTTACTTGAAGGATCTTACTCAATCCATAGGTAGGTATGATGGACTCTCATGGCAAAACTGGGTTTAAGGATATTTGGAAGCACGAGTAGTATCTCTACTTGGTGCAAGGAATTTTTGGCTAGCATGAGGGGGAAAGGCAAGCTCAACATGTTGGGAAGATCAATGACAATATACTTTAACTGAGATGTGAGAAAACATAACCCATTACGTTGTCTTCCTTGTCCAACATCAACTCTTTAGCATGTCATACTTAATGAGTGCTCACAATCATAAAAGATGTCCAAGATAGTACATTTATATGTGAGAACCTCTCTTTCCTTATTACTTCCTATTAATTGCAACGATGGCCAAAACTACGTTTGTCAACTCTAAACAACTTTTATGCCTCATACTCTTTATATGTGAAGTCATTACTATCCATAAGATCAATATGAACTCTTTTATTCTTTTTATTCTTTATTATAGATAGCTCACGGACTCGATTACATAAAGAGATCAGAAAGCAAAACTCAAAACTAAATCATACCCAAAACTTTATTCTACTAGATCAATGTATTACTAAAAGGATCGAACTAAGTAAAACGGTAAATATAGGAGTGTGATGGTGATACGATACCGGGGCGCCTCCCCCAAGCTTGGCAGTTGCCAAGGGGAGTGCCCATACCCATGTGATTATATCCTTGGAGGTAATGAAGGTGGTGATGATGATGGTGGATAATCGCACATCTAGCGTAAAAGCTCCTCCAACTTGTGGATAATGCCCTTGAGTCCCACGATATGATCGTTCAACAAAATATTTTCCTGCGTGAGATACTTGTTTTGTATGCGAGCTAACTCAATCATCTTGAAATCTTCAATCTCAGTTGGAGTAAAGAGGTTAGGTAGAGGTTGAGGTATGTCTTCTTCTTCCACCGCCGAAGCTTTATCCTCCATGGCCTTCTTGATCCCTTCATCCTTGTTGATCTCCTCCGGTTCTTCTCCTTTCGGCTCTATCTTCAATAGCCAAGCATCCTTGTCTTCATTGTTGAAGGAGGGTGACGTCATGATGCTCTTGATCTGCCAGAAAAACAGCTCAAAACAAAAACAAAGGATTTTTGCGTGATACGGTGGTCAAAACCTTCGGGAGATTATATAATGAATTTTTACCAACCGAAATAAGTAATGTGCAAGAAAACGGAATCCGGGAGGCACACGAGGTGGCCATGAGACAGGGGGGTGCGCCCAGTAAGGGTGGGCGCTCCCTCCACCCTCGTGGAGGCCTTGTGTCCTTCCCGCATTACTTCTTGCTTCCCAAAACTATTAAATATTCCAAAACAGAGAAAAATTGCCATTAGAATTGTTTTGGAGTCAGTTTACTTACTGTACCACATACCTATTCCGTTTCGGAGTCTTAAACGTTCTCGAAAGTGTCGCTTATGTATTCCTCCGGGGTTAAGGTTTCAATAATATTAGTTTCAATATTGATAGGATTACCTGAGATATGATGTTTGATTCTTTGACCGTTCACCACCCTCGGACTTGTGCCATCGAAGTTGTTGATTTTTATGGCACCGGAATGATACACCTCCTCGATAACATAAGGACCTTCCCACTTAGAGAGAAGTTTTCCTGCAAAAAATCTTAAACGAGAGTTGAATAGCAACACATAATCACCTACGTTAAACTCACGCTTTTGTATCCTTTTGTCATGCCATCTTTTGACTTTTCTTTGAACAGCTTGGCATTCTCATAGGCTTGGGTTCTCCATTCATCAAGTGAGCTAATATCAAATAACCTCTTCTCACCGGCAAGTTTGAAGTCATAGTTAAGCTCTTTAATAGCCCAATATGCTTTATTTTCAAGTTCAAGAGGTAAGTGACATGCTTATCCATAAACCATCTTATACGGAGACATACCCATAGGATTTTTATATGCAGTTCTATAGGCCCATAATGCATCATCAAGTTTCTTGGACCAATTCTTTCTAGATCTATTCACAGTCTTTTGCAAAATTAATTTGACCTCTCTATTGCTCAACTCTACTTGACCGCTAGACTGTGGGTGATAAGGAGATGCAATTCTATGATTAACATCATACTTAGCAAGCATCTTATGAAAAGCACCATGAATAAAATGTGAACCACCATCAGTCATGAGATATCTAGGGACTCCAAACCTCGTAAAAATAACTTCTTTAAGCATCTTAATAGAGGTGTTATGATCAGCACTACTAGTTGGAATAGCTTCTATCCACTTAGTAACGTAATCAACAACTAAAATATGTGTATATCCATTAGAGGCGGGAAAAGGTCCCATATAATCAAAGCCCCAAACATCAAATTGTTCAATAACAAGAGAATAATTCATACGCATTTCTTGACGTCTACTAACATTACCTATTCTTTGACATTCATCACAAGACAAGAAAAACTTACGAGCATCTTTGAAGAGAGTAGGCCAATAAAAACCAGATTGCAATACCTTATGTGCAGTTCTATCTCTAGCATGGTGTCCTCCATATGGTTCGGAGTGACACTTGCGTAGGATCTATTCCTGTTCATGCTCAGGTACACAACGTCTAATAACACCATCTACTCCTTCTTTATAAAGCTGTGGGTCATCCTAGAAGTGATGTCTTAAATCATAAAAGAACTTTTTCTTTTGCTGGTATGTGAAACTAGGTGGTATAAATTTAGCAACAATGTAATTAGCATAATCGGCATACCATGGAGCAGTACGAGAAACATTAACGACCGCTAATTGTTCATCAGGAAAGCTATCATCAATAGGTAGTGGGTCATCAAGAACATTCTCTAACCTAGAAAAGTTGTCTGCAACGGGGTTCTCGGCTCCCTTTCTATCAATAATATGTAAATCAAATACTTGGAGCAAGAGAACCCATCTAATAAGTCTAGGCTTGGCATCTTTCTTTTCCATAATATATTTAATAGCAGCATGATCAGTGTGAATAGTAACTTTAGAATCAACAATATAAGGTCTGAACTTATCACAAGCAAACACAACTGCTAAGAATTCTTTTTCAGTAGTAGCATAATTTATTTGGGCAGTGTCAAGAGTTTTACTACCATACTGGATAACATTCAATTTCTTATCAACTCTTTGCCCTAGAACAGCACCTACAGCATAATCGCTAGCATCACACAAAATTTCAAAGGGTAAATTCCAATCAGGTGGCTGAACAATAGATGCAGTGATCAAAGCTTTCTTAAGTATTTCAAATGCTTCTACACAATCATCATCAAAGACAAAAGGAATATCTTTTTGTAATAAATTAGTCAGAGGCCTAGAGATTTTAGAAAAGTCCTTAATGAACCTCCTATAAAAACCGGCATGAACAAGGAAACTTCTTATACCTTTAATGTCCTTGGGACATGGCATCTTTTCAATAGCATCAACTTTAGCTTTATCAACTTCAATACCTCTTTCATAAATCTTATGCCCCAAGACAATGCCTTCATTAACCATAAAGTGGCACTTTTCCCAATTCCAGACGAAACTAATGTCTTCGCATCTCTGCAAAACTCGATCAAGGTTGCTCGAGCAATCATCAAAAGAGGATCCATAAATGGAGAAGTCATCCATGAATACCTCACAAATCTTTTCACAGAAGTCAGGGAATGTAGCCATCATGCATCTTTGAAAGGTAGTAGGTGCATTACATAAACCAAAAGGCATACGTCTATAAGCAAAAGTATCGAAAGGGCAAGTAAAAGTAGTTTTTGATTGATCCTCCGCTGACACGGGTATTTGAAAGAAACCAGAATAACCATCTAGAAAGCAAAAATGTGTATGTTTGGATAGTCTTTCTAGCATTTGATCAATAAAAGGTAAAGGGTAATGATCTTTCTTAGTAGCTTTATTTAATTTACAGAAATCAATTACCATCCTATAACCTGTAATAATTCTTTGCGGGATCAATTCATCTTTATCATTAGGAACAACAGTAATACCTCCCTTTTTAGGAACGCTATGGATAGGACTTACCCAATCACTATCAGCAACGGGATAAACTATACCTGCCTCAAGGAGCTTTAGTATCTCCTTTCTTACCACTTCTTTCATCTTAGGATTTAACCCTCGTTGAGGATCTCTAACTGGTTTGGCATCTTTCTCCACGTTTATTTTGTGTTGGCATAGAGTGGGACTAATGCCCTTAAGATCATCCAGAGTATATCCAATAGCAGCACGGTGCTTCTTCAGAGTTTTCAATAATCTGTCCTCTTCTTTCTCTGTAAGGTTAGCACTAATAATAACAGGATATATCTTCTTTTCATCAAGATAAGCATATTTAAGATTATCAGGTAAAGGTTTAAGCTCAAACACGGGATCACCCTTGGGTGGAGGGGGATCCCCTAGGATTTCAACAGGTAAATTGTGTTTCAGAATAGGACCCTATTTAAGGAATACTTTATCTATTTCCCTTCTTTCATCCATAAACATATCATTTTCATGGTCTAGCAAATATTGTTCTAACGGATCAGTAGGAGGCACGGCAATAGAAGCAAGACCAATAATCTCATCCTTACTAGGCGATTCTTTATCACGGGGCTGTCTATGAAACTTAGCAAAATTAAACTCATGAGACATATCACCTAAGCCAATTGTAATGATATCCTTTTCACAATCAATCCTAGCATTAACAGTATTCAAGAAGGGTCTACCAAATATAATGGGACAAAAGTCATCTTGTGGGGAGCCAAGAACAAGAAAATCAGCAGGATATTTAACTTTCCCACACAAGACTTCTACATCTCTAACAATCCCAAATGGCTTAATAGTATCCCTATTGGCAAGCTTAATAGTAACATCAATATCTTCCATTTTAGCGGGTGCAATATCATGCATAATTTATTTATATAAGTCAAAGGGTATTGCACTAGCACTAGCACCCATATCACATAAGCCATGATAACAATGATCTCCTATTTTAATAGAAATAACAGGCATGCCTACAACAGGTCTATGAATCTTAGCATCTGGTCTAGCAATATTAGCAGTTTCACCACATAAATAAATAACATGCCCATCCAAATTATCATCCAAGAGATCTTTCACCATAGCAATACTAGGTTCAACTTTGATTTGCTCAGGGGGTGTATAAGTTCTAGTATTACTCTTACGAACAACAGTTGAAGCTTTAGCATGATACTTTATCCTAACAGGAAAAGGTGGTTTCTCAACATAAGTAGTAGGAACAATAGGATCATTATAAGTGATAGTATTTTCTTCAACTGTAATAGGTGCAACTACTTTTACTTTAGTGGGAGGATTATATTTAAACCACTTCTCCTTAGAGAGATCAATGTGAGTAGCAAAAGATTCAAGAAATGCAGCTACTATCTCAGAGTCAAGTCCATATTTAGCGCTAAATCCATGAAAAGCATCGGTATCCATAAAAGATTTAACACAATCAAACTTAGGTGTTATACCTGACTCCTTACCATCGTCGGAACCCCAATCGTCAGAGTTGCGTTTAATTCTTTCCAATAAGTCCCACTTGAATTCAATTGTCTTCAGCATATAAGAACCAGCACAGGAAGTATCAAGCATGGTGTGATCATTGAGAGAAAGCCGAGCATAAATTTTCTGAATAATCATATCTCTTGAGGGCTCATGGTTGGGGCATGAATATAACATTGACTTAAGCCTCCCCCAAGCTTGAGTGATGCTTTCTCCTTCGCGAGGCCAGAAATTATATATGTAATTACGATCACGATGAACAAGATGCATAGGATAGAACTTCTGGTGAAATTCCAACTTCAATCGTTTATAGTTCCAAGATCCCGTATCATCACATAGCCTATACCATGTCAATGCATCTCCCTTCAAAGATAAAGGGAACACCTTCCCCTTAACAACATCATCGGGTATACCTGCAAGCTTGAATAATCCACAAACTTCATCGACAAAGATAAGGTGTAAATCGGGATGCAATGTTCCATCTCCTGCAAAGGGATTAGCTAGCAGTTTTTCTATCATACCTGAAGGAATCTCAAAGTAAACATTTTCAGTAGGTTCAGTAGTTGAGGAGCAACTCTTTGCTCTACTGGTCGGGGTGAAGATACCCCAAACAAGCCCCTCAAAGGATTAGTTTCCATAGTAACAAGTGACAGAAAATTTCAGCACACTATATAAATGTTTCCTTACCAAGTTCCACTCACCAAAGGCGGTTCACTCCCCGGCAACGGCGCCAAAAAAGAGTCTTGATGACCCACAAGTATAGGGGATCTATCGTAGTCCTTTCGATAAGTAAAAGTGTCGAACCCAACGAGGAGCAGAAGTAAATGACAATCGGTTTTCAGTAAGGTATTCTCTGCAAGCACTGAAATAGTAGGTACCAGATAGTTTTGTGATAAGATAATTTGTAACGGGTAACAAGCAATGAAAGTAAATAAAGTGCAGCAAGGTGGCCCAATCCTTTTTGTAGAAAAGGACAAGCCTGGACAATTTCTTATAATGAGAAAAGCGCCCCGAGGACACGTGGAATTATCGTCAAGCTAGTTTTCATCACGCTCATATGATTCACGTTCGGTACTTTGATAATTTGATATGTGCGTGGACCGTGCTTGGGTACTGCCCTTTCTTGGACAAGCATCCCACTTATGATTAACCCTATTGCAAGCATCCGCAACTACAAAAGAAGTATTAAGGTAAACCTAACCATAGCATGAAACTAGTGGATCCAAATCAGCCCTTACGAAACAACGCATAAACTAGGGTTTAAGCTTCATCACTCTAGCAACCCATCATCTACTTATTACCTCCCAATGCCTTTCTCTAGGCCCAAATAATGGTGAAGTGTCATGTAGTCGACATTCACATAACACCACTAGAGGAGAGACAACATACATCTCATCAAAATATCGAACGAATACCAAATTCACATGACTACTAATAGCAAGACTTCACCCATGTCCTCAAGAACAAACGTAACTACTCACAAAGCATATTCATGTTCATGATCAGAGGAGTATTAATAGGCATTAAGGATCTGAACATATGATCTTCCAGCAAGTAAACCAATTAGCATCAACTACAAGGAGTAATCAACACTACTAGCAACCCACAGGTACCAATTTATGGTTTTGATACAAGATTGGATACAAGAGATGAACTAGGGTTTTGAGAGGAGATGGTGCTGGTGAAGATGTTGATGGAGATTGACCCCCTCCCGATGAGAGGATTGTTAATGATGACGATGGTGATGATTTCCCCCTCCCGGAGGGAAGTTTCCCTGGCAGATCAGCTCCGCCAGAGCCCTAGATTGGTTCCGCCAAGGTTCCGCCTCGTGGCGGCGGAGTTTCATCCCGTAAGCTTGCTTATGATTTTTTCCAGGGTAAGAGGCTTCATATAGCAGAAGATAGGCACCGGAGGGCCAACAGGGGGCCCAGGAGACAGGGGCGCACCTAGTAGGGGGGGGGGCGCCCCCACCCTCCTGGCCAGGGTGTGGGCCCCCTCTGGTATTTTCTTCGCTCGGTAATTCTTATTAATTCCAAAAGTGACTTCCATGGAGTTTCAGGATTTTTGGAGCTGTGCAGAATAGGTTTCCAATATTTGCTCCTTTTCCACCGAATTCCAATTTAAGCATTCTCCTCTTCATGATAAACCTTGTAAAATAAGAGAGAATAGCCATAAGTATTGAGACATAATGTGTAATAACAGCCCATAATGCAATAAATATCGATATAAAAGCATGATGCAAAATGGACGTATCAGGTATTAGCATTAAAACAACCTTATCATTTATTTCTGTTTGTTGTGTTGCTAGGTGTTATGCTTAAGTACCCTGAATGACAACTAGTTTTGGAAATGTGTATTTTTATGTACCCCAATATGTAAGAACCATCCCTCTATTTGCATCGCTGGTGTAATATAACAATTTTACAATTTTCAGTAGGGACTCTGTGTTATGAATTCGGTAGGTGATGTCATTAATTAACCTAGAAGTCACACACTCTGTACACTAACATCGATATATCATGAATTACATCTCTGAGAGGCTGAGATACCTTTGTTTTCTTGCTTAATGATATCTTTGGACATTTACACTATGAAGTATGATCCATGATTTCATGTTTGTTTACATTCTTTAGCTACCATTGATGCAAATGTGACGACGAAGACTTTACCTCAAGTTTTGGGTTTTCTCTTGACAAACTCGGTGCAGTTTTCTATATATTACGGTATAACTATCCAAATCTATTGCTGAAGGCAACTGCCCAGCGAGGTTAAAAGGACTTCTCTACCAAAATCTGGAAGTGTAGATATATGCCTAGGTAGATGATATCATGGCATTAACATGCTTCACTCCATCTAATACATCAAATAGAGTGTGGTTATCACCTCTCTTTGAATTCCTTTATCCTAAATGGATACATGCATATCCTGATAACTTTTATTGTCTGTGCTGCTTGAATAAGAATTGCAGTATTATTTCATGTGTTTAACTTTAAATAGTGTTATGGTTGTAAAACGGTGGTAAATTGTAGGATTTTATCTAGAACCTTAGTGATGGATAGTCATATAAGGGTTGTGTGTAGCCGTAAAATGGTGAGGAAAGTAGCAGAATCCAAGATTTTTGTGACACTGAGATCTGGCAGTAATTTTTTGTGGTACCTGTCAGTGATACGACGGGCAAATCTACACGAGAAAGAACGAAAAAAGCAGGAGACACAAGATTAACATGGAAAACCCTCCAACACGAAGGGGGGAAAACCATGGGTGCCCGCCAGCAAATCTTCACTATAGCGGGGGAGGTTACAAACGACGAGGATTTACAACTGATCAACTTATCCCATGCGACGGCTTACAAGAGGTATATATAACACATGTGACCTAGGTCAATATTGATCCGCTTCGGCCCAAGCCTACCAGCTATGGGTGTTGCTCCACTCGCTCGTCAGAAGTTAGCCTTTCCCTTTATACTTGAATTTGGAGCATAACATAATAAACTCCACCTTGAGACAAATTCCATCGTGTAGCATGAATGAGAACCTCCTCCCTGAACAACAAAGAAAACACTTTCGGCATGAAGCAACCACTAGGGCTAATGTGTTATACCAACTAAGTCTGAGCAAAGCTCAAACTTAGCAACAGGGACTGGCTTTGTCAACATATCAGTTGGATTATCATGAGTACTAATATTGCATACCTTCAGTTTACCTTGCTCAACAATGTCTCGAACATAATGATATTTGACATCAATGTGCTTTGTTCTCTCATGGAACATTTGATCCTTAGTCAGGTATATGGCACTTTGACTATCACAAGACAAGTTACTGCAAGTATTATCTCCACAAAGCATAGCATACAAACCTTTCAGCCAAACTGATTCTTTACATTGCACTCCAACTCACGACACAACCACCAACAGTGAACACATAACCTGTAAGGGACCTCCTCTTTTCCAAATCACTGGAAGCAAAATCTGAATCCAGATAGCCAGCTAGTCCCTCACCAGTTCTGCCAAATTTCAAACAAGCATTGGAAGTGCCATGAAGATACCTGAAAATCCTCTGAACAACCTTCCAATGTTCTTTACCTGGGTTAGCCATGTATCGATTGACCAAACTCATTGCAAATGACAAATCAGGCCTAGAATATGCCAATGCATACATTAAAGAACCAACAGCATTGGAATATGGAACTCTTGACATACTCAAACTCTTCATCATTACTAGGACAATGAGAAGATGATAATTTGAAATGAGGAGCAATGGGAGTGCTTACTGACTTAGCATCATGCATGTTAAAATAGTGCAGAACTTTCTTAATGTAACTCTGCTGACTAAGAAATAACATACCCGAATTTTTGTCCCTCGTAATCTCCATACCCAGAATTTTCTTAGCAGCACCATGATCCTTCATCTCAAACTCACTACTTCACCATGCCTTTAAAGTATTGATCTCTTTCTTGCCCTTGGCAGCATTCAACATATCATCAACATATAACAGCAAGTATATAGGTGATCCATCAACAAATTAATGTAAACACAACAATCATATGCAGACCTCTTAATTCCATGTGCTATCATAAATGAATCAAACCTTTTATACCACTGTCTCACAGACTATTTCAAGCCATAGATGGACCTCTTTAGCTTGCAAACAAATTTCTCCTTACTAGGCACTATGAAACCTTCTCGATGGTCCATGTACATCTCCTCCTCTAGTTCACCATGCAGAAAAGCATTCTTGAAATCTAACTTCACAAGCCCAAGATCATGCATAGAAAGTAGCATGTAACATCCCAAATTTTCAATTTGGAATGATATACATAGATCATCATTGCATATAATACTTTATTGCATTTTTGGTTGATCCTAGAAATTCTAAGCAACTCAAGGACCCATGGAGAGAGTTGGGGATTTCGTTTATTTTCATATTTGAATTTTTCTCAAATATTGAAAAGAGGATCATTCTGGTTTTAATCATTTTTGTCTTCGAGTATTTCCAATGTTAAAATAAAAGAGAGGAGATAAAATGAGTTCTCCAAAATAAAAGAAATATTGGAGGACAAATGTTAAAATCAATTAAGATTTTATTTGGACTTTTATTGCTATTTTATTTGATTTAGGAAAAAATGTGCTTTTCAAAATTGCATTAGTGGCCCAAATAAATGTTCACTTTGTACGCAATATTATTAGAAGACCGTGAAAATTTATTTCAGGATTTTTGGACTCCGTTTAGTATTTCTTTTGTTTGTTTTTCCGCGTTAGTTTTTTTAAAAAAAAAGTGCACCGACCTAACTGGCCGTGCCCGACCAGGACACCGGCAGGCCGGCCTTTATAAGGGCGAGGCTCGACCCCGCTAGCCCAAGCCGCCCGACGCCGCCGCCTCCCCGTCGCGACGCCGCCGACCCGCCGAGTCGCCGCCGACGTTGATCGCCCGCCACCAGAGACGCCGCCGCCACCACCAATCCATCCGCCATTGCCGCCGGACCTCGCCGGAGGTAGACGCCACCGCCGCCATCCCAGTTTTTCTCGGAAAACTGTCGGTTTTTTTAGAAACCTAGATCTAGTTTTTTTTTATTAGATCGGTTTGGTTTTTTTTTTTGGTTTAGTTATCTAGCGGACGTTCATCTGTTCGTTCGTTTTAACGAACGTTGTTCGTTAGTTAGCCGCAGACAGCAAACGTTCGTTGTTAGCCTATTCATCTCGTTTTATTTTTTCAGGGTTTTTCCACGATTATTTTCGATTGCGATTTCTGCCATGATCTTCAATCTAGTTTATCTTTTCGCTCGGTTATCCAAATCAGGTGAAACAAGCGCCTAGATCTTTGTCTCGAAGCCCTCTTTCTGTTTAACTAACTTGAACAAGATTTTGGTACTGTAAAATTTGACTTTAGTCCAGATTAGTAAACGAATCTTGTTTCTTTCGTAGTTTGAGTTTCGTTGCTCCGTTTGATTTGATTCTTTTTGCAAACCGGAGATCTTCAGTTGAACTTTCTGGTTAGATATTTTACTTGAGTTTTACCCGTGTTTATATTTGAGTGCTTATGTGTGTTATTCTTTGTTTGCGATAGAATACCCAGAGTGCGAAGTGTGCTACTACGAGTCTCTAGGTTTTGCAGATCATCAGCAAGGCAAGTAACACTTTGATCATATCCCTTTATTACCCAGTTTTTATGCATTAGTCTCAATTCAACATTGCATCGTTAGGATCTGAATAACATGTGGGTTTGGGAAGTTGATGTAGGGTGGAACCCTATAAAGTCAATCTTTCACGTTTGGAGTGGATCCTACGGGGGGAATCACGAAGAACACGCGGAAGCACAAGGGAAAACACGGGGAAAACGAGAGAGAATCACTCAACCAACAAGGAATCGATCACACAAGTGCTAGATCACCACACACATAAGAGCTCCACAAGATACAAAGTCAACTAAGGTAAGGATACAAAGGAACCGTTCATCTCCAAGAGGAGGCCTTGATGTTCTTCCCTAGATAGGGGTCTTGAATCCGCTGGGGGATCTTCTCCGAAGAGGTCTTGAGCTCCGAGGAGAAGTAACCGAGTGGATGAGCAAAGGCTCTCACACAAATATGCGCTAATCCAATGCTAAGTCTCAAAGTGAGGAGAGGGGGTCCTATTTATATACTTGGGGGCGAAGGGGTACATGGGCTCAGCCCAACACGCGCACACAGGCGCTGGCCGGATGATCCGGACGGGGTCCCGGATGATCCGGGCGTCGGGGTCCGGATGATCCGGACGGAGTCCCGGATGATCCGGCCGCGAAGCCTTCGGTGTCTTGCTAGTATGATTACGGACGATCCGGACGGAGTCCCGAATGATCCGGACGGCGGTCCGGATGTCCGGCCTGGCTCCAGCAGCCACTCCGTCTTCTTCTTCCTCTCCTCTTCCATGCTTGGCCTTGATCCTTTGATTCTCCATGGTCATCTTGGTTGTACTTGAGTGTATGCAAGGTCCATGCATGAGGTAGTAGCCGTGTCTCATATGCGGAAAGTGACGGTTCGAAGAGGAGTGAATTCACCTTGTGTCCAATGGCGCATAGTCTAGGTCTCATCTTATGTATCCTTGGGGCTTGGAGAGTAGTCGGAGTGTACATGGGGATGAACGTGGGATGCTCCGCATCATATCCCCCCCCTTGGGAAAGATCCGACCTCGGATCGTGATCCTCATCGCCATGGAAACGGGTGTCGTAGACGGACTTGTAGTGGGACATAGGTGAAGGCCTTGCGCAATCCAAGTACTCCAAGGTGTCTCCGGTATGTGGTACATGCAAAATGAGAAAACACAAAGTACACTTGGAAATACAATGGTTAGCGCACACAAAGTGTCCATCAATTAAGCGCGAGTCCGTGCTTAGGGATAGTGGGTGACAAAGCGCATGAAGCTTATCAAGATGATATAGAATGATATGCAAAGAATTCATGGGATAATTAGCATGGTGCACAAAGCGACAAATTCTACCATTGTGCAAAATGATGTCATAATGGGATGGTGCATCAAAAGCATGAACATGGCAATGGATGCTCAATATTTATATGTTATCATGCAATTGATGGTGGGCAATATGATCATGATGTATGAATATGCCATCAAGGAGGATCACAACAAATTTGCTAAGGAAGTGAACAAGCTCATATATCATGGATG
Source organism: Aegilops speltoides (assembly GCA_021437245.1). Taxonomy (NCBI): domain Eukaryota; kingdom Viridiplantae; phylum Streptophyta; class Magnoliopsida; order Poales; family Poaceae; genus Aegilops; species Aegilops speltoides. Next base: position 131,783,717 of record CM038145.1, on the reverse strand, counting down.
GCATGGTAATACAAGATGCAACAAGGCAATCATAATGTGAGTCGATCCATGCATGGGGTGCAAACTTGTGGTGAGTATGATATGTCCATCGAGCATGACATGTATGAGCACAATCAACAAAAATGTAGGTGTTGGTGTACCAAAGCTCGATGTCGAGGCATGAGTGGAGTTCTGAAGGTGCATCCAATAAGTGCGAGCGCTCCTCAATGTGAAGGTCCATAGAGCCAATCTCCAATGTTGCTCCTCCATCCAATAGATGTAACATGTAGACAACAAGAAGGAAACAACGATGAAAGAGTGACCCATCCAATATGCGTACTTGAGGATGGCTCAAAGAGAAGGATGTCACCTTTAGGAGTTTCTCAAGGATGATGGAGTCGCACATCTTGTATGCCTTCACATAACCAATATGTCTCATGGTGGTCCCGCCTTGTAAATCCTTCAAAATGAAAGTACACGACAAACACTTGGAAAAACAAATGAGGGTAGCAAAATGGCAAAACCAATCATTCGTGTGGTAAGATACCCAACAAGTGTATGTATCATGCTCATCATAAGAAATGACAAGGGAGTATTGCATAGTATGGAGGCATATGATGCAAGAACAACCAAATGCAATAGGCTCAATCAAACAAACATGCATCACAAGTAAAGTGTCCAAGTCTCCAAGATCAATAAGCATAGCAAGTTGGCACTCAATACAAGGTGATATAAGAGATGCAACTAATGGAGACAAGAGGCAATGATCATGACAAATCAAGTGAGACGCATCAACATCTATGTCATCAACCCAAGAAAGCAAGTAATAGTGGAACATGGGTGATGCAACATAGCAAGCAATCATAGTGATCAAGTCAAGCAAGCTAGTAGTGCGAATATGCAACATACTAGAAGGAATCATGGCAAGCATGTAATGTGTGCAAATAGTGGGCATGAATAATTCACATGTCATAGCACAAGCATGAAAGCAAGCCATGAGTAAAATATCATCAATGTATTCGTGAGAGACCATATGTAAATAGCAATGTGGCATCATGACTCTCCCAACACAACAAGCATGAATAGTATGGGGCACATGATAAACATGGCAATAGCGACAAGGATCTCCACCAAGCATGCAAATACACATAGAAGTAGCATAATGATGAAACATGGGTAGATGCAAGCAAGGGTCACAATTGCATGGCAAAGGCATAGGAGCAAGCATAGCATGCAATGTGAACACGGTAAAATGAGCATAAGGTGACAAGTGGTAGATGGCCCATAGCCGTGTGAGAGACAAGTAGAAGAGATGCGCGTAGTCCTTGCGCGAAGGGAACGGTAGTAAGGATAGTCCACGGGATCCCAAAGCATCGTTGCTCTCAAGAGCTCGTTTCGTCAACTCTTGGGATTGAGAGGATGACGAGTATATGTGAGTACCTACACAAAACAAAGACAAAGGAAAAATTGTGTGTGCGTGGTATATGTACACATCATCCATCATGATGCGCACGTGCGTGTGTTTGTTAGCACAAAATATCCAACGCTCAAATAAATGAGACGCGTGATATAGAAACATGTCATCCATCATGATAGGTTTGTTATTATGTATAGCATAATGGAGACTCAAATTGTGTAATGCATCACGAGCAATATCTAGAGCATTGTTGTTCATGGAATGCATATGGTGCACGCAGTCATGGGAATCATGCAAAGTATGGAATGCATCAAGATCTCCTAATATGTATGAGGAAACTATGGGGGTCTCCTCATGAGCATGAGTAGCAACATCACATGGACAATATTGACAACATCCAAAACAATGCATATTTGGTTCAATGTGATCATGGCATGACATATTGGATGAATTGTGCAAATCATGTAAAGGAAGCATGGCAATATCATCACATGAAAAACAAAAGCCAATGACCATCATCTCGTCATCTATGCCATAAGTGCAAATAGGATTTATTTTAATGGGGCATGCATAGTTACTATGTTGAGATTGTAGGGATGCAATATGGGAGATCTCACTCATAGCATATGACAAGTTCAATGGATTGTCAAACATGAAGTGACCAATAGAATTTTCACATGATATCCTATGAAGCATAGCATCACAACTAGGCAACTCAACATGCTCATCATCATATTCATCATAAATAGGTAAGTCAAGGCATGAAGAAGTCTCACTAGCATGAAGCATGGTAATAGGTGGGTCATCATCATGGGAGCAATCACTGTCAAGAGCGTCCACTAGTGGGACAAGAGAAGCACCATCACCTATGTTACCTTTGGAGCGTCGCTCATGTGTTGTAGGTGAGGTGTTGAAGATCGTCTCGTTGTCATCTTCATCTTGATGGAACCATGTGGGGGGTGCATCATCGTCCATCATGGCCATCGTCGTCTCCATAGGAGGTATGGACTCATCAATGGTAGGCATGTCGTCATGTAGGAGGCCTAGCACCAAAGGAGAAAACACACAAGGAGTGGAGGGTAAGTCGTTAGAAATCATAGTGGCCTCACATGCCGTGTAAACTACCTCACTCACTACGTGTTGTGGCTCACTCACATCCTTAAGGATGCTCTCACTCAGATGGTTGGTGGAGTCAATCAAGTGGCGCTCAACCTCACATATGATGTGTGGCATGCTCTCATGTGTGGGGCTAGTGGTGGTCACACTCATCCTCTCATAGGAAATGCTCTCAATGTCCCGTATGGTGGAGCCACTCGTGTCACTCATGTGGTGGTGGCTCTCCTCACATGACAAATGGGGCATCTCGACATATGTGGATGTCGGAGAGATGTAGGTGCAAATGTCTCCATGCTCAACTCCTATCGCCGTGGTCGAAGGGGATGGCCCTTGCTCGACCTTCTTGTCACCGTCTTGGTGTAGGAGGCCCATATGATGTGGCACCTCATAGCTCGTCTCCATGACCGAAGGGAGTTTCCCATGCTCGGCCATCTTCCTTGAGGGGCTTCCGAAGATGGAAGTTTCACCCTCGCTCGTAGGTGGTCGCCTTGGACTTGATGAAGTCGATGTAGGCGTACTCGTGGGAAGTAGGCGAAGATGCCGTACGTCCGAAGGCGAAGATGCCTTGAGAACACTTGGCGAAGATGCCGAAGTGGTTGATGTAGCTGTAGCGCCGTCTTGGTGGTGGACGTCCTGCGGTCTTCTTTTGTGCTCTTGAAGCTTGGACTTGGCGTGAAGTAGGTCTTGTTGGGACTTGTGCATTTGCGCTTGTGGAGCATCTTCATGATGATGATGTCGTTGTCGTGCTTGAGCTCGTAGTAGATGCCGTTCGTCGTCGTCGTGCACATGTTGCTTGGAGGTGACTTGGCCTTCATGACGATGTTGGTCGTGAACGTGATGATGATCGCCATGTGGATGTGGACGAGGATGATTTGCGCTTGCATCGTTTCGGCGCTCCGAAGACTTGTGGCTTGAATGTCGTCGTCTTGAGGATGATGAAGTGGAAGAAGACTTGATCAAGGCCCGAATCTCTTCCATCCTCGCATCTTGCTCCTCATTTTGTGTGGCAAGCTTGTTATCGATGTAGTCCCTTTTCCTTGCTTCGGAGTGGAAAATGTCAATGGAGAAGTTCTCAATGCGCTCTTGCAATCTTGATTGTGCGCCTTGCATTTGTCATTGTAGTCCGAAGATGGACCTTTTGGTGATGTAGTTGTTCACTCCGTCGTTGTTGTCGTAGAACGGAGAGGGAATGTGTAACGCCCTCGATGCGGCTATATCTCCCACGTGTCGAAGCACGACTTAGAGGCATAACCGCATTGAAAGCAATGTCGCAAGTGAGGTAATCTTCGCACCATCCATGTAATACATAAGGGAAAGAGATACATAGTTGGCTTACAATCGCCACTTCACACAATTACATGAATAAAGCATTACATCATCCAGATACAATCAAGGTCCGACTACGGAACCAAAATAAAAGAAGAACCCCAAATGCGACAAAGGACCCTGATCGACCCCAACTGGGCTCCACTACTGATCAACTAGAACGAAACAACACAAAGGGCAAGATCTTCAATGAGCTCCTCCTTGAGCTTGGTTGCATCACCTGCTCGGTAACATAGGCACCTGCAAACTGGTTTTGGAAGTATCTGGTGAGTCACGAGGACTCAGCAATCTCGCACCCACGAGATCAAGACTATTTAAGCTTATGGGTAAGGTAAAGGCATGAGGTGGAGCTGCAGCAAGCGACTAGCATATACGGAGGCTAACATACGCAAATGAGAGCGAGAAGAGAAAGCAAAGCACGGTCGATAAAAGTATGATCAAGAAGTGATCCTATAACAACCTACGTCAAGCATAACTCCAACACGTGTTCACTTCCGGACTCCACGGAAAGAGACCATCACGGTTACACACACACGGTTGATGTATTTTAACTAAGGTCAACTTCAGGTTTTCTACAACCGGACATTAACAAATTCCCATCGCCACATAACGCGGGCACGGCTTTGAAAGATAATACCTGCAGGGTGTCCCAACTTAGCTCATGACAAGCTCGCGATCATTGAAGGAATAGACCTTCACCCAAGACACTCCGATCGACTCGGTATCCCGGTACATCAAGACATTTCGACAATGGTAAAACAAGACCAGCAAAGCCACCCATTGTGCCGACAAATCCCGATAGGAGCTGCACATATCTCGTTCTCGGGGCACACCGGATGAGCAAGGCGTCGGGTTGGCATAGACCCTGGTTGCCAGGCGCCGGACATCGCTTCGAGTTGGACCAACACTCGAAGGAGCACTGGCCCGGGGGGGCTAAAATAAAGATGACCCTCGGGCTCCGGAAACCCAAGGGAAAAAAAAAGGCTAGGTGAGGCAAATGGTAAAAGTCAATGTTGGGCCTTCTGGAAAAGTTTTATTCAAAGCGAACCGTCGGGGGTCCCATAAATCACCCGATCGCGTAAGGAACATAAAATCCGGGAACATAACACCGGTATGACGGAAACTAGGGCGGCAAGAGTGGAACAAAACACCAGGCATAAGGCCGAGCCTTCCACCCTTTACCAAATATATAGATGCATTAATTAAATAAGATATATTGTGATATCCCAACAAGTAAACATGTTCCAACAAGGAACAACATCTCCATGTTCCAACAAGGAACAAACTTCGTCTTCACCTGCAACTAACAATGCTATAAGAGGGGCTGAGCAAAGCGGTAACATAGCCAAACAGTGGTTTGCTAGGAATGGTGTCAAAGGTTAGAGGTTCATGGCATTTTTGGGAGGCTGACAAGCAAATGGTAGGCATCGTAGCATTGGCATAGCAAAAGAGTGAGCAAACTAGCATAGCAAAGATAGTAGTGATTTCGAGGGTATGATCATCTTGCTCGAAATCCGCAAGGAAGAAGAACGATTCCATGAAGAAGACAAGCAGACGAAGTCGAACGGATCCTCACAACTCCGGAACGAAACCGAAGCTAACGAGAGAAAGCACCCGGAAAGAAACAAACAACATAGTAAACAAACAAGCATAATCATGGCATGATGCGCAAACAAGTATGATGCATGTCCGGTTTAAATATGCATGGCATGGCAAAGAGCACAAACAATACCACAAATTAAGTGGAGCTCAATATGCAACGAGTTGCATATTGACGAGACACCACATCAATTATTTAGTTCGATCTCGTTTAGGTACCCAACAATATTATATGTTGTTAAACATGGCAAGGGGTGAAGCATAACAAAACTACCTACCTAGGCAAGTTTAAATGAGGCCGGAAACAACGAACAACAAGTCCGGAAAATCCCCATGTGCATATCTTAGATTCGGTACTGTTCTGCCCTAAAACATATTTTAAAGTTGTTAAACAGGAAAATAAAGTGGACCATGTTAATCTAGGCATTTTTCCACCCCATTTACATATAAAGTTTATTAAAATCGGAGTTACGGTTATTTAGTTATGAAATAAAACATTTTAACATGGCATTTTAGCAAATTAATGCAAACAACATTTTAAACATTTTAAACATGGATGAAAGTGGGATATTGTGAAACTAGATAAAATTCTAAGCATTTTACATATATAACTTATTTTAATCCGATGCACCAATTGTGAGTTATTAAATGCATGAAGTTTAGGGCCAATCTGCAAAAACAAGATGTCTGTTGGAAAAATAACTAAATCGCAGCCGAGAAAAAAACATGCATCGGGCCTAATCTGGACAGAAGCCCAACAGAATGGAAAGAAGAAAAAAAGGAAGGAAGGCGCGGGGGCAGCTCACCATGGGCCAAGGCCTGTGTCGGGAGAGGCGGCTGGCAGGCCTTGGAGACTCGCTGGCCGTGGAGGGGAGGCCATGCCCATGACAGCGCAGAGGCGCGCTTCCCGATCCGACGGGATCGGGAAGAGCGGCGGCGCGCCGGTGTTCGCGCGAGCACGCGACGGCGGGCGAAGCGGAGGAGGCGGAGGGGCTGAAGCAGCCGAGGGCGCGGGGCGGGCCGAGCGGACGCCGCGGCGCCAGCGGCGGCGCGGCCAGACAGGAGCGGCCGGCGGCACGGGCGACGCCGAGGAATGGCGCCGGCGGCGCGCCGACCGGGACGTCGGGGAGTCGCCGGCGAGGGGCAGCCGGGACGGCGCGATCGCCGGGCGGAGGGTGGCGGCGGCGGAGGCGGCGGGAGCGAGGCTTGAGGCTGCCGGGCGGCGGGCGGCGAGGTGCCGGCTGGCCTCAGTGGAACTCTTGCGGCGGCAGCCAGACCCGCTGGCCGGATCTGGCTCTGCGGGACCCGGCGGCGGAGGAGAGAGAGAGTGGCGGATGATGGTGGCGGTAGCTGATAGGTGGAGGGAGGCGGCGGCGCCGACGTGGCGAGGCCGGATTGGCGGGTGAGGTGGAAGATGGACATGTCCCATGGAGTGGACATGTCCGGTCTTGTGGGAGCGGGGCTAGGGTTTGGGACCCGGTTTGGACGGGGAGGTGTTTATATAGGCATAGAGGGAGCTAGGAGAGTCCAAATGAGGATCGGTTTTCGGCCACGCGATCGTGATCGAACGACCGAGAGCATGGAGGGAGTTAGATGGGTTTTGGGCCACTTTGGAAGGGTGTTGGGCTGCAACAAAAGAGGGCTTTTGCGGTTACCCGGTTAACCGTTGGAGTACCAAACGAGCTCCAAATGGCACGAAACTTGACAGGCGGTCTAACGGTGGTATACCAAGGCCGCTTGGCAAACCTCGGGCATTTCCGAGAAAGTTTAATACCCGCACATGAAAAGAGAGAAGAGGGGACGCCGGAGGACATAGGAGTGCCGGATTACAAAACGGACAACGGGGAAAATGCTCGGATGCATGAGACGAACACGTATGCAAATGAAATGCACATGATGACATGATAAAATGCAAATGATGACATGGAAAAGTGCAACACGCAGGCAAATGACATGGCAATGACGGCGAATAACTGGCGGACACCTGGCGCAACGGATCCGGGGCGTTACAACACTCCACCACTACGAGAGGATCTCGTCCCGAGATCTAGGATGGCACCGGAGGGAAAACGAAAGAGGAAGAGAAGAGGTAAAACTAAGTTGCTTCTTTGACAAACGAGTGAAACCACGAACCTTGAGAGGTTGAGCAATTTAAAAGAAAGAGTACAACCGAGATGAACGTGATTGCAAACAATCCGGTAGGAAAAGAGGAACAATGAGTATTACGAGAACTTGAAGGTTCCAAAGACATGAATCAAGAGTTTGATGGACAAGATAGAATTCTAAACCACTCCGGTTAAAACAAGATGAGAGGGGAAGAATTCTGGCAGCACTCCGGTTGAAAGAAGAAGGAAAACTTGATGAGATGAAAAAATATTGAAGAGATGATACAACACTCTGGTTAAATGGAATAAGCACGAAAAGAACACGACCTCGCACTTCGAGATGATGATTGAAGAGCACAACATCACAATGCCTCCGAAACAAAAGAATAGAAGATAGATCATTGGAATAGAAGAATGGAGAAGAAAATGCCAACATCTGTCATCAACGGAAACAAATGATTGGATTGATATCAACAAGGAGACGAGAAGGCTATATCACCGGGAGGATAAGAAGAACTTGGGTCATTTATAAGCACCATAAATAGCAACAATCCTTAGGGAAAGCTTTAGGTGAAATATAACCCAAGATAACTCCAATGAAGAGACTGATGGATTTAAAATACCTCATTCTTGACAACATATGAATCATGAAACATGAATGGAAATTGTCAAGAGTGACATAACACCACCTCAAAAGATAAGGTAGAAAGAGTCGCACTTTGGAATGCAAGATGAAGAATACTTGAACGCCTCACAACAAAACATGTGTTGAACACCATGTTTATTTTAGAGTAAAGCTTGGTGGATCTTAACTTCAAGAGAAATCTTGATGAACAAATCAAGAATGAAAGGAATCATTGACGAACCACCATGTAGAGCCTCCATGAAGAACTCCGGTAAACAAAAGGAATGAAGAGAAAGATAAATTGAAAACACAAGGTGAATCCTTGCAATGATTTAGATGTATCTCCGTGATAATTAGAGCTTGGAACTCCGGGAAAAAGAGAAGATGAAACAACTGAAACCGAGAATTATGATATGATGACCAACTCCGGAAAGAAAGATGAATCACTTATAAACAAGAATAAGAATTATGTTATGCATATCCTTCACCAATTAAATTGATGACAATCAACGGATTTGGCATACTACTTATTCTCGTAGAAAGGATTAAAAGAGATATGGCGTAAACTTGAGAAGGTATTGATGGAATCACCGGTGGGATTTGGAAACAACGAATGAATTGGTATGATAACAAAGAAGAGAGATCTTGAAAGAACCACCGTAAGAATTGAAATTGAACATAGCAAATGCACAAATCACCGGGAAGAATTGCAAAATGAATGAAGATACTTGATGGTATTTAGATACAGATGAACGAATAGATCACGAGCTGATTAGAGAATACTTGAATGATGCACCGGTAAGATTTGGAGAACGAGAGCTGAAAGTTGAGAATGAATAATCCTGAATTGATGGACTCCGGATGACAAACTGAGAAGACTCTTGAATATCTCCTGATGGGTAAAAAAGATTCTCACAATCGAAAACAATTATGAGAGGATGGCAACAAGCTAGCACCATGAATCTTGAAGAGAATAGAGCAAGATTAAAGAGAAACTCTTCTTCGGTCTTCAAATGATGAGAATGACAACAAAAAACACCACCAAGAATTATTGAGGCACACCGGAAGAATCAAAAGCGAACAGGTTGAGCCAACTATGAAAGAATTTGAAAGATCTTGGAGAAAAGCATTTGACTGATGATACCTCATTCTTACGTCAAACTTGGAGAAAAATTTAGGATAGCTCTGGGAAAATAGAAGAGTCATGTAAGATCCAGGGAAAAGACCTGTGGGTTAGGGTCCACTCAAAAGAAAACACCGTTGAAAATGATATTAAAGAGAGATTGCACCGGTTGAATTAAATGACTTGAATGAGATACCAATCTCGAAAGAGCTTGAACGAATGCAGAGTGGAAACACGAATCTTCGAGATATCTTGAGCACTCCGGAATAACAAATAGCGAGAAGTAGAATGATAATGAGGTGCACCGGTATGAGAAGACATTGCAATGAGGAAAAAGGAATATGATCAACACTGAAAGCTTGAATTAAATCCACCGGAGAAGAAAAAAAACAATGAAGGATGATGAACTTGAAGCTCGTGAGCATCTTCACGAGGGATCACCGGATAAGAACATTAACGAAAAGAATGGAGACACTTCACATGAATAAATGGATACTTGATTAAGAAATCTGTGTCCTTGAAGAAAAAGGGTGGGAGGGCGGGAAAACAAAGACAACTTGGCATGGATGAAACAACACCGTTGAGAAAACTTAGATTTGATCTTGCGAATGGGAAAAATGATGGGATCCACTTGAAGAGAAGCACACCGGTTGAAAAGGATTAACATGACAATCTCGATTGTCGAGAAGGATTGGTATTCACATCGGAGTATGAGAACACCATTCCGGAAATGTATGGAATCAACACTTGACATTGAAGCAACTCGAATACCACAACTCAAAACAAAAACAAAGGACTGGCTTGCAGAATAAGCCGGAACAAACATATGATAGAGATTTCGTCCAAGTTTTCGTGGTGGGGCCTACACGGGCTCAATCGTACAGCACCATCATGTACAAGGCAAGTGCACATGACATCTGAAGCGTCCCAGTCGGCATAGCCAAGGACTCTTTAAGACACAACGAGACCATTTGTAAAACCAACCGTGAATAGGCGGACCACTAGGCGTCGAACCCCAATTTCATATCATACATCCGTCGGAAAGATATCCTAAGAGCTACTTGAATTCCCACCTATGAAACTCCCGAAACTTTCGGTTATGCAATCGGTGTTGGGGATACAGGGAGCAATATATCTCACACAAACTAACAATCCCTACATCCATTGTATCCATCCGTCAACACATAACCAAGAAACCTTCGAAATCGTCTACCTCAACCTTGAAAAGCATCCGTTATACAAGTCATGGCAATACTCCGTACTCACCTCGATCTTGGGTTAGCGGGATTATCTCACCAACAAGCGCATAAAAGAGATTTTCGATGTCGGCGTACTAAACTCGGTATTCGAGGCGCAACGATAAAATTATGACGACAACACCTCGGAGCTCAACTCCCGGGACACCGCCACAACCCCTAAATGTCGAGGAGGCAACCAAGACAATGTTGTCATCATAAAACCATCGAACGATTCTAAGATACCAGCGTGATCCTAAAAAAAATTTTAGTGAAATTTGAGAAGAGAAGAGTCAAAACTCTCGTCGGGATACCTCACCGGAAGGTCGAAGGGACTGGGGAGTAAAAAGAATTCCTAAACTCTCCGATATATATAATCCTAAATGACTCAAAACATTTTTTCTAGACACAACTCGGCCACTAAAAACGATCAAGCAGTGGGGCTCCTAAGGTCGGGGATGGCTCTGATACCAACTTGTAACGCCCTCGATGCGGCTATATCTCCCACGTGTCGAAGCACGACTTAGAGGCATAACCGCATTGAAAGCAATGTCGCAAGTGAGGTAATCTTCGCACCATCCATGTAATACATAAGGGAAAGAGATACATAGTTGGCTTACAATCGCCACTTCACACAATTACATGAATAAAGCATTACATCATCCAGATACAATCAAGGTCCGACTACGGAACCAAAATAAAAGAAGAACCCCAAATGCGATAAAGGACCTCGATCGACCCCAACCGGGCTCCACTCTTGATCAACTAGAACGAAACAACACAAAGGGCAAGATCTTCAACGAGCTCCTCCTTGAGCTTGGTTGCATCACCGCTTTCATTAACATAGGCACCGCAAACTGGTTTTGGAAGTATCGGTGAGTCACGAGGACTCAGCAATCTCGCACCCACGAGATCAAGACTATTTAAGCTTATGGGTAAGGTAAAGGCATGAGGTGGAGCTGCAGCAAGCGACTAGCATATACGGAGGCTAACATACGCAAATGAGGCGAGAAGAGAAAGCAAAGCACGGTCGATAAAAGTATGATCAAGAAGTGATCCTATAACAACCTCGTCAAGCATAACTCCAACATCGTGTTCACTTCCGGACTCACGGAAAGAGACCATCACGGTTACACACACGGTTGATGTATTTTAATTAAGGTCAACTTCAGGTTTTCTACAACCGGACATTAACAAATTCCCATCGCCACATAACGCATGGGCACGGCTTTGAAAGATAATACCTGCAGGGTGTCCCAACAGCTCATGACAAGCTCTCGCGATCATCGAAGGAATAGACCTTCACCCAAGACACTCCGATCAGACTCGGTATCCGGTACATCAAGACATTTCGACAATGGTAAAACAAGACCAGCAAAGCCACCATTGTGCCGACAAATCCCGATAGGAGCTGCACATATCTCGTTCTCGGGCACACCGGATGAGCAAGGCGTCGGGTTGGCATAGACCACTGGTTGCCCGAGGCGCGGACATCGCTCGAGTTGGACCAACACTCGAAGGAGCACCGCCCGGGGGCTAAAATAAAGATGACCCTCGGGCTCCGAAACCCAAGGGAAAAAAAAGGCTAGGTGAGGCAAATGGTAAAAGTCAATGTTGGGCCTTCTTTGGAAAAGTTTTATTCAAAGCGAACTGTCAGGGGTCCCATAAATCACCCGATCGCGTAAGGAGCATAAAATCCGGGAACATAACACCGGTATGACGGAAACTAGCGGCAAGAGTGGAACAAAACACCGGCATAAGGCCGAGCCTTCCACCCTTTACCAAATATATAGATGCATTAATTAAATAAGATATATTGTGATATCCCAACAAGTAAACATGTTCCAACAAGGAACAACATCTCCATGTTCAACAAGGAACAAACTTCGTCTTCACCGCAACTAACAACGCTATAAGAGGGCTGAGCAAAGCGGTAACATAGCCAAACAGTGGTTTGCTAGGAATGGTGTCAAAGGTTAGAGGTTCATGGCATTTTGGGAGGCTGACAAGCAAATGGTAGGCATCGTAGCATTGGCATAGCAAAAGAGCGAGCAAACTAGCATAGCAAAGATAGTAGTGATTTCGAGGGTATGATCATCTTGCCTGAAATCCCGCAAGGAAGAAGAACGATTCCATGAAGAAGACAAACGGACGAAGTCGAACGGATCCTCACAACTCCGGATCGAAACCGAAGCTAACGAGAGAAAGCACCCGGAAAGAAACAAACAACATAGTAAACAAACAAGCATAATCATGGCATGATGCGCAAACAAGTATGATGCATGTCCGGTTTAAATATGCATGGCATGGCAAAGAGCACAAACAATACCACAAATTAAGTGGAGCTCAATATGCAACGAGTTGCATATTGACGAGACACCACATCAATTATTTAGTTCGATCTCGTTTAGGTACCCAACAATATTATATGTTGTTAAACATGGCAAGGGGTGAAGCATAACAAAACTACCTACCTAGGCAAGTTTAAATGAGGCCGGAAACAACGAACAACAAGTCCGGAAAATCCCCATGTGCATATCTTAGATTCGGTACTGTTCTGCCCTAAAACACATTTTAAAGTTGTTAAACAGGAAAATAAAGTGGACCATGTTAATCTAGGCATTTTTCCACCCCATTTACATATAAAGTTTATTAAAATCGGAGTTACGGTTATTTAGTTATGAAATAAAACATTTTAACATGGCATTTTAGCAAATTAATGCAAACAACATTTTAAACATTTTAAACATGGATGAAAGTGGGATATTGTGAAACTAGATAAAATTCTAAGCATTTTACATATATAACTTATTTTAATCCGATGCACCAATTGTGAGTTATTAAATGCATGAAGTTTAGGGGCCAATCTGCAAAACAGTAATACGCTGGAAAAATAACTAAATCGCAGCCGAGGAAAAAAAACATGCATCGGGCCTAATCTGGACAGGAAGCCCAACAGAATGGAAAGAAGAGAAAAAAAAGGAAGGAAGGCGCGGGGGGGGGCAGCTCACCATGGGCCAAGGCCCAGGTCGGTGGAGAGGCGGCCTGGCAGGGCCTTGGAGGCTGCTGGGCCGTGGAGGGGAGGCCGCGGCCCATGACAGGGCGCAGAGGCGCGCTTCCCCCGATCCGATCGGGATCGGGAAGAGCGGCGGCGCGCTGTGCTCCAGCGAGCAGCGCGACGGCGGGCGAAGCGGAGGAGGCGGAGGGCCGGAACGGCGCCGAGGGCGCGGGGCGGCGGGGAGCGGACGCCGGCGGGCGCCAGCGGCGGCGCCAGACAGGAGCGGCGGCGGGCGGCACGGGCGACGCCGAGGAATGGCGCCGGGCGTCGCCGACCGGGACGTCGGAAGTCGCCGGCGAGGGCGGCCGGGACGGCGGTCGCCGGGCGGAGGGTGGCGGCGGCGGCGGAGGCGGCGGGAGAGAGGCGCGCTGAGGCTGCGGGCGGCCGGGCGGCGAGGTTGCCCGCTGCCTCAGCGGCTGCGGCGGTGGCGGCCAGACCCCCATGGCCGGATCTGGCTCTGCAGACCTGGCGGCGGAGAGAGAGAGAGGAGGCGGCGGATGAGGTGGCGGTAGTGATAGGTGGAGGGAGGCGGTGCTGACGTGGCGAGGCCGGATTGGCCGGGGTGAGGTGGAAGATGGACATGTCCGGCGGAGTGGACATGTCCGGTGCGCGAGGGGAGCGGGGCTAGGGTTTCGGGACCCGGATTTGGACGGGGGAGGTGTTTATATAGGCATAGAGGGAGCTAGGAGAGTCCAAATGAGGAGCGGTTTTCGGCCACGCGATCGTGATCGAACGACCGAGAGCATGGAGGGGAGTTAGATGGGTTTTGGGCCACTTTGGAAGGGTTGTTGGGCTGCAACAAAAGAGGGCTTTTGCGGTTACCCGGTTAACCGTTGGAGTACCAAACGAGCTCCAAATGGCACGAAACTTGACAGGCGGTCTAACGGTGGTATACCAAGGCCGCTTGGCAAACCTCGGGCATTTCCGAGAAAGTTTAATACCCGCACATGAAAAGAGAGAAGAGGGGACGCCGGAGGACATAGGAGTCTTGGGATTACAAAGCGGACAACGGGGAAAATGCTCGGATGCATGAGACGAACACGTATGCAAATGAAATGCACATGATGACATGATAAAATGCAAATGATGACATGGAAAAGTGCAACACGCAGGCAAATGACATGGCAATGACGGCGAATAACTGGCGGACACCTGGCGCAACGGATCCGGGGCGTTACAGAATGCCTTGCCTATCCATCACAAGACTCAAGCAAATATGAGTGGGAGAAAGAGAAGAACGTATACCAATGTACCTTGACCGATGTTGACAATGAATCAAGTTCACTCAAATGCAGACAATGAAATAGCACTATTGGTACCAATCCTTGTCGATTCTCACACCTACACAAGTAAGGCTTATAGTGGAGCTCGGTGAGGATAGTGGCACAAAAATTTAATGCAAAATGTTAGCAAGAGTCAATAATGTTGAAAAATATTCACAAATTCGCAAGTGAAACAAATGGACCAATAGCAAAGAATGGCACACGGAAACACACACACGGATAGATAAATGGGGTCGTGCAACCAAGGAGTGAGCACAAAATGTGGAATGCACGGAAAACGCTCGTGTTGCACAACTCAAGAGATACGCTAGCACGATTGCTTAATAGGCGGATACGACACTTGTGCACAACCTATAGATGCAAGATGGGCAAACTTTCTATCCCAAGTATGATATGTATGTATGGTTCCCGGTGTTTCTCTCAAGCATGATATCATATGATGTAGATTTTGGTATGGCTCTTATGTGCAATGGGGTATGATGCTATGGCACTTGCTCACGAGCTCTTTGCTCTCTTTTTGCTTAAAAGCTTTTTCTCTTTGTTTTTTTTTCTCTGGCCACTTTTGCACAATGCACAAACCAAGATAGCAATTGTGTATATGCGGGAACAAACTTGAGGCACAGTGGATGATATGATACCAATATGATATGGTATGTATGCAATGGAAGGTATGGACCACTAATGTGCACAATTAACGTTGCCGGCAATACTCAAATGGCTAGTCTCGATAGGTAAGTGACGCAAAATGGGCTAGGGGTTAACAATGCAATTGCAAGGGAATATACAAAGGTGTCGTCGAGGTTACCGTCCTTTGCGATGATGAGTAGCGGTGTTCTTGGTGTACATACCAAGATGATGGAGACTCGTCCCTAAGTAGCCGAAACACCTTAGGAAACGGAAAAACCGCAAACTCAAAATCTCAAATGACAAATTTCAAATGGTGGTAGCGGAAAGCAGTGGTGGTGTTGCACTAGGCAATGCGGAAGTGGAATGATGGGCTATACACGAGTCGGAGTTGAAGTTGCCGTCCCTAAGTAGCCGAAACACCTTAGGAGACAGAAGCCACAACTCAAACAAAATTAGGTTAAGTTGGGGTGGAATTGTATGGTGGGTAAGGTTATGAGGATGTGGTGGTGGTGGTTGATGAAGAAGCAATTGTCCCTAAGTAGCCGAAAGACCTTAGGAGACTCAAATCACTACTCAAGCAACCACATATGCAATGGGGAACAAAATGGGTTAGGTTGCGGAAGTCGGTGGTGGTAATGCGGATGATATGGTGGAGGGCCTAGGCAAACTTGACAAATTTCAGAAAATATGATGGAGTCAAATGATGTTGGTGGTATTTTTGTGGGATGGGGGATGTCAAGAGCTTCAAAACGAGCTAAAGAACGTCAAAATCGGACTCCGGATGAATTAGTTATGGCCGAAACAAGAATTCAGCCGAGTCAGTATCAGGGTTACCCGGACATCCGGGTAACGGTCCGGATGATCCGGGTTCGTCAACCGGATTTCTGTCGTGTGGGGCGTCCGGACATCCGGGAGATGGTCCAGCTGATCCGGGTGGATCCGGATGATCCGGGAGCTCTTCCGGATGATCCGGGCAGGTCAAACTGCTCGGGTTTTGCTCGTGGAGACGAATTTTTGGGCGGAATTTGGGGATTTTGGGGTCAAAATTGTCGAGATTTCGTGGATGGAAGGTGGGGAAACTTGGGGAGATGCTAGATCCACTTGAAACCAAGCAAATCCACGGATCAAAATCAACAAAACATCATCAAACCAACAAATCACAAAAAAAATTGGGGCTATTTTTTGGTGGGGATTTTCGGATTTAGGATGAAAACAACAAAATCAAGCTAGAAAACACGGGGTGGGTGCTCCAAAAATGTGATCAACGTGGCTCTGATACCATATGATGTAGGGTGGAATCCTATAAAGTCGATCTTTCACGTTTGGAGTGGATCCTACGGGGGGAATCACGAAGAACACGCGGAAGCATAAGGGAAAACACGGGGAAAACGAGAGAGAATCACTCAACCAACAAGGAATCGATCATACAAGTGCTAGATCACCACACACATAAGAGATCCACAAGATACAAAGTCAACTAAGGTAAGGATACAAAGGAACCATTCATCTCCAAGAGGAGGCCTTGATGTTCTTCCCTAGATAGGGGTCTTGAATCATTTGGGGATCTTCTCAGAAGAGGTCTGAGCTCGAGGAGAAGTAACCGAGTGGATGAGCAAAGGCTCTCACACAAATATGAGCTAATCAATGCTAAGTCTCAAAGTGAGGAGAGGGGTCCTATTTATAGACTTGGGGGCGAAGGGTACATGGGCTCAGCCAACACGCGCCTGGCGTTGGCCGGATGATCCAGACGGGGTCTCGGAGGATCTGAGCGTCGGGGTCCGGATGATCCGGACGGAGTCCCGGATGATCCGGCCGCGAAGCCAGGTGTCTTGGCGCGATTATATTCGGACGATCCGGACGGAGTCCCGGATGATCCGGCTGGGCCCGGATGATCCGGACGGCGGTCCGGATGTCCGGCGTGGCTCCAGCAGCCGCTCCGTCTTCTTCTTCCTCTCCTCTTCCATGCTTGGCCTCGATCCTTTGATTCTCCATGGTCATCTTGGTTGTACCTGAGTGTATGCAAGGTCCATGCATGAGGTAGTAGCCGTGTCTCATATGCGGAAAGTGACGGTTCGAAGAGGGGTGAATTCACCTTGTGTCCAATGGCGCATAGTCGAGGTCTCATCTTATGTATCCTTGGGGCTTGGAGAGTAGTCGGAGTGTACATGGGGATGAACGTGGGATGCTCCGCATCAGAAGTAGATGATGAGGTAGAACCTATTGCCCTTTTATTATAAACCTTTGGGAGTTACTTCTATGTTATGCTCATGATTGCTATGCTATGCTCGTAGACGTGGTTTGGTATGAGTGTATCCATGATAGATGTGAGTATTGTTAATTAATGGTTAACTTAAGGTGGCTACTTGAATACACATCTGGGTGGATTGGTTGAGGCACCTTGGAGTACCCAGTGGTTTTCAGGGCACCTGGAGAATCCAGTGTTGTCCTAGGATATCCCGGAGTACCTGTGTGATCATCCTATGGTTCGCCACCCAGGCTCAAAGGAATCATAAGATTATTCATCATAGAAACTTCCGCGTGAGTCACAAGCCATTATGGGCTCTGGCATAGTTGAATAAATTGTGTGACCTCTTTCAGTGGTAGACTAGTAGATGTAGGGGATGTAGGTGGTACTGTGTACCCAGAGTAAAGAGTTAATGCTTCTGAAAGACTGTGTCTTGGTCATCCATTTCTCAAACACCATGAAGTGCGAGAAATTCAACGGAGGAGATCAAGTCTCATGGGGAAAGTGCGCAAACCTCTGCAGAGTGTATAAACTAATCATGGTTAGCCGTGTCCTCGGTTATGGACATCTTGAGTATCTGGTTCTTGGATTATCATGTTGATCTCATCACTCGAAAATAAATTTGTTGGGTTAATTGATGTTGCTTAATTGGGATTGAGTTGGAGGAACCTTCTCAATGTTTAACAACCACCATGATAGTTAAATAAAATATATTCCTTTGTTGTAGGGAAAAATTGGCTTTATGCAAAACAGTAACCATAGAGCTTTCGACCAGCCAAATATGCATGTAGTGATAGTATTTACCTGTTCATTACTCTATGTGTTACATTGCCAGCATATTCCATGTGCTGACCCGTTTCGGGCTGCAACATATCATGTTGCAGACTTTCAGACGACGAGTAAGCTGCCATAGGTCGTTGTCGTTCACTCAGCTATGCCGTTGGAGTTGATGGACTCACTTTATCCTCCAAGCCTTCCATTGTTATCACTTCTAGATGTCCTTAAGCCATATTTGTAATAAGTTCTCTTTTGAGACATTCGATGTAATAAGTGTGTGATTGAAACTCTGTTATAAATCCTCAAGTACTGTGTGTGTCAGGATTACCGATCCAGGGATGACACTTATGTACAGAGACTAAACTGTTTGAGGACTGGTGGCTACAAGATGGTACCTGAGCACACACTGACTGTAGGACACGCCCACTAAGCTAAAACCATAGGTCACTCTTCTCTACTCATTTTTGACTCCTCTCCCTCATCGACACTATAGGATGGCGGACTCAAGGAACAAGTTTACAGAACCGGATGAAGATACACCTTTTGGACGACACTTGAAGGAAGTTACTAGGTACCTGAACATCGGAATACCAAGCTTTATCGGGACCTACATCACCACTTTACCAGAAGAGGAGCGTTGGATGATTCGAGTTCAAGTTCCAAGAAGGACATTCATGCCAGTCACTGAGCCCATAGAGTTTTCCTTGGATGCACCAACCTAGAGTCTAGGAAAGAGCATGACAGCCCACATTGCCATGGGACGCATTGGAGAAGTTTACCACAAGGATCTTAAGGATACAATTTACCAGATATGTGGGCGCCGAGATGAGCAATGGGAGATGATCAGCACCAGGAGAGACAGGTCCATTGCAGTGTTCATCCAAGAGTTAAACTAGCACATTCGTCGCCAGGAGAACCAGATGTGTGCAAGCATGATAGATCTGAAGAAGGCAATGACCAGGATTTCAGAGCTAGAGGAAGAACTCAAGTCTACATGTGATGGATATGAGGAGTAAATGACAATACTAGTGGAGAATAATGATGACCTGGCGAGGAAGCTAGGAGTATTCATGGGAGACCCCGCGCCAGGAGGAGATGACGACGATTCCAAGGACATTCATTCGGAGGACTACATCATCATCGACGACACCGACTCAGACCCCGACGACAGCGATGATGACTATGTTGATGAAGCTGGAGCGGATATCATGGAGTCTTCTACCGATTAAAACTTATAGTCGACCACCATATCAGTAGTAGTATTCTCCCATGTATATAATATAGTCCGAGCACTTTTGTAACGATAGTTAGACCGATTGTATGCCCTTGTTTGAATTGATTGAAGTGATATGATTGTGTTTGTCTCATGTGCATATGGGTGGTGTTTTCCCTCTAGACCTCATTCTGTTCTGCTTTCTTACCTCTTCTAAACCCATCAGATGCCTCCGAGACGTGACAATGGATTTGCCTTCCCACCGGAGCTCACTCAGTTGATCCAGCAGCAGAATACCTTAATGCAGCTACTAGTGCAGAATCAGAACCAAGGCAACAACAACAACAACAACAACAACAAACCACCACCAGTTGATCACTTAGCTCGCTTTCTAACGCTGAATCCGCCGGTGTTCTCTAGCAGCACCGAGCCGATTATTGCAGATGATTGGCTCCGCAAGATCGGAAGGGAGCTGACCACTACGGGATGCACAAATGCGGAGAGAGCGTGTTTTGCCGCACATCAGCTTGATGGACCCGCAGCATCTTGGTGGGAGAATTTCACAGCCACTTACCCCATTGACACTGTTACATGGGACCAGTTTCAGCAGGATTTCCGCACTGCCCATGTTTCAACAGGAGCCATGAACATGAAGAAGCGCGAGTTTCACAACTTGCGCCAAGGAGGACGCACAGTGGGCCAGTATGTGGATGAGTTTAGTAAGTTAGCACGTTATGCCCCTGATGACGTAGCTACAGATGCTACTAAGCAGGAGAAGTTTCTGGAAGGACTGAATGATGCGCTAAGCATGCAGTTGATGGTGGCAACCTTTAACAACTACCATGAGTTGGTAGGTAGAGCTCTTATAATTGAAGGGAAGCAGCAGCAGATAGACAGTTGCAAGAGGAAGTACGGACAAGGGAAGTACAATTCAGGAGACATTCACCATAACCATGGAGGCCAATATTCCAATGGAGGCAGTTCGCATAACCATAGTGGTCCCAAGAATGGGAATGGGAATGGAGGAAGCAACGGCCAGAACCATTCCAACCCAGCAATGCCTGCCAAGAAGGATCTAAGTCACATTACTTGTTTCAAGTGCGGGAAGAATGGACATTAAGCCACGGAATGTTCTGAAGCAAAGAATGGAAATGGAAATGGAAGCTCTGGGAAGAAGCCCAACCCTTTCAACAGGGGACAAGTGAATCACGTTAGTGTGGAGGAGGTTGAAGCGCAACCAGATGTAGTTATAGGTAAGTTTTTGGTTAAGTCATTTACTACAATCGTTCTTTTCGATACTGGTGCATCGCATTCATACATATCAAGGGAATTTGTGGATAAGTATCACCTGCCAACCAAGCCCTTAGGTCACCCATGTTAGTAACCTCACCAGGTGTAGAATATATGGCCAGCCTATGGTGTGATTGGTTACCATTAAGGATTGGTAACTACGTGTTCCCCTCAGACCTAATAATATTGGAGTCGCAAGGACTGGATGTAATATTAGGCATGGATTGGTTTTCAAAGTATGGAGGGAACATAGACTGCGCCAGTAAGTCAATTATGCTCACCACCCCAGAAGGAAGAAGTATCAAGTATGTATCCCAGCATGTGCTAAAGAGGACTCAAGTGAATTCCTTATCAGGAGTTGTATAGGAGGAAGTACCAGTGGTGAAGGATTTCCCTAATGTAGTTCCAGAGGAGTTGTCAGGCATGCCACCGGATAGAGACATTGAGTTTTTGATTGAACTTTTGCCAGGCACCGGGCCAATATCAAAGAGACCGTATCGGATGCCCGTACAGGATTTGGAGGAAATTAAGAAGAAGATTAAGGAGTTACTGGATAAAGGTTATATTCACCCAAGTTCGTCACGTTGGGGATCCCTAGTACTTCTAGTGGAGAAGAAGGATGGATCATTGAGGATGGTTGTTGATTATCGTGCGTTGAATGAAGTGACAATCAAGAACAAGTGCCCACTACCGATGATCAATGATTTGTTTGACCAGTTGCAAGGAGCTAAAGTGTTTAACAAGATCGATCTGCGATCAGGATAGAATCAGTTGAAGATTAGAGAGCAGGATATACCTAAGACAGATTTTACAACAAGGTACGGGCTATATGAGTATACTGTTATGTCATTTGGTCTGACTAATGCGCCTGCATATTTCATGAACATGATGAACAAGGTGTTTATGGAGTTTTTGGATAAGTTCATCGTGGTGTTCATTGATGATATATTGGTCTACTCGTAGAATGAAGAGGAGCATAAGGAACATTTGCATTTGGTTCTTGAGAAGCTCAGGGAACATCAGTTATATGCCAAGTTCAGCAAGTGTGAGTTTTGGTTGAAGGAAGTTGGATTCCTCGGACATGTTATACGGAGAAGGAATAGCAGTAGACCCCACCAAGGTTGTTTCTGTGACTAAATGGGTAACACCCACATCAGTTGGGGAGATTCGGAGTTTTCTTGGACTCGCAGGGTATTACCGGAGGTTCATAGAGAATTTCTCCAAGATTGCAAAGCCCATGACAGAGTTGTTGAAGAAGGACATCAAGTTCAAATGGACTGAGGAGTGTGAAGCCAGTTTTCAGAAGTTGAAGAAGCGTTTGGTTACAACCCCAGTGTTGATTCTTCCAGATCAACGTAAGGATTATCAAGTTTATTGCGACACTTCACATCGAGGACTTGGAACAGTGCTTATGCAGGAGGGTAGAGTTGTTTCATATGCCTCACGACAGCTTCAAAATTAATATACACATGATTTGGAGTTAGTAGCCGTAGTGCATGCGTTGAAGACATGGAGAAATTTTCTCATCATAAACCATTGTGAGGTATACACAGATCCCAAGAGTTTGAAATATATCTTCACGTAGAAGGAGTTGAATCTCAGGCAAAGGAGATGGTTGGAGCTCATTAAGGATTATGATATGAAGTTGCACTATCATCCCGGAAAGGCTAATGTAGTAGCCGATGCATTGAGTCACCAGAGTTATGTTAATACGCTCATGACCGGACGATTACCCAAGGAATTAGCAGAGGATCTTTGCGAGCTACCTTTGGAAATAATTCCAAGAGGTTATGTAGCAGCATTGGAAATTCAGTCTACTTTGATGGATAAGATCAGAGAAGCTCAGAAGACCGACAAGGAGATTACCGAGATAAAGGAAAGGATGAGCAAAGGAAAGGCTAAAGGATTTCATGAGGATGATCACGATACCTTATGGTTTGAGCATCGCGCATATGTGCCTAATGACCCCGAGATTAGGAAGTTGATTCTGTAGGAGGCCCACGATTCGCCATATTTGATTCACCCAGGAAACACCAAGATGTATCTGGATTTGAAGGAAAGTTTCTGGTGGACCGGAATGAAGAATGATATTGCTGAGTATATAGCTGTATGTGATGTATGTCAAAGAGTTAAGGCAGATCATCAGAAGCCAGCCGGATTGCTACAGCCATTGCCGATACCCGAATGGAAGTTAGACAATCTAGGCATGGATTTAATCACGGGATTTCCCAGGACTCGTTCAGGCTATGACTCTATATGGGTTGTAGTCGATCGATTGACGAAAGTAGCTCATTTCATCCCAGTGAAGACCACTTATACGAGTGCTAAGTTGGCAAAGATATACATGACCAGGATCGTATGTCTGCATGGAGTTCCGAGGACCATTGTATTAGATAGAGGAACCCAGTTTACCTCAAAGTTCTGGAATCAATTGCACGAAACTTTGGTGTAGCGACTAGACATCAAACAGTCTAGTCTCTGTGCATCAGTGTCATCCCTAGATCGGTAATGCTGATACGCACAATACTTGAGGATTTATAACAGAGTAGCAATCACACACTTATTACATCGAATGTCTCAAAAGAGAACTTATTACAATAATATGGCTTAAGGCCATCTAAAAACGATAACGGCGGAAGGATTGGAAGATAAAGTGAGTCCATCAACTCCAACAGCATAGCTGAGTGAAAGACAACGACCTATGGCACCTTACTCGTCGTTTGAAAAGTCTGCAACATGAAACGTTGCAGCCCGAAACGGTTCAGCACATGGAATATGCTGGCAATGTAACACATAGAGTAATGAACGGAATGAATGCTATCACTACATGCATATATGGCTGGTGCAAAGCTCTATGGTTATAGTTTTGCATAAAGCCAATTTTTTCCTACAACAAAGGAATAAAGTTTATTTAACTATTATGGTGGTTGTTAAACATTGAGAAGGTTCCTCCAACTCAATCCCAATTAAGCATCATCATTAACCCAATCAAATTAATTTAAAGTGATGAGATCAACATGATAATCCAAGAACCAGATACTCAAGATGTCCATAACCGGGGACACGGCTAACCATGATTAGTCTATACACTTTGCAGAGGTTTGCGCACATTGCCCCACAAGACTCGAATACATCCATGGTCGGAGATTCAAGACATAGTCTTTCTGAAGCATTAACTCTCTATTCTGGGTAGAAAGTACCACCTACAACCCACTACATCTGCTAGTCTATCTCTTCGAGAGCTTCATGCAACTTACTCAACTATGCCAGAGCCCATATTGGCTTGTGGCTGCACACGGAAGTTTCTAGCATGAATAATCTTATGATCCCTTTGATCCTATGTGGCGGACCGTAGGATGATCACACGGGTACTCCGGGATATCCTAGGACAACACTGGATTCTCCAGGTGCCCTGACAACTACTGGGTACTCCAGGGTGCCTCAAGCAATCCACCCAGATGTGTATTTAAGTAGCCACCTTAAATTAACCATTAATTAACAATACTCACATCTGTCATGGACACACTCACCCAAGCCACGTCAACGAGCATAGCATAGCAATATAAGCATAATGTAGAAGTAACTCCCAAAGGTTTGATAATAAACAGGGCAATAGGTTCTACCTCATCATCTACTTCCCAAAAACCACATGTTAATCAGATCCTACCCATGCAATTATTTTAGGGTTGATCTAATGCAATAAAACTGGGTAGTAAAGAGGTATGATCAATGTGTTACTTGCCTTGCTGATGATCCGTGAAACCTAGGGACTCATAGTAGCATGCTTTGCACTCCGAGTACTCTATCGCAAACAAACAATAACATAGAATGATCAATCAACTAGAAACACGGGTAAAACTCAAATAAGAGATCTAACCAGAAAGTTCAACTGAAGAACTCCGGTTTGCAAAAAGAATCAAATCAAACGAAGCAACGAAACTCAAACTGCGAAAGAAACAAGATCCGATTACTAATCTGGACTAAAGTCAAATTTTACAGTACCAAAATCTTGTTGAAGTTGGTTAAACGTAAAGAGGGCTTCGAGACGAAGATCTAGGCGCTTGAATCGCCTGATTCCGAAAAACGAGCGAAAACATAAACTAAAACGAAGATCGGGGCAGAAATCGCGATCGAAAATAATCGTGGAAAAACCCTGGAAAAAGAAAAACTGACGAACAGGCTAACGAACGAACGTTCGCTATCTGTGGCTAACGGGTGAAGATCGTTCATTAAAACGAACATACGGACGGCGTCCGCTATTTAACTAAACCGAAGAAAACCGAACCAATCCAAATAAAAAATGAATCTAGGGTTTTCAAATTAAACCGATAGGTTTTTTTCAAAAAAAAACGGCGGCTACCTCGGGACAGCGGCGGAGGTTACTCCGGCGAGGTCCGGCGGTAGCGGCGGCTCTGGTGATCGGCGGCGGCGGCGGGCGGCGGGTCGGCTAGGGCGGCTAGGTCGGGGACGGCGACGCCGGCATGCGTAGGCAATGTGGTGTGCGGTGCGGGCGAGACGGCCTTGGCGGTGCGGATCTCAAGGGCGGCGGCTAGGGTTGAGAGTGGGGTGGTGGCTCGGGCCTCGGCCTCTTAAAGGGCCGGCCGGGTCGGTGTCCCAGGCGGACACGGCCTGGTAGGTCGGTTTCCTTTAAAAAAAATATTCCAACGCACCGAAAAACAATTAAAAGAAATACTAAACGGACTCCAAAAATCCTGAAATAAATTTTCTCCTTCCTCTAAAAATATAACGGACAACGTGAACATTTATTTGGGCATCTAATGCAAATTTGGAAAACGCATTTTTTTTCCAAATTCAAATAAAATAGCAATAAAACTCCGAATAAAATACTTATTTGATTTTAATATTTATCCTCCAATATTTATTTATTTTGGGGGATGTCCTTTTATCCCCTCTCTTTTATTTTCAAATATGAAATATTCGGAGAGAAAAATAATTAAAACCAAATGATCCTCTTTTCAAAATTTGAGAAAACTCAAATATGAAAATAACGAAATCCCCAACTCTCTCCGCGGGTCCTTGAGTTGCGTAGAATTTCTAGGATCAACCAAAATGCAATAAAATATAATATGCAATGATGATCTAATGTATAACATTCCAAATTAAAAATTTGGGATGTTACAAACCTACCCCCCTTAAGATGAATCTCGCCCTCGAGATTCGGGCTGGCTAGAAAATAGGTGCGGGTGATCCTTTAGTAGGTATTCCTCTCGTTCCCAGGTGGCTTCATCCTCCGTATGGTGGCTCCACTGAACTTTGCAGAACTTGATAACCTTGCTGCGTGTGACTCGGCTGGCAAACTCGAGAATCTTCACTGGTTTCTCCTCGTAGTTCAAATCGCTACCAACTGAATCGCTTCCAGTGGCACTGTATCTCTCAGAGGAATATCGGCCATCTCTGCGTGACACTTCTTCAACTGGGAAACGTGGAACACATCATGAACTCCTGACAATCCTTCTGGCAATTCCAACTTGTAAGCTACTTCTCCCATACGCTCCAAAACTTTGTGTGGTCCCACAAAACGTGGTGCTAACTTTCCCTTAACTCCAAAACGCTTAACTCCTCGAAGTGGGGACACACAAAGATACACTATGTCTCTGACTTCGTAAACTGTCTCCTTGCGTTTAGAATCCGCATAGCTCTTCTGCCTGGACTGGGCTACCTTGAGTCTATCGCGAATCAACTTAACCTTCTCTTTAGACTCCTTAATCTAATCTGGTCCAAACAACTGACGTTCTCCAACTTCGTCCCATAACAACAGTGTCCTGCACCTCCTTCCATACAATGCTACGAAAGGGTCCATCCTGAAACTGGCTTGATAGCTATTATTGTAAGAGAACTCAGAATATGGTAAATTGTTGTCCCAACTAGATCCATAATCTAGCGAACAAGCTCTCAACATGTCTTCCAGAATCTGATTGACTCTCTTGGTCTGTCCATCTGTCTATGGATGGAAGGTTGTACTGAACTCTAGCCTCGTACCAAAAGTCTGATGCAACTGATTCCAGAACTTTGAGGTAAACTGGGTTCCTCTATCTGATACAATGGTGCTTGGAACTCCATGCAGACATACGATCCTGGTCATGTATATCTTCGCCAACTTAGCACTAGTGTAAGTGGTCTTCACTGGGATGAAATGAGCTACCTTCGTCAAATGATCGACTACAACCCATATCGAGTCATAGCCTGAACGAGTCCAGGGCAATCCCGTGATAAAATCCATGCCTATCTTGTCCCACTTCCATTCAGGTATCAGCAATGGTTGTAACAATCCCGCTGGCTTCTGATGTTCTGCCTTTACTCCCTGACATACATCACAAACTGCTACATACTCAGCAATATCCTTCTTCATTCTGGTCTACCAAAAACTATCCTTCAAATCCAGATACATCTTGGTGTTTCCTGGGTGAATCGAATACGGTGAATCATGGGCCTCTTGCAGAATCAACTTCCTGATCTCGGGGTCATTAGGCACATATACGCGATCCTCAAACCATAAGTTATCGTGCTCATCTTCATGAAATCCTTTAGCCTTCCTTTTGCTCATCCTTTCCTTTATCTCGGCAATCTCTTTGTCAGTCTTCTGAGCTTCTCTGATCTTATCCATCAAAGTAGACTGAATTTCCAATGCTGCTACATAGCCTCTCAGAACTATTTCCAAACATAGCTCGCGAAGATCCTCTGCTAACTCCTTGGGTAATCCTCCGGTCATGAGTGTATTGACATGACTCTTGCGACTCAAGGCATCGGCTACTACATTAGCCTTTCCGGGATGATAGTGCAACCTCATATCATAATCCTTGATGAGCTCCAACCATCTCCTCTGCCTGAGATTCAACTCCTTCTGCGTGAAGATATACTTCAAACTCTGGTGATCCATGTACACCTCACAATGATTTCCGACGAGAAAATGTCTTCATGTCTTCAACGCATGCACTACGGCTGCTAACTCCAAATCGTGCGTAGCATAATTTAACTCATGGGGTTTAAGCTGTCATGAGGCATATGAAACAACTCTTCCCTCCTGCATAAGAACTGCTCCAAGTCCTCGATGAGAAGCGTCACAATACACTTGATAATCCTTGCGTTGATCTGGAAGAATCAACACTGGGGCTATAACCAAATGTTTCTTCAACTCCTGAAAACTGGCCTCATATTCCTCAGTCCATTTGAACTTGGTGTCCTTCTTCAACAACTCCGTCATGGGCTTCGCAATCTTCGAGAAATTTTCAATGAACCTTCTGTAATATCCTGCGAGTCCAAGAAAACTCCGGATCTCTCCAACTGACGTGGGTGCTTCCCAATTAGTCACAGTGACAACCTTGGTGGGGTCTACTGCTATTCCTTCTCCGGATATAACATGTCCGAGGAATCCAACTTCCTTCAACCAAAACTCACACTTGCTGAACTTGGCATATAACTGATGTTCTCTGAGCTTCCCAAGTACCAAACACAAATGCTCCTTATGCTCCTCTTCATTCTTCGAGTAGACTAGAATATCATCGATGAACACTATGACGAACTTATCCAAAAACTCCATAAACACCTTGTTCATCATGTTCATGAAATAGGCAGGTGCGTTAGTCAGACCAAATGACATAACGGTATACTCATATAGCCCGTACCTTCTGGTAAAAGTTGTCTTAGGTATATCGTGCTCTTGAATTTTCAACTGGTGGTATCTTGATCGCAGATCGATCTTGGGAAATACTTTTGCTCCTTGCAACTGGTCAAACAAATCATTGTTCATTGGCAGTGGGTACTTGTTCTTGATTGTCACTTCATTCAATCCACGATAATCAACAACCATCCTCAATGATCCATCCTTCTTCTCCACTAGAAGCACTGCTGATCCCCAAGGAGACGAGCTTAGGCGAATATAGCCTTTATCCAGTAACTCCTTAATATGCTTCTTAATTTCTTCCAAATCCTTTGCGGGCATCCTATATGGTCTCTTAGATATTGGCCCTGTGCCTGGCAAAAGCTCAATCAAAAACTCAACGTCTCTATCCGGTGGCATGCCTGACAACTCCTCTGGAAATACGTCAGGGAAATCCTTCACCACTGGTACTTCCTCCTGTACAACTCCTGATAAGGAATTCACTTGAGTCCTCTTTGGCGCATGCCGGTATACATACTTAATCTTTCTTCCTTCTGGGGTGGTGAGCAAAATGGAATTACTGGCGCAGTCAATGTTCCCTCCATACTTCGATAACCAATCCATGCCTAATATTACATCCAGTCCTTGTGACTCCAATACTATTAGGTCTGAGGGGAACACGTAGTTACCAATCCTAAATGGTAACCGATCACACCATAGCCTAGCCATATACTATGCTCCTGGCGAGGTTACTAACATGGGTGACCTAAGGGCTTGGGTTGGTAGGTTAAACTTATCCACAAATCCCCTTGATATGTATGAATGCAATGCACCAGTATCAAAAAGAACGATTGAAGTAAATGACTTAACCAAAAACTTACCTATTACTACATCGGGTTTGCTACCTCTTGAGCACTGCGTTGGATTTCCCCGAAGAGGAGAGGATGATGCAGCAAAGTAGCGTAAGTATTTCCCTCAATTTTTGAGAACCAAGGTATCAATCCAGTAGGAGACCACGCACAAGTCCCTCGTACCTACACAAAATGATAGCTACTCGCAACCAACGCGATTAGGGGTTGTCAATCCCTTCACGGTCACTTACGAGAGTGAGATCTTATAGAGATGATAAATAATATTTTTGGTATTTTTGATATATAGATGCAAAGTAAAAAGTAAAAGGCAAAGTAAAAACAAAGCAAGTAATAAAGCGATACAGATTGATATGATGAGAATGGCCTTAGGTTTCAATAGTGGCTTCTCTCAAGAGCATAGATATTCTATGGTGGGTGAACAAATTACTGTTGAGCAATTGACAGAATTGAGCACAGTTATGAGTATATCTAGGTAATGATCATGTATATAGGCATCACGTCCGACACAAGTAGATCGAAACAATTCTGCATCTACTACTATTACTCCACTCATCGACCACTATCCAAAGATGCATCTAGAGTATTAAGTTAAAAACAGAGTAGCCTTAAGCAAGATGACATGATGTAGAGGATAAATTCATGCAATATGATAAAAACACATCTTGTTATCCTCGATGGCAACAATACAATACGTGTTTTCTGCCTGTTGTCTTTGGAAAGGACACCGCAAGATTGAACCCAAAGCTAAGCACTTCTCCCATTGCAAGAACTACCAATCTAGTTGGCCAAACCAAAAAGGATAATTCGAAGAGACTTGCAAAGGTAACTCAATCATACATAAAAGAATTCAGAGAAGATTCAAATATTGTTCATAGATAAGTTGGATCATAAACCCACAATTCATCGGTCTCAACAAACACACCGCAAAAAGAAGATTACATCGAATAGATCTCCACGAGAGAGGGGGAGAACATTGTATTAAGATCCAAAAAGAGAGAAGAAGCCATCTAGCTACTAGCTATAGACCCGAAGGTCTGAAGTTAACTACTCACACTTCATCGGAGGGGCTATGGTGCTAATGTAGAAGCCCTCCATGGTGGATGCCCCCTCCGGCGGAGCTCCAGAACAGGCCCCAAGATGGGATCTCGTGGATACAGAAGGTTGCGGCGGTGGAATTAGGTTTTTGGCTCCTGTTCTGTTCGTTTGGGGATACGTAGGTATATATAGGAGGAAGGAGTACGTCGGTGGAGCAACTGGGGGGCCACGAGGCAGGGGGGCGCGCCCAGGGGGCCGCGCCCTCCACCCTCATGATTGACTCTTCTGCTTCTTGGAGTAGGGTCCAAGTCTCCTGGTTCACGTTCGGTGAGAAAATCACGTTCCCGAAGGTTTCATTCCGTTTGGACTCCATTTGATATTCCGTTTCTTCGAAACACTGAAAAAGGCAAAAAAAACAGCAATTCTGGGCTGGGCCTCCGGTTAATAGGTTAGTCCCAAAAATAATATAAAAGTGGAAAATAAAGCCCAATATAGTCCAAAACAGTAGATAAAGTAGCATGGTGCAATCAAAAATTATAGATACATTGGAGACTTATCAGGCATCCCCAAGCTTAATTCCTGCTCGTCCTCGAGTAGGTAAATGATAAAAAAAGAATTTTTGATGCGGAGTGATATTTTGGCATAATTTCAATGTAAATCTTCTTAATTGTGATATGAATATTCAGATCCGAAAGATTCAGGACAAAAGTTCATATTGACATAAAAATAATAATACTTCAAGCATACTAATCAAAGCAACCATGTCTTCTCAAGATAACATGGCAAAAGAAAGTTCATCCTACAAAATCATATAGTTAGGCTATGCTTCATTTCGTCACACAAAGATGTTCCCAACTTCTATACCCCCGATGACAAGCCAAGCAATTGTTTCATACTCAAATAATCTCAAACTTTTTCAACCTTCACGCAATACATGAGCGCGAGCCATGGATATAGCACTATGGGTGGAATAGAATATGATGATGGGGATTGTGTGGAGAAGACAAAAAAGGAAAAAGTCTCACATTGACGAGGATAATCAACGGGCTATGGAGATGCCCATTAATTGATGTCAACATGAGGAGTAGGGATTTCCATGCAACGGATGCACTAGAGCTATGAATGCTCAACAAAAGAAAACTAGTGGGTGTGCATCCAACTCGCTTGCTCATGAAGACCTAGGGCATTTGAGAAAGCCCATCGTAGGAATATACAAGCCAAGTTCTATAATGGAAAATTCCCACTAGTATGAAAAGACAACTTATGAGACTCACTACATGAGGAACAAGGTGCTACTTTGAAGCACAATATATGAGACTCACTACATGAAGGACAAGGTGCTACTTTGAAGCACAATATATGAGACTCACTACATGAAGGACAAGGTGCTACTTTGAAGCACAAGTGTGGAAAAAGAGATAGTAGCATTGCCCTTTTTTCTTTTCTCTTTTTTTCCTTTTTTTTGGGCCTTCCTTTTTTTTCTTTTGGCCTTTCTTTTTTTCCTTTTTTTTATTTTTTTTTGGGCAATGCTCTAACAATTATGATCATCACACTCCTATTGATTACAACATAAGGATTACAACTCGAAACTTAGAACAAGATATGACTCTATGTGAATGCCTCCGGCGGTGTACCGGGATGGTGCAATGAATCAAGAGTGACACGTATGAAAAATAATGCATGGTGGCTTTGCCACAATTACGATGTCAACTACATGATCATGCAATGGCAATATGACAAAAGTAATGTATGTCATGATGAAGATGATGGAAGTTGCATGGCAATATATCTCAGAATGGCTATGGAAATGCCATAATAGGTAGGTATGGTGGCTGTTTTGAGGAAGATATAAGGAGGTTTACGTGTGATAGAGCGTATCGTATCACGGGGTTTGGATGCACCGGCGAAGTTTGCACCAACTCTCAAGGTGAGAAAGGGCAATGCACTGCATCAAGAGGCTAGCAAAGGCGGAAAGGTGAGAGTGCGTATAATCCATGGACTCAACATTAGTCAAAAGAACTCATATACTTATTGCAAAAATTTAGAAGCCATCAAAAATCAAGTACTATGCGCATGCTCCTAGGGGGGTAGATTGGTAGGAAAAGACTATCGCTCGTCCCCGACCGCCACTCATAAGGATGCACAAGCCAGGTACACTTCATGTTTCAAATTTGTTACACAATTTTAACCATACGTGCATGCTACGGGACTTGCAAACTTCAACACAAGCATTTCTCAAATTCACAATTACCCAACTAGCACGACTTTGATATTATCACCTCCATATCTCAAAACAATTATCAAGCATCAAACTTATCTTAGTATTCAATTCACTCAAAAGAAAGTTTCATATATCTTGAACACTAAGTATATTAACATTAAGCAAATTACCATGCTATTAATGAATCTCAAAATAATCTAAGTGAAGCATGAGAGATCAATAGTTTCTTTAAAACAAATCCACCACCGTGCTCAAAAAGATATAAGTGAAGCACTAGAGCAAAAGTTATCACGCTCAAAAGATATAAGTGAGGTACTATGAGCAAAACTATCAAGCTCAAAAGATATAAGTGAAGCACATAGAGTATTCTAACAAATTCCAATTCATGTATGGCTCTCTCAAAAGGTGTGTACAGCAAGGATGATTGTGGTAAACTAACAAGCAAAGACGCAAATAATACAAGACGCTCCAAGCAAGATACATATCATGTGGTGAATAAAAATATAGCTCCAAGTAAATTACCGATGGAAGTGGACGAAAGAGGGGATGCCTTCCGGGGCATCCCCAAGCTTTGACTTTTTGGTGTCCTTGGATTATTTTTGGGGTGCCATTGGCATCCCCAAGCTTAGGCTCTTGCCACTCCTTGTTCCATAATTCATCAAAAGAATTCACCCAAAACTTGAAAACTTCACAACACAAAACTCAATAGAAATCTCGTGAGCTCCGTTAGAGAAAGAAAACAAAAGACTACTTCAAAGTACTGTAATGACTCATTCTTTATTTATATTGGTGCTAAACCTACTGTATTCCAACTTCTCTATGGATTATAAACTATTTTACTAGATTCATCAAAATAAGCAAACAACACACGTAAAACAGAATCTGTCAAAAACAGAACAGTCTGTAGCAATCTGTAACTAACGCAAACTTCTGGAACTCTAAAAATTCTACCAAAATAGGAAGTTCTGGAAAATTTGTTTGTTTAACAGCAGAAAATAGAATCAACGCAAAATCACGTTTCTGTGATTTAACAAAATTATATTCGTGCGTGCAAAGTTTCTGTTTTTCAGCAGAATCAAATCAACTATCATCGTAGGTTATCCTATAGGTTCTTCTTGGCACAAACACTAATTAAAAGATAAAACCACATCCAAACAGAGTCTAGATGGATTATTTATTCCTAAACAGAAGCAAAAACAAAAAAAAAATTGGGTTGCCTCCCAACAAGCGCTATCGTTTAACGCCCCTAGCTAGCATAAAAACAAGGATAGATCTAGGTATTGCCATCTTTGGTAGGCAATCCATAAGTGGCTCTCATGATAGATTCATATGGTAATTTTAATTGCTTTCTAGGGAATTGTTCCATGCCCTTCTTTAAGGGAAATTGGAATCTAATATTCCCTTCCTTCATATCAATAATTGCACCAATCGTTCTAAGGAAAGGTCTACCAAGAATAATAGGACATGAAGGATTGCAATCTATATCAAGAACGATAAAATCTACGGGCACATAATTCCTATTTGCAACAATAAGAACATCATTAATTCTTCCCATAGGCTTTTTAATAGTGGAATCCGCAAGATGCAAGTTTAGAGAGCAATCATCAAAGTCACGAAAATCTAGCAAATCACACAAAGTTTTGGAAATAGTAGAGACACCAGCACCCAAATCACACAAAGCATGAAACTCATAATCTCTAATTTTAATTTTAATAGTAGGTTCCCACTCATCATAGAGTTTTCTAGGGATAGAAACTTTCAACTCAAGTTTTTCTTCATAAGATTGCATCAAGGCATCAACAATGTGTTCGGTAAAGGCCTTATTTTGACTATAAGCATGAGGAGAATCTAGCATGGATTGCAACAAGGAAATACAACCAATTAAAGCGCAATTTTCATAAGTAAATTCCTTGAGATCCAAAATAGTGGGTTTAGCAACATCTCGGTTTTTATTTCTTTCAATCCCACTTTCATCAATTTCATCATCAAGATCTAGAAACTCCGAATTTTTAAAACGCCTTCTAGGTAAAGGAAGATCATCTTCAGTTTCATCAAGATTCATATTGCAAAGCAAAGATTTTGGGGGACACATCAATAACTTTTAGATCTTCATCTTGATTTTCATAGGAATTCGGTTTAGCGGCCATCTTATTGACTAAGGTAGCTTGCATATCCGAAATTTCTTTTCAAGACGAGCAATTTGGGCCCTTATACCATCAAATTCTTTAGACATATCATCGAGTTCTTTATTCATATAACTCATAAAACTTTTTTATTCTTTAAGCTCGTTTCTAAAGAAATTATTATGCTCAAATTGCAAAACCATAAACTTTCTGACATTGCTTTTGATCTCCTCTAGCCTTTTAAGGTGAAGATCACCAAGTCTAGGTAGAGCCATTGCGACAAGCAAGCAAACTAACACACGAGCAAACAAACGGACGAGGAAAAAGGCAAACGGGAAAGAGAGGAGGAGATTGGGAAAGAGAGGGCGAATAAAACGGCAAGAGTGAAGTGGGGGAGAGGAAAACGAGAGGCAAATGGCAAATAATGTAATGCGAGAGATAGGGATTGTGATGGGTACTTGGTATGGTTGACTTGCTTGCGTGAGCCTCCCCGGCAATGGCGCCAGAAATTCTTCTTGCTACCTCTTGAGAACTGCGTTGGATTTCCCCAAAGAGGAGAGGATGATGCAGCAAAGTAGCGTAGTATTTCCCTAAGTTTTTGAGAACCAAGGTATCAATCCAGTAGGAGACCACGCACAAGTCCCTCCTACCTACACAAAATGATAGGTACTCGCAACCAACGCGATTAGGGGTTGTCAATCCCTTCACCGTCACTTACGAGAGTGAGATCTGATAGAGATGATAAATAATATTTTTTGTATTTTTGATAGATAGATGCAAAGTAAAAAGTAAAAGGCAAAGTAAAAACAAAGTAAGTAATAAAGCGATAGAGATTGATATGATGAGAATAGACCCAGGGGCCATAGGTTTCACTAGTGGCTTCTCTCAAGAGCATAGATATTCTACGGTGGGTGAACAAATTACTATTCAGCAATTGACAGAATTGAGCATACTTATGAGTATATCTAGGTAATGATCATGTATATAGGCATCACGCCCGAGACAAGTAGATTGAAACGATTCTGCATCTACTACTATTAATCCACTCATCGACCGCTATCCAACATGCATCTAGAGTATTAAGTTAAAAACAGAGTAACGCCTTAAGCAAGATGACATGATGTAGAGGGATAAATTCATGCAATATGATAAAAAGCCCATCTTGTTCTCCTCGATGGCAACAATACAATACGTGCCTTTCGCCCTAACATCCTTTGGGAAAGGACACGCAAGATTGAACCCAAAGCTAAGCACTTCTCCCATTGCAAGAACTACCAATCTAGTTGGCCAAACCAAAAAGGATAATTCGAAAAGACTTGCAAAGGTAACTCAATCATACATAAAAGAATTCAGAGAAGATTCAAATATTGTTCATAGATAAGTTGGATCATAAACCCACAATTCATCGGTCTCAACAAACACACCGCAAAAAGAAGATTACATCAAATAGATCTCCACGAGAGAGGGGGAGAACATTGTATTGAGATCCAAAAAGAGAGAAGAAGACATCTAGCTACTAGCTATGGACCCAAGGTCCAAGTAAACTACTCACACTTCATCGGAGGGGCTATGGTGTTGATGTAGAAGCCCGCCGTGGTGGATGCCCCCTCGTGAGCTCGAACAGGCCCCAAGATGGGATCTCATGGATCTGAAGGTTGCGGTGGTGGAATTAGGTTTTTGGCTCCTGTTCTGATCGTTTGGGGATACGTAGGTATATATAGGAGGAAGGAGTACGTCGGTGGAGCAACAGGGGGGCCACGAGGCAGGGGGCGCGCCCAGGGGTGGCGCGCCCTCCACCCTCGTGACCGACTCTTCTGCTTCTTGGAGTAGGGTTCAAGTCTCCTAGATCACGTTCGGTGAGAAAATCACGTTCCCGAAGGTTTCATTCCCTTTGGACTCCGTTTGATATTCCGTTTCTTCGAAACACTGAAAAAGGCAAAAAACAGCAATTCTGAGCTGGGCCTCCGGTTAATAGGTTAGTCCCAAAAATAATATAAAAGTGGAAAATAAAGCCCAATATAGTCCAAAACAATATATAAAGTAGCATGGAGCAATCAAAAATTATAGATACGTTGGAGACGTATCAGGGTTGCGCTTCAATCTCCTCCACGCTAACGTGGTTCACTTGTCCCCTGTTGAAAGGGTTGGGCTTCTTCCTAGAGCTTCCATTGCCATTTCCATTCTTCGCTTCAGAACACTCCGTGGCGTAATGTCCATTCTTCCCGCACTTGAAACAAGTAATGTGACTTAGATCCTTCTTGGCGGGCATTGCTGGGTTGGAACGGTTCTAGCCGTTGCTTCCTCCATTCCCATTCCCATTCCCATTCCCATTCTTGGGGCCACTATGGTTATGCGAACTTCCTCCATTGGAATTATGGCCTCCATGGTTACGGTGAAGGTGTCCTCCCTAGTTCGGGGTAAAATGGGGCCTCTGCTAAGCTCCTGAGTTGTACTTCCCTTGTCCATACTTCCTCTTGCGGTTGTCAATCTGCTGATGCTTCCCTTCAATCATAAGAGCTCGATCTACCAACTCCTAGTAGTTGTTGAAGGTTGCCACCATCAACTGCATGCTCAGCTCATCATTCAGTCCTTCCAGAAACTTCTCCTACTGGCCCACTGTGCATCCTCCTTGGCGCAATTTGCGAAACTCACGCTTCTTCATGGCCATAACTCCTGTTGAAACATGGGCAATGCGAAAAGCCTGCTGAAACTTGTCCCATGTGACAGTGTCGATGGGGTAAGTGGTCGTGAAATTCTCCCACCATGATGCTGCGGGTCCATCAAGCTGATGTGCGACAAAACGCACTCTCTCCGCATCTGTGCATCCTACAGTGGTCAACTCCCTTCCAATCTTGCGGAGCCAATCATCTGCAACAATCGGCTCGGTGCTACTGGAGAACACCGGCGGATTCAGCCTTAAGAAATGGGCTAAGTGATCAACAGGTGGTGGTGGTGGTGGTGGGTTGTTGTTGTTGTTGTTCCCCTGGTTCTGATTCTGGACTAATATCTCCATCAAGGTATTCTGCTTCTGGATCAACTAAGTGAGCTCTGGTGGGAAAGCAAATCCATTGTCGCATCTTGGAGGCATCTGATGGGTTTAGAAAAGGTGAGAATACAGACTAGAATGACGTCTAGAGGGAAAACACTACCCATATGCACATGAGACAAACACAATCATATCACTTCAATCAATTCACACAAGGGCATACAAGCGGCCTAACTATCGTTACAAAAGTGCTTGGACTATACTATATACATGGGCGAATACTACTACTGATATGGTGGTTGTCTAGAAGTTTTAATCGGTGGAAGACTCCATGATATCTGCTCCAGCTTCATCAACATAGCCATCATCGCTATCATCAGGGTCCGAGTCAGTGTCGTCGAGGATGATGTAGTTCTCCGGACAAGTGGAATCGTCGTCTTCTCCTCCTGGCGCGGGGTCTCTCATGAATACTCCTAGCTTCCTCATCAAATCGTCATTCTTCTCCATGAGTATCGTCATCTCCTCCTCGTATCCATCGCGTGTAGACTTGAGTTCTTCCTCCAGCTCCGGGATCTTGGTCATTGCCTTCTTTAGATCTATCATGCCTGCGCACATCTGATTCTCTTGGCGTCGAATGTGCTGGTTTAACTCCTGGATGAAAGCTGCAATGGACCTATCCCTCCTAGTGCTAATCATCTCCCATTGCTCATCTCGGCGCCCACAAATCTGGTAGATAGTATCCTTGAGATCCTTGTGGTAAACTTCTTCAATGTGTCCCATGGTGATGTGGGCTGCCATGCTCTTTCCTAGACTCCAGGTTGGTGCATCAAAGGGAAACTCTATGGGCTCAGTGACTGGCATGAACGTCCTTCCTAGAACTTGAGCTCGAATCATCCAACGCTCCTCTTCTATTAAAGTGGCGATGTAGGTCCCGGTGAAGCTTGGTATTCTGATGTTTATGTACCTAGTAACTTCTTTCAAGTGTCGTCCAAAAGGTGTATCTTTATCCGGTTGAGTGAACTTGTTCCTTGCATCCGCCATCCTATAGAGTAGAAAAGGGAGAGGAGTCAGAAATGAGAGGAGACGAGTGACCTATGGTTTAAGCTTAGTGGTCATGTCCTGCAGTCAGCGTGTGTTCTAATACCATCTTGTAGCGACCAGACCTCAAACAGTTTAGTCTCTGTGCATCGTGTCATCCCTGGATCGGTAATGCTGACACGCACAGTACTCGAGGATTTATAACAGAGTAGCAATCACACACTTATTACATCGAATGTCTCAAAAGAGAACTTATTACAATAATATGGCTTAAGGCCAACTAAAAACGATAACGGCGGAAGGCTTGGAAGATAAAGTGAGTCCATCAACTCCAACGGCATAGCTGAGTGAAAGATAATGACCTATGGCACCTTACTCGTTGTCTGAAAAGTCTACAACATGAAACGTTGCAGCCCGAAACGGGTCAGCACATGGAATATGCTAGCACTGTAACACACAGAGGAATGAACGGAATGAATGCTATCACTACATGCATATACGGCTGGTGAAAGCTATATGGTTACAGTTTTGCATAAAGCCAATTTTTCCCTACAACAAAGGAATAAAGTTTATTTAACTATTATGGTGGTTGTTAAACATTGAGAAGGTTCCTCCAACTCAATCCCAATTAAGCATCATCATTAAGCCAATCAAATAAATTTAGAGTGATGAGATCAACATGATAATCCAAGAACCAGATACTCAAGATGTCCATAACCAAGGACACGGCTAACCATGACTAGTTTATACACTGCAGAGGTTTGCGCACTTTTCCCCCACAAGACTCGAATACATCCATGGTCGGAGATTCGAGACAAAGTCTTTCTGAAGCATTAACTCTCTACTCTGGGTAGACAGTACCACCTACAACCCACTACATCTGCTAGTCTACCTCTCCAAGAGTTTCACGCAACTTACTCAACTATGCCACAGCCCATATTGGCTTGTGGCTGCACACAGAAGTTTCTAGCATGAATAATATTATGATCCCTTTGATCCTGGGTGGCGGACCGTAGGATGATCACACGGGTACTCCGGGATATCCTAGGACAACCTTTGGATTCTCCGGTGCCACGACAACTCTTGGGTACTCGAGGTGCCTCAAGCAATCCACCCTGATGTGTATTGAAGTAGCCACCTTAAATTAACCATTAATTAACAATACTCACATCTGTCATGGATACACTCACCCAAACCACGTCTACGAGCATAGCATAGCAATATAAGCATAATGTAGAAGTAACTCCCAAAGGTTTGATGATAAACAGGGCAATAGGTTCTACCTCATCATCTACTTCCCAAAACCCACATGTTAAACAGATCCTAACCATGCAATTATTTTAGGGTTGATCTAACGCAATAAAACTGGGTAGTAAAGAGGTATGATCAAAGTGTTACTTGCCTTGCTGATAATCCGTGAAACCTAGGGACTCGTAGTAGCACGCTTCGCACTCCAGGTACTCTATCACAAACAAACAATAACATAGAATGAGCACTCAACTAGAAACACGGGTAAAACTCAAATAAGAGATCTAACCAAAAATTTCAACTGAAGAACTCCGGTTTGCAAAAAGAATCAAATCAAACGAAGCAACGAAACTCAAACTGTGAAAGAAACAAGATCCGATTACTAATCTGGACTAAAGTCAAATTTTACAGTACCAAAATCTTGTTCAAGTTGGTTAGATATAAAGAGGGCTTCGAGACAAAGATCTAGGCGCTTGAATTGCCTGATTCCGAAAAACGGGCAAAAGATAAACTAAAACGAAAATCAGGGCAGAAATCGCGATCGAAAATAATCGCGGAAAAACCCTGGAAAAAGAAAAACTAACGAACAGGCTAACGAACGAAGTTCGCTGTCTGTGGCTAACAGGTGAACATCATTCATTAAAACGAACGTATGGACGGGCGTCCGCTATTTAACTAAACCGAAGAAAACCGAACTGATCTAAATAAAAAGCGAATCTATGGTTTTCGAAATAAACCGATCGGTTTTTAAAAAAATGGCGGCTATCTCGGGACGGCGGGGGCGGTTATTCCAGGAGGTCCGCGGTGGTGGCGGCTCGTGATCGGTGGCGGCTCCGCGATCGGCGGCGGCGGCGGCGAAGCGGCGGGTCGGCGGGTCCGGACGGTGGTGCATGACCTGTGGCAATGCAGACGCAGCAGCAAGCGGCGAGACAGCATGGTGGCGTGATCGAAGCGAGGCGGCGGCTAGGGTGAGGGTGGGGGTGGCGGCTCGGGCCTCGGCCTCTTAAAGGGCCACCCGGGTCGGTGTCCCAGGCGGACACGGCCCGGCAGGTCGGTTTCCTTTTTTAAAATAAAAATATTCCAACACACAAAAAACAATTAAAATAAATACTAAATGGACTCCAAAAATCCTGGAAAAAAATTCCCCGTCCTCTAAAATTATAGCGGACAAAGTGAACATTTATTTGGGCCTCTAATGCAATTTTGGAAAACGCATTTTTTTCCTAATTCAAATAAAATAGCAATAAAACTCCGAATGAAATACTTATTTGATTTTAATATTTATCCTCCAATATTTATTTATTTTGGGGAAGTCCTTTTATCCCCTCTCTTTTATTTTTAATATGAAATATTCGGAGAGAAAAATAATTAAAATGAAATGATCCTCTTTTCAAAATTTGAGAAAACTGAAATATGAAAATAATGAAATCCCCAACTCTCTCCGTGGGTCCTTGAGTTGCGTAGAATTTCTAGGATCATCCAAAATGCAATAAAATATGATATGCGATGACGATCTAATGTATAACATTCCAAATTGAAAATTTGGGATGTTACATTTGGGTACTAGGCTAGAGTTCAGTACAGTCTTTCATCCACAGACAGATGGACAGACTGAGAGAGTCAATCAGATTCTGGAGGACATGTTGAGAGCTTGTCCGCTAGATTGTGGATCTAGTTGGTACGACAATTTACCGTATGCAGAGTTCTCTTATAACAACAGCTATCAAACCAGTTTGAAGATGGCCCCTTTCGAAGCTTTGTACGGGAGGAGGTGCAGGACACCGTTGCTATGGGATGAAGTTGGAGATCGTCAGTTGTTTGGACCAGATTTGATTAAGGAGTCTGAAGAGAAGGTTATGCTGATTCGCGACAGACTCAAGGTAGCCCAGTCCAGGCAGAAGAGTTATGCGGATTCTAAATGCAAGGAGACAGTTTACAAAGTCGGAGACAGAGTATATCTTTGTGTGTCCCCACTTCGAGGAGTCAAGTGTTTTGGAGTTAAGGGAAAGTTAGCACCATGTTTTGTGGGACCATACAAAGTTTTGGAGCGTATGGGAGAAGTTGCTTACAAGCTGGAATTGCCAGAAGGATTGTCAGGAGTTCAGGATGTGTTTCACGTTTCCCGGTTGAAGAAGTGCCACGCAGAGATGGCCGATATTCCTTTGAGAGATATAGTGCCACTGGAAGCGATTCAGCTGGATAGTGATTTGACCTACAAGGAGAAACCAGTGAAGATTCTCGAGTTTGCCAGCCGAGTCACACGCAGCAAGGTGATCAAGTTTTGCAAAGTTCAGTGGAGCCACCATACCAAGGATAAAGCCACCTGGGACCGAGAGGAAGACCTACGGAAAGATCACCCACACCTATTTTCTAGCCAACCCGAATCTCGAGCTCGAGATTCATCTTAAAGGGGGTAGGTTTGTAACATCCTAAATTTTCAATTTAGAATGTTAAACATCGGTCATCATTCCATATCATATTTTATTGCATTTTTGGTTGATCCTAGAAATTCTAATCAACTCAAGGACCCACAGAGAGAGTTGGGATTTCGTTTATTTTCATATTTGAATTTTTCTCAAATATTGAAAACAGGATCATTTTGGTTTTAATCATTTTTGTCTCCGAGTATTTCCAATGTTAAAATAAAAGAGAGGACATAAAATGACTTCTCCAAAATAAAAGAAATATTGGAGGAAAAATGTTAAAATCAATTAAGATTTTATTTGGACTTTTATTGCTATTTTATTTGATTTAGGAAAAAATGCATTTTTCAAAATTGCATTAGTGGCGCAAATAAATGTTCACTTTGTCCGCAATATTATTAGAGGACTGTGAAAATTTATTTCAGGATTTTTGGACTCAATTTAGTATTTCTTTTGTTTGTTTTTCCGCATCAGTTTTTTTTAAATGCACTGACCTAACGGCCATGCCCGACCTGAACACCGCCTGGCCGGCCTTTATAAGGGCGAGGCCCGACCCGCTTGATTTCAACCCGCCCGACGCCGTCTCCCTCCGCCCCGCCGCCGACCCTTCCAGAGTCGCTTGCGCCGACCGCCCGCCAGAGACGCCGCCGCCGCCGCCGAACCTCGCCGGAGGTACACGCTGCCGCCGCCATTCCGGTTTTTCTCGGAAAACCGTCTGGATTTTTAGAAACCTAGATCTAGTTTTTTTATTAGTTCGGTTCGGTGTTTTCGGTTTAGTTATTTAGCGGACGTTTGTCCGTACGTTCGTTTTAACGAACATTGTTTGTTAGTTGGCCGCAGACAGCGATCGTTCGTTCATTAGCCTGTTCGTCTCGTTTTATTTTCTAGGGTTTTTCCGCGATTATTTTCGATCGCGATTTCTGCCCTAATCTTCGATCTAGTTTATCTTTTCGCTCGTTTATCCAAATCAGGTGAAACAAGCGCCTAGATCTTTGTCTTGAAGCCCTCTTTCTGTTTAACCAACTTGAACAAGATTTTGGTACTGTAAAATTAGAATTTAGTCCAGATTAGTAAACAAATGTTGTTTCTTTCATAGTTTGAGTTTCGTTGCTCCGTTTGATTTGATTCTTTTTGCAGACCGGAGTTCTTTAGTTGAACTTTCTGGTTAGATCTTTTATTTGAGTTTTACCCGTGTTTCTAGTTGAGTGCTTATGTGTGTTA
The DNA here is from genome assembly GCA_021437245.1 of Aegilops speltoides. Classification (NCBI taxonomy): domain Eukaryota; kingdom Viridiplantae; phylum Streptophyta; class Magnoliopsida; order Poales; family Poaceae; genus Aegilops; species Aegilops speltoides. The sequence continues at coordinate 131,739,914 of CM038145.1, read as the reverse complement.
TTGTTTGTTTGCGATAGAATACCCGGAGTGCGAAGTGTGCTACTACGAGTCTCTAGGTTTTGCAGATCATCAGCAAGGCAAGTAACACTTTGATCATATCTCTTTATTACCCAGTTTTTATGCATTAGTCTCAATCCTCAAACATTGCATTGTTAGGATCTGAATAACATGTGGGTTTGGGAAGTAGATGATGAGGTAGAACCTATTTCCCTTTTTTTTAAACCTTTGGGAGTTACTTCTACGTTATGCTCAGGATTGCCATGTTATGCTCGTAGACGTGGTTTGGTTTGAGTGTATCCATGACAGATGTGAGTATTGTTAATTAATGGTTAATTTAAGGTGACTACTTAAATACACATCTGGGTGGATTGGTTGAGGCACCCTGGAGTACCCAATGGTTCTCACGGCACCTGGAGAATCCAGTCTTGTCCTAGGATATCCCAGAGTACCCGTGTGATCATCCTATGGTTCGCCACCCAGGCTCAAAGGGATCATAAGATTATTCATGCTAGAAACTTCTGTGTGCAGCCACAAGCCATTATGGGCTCTGGCATAGTTGAATAAGTTGTGTGACCTCTTTCAGTGGTAGACTAGCAGATGTAGGGGGTGTAGGTGGTACTGTCTACCTAGAGTAAAGAGTTAATGCTTCTGAAAGACTGTGTCTCGGTCATCCGCTTCTCAAACACCATGAAGTGCGAGAAATTCAACGGAGGAGATGGAGTCTTGTGGGGAAAAGTTCGCAAACTTCTGCAGAGTGTATAAACTAATCATGGTTAGCCATGTCCCCGGCTATGGACATCTTGAGTATCTGGTTCTTGGATTATCATGTTGATCTCATCACTCCAAAATAAATTTGTTGGGTTAATTGATGTTGCTTGATTGGGATTGAGTTGGAGGAATCTTCTCAATGTTTAACAACCACCATGATAGTTAAATTAAATTTATTCCTTTGTTGTAGGGGAAAATTGGCTTTATGCAAAACAATAACTATAGAGCTTTCCACCAGCCAAATATGCATGTAGTGATAGCATTTACCTGTTCATTACTCTATATCTTACATTGCCAGCATATTCCATGTGCTGACCCGTTTCGGGCTGCAACATATCATGTTGCAGACTTTTCAGACTACGAGTAAGGTGCCATAGGTCGTTGTCATTCACTCAGCTATGTCGTTGTAGTTGATGGACTCAGTTTATCTTCCAAGCCTTCCGTTGTTATCATTTTTAGATGGCCTTAAGCCATATTATTGTAATTAGTTCTCTTTTGAGACATTCGATGTAATAAGTGTGTGATTAAAACTCTATTATAAATCCTCAAGTACTGTGCATGTCAGCATTACCGATCTTGGAATGACACTGATGCACAGAGACTAGACTGTTTTAGGTCTAGTCGTTATATAGCAACAATACCAAAAAATGCATGAATGGAACTATGCTTCATAACTGGAGAGAACAAATCATTATAATCAATGACTGGTATCTGACTGAAGTGCTTAGCTACTAACCTTGCCTTAAACCTTGCGGGCTCACTAGGAGACAAACCCTCCTTTCTTTTGAAGATCCATTTGCACCGAATGGTCTTATTTTGTTTAGGCAAGCGCACAACATCCCATGTTCCATTTTTCTCAAGTGACTATGGCTCTTCCTAAGTAGCAGTAATCCACTTCTCGCGGTCACCGGAAACAACTACTTCAGTGTATGTGGATGACTCATGGATGTTCTCAACATGTTCTGCACAACTGAAAGCATAATGAACAATGTCACACTCTTCAATTAGGCGTTTAGGTTTCTTAATGACTCTCTTGCCCGTGCCGTATACAAGAGACTGGATTTGTCGCTACAAGACAGGGGGTGAGTGTTGCACAACATCATCATCATGAACCTCTATATTTGGAGCATCATCAACCTGTGCATCTAGAGTAACATCATTATCCACAATTACATTTTACTTCTCATCAAGCTGCTCCACCTGCACAGTAACCCGTTGAGGCTCTACATCAAAAGTATCTGTTGACAGATCATCATCATACATACCAGATCCATTGAAAACAACACTCTTGCTCACAAAAACCTTATTAGTTCCAGGATCCATAACATGTATCCTTTTACTCCTGAACCGTAACCAACAAACGCACACCTAAGAGCTCTAGGCTCAAGTTTTCCATTATGAACATGTGCATATGTGGTGCAACCGAAAACTCTCAACTGTGAATAATCAGCCGGTGTACCAAACCATACATTGATGGGAGTTTTCTTATTAAGTGGAATGGATGGTGACCTGTTGATGAGATAGCAGGCGGTGGAGGCGGCTTTAGCCGAAAAACATTTGTCCATGCGAGCATTGGACAACATGCAGTGAGCCCTAGAGATGATGGTTCTGTTCATGCACTCAGCCACAGCATTCTGTTAAGGAATGTATGGGACGATGTGGTGCCTGACGATGCCCAAGTTTCTGCAATAACTGCTAAAGCTTTTGAACAGAATTCCATACCATTGTTAGTACGAAGTATTTTTACCTTCCTCTCAGTTTTCCTTTCTACCATAACTTTCCAATCCTTAAAAGCATCAAACAGATCATATTTATTTTTCAAAAAATAAGGCCACACTTTTCTGGATTAATCATCAATAATGGTAAGCATATTACGAGCACCAGCAAGCGAGGGTTTATGGGAACATCCCCACAAATCAGCATGTATGTAATCTAATATACCTTCTATGGTATGAACAACATTGAACTTTACCCTCTTGTGCTTACCAAAAATGCAGTGCTCACAAAACTCCAACTCACTTACACTTGCAGCCATCCAGAAGTTCTCTTCTGGTCAATTCTTCCATCCCAAGTGTAGTCATATGCCCAAGACGCATATGCCAAATATTAGTTTTACCGGATTCATTTCACCTATCATATGAACGAGGGAACCTTTTGTTACCTTCAGAACTCCACCTGAACTGAAGTGCTTGTACCCTTTGACGTGAAGAGTACTCAGCGATATGAGGTTTCTGGCCATGCCGGTATGTGTCTCACATCTGTCAACGTGTGTATCATGCCGTCATGCATCATAATCTGAACAGAACCAATGCCCACAGTCTCATGTGGGTTGTTAGCTCCCATACGCACAACATCTCCACTCTGTACAAACTCATAAGTACTGAACCAATCTTTGTTACAGCATATAAGAAACGACCAGGCAGAATCAAGTATCCATTCATCATGACATAAACACAACCAGCAAAAACAACTAAAGCATCATATGAATAAGACTTATTACCAGGTGTAACATTGACCTTACCATCAGCATCGGATTTGTTTTTAGGTCTCCATGTACCGTTCCTCTTCTCCTTATTTTCCAACTTCCAATAGTCATCAATGAGGTGATCCTCTTTCTTATAATACATATAGAATTTTTCCTTCCCAAATCCTCTGGACTTCAAACGACCTTTGTCATTCTTGCTTTTATCTCTGTTGTTGTTGTTGTTGTATTTTTTCTGCTCAGGTCTGACTCGTACCTGCAAAGCTTCTCCTTTGGATGATGATTCATCAGATTGCAACATATATTTCATCTTTTCCTTCTATTGCAAGGCCTCATGTACTTCAGCAACAGTTAGTTCATCACAGCTATATAATATGGTATCTCAAAAAATTGAAAAACAACTAGGCGAAGAGCATAAAATAAGAAGACCTAAATATTCATCATCATACTTTACGTCCATAGCCTTTAAGTCAGAAACGATCTCCTTGAAGATCGACAAGTGGTTTAGCACCGAGCCACCTTATTGCAACTTGTGCATGAACAACTTCATCTTCATGTGCATCTTACTGGTCAGATCCATGGACATGCAGATCGACTCCAGTTTCAGCTAGAGAGCTGCTGCAGATTTCTCCTCTAGCTCTTCTTGCAAAATATTGTTAGATAGATGAAGATGAATCAGAAACATAGCCTTACGATCTTTGCGCTTCTCATCCTCAGTCCACGCCTTTGGTTCTTTTCCACCGAAACCATCTAGCGCCTCATCCAGATAGGGATGCGCCAGGATAGCCTGCATCTTTACCTGCCTCAAGGAAAAGCTCATGTCGTAGTCCGGCATCGGAAGATCGAACTTCATCGATGCCATGTCGTCAAAAACCCTAGACAGAAACAAGGCTCTAATGCCACTATGAGAGATACGACGGGCAAATCAATATGAGGAAGAACAAAAACAAGCAGGAGACATGAGATTTAACATAGAAAACCCATCCAATATGAAGGGGGAAAACCCACGGGCACCAGCCAGCAAATCTTCGCTATATAGGGGGAGATTACAAAAGCTGGGGATTTACAACTGATCAACTTATCTTGTGCGGCGGCTTACAAGAAGTATGTATAACACAGGTGACCTAGGTCAATACTGATCCGCTCCGCCCAAGCTTACCGGAGACGGGCTTCGCTCCGCTCTCTCGTCAGAAGTTAGCCTTTCTCTTTATATACTTGAATTTGGAGCATAACATAACAGTACCACATTTCTGGTATGAACTACTCGGGAAAGTAGTACTATAAATAGTTTTGGAGTCATCCACTCTTGTTCTTATTATGCCTTTCCTCAAAGACACGTTAATTAGTTTATTTACTTTTTTCCTTAATTCGCATTTTAATGTTTTGTTGTGTACTGATAAAAGGTTGCCTTGATTTTCCATTTTTGGTGCGGGTGAGAACATATGTTGGTTGCTATCCTCTTTTGTTGGCCGTGTTAAGAACGATTACATTGGATTTAATAAAATGCATATATAGTTTGATTCATCATAGCCTTGTAGGTAAAGGTTTGGTACATGTGGTGATCAAAATCTAGAAAACCATTTTCACTATAAATTCTTAGTAATACTAGATGGTCTAAGATGGCTTCAGATTATTTTTGCCATTTCATATGTTGTAGTTTTTCTTCACATTGACAAGGGGGCTAAGTTTATTGTGTGTTGTATATTTCTCGATGTAATGTCACATCACTTTCTTTCAATTTTTCTTGATAGTCCTTAGTTACCAGTGTATGATCAATTGTAGAGGTATCACTTAGTGCTCTCTGGGATGAGCTTAGTTGGGTGTCAGGCCAAGCAGTGACGGCAGCTTGACATTCTAAGAATCCTAATTTGAAGTGATATGATTTTTATTTCTATGTAGTGATGCATGTGCTTTTAACTATATTCGAAGAGAATGATAATTGATTATTGTATTTAAATTTATGACCTTCCTTGCAAATGATTTTGACTAAGAAGTTAAACAACTTCAAAAATAAATGATAATTTTATTTAAAAGTAAACAAGCAAAGTTCGAATTTTATTTGGAGAAATACACTTTCTTCCTTATTTTGTTTATGTGATTTCTGTTGCTGTTGGTTGGTTTTTCACTGAGTCGAAAAGGTTGGAATATGTGAACATAATCAGGTGTATAAGTGGTGCACTAGATGGCTATATTGTTTCTCTAAACTTGGTTAGCTTAATTGCTTGAAGATACATCATGTTATATAAAAATTTAGTTCTATGTATGTCGTATGTGGTTTTCCAACAGTTCCTTGAGTTGTGGACAATCTCTGGTTATTTTTGGTTTTACTTCACAGAAAGATATAAGGTATGGTTGGAAAACAAAGGAGCAAGAACAACCTATAGTCAAAGGAGTACAGTAACAAAATACAAAACTGAAAAAAAAGGTCAAATTCCTCTTTGCTCACAAATAGTGACGACCCATGTCATTTTTCACTCTTGTAACTACAGAGTGGATCTATTCTATGCTGACATGACCATTTTTGTTAAATGTTTCCTATTGAATGTCAACAACTACAACAACTGTTTCTCGATAAGACCATAAATGTTTTATCATGGGAGCCTCCTTCTTATTCTTGAAGCATCTTGTCATGCATAAATTTGGTGATATTTATAAATGACAGGAGCTTTCGTGTCTATATTTTATAACAAGTGACCATTGGAGTCCAGAGTTGGAATATGTGCACATGACACTGTCTGGTATTAAAAACTAAAGTGTATATCTGATATTGGCTTCATATTATTGGTGTTAACAAATAGTTATTTGTGTCCATGGCAACGCATGGGCATTCAACTAGTCACTAATAGAATGCATATTTTAGGGACGATGACATGCATGCATGTTTGTATCGACAATGTGTTGTATGAACTGCAAAACACTGCCATGGCAACATTTTTTACTGGGCCTGGTTAAGTTACGAGTGGCGGGAAGAATTCCGGTATTTAAGTTACTAGTGGCAGGCCCAAAACAAGTGACCACTACTAGGGAAAACCCTAGCAGTAGCGCGTGTTTTGTGCCCACTAGTAGCGCGGGTGGCCGCGCTACTAATAAGGCGCTATAGCTATTGCTTAGCAGTAACGCGTGCCATCACGCGCTACTGCTAGGACAAATAGCTGCAGCGCTTGTTCACTACCGCGCTACTGCTAAGGTATCTACTTGCAGCGTGTTTTATTTCCATTGCTACTTGAAGTCTCCAATTGTAGGATCGTTGAAGGCAAGAGTGTCTAGAGGGGGGGTGATTAGACTACTCGACAAGATAAAAATTATGCCTTTTGATTTGAACAAGTTTTTAGCAAGTTCACAATGAAGATCAAGACAAGCATCATGCATTCAAGTCGAGCAACAAGCTACACATGCAATTCTAGAGTATGAGCAGCGGAAAGTAAATTGCACATATAGAAAAGGAGAGGTGGAGAAGAGCAAACGCAATTTGGAGACACGGAGATTTTTCTCGTGGTTCCGATAGGTGGTGCTATCGTCAATCCACGTTGATGGAGACTTCAACCCACGGAGGGTAACGGCTGCGAGAGTCCACGGAGGGCTCCACCCACGAAGGGTCCACGAAGAAGCAACCTTGTCTATGCCATCATGGCCTACGTCCACGGAGGACTAGCCTTACTCGGGGTAGATCTTCACGAAGTAGGCGATCTCCTTGCCCTTACAAACTTCTTGGTTCAACTCCACATCTTGACGGAGGCTCCCAAGCGACACCTAACCAATCTAGGAGGCACCACCCTCCAAAAGGTAATAGATGGTGTTGGTGATGATGAACTCCTTGCTCTTGTGCTTCAAATGATAATCTCCCCAACACTCAACTCTCCTCACCGATTTGGCTGTGGTGGAGGAAGGGATTGAGTGGAAAGCAACTTGGGAAGGCTAGAAATCAAGTTTCATATGGTGGGAGTGGAGCAACTTGATCTCAACACAAGGGTAGGTAGTTTTCTTCTCGTAAATGTAAGGTAGGAGTGGTAGTTCTTTCGATGGCTCTCTCCACGAATGAAGAGGAGGTGGAGGGTATTTATAGCCTCCACACAAAATCCAACCGTTACACACATTTGACCAATCTCGGTCGGACCGAAGTTGACAACTCGGTGAGACCGAAAGTTCAAATCTTGTGAGCGTTGGGATTTTCGTGGGACCGAAAATACAATCTCGGTTAGTCCGATTCTTCCAAAGTCTAGGGTTTGCCAATCTCGGTGGGACCGACTTTCTCATCTCGGTGACACCGATTTGAGTCTGAAGGTTCTGAAGGTTAGCAACACCAATTTCGTATGACCGAGTTTGGAATCGAAAAATCCGAAATTCTTAGGGTTTGGGTATATGGTGAGGTGGTTCATCTCGGTGACTGAGTTTATGGAATCGGTGGGACCGAGATTACTTATGGGTTTATGTTGGAATGAAAGATTGCTGATAGTTTGAGAGATAAATCATTAAGCACTTTGAGCAACCAGATCATCATCATAACCTCATCCCTTTTAATAGTATTGGCTTTCCTATGGACTCAATGTGATCTTGGATCACTAAACCAAAAATGGAGTCTTGAGCTTTTGCCAATCCTTTCCTTAGCATCCTAGGGGTTCACCTCTTGATCCTTTTGCCATGCCAAAGTGATTGACTTTCCTGAAACATACTTGATGAAAGCATTAGACCAACCACAAAGTATGTTGTCATTAATTACCAAAACCACCTAGGGAGCAAATGTGCTTTCAATCTCCCCCTTTTTGGTAATTGATGGCAACACACAAAATAAGATATCAAAGCTTACTGAAAGAAGGACAGGATTATCATTAAAGCTTTGACAAACATGTAGTACACAGGCTCCCCCTACAAGTGTGCAAGATTTTAGATTTTGGTTTTGGACTACCACAAGCACACAAGAGAGAAAAGCAAGATGTGCTACATGCAGCTTGGCTATATGCATCAGAGAAGATGAGGATAAGTGAACGATAGTGCATATGTGCATGGTGATTTCTTGCAAACAGGTATTCACAAGCAAGTCACCATCATGCACATTCTGCAGGATGCATATACTTACCTTGAAGTTCCTTGGCATTGTGCCTGAAGAAATAAGCTTGAGAAAACAAGGTTAGATAACACAAGAGTATTTCTTCATCCAATAGCAAGAACATCAAGAGTACCAAGCCAGGGATGACATGTATAAAGAGTGTCTCATGTTGAGCACTAGCTTGAATCAGCAAACATGTCTCCCAAGACTAAAAGATTTTCAATGAGCTCTGATAGATTTTGCTTCTCATAAGATACCAATTATGCTTTTCAGAAGATACCAATTGTGAGAGCAAGAGAAGCAAAATTAAAAGAATAATGCCAAATGTATTATCACAGTGAGATATAGCAAAGCTTTGATGTGATCCTCTCCCCTTTAAGGTAAGATTGTTCTTCTTCTCTCTTTATCTTCCAATCTCCCCCTAGCTCCCCCTACATCTTCTCCCCCTTTGACATCAAGTGCCGAAAAGGACAGGAAACCAGGAAGGACAGGAAAGATGGAAGGAAAGAAGTGGGATCCTTAAGAATCACAACTGAGCAAATTAAGAATAAATCATTTAGTTGAGCTGCAGAAGATGATATCCTGGTGAATGTAAATCGGTGACACCGAATTGATATGGATCGGTGAGTCCGAAAGTCAGAGACTTAGGGCAGATCCTTTTTCGGTCAGACCGAAGTGATCAAATCGGTGACGCCGAGTTTAATTCCAAGGAAATGTAGAAATAATTCAGCTCACTTTGCAAGGAATGATTCAAAAGTTTTGCAATGAATTTGTAAATGATTTTCAGGGAATTGATCAGAGCCAAAAAGGATATACACAAGAACGTAAGAAATAAATAGATAAAATAAAAAAAAGGTTGCTAGATGAAGTTTTTTTTTTTGAAAATAAGCAAGAAAACTCAATGAGAGAAACAGAGAAATTCCAAAACATACGTACTTCATCTAGACAGGGGTCGGCGACAAAGTCACCTATGTTTGAGTATATTGACTTAGGAGTCAAATGAGGACATTTGATCATAGGTCATACTCATCGTTTAAGCTCAAAAATGGGGTTGCCATTTTTCGATTAAGCATTTGATGTGATCACATCTTTTGAAGCTGCTTGTACTCATGACTTTGAGCAAAGCTTCTTCAAGATGTGAAGAACATACCTTGGGCTTGTTGTTGCTTGTACTCATGTAGGTGAACTTGATGTAGTTGCTCATCGAATGTGAAGTTGGAGCACCATTTCTAAATGTATAGTTCATCTTCCTACATGGGTTAGGCAAGCAAGGAAATACTCAAGGGTATCCAAGATGACATGAGTGAAGTACTAGAAGTATATGATGTCAAAAAGGATATGTGGAATTTTGTTCCTTGAACTCAACATCCCAAAGAGCTAGATACTTGGTCAATGACAAGATTACTCATGATTCGAGTGTGTGGTAATCTTGTAGAATGTAGACCATCCAAGTACCTGCAAGGAGTTAGATGCAATACAAGGGGGCAAATGTGTCCAAGACATATGATCATCATCATAAGAGAAATATCAAGGATTAGTCAATTAGGCTCATGCCTTGCATGCATCAATAGAGTTTTCACTCCAAATTTGAAGCATCAATGATGTTCAACTCACTCCTTAAGCGACAAAACACTTTCTCATCAAGTGGTTTTGTGAAGATATCTGCAAGCTGTTTGTCAATCTGAACATGTTTAAGATCAATGTCTCCCTTAGCAATGTGATCACGAATAAAATGATGACGAACTTCAATGTGTTTCGATGCGAGAGTGTTGCACGGATTGTGTCCAATCTTAATCGCACTCTCATTGTCACAAAGCAAAGGAACATGTCTTGCATGTATCCCATAATCCTTAAGCGTTTGTGTCATCCATAGTAATCGAAAGCACAACACGAGCCAGCAGCAATATACTCGCTTGGCAAGAGATAGTGATATCGAATTTTGTTTCTTGGATGACCAAGATACAAGGGATCGACCGAGAAATTGACACGCACCGAAGTTGACTTTCTATCAATCTTGTCTCCGGCATAGTCCGAGTCGGAATAGCCAACAAGATCGAAAGAGGCCCTCTTAGGATACCAAATGCCAAAGTTAGGTGTATGTATCAAGTATCTCACAATTCTTTTAACAGCCTTAAGATGACATTCTTTAGGGCTGCTTGATATCGAGCACACATGCATACACTCAACATTATGTCGGACGAGAAGCACAGAGATATAGTAGAGAACCAATCATGGATCGATAAACTTTTTGATCAACAGGTTCTCCATCTTTAGTCAAGTCATTATGTCCACTAGTAGGCATGGGGGTTTTCATACCTTTGCTCTCTTGCATGTTGAACTTCTTGAAGAGATCCTTAGTGTACTTTGTTTGTGAGACAAAAGTACCCTCCTTAGATTGCTTGATTTGCAACCCAAGGAAGAACTTGAGTTCACTCATCATGGACATCTCATACTTCTCCGACATAAGCTTTCCAAACTTCTCACTAAAATCAGGGTTAGTTGAACCAAAGATAATATCATCAACATATATTTGGCACACAAATAGTTCACCGTCAACCCTTTTCGTGAATAGCGTTGAGTCTATTTTACCAATCTCAAATCCTTTCTCAAGAAGAAAGCTAGTCAAGCATTTGTACCAAGCTCTAGGAGCTTGTTTAAGACCATAAAGAGCTTTGTGCAATTTGTAAACATGATTAGGTTTTTTAGGATTCACAAATCCGGGAGGTTGTTTCACAAATACTTCCTCCTCAATTTCACCATTTAGGAAAGCACTTTTAATGTCCATTTGATAGAGAGTAATGTCATGGTGGTTGGCATAAGCAAGAAGAATGCGAATGGACTCAAGTCTAGCAACGGGGGCATAGGTCTCACCATAGTCCATACCTTCGACTTGTGTGTAACCTTGAGCTACGAGACGAGCCTTGTTGCGGATGACTTGTCCATCTTCATCTTGCTTGTTCCGAAACACCCATTTGGTTCCAATGACGTTTTGGTCATCATTGGGCTTTCTACCAAAGTCCAAACGTTGTTCCTCTCGGTTGTGTAGCTCTTCGTGCATAGCGTTCACCCAATCCGGGTCTTCAAGCGCTTCTTCTACCTTCATAGGTTCAAGACTGGAAATAAATGAGTAGTGCTCACAAAAGTTAGCTAAACGAGTTTTAGAGCGAGTGATTCTCCCGGAGTCGATGTCATTCATCATTTGTTCCACGGGATGGTCCTTCTTGACTCTTGCTCGAACTTGGGATAGCTTTTGTCGTGGTCGAGGCTGAGCTTCCTCATCATCCTCATCTTCTTCTTCATCATTGTTGTTGGTGTTGTCTTGAGGTGGTGGAGAAGGAGGTTGTGGTGGATCTTCTTGTCGCACTTCCTCATCTTGGTGAGTTCCACTTGTGGAAGCCTCCATGTTGCCTTGAGGTTCATCTCTCCGTGAGGTAGGGGGCTCCACATATGTAGATGAGGTACTCTCCTTCACTTCCATGGGACGGATCTTTCCAATGGATAAATCTTGAATGGCTTCCGATGGGTCCTTGTCTCCTACATCAATAGGCATTTGCTCTACTTGCGAGCCATTAGATTCATCAAACTTCACATCTACCGTCTCTTCAACCTTTCGGGTGAAATTGTTGTAGACACGGTAGGTGTGGGAGTTTGATACATAACCAAGAAAAAAGCCTTCATGAGTTTTAGGAGCAAATTTAGACCTACGATGCTTATCAAGGATATAACATTTTGAACCAAAGACACGAAAATATCCCACTTGGGGTTTGTTACCGGTAAGAAGCTCGTATGAAGTCTTGCCGAGGAGCTTGTGAAGATAAAGCCTGTTGATAGCATGACAAGCTGTCTCGACGGCTTCACCCCAGAAGTGTTTCGGTGTCTTGTATTCATCTAGCATTGTTCTCGCCATCTCAATGAGCGTTCGGTTCTTCCTCTCAACAACTCCATTTTGTTGAGGTGTGTACGTAGCCGAGAACTCATGTAGAATCCCTTCCTCATCGAGAAAAGAGTCCACATGGGCGTTCTTGAACTCCGTTCCATTGTCGCTCCGAACTTTCTTGATCTTCACCTCAAATTGATTTTGGGCCTTTCTAGCAAAGGTTTTGAAGATTCTCTCACACTGTGACTTGTCATCAAGGAAAAATACCCACGTAAATCTGGAAAAATCATCAACAATAACTAGACCAAAGGAGTTACCACCAAGGCTTTTGTAAGCATTGGGACCGAAGAGATCCATATGAAGAAGCTCAAGCGGTCTCCTTGTGGTCATGATGTTCTTCACGGGATGACTTCCACCTACTTGTTTTCCTGCTTGACATGCACTACAGAGTCTATCTTTGTCAAAGAAAACATCTTTAACACCAAGAATGTGATCACCTTTGATTAGCTTATCTAGATTACGCATACCAACATGTCCAAGCCTTCTATGCCATAACCATCCTTTAGCAGACTTAGCTATAAAGCAAGTTCTAGGTTGGGCTTTCTTAGTGAAATCAACGACATATAGGTCACCTCTACGAATGCCGGTAAATACCATGTTATGATTGTCACGACGAAAAACTTGGCAATCTACTTCAGTGAATAGCACATTGAATCCAAAGTCAGCTAATCTAGACACGGAAAGCAAATTATATCCAAGAGATTCAACAAGCATGACATTTTTAATGGAGCTATCATGAGATATGGCCACCTTACCAAGGCCAAGTACCTTACCCTTGGAGTTGTCTCCAAAAGTCACATACTTGCGTGGACCATCGTTCTTTGCAAGCTCTCGAAACATGTCTTCATCTCCGGTCATGTGATCGGTGCATCCACTATCAAGAATCCACTCTTTTCCACCGGATATGTAATCTCTCAGATTCGCCATAAGATTGAGACTCTTCATGATCTTGTCTAGCTCGGTGTCCGAATCGGAGTAATCGTCATCCTGTTCATGCTCATCATCATATTGACCCATAGACAATTCATCATCAATACCTAGGTCAATTTGACAATGACTTGCATCAGTTTTGTCAGAGTGACGATAATCATCGGAATGCAATACAAGAGCATTTCTAATTCGAACATTGATAAAACCGGGATCACCCTTCTTTTTCATAAGATCACGAAGCTCGAAGAAGCATTTATCAAAGTTGGGATCTTTGGGGCGCAACATATCAAATTCAACCGTCTTGTATAGAATTTCATCAAGACCTCTCAAGGAGTAGTCCGGATAAAGTTCTTCCAAGAACTTCCACATAGCATAGGCGCACTCAAAGTTCGTGACAAGCTCAAGCAAGTTATCGGGCAAACCTCTAATGATAAGATTGACAGTTCTAAGGTTACGAAGCAAATCAAGCTCTTCATCCATAGTAGGGTGCAAGGGTCAAATGGAGGTACATATGGGGTTTCAACATATTTATGCAAGTTGTACATCTTAAAGATAGCAAGCATTTCAATCCTCCACGAGTTATAGGACACTCCATCAAGAATAGGCACTCTATGACTAACACTCCCAAACGTAGACACGTCCATCTTCCTCCAATGGTGTGCAAACCAAAGCAATGGAGACCAATGCTCTGATACCAATTGTAGGATCGTTGAAGGCAAGAGTGTCTAGAGGGGGGGTGATTAGACTACTCGACAAGATAAAAATTATGCCTTTTGATTTGAACAAGTTTTTAGCAAGTTCACAATGAAGATCAAGACAAGCATCATGCATTCAAGTCGAGCAACAAGCTACACATGCAATTCTAGAGTATGAGCAGCGGAAAGTAAATTGCACATATAGAAAAGGAGAGGTGGAGAAGAGCAAACGCAATTTGGAGACACGGAGATTTTTCTCGTGGTTCCGATAGGTGGTGCTATCGTCAATCCACGTTGATGGAGACTTCAACCCACGGAGGGTAACGGCTGCGAGAGTCCACGGAGGGCTCCACCCACGAAGGGTCCACGAAGAAGCAACCTTGTCTATGCCATCATGGCCTACGCCCACGGAGGACTAGCCTTACTCGGGGTAGATCTTCACGAAGTAGGCGATCTCCTTGCCCTTACAAACTTCTTGGTTCAACTCCACATCTTGACGGAGGCTCCCAAGCGACACCTAACCAATCTAGGAGGCACCACCTCCAAAAGGTAATAGATGGTGTTGGTGATGATGAACTCCTTGCTCTTGTGCTTCAAATGATAATCTCCCCAACACTCAACTCTCCTCACCGATTTGGCTGTGGTGGAGGAAGGGATTGAGTGGAAAGCAACTTGGGAAGGCTAGAAATCAAGTTTCATATGGTGGGAGTGGAGCAACTTGATCTCAACACAAGGGTAGGTAGTTTTCTTCTCGTAAATGTAAGGTAGGAGTGGTAGTTCTTTCGATGGCTCTCTCCATGAATGAAGAGGAGGTGGAGGGTATTTATAGCCTCCACACAAAATCCAACCGTTACACACATTTGACCAATCTCGGTCGGACCGAAGTTGACAACTCGGTGAGACCGAAAGTTCAAATCTTGTGAGCGTTGGGATTTTCAGTGGGACCGAAAATACAATCTCTTGTTAGTCCGATTCTTCCAAAGTCTAGGGTTTGCCAATCTCGGTGGGACCGACTTTCTCATCTCGGTGACACCGATTTGAGTCTGTAGGTTTCTGAAGGTTAGCAACACCAATTTCGGTATGACCGAGTTTGGAATCGGAAAATCCGAAATTTTAGGGTTTGGGTATATGGTCGAGGTGGTTCATCTCGGTGTGGTGAGTTTATGGAATCGGTGGGACCGAGATTACTTATGGGTTTATGTTGGAATGAAAGATTGCTGATAGTTTGAGAGATAAATCATTAAGCACTTTGAGCAACTAGATCATCATCATAACCTCATCCCCTTTTAATAGTATTGGCTTTCCTATGGACTCAATGTGATCTTGGATCACTAAACCAAAAATGGAGTCTTGAGCTTTTGCCAATCCTTTCCTTAGCATCCTAGGGGTTCACCTCTTCAGTCCTTTTGCCATGCCAAAGTGATTGACTTTCCTGAAACATACTTGATGAAAGCATTAGACCAACCACAAAGTATGTTGTCATTAATTACCAAAACCACCTAGGGAGCAAATGTGCTTTCAACTTTCTTTTCTTCCATACTATGACTGAAACCTATCTTATCCAATACAAAAACTCTTGCATGGCAGGGGATACGCTAGTAGAATAGTAAAAAAAATATAAGTTGAAGCAAATGAAGCAGATGTCATGTTTAATTACGAAAAAAGACTTGTCGTTGTGACTTCATCAGATCCACTTGAAGTTCTCGCCGACTTTTGATGTCAAGCACCTATCATCATCTAGGAAGATTCCGTCAGACAAAGCCAGCATTCGTCTTCACAAGATTTGCAAATACCGAAATCCTTCTCGTCGTCGACATTTCCTATGTTCATAGTTAACATTAATTGAAAATCGATCAAGAGAACTACCAAGATACTCAACACACAAATCCGGGGCACTCGATATTTCCTACATATTCTAGCACAAGTCATGCCAAAATTCACGGAAAAATCCGGCATGACCTTTGCTAAAATAGGACATATCGGCGCTTTGAAATTTGCCGGAACGAAATGAATCAACACTCCGGCAAAACATAGGCCACTCAAGGTGTAACACCGCCAACATGACCGCCACTTGGATATTGAGCAACACAAGATATACATTTCAAAATATCTTATAGGACTCAAATTAGCATGCATTCAATAAGCAAAAGTAGATCATCTCATGCGTCCAAGACATCGTCGAATATTATCACTAATACATCACGAATAGTGCCATACATATAACATCACTAATACAACTAAAACTCTAGCACACGACGGTATCGGCGCGGCGGTGGATACCTACAGAGAAGGCACCATCACGGGATCATAGCTCGGTGAGATCCCGGAGAACCCGCCGGTATTGGAAACGGCACGTGCTCCAACGCAAACAAGTAGCGACAAACGTGCGCGTCCTCCTCATCGACACGGTGAGGCACCACCTCCATGAGTCCTCGAGCCTCTGGATTGTCATCGCCCACGCGATCGCCACCAAAGAAGGTTCGGTCAACGACAGGCTGGCTCCTCCCAACCTACGCCCCCCGGTAGGTAGCGCCTCCCAGTACCACCCCGGCGGCGCCCAGTCCCGGACATGGCCGATCTGGTCAAGCAGGTGTCGTCCTCCGCCGACTCGACGACGAGGATGCGGGATAGGCATCGTCCACGTCGAGGCGGGAAAAATTTCTTTAACTAAAAAATCACCTAATTAGTACCTAGTTCTTACTAACTAATTCTTACTAACTAAATAGAAGAAGGTCAAATTTTACTCGTTTTATTATGCATTACACTAGTGTTTATTCATCATCTAAGAAAACGTCACCTAAGAAAAAATCCCAGCCGCATCTGTATCAAGTTCATTTCCACCCATAGATGAACCCTAACTATTTGATGCAACTAAAATTTGAAGAACTCTATCTAGGCAGAGGTAGGGGAGGGGGAGGAGCAAGCGTGCTCACCTCGATCAGGTGCCTGCGGCGAGAGAGGGGCAGGCGGCATTGAGGTCGGGCTTGGGGCGGCGTCCGGGGCGGCGTTGAGGTCGGGGGCGGCGTCGGGGCAGCGTTGAGGTCGAGCGGGCGGCGTTGAATCCGAGGCGAGGCGCGAGAGGTGAGAGCGGAGGCGTCTGGCGACAGCAGGCGGCGGCGGTGAGAGCGGAGTAGTGAGATTTGGGGAAGTGACCGTGGGGAAGGACGAACGGTGGTTAAGTCAAGTAGCGATGGCGCATTCCAAAGAACACGCCTTTGCTACATTAGCTACTGTAGCGTTCTGCGATACGCGCCATCTTGCTACAACTTTCTCCTTTTCCCTCTTCCACTTATTTTTCTTCACATTTTATTTTTTCCTTTCACCTTCTTGATTTCTTTCATTCTCAATTACCTTTCTATTTGCTTTTCATTTAATTTTATATCATTTAGTAGTAGCGAGTTTAGAGCAAAACGCTACTGCTACAAAGAAAGTGATGAGCGCGGTTCCACGAAGATCGCTAGTACTATGTGTACCATATCGGCTAAGCTGTGAGAATTTTAGTAGTAATGTGTTTTCTTAGAGGTGCGCCATCGCTATTGAAACTATCTCGCAACGCTGTTTTGGTGCAGCTTTCGTTGTTGCTATTTAGCACCAGCGTGCTTCTTTGACACACGCTACTGCTAAAATTCTGTGTATAAGGTTTTCCCTAGTAGTGGACCGTCACTAGTAGCTACTAGCCATGCCCGTGCGACGGCATGCCGTGCCCTGTCGATACATTATCTGTATATATGATATTTTTATCTCATGTGGTGAAAAATATGAGCTTATAACTTTGTAGTCACACAAAAGCAAGCTATGCACATGACCAATTTGGAAAGGATACATTTATTATCACCATGAGTGATACATCTTGCAAGATGGGAAGTATACATTGTCATTTATTTCTAGCAACACTAAACACATTACATTCATTGACAACTTATATCATTCTAGTGGAGCCTCGTGGATTGGTATTTGTAATGAAATGATACAAAGATTTTGAAAACTGTTGCACGCGACCTATAGGTGGCTGAGTGCCATTGTGAGAAATGATTGGATCATCAGTATATGGACGCTGAGAATACATACACAATAATATTATGTCCGAGAAATTATCACATGTCTTACTTTGTCCTGTGAATTCATTTTGTAGCGCAGTTACCTAATGACGTGCCATAATAATTGTCATTGCTTGGTTAGTACTTTTTGTGACTTCAAACTGCATAATAGTTATGATCATTGATGGCGATTTCATAGTGAGCACATACTAATTCCAAGGTTGCTTGAGAAACATTCTCCTAAGGTGCATCTAGTGTTTCAGCTAGTTGGACGTTGAATGTAATCTGCCTGCTTTCAATTCTCCTGGCATATAAACGGATTTGCTAATTTACACTCGACTGATTCCCAATTCGTTGTCGTTCAAATTTTTTTTCCGTTTGATCTCGCGTTTAGATTCGCGCTCGGTCCTGCTGTTTTGTGCTGGTTTTCGGGTCGGTTTTTTTATCAGGCACGATATTCTCCATCTGCCCGTTTTCCTCGACCCGGCCGAGCCGCTGCGCACGGTAGGTTTTTGTCCCTTTTGAATTTGGAGCGGGATGTCGTTCCCCTTTCTCATTTGGATAAGGCAGAGGGAGAGAGAGATCAAGCGGCGGAGGAGGGCAAGGCGATTCCTACTGTTCATGGCGATTTGGAGCTCATCCGCCGCAGGATTCTGACTTCATCCTCTTCCTCTCTCCGCTAACTGGTTGGTCGCCCTTGTCTCTCGCTCTTTTCCCCTTGCTCATGGCGGTTTCCTCCTGTTCTCGGCCGTGTAGTTCCAGATCTAGGTTGTTTTTGGTTTCGTGGATCCGCGCTTTGTGGTTTTGTTGGTCCGCGAGATGTGCATTTCGGTGTCGTGGTGTTCTAGTACGCCATGGTTGTGCGCGTGAGTTTTTTGGTAGGAGTCTGCAGTGTGCCATGAGTAGTCTCCATGCAGTGGTCTTCTGTTTTTGTTGTGGATGCAGCCCAAATACCGCGCCCCTCGCCAGTTTGGTTGTCATCGTTGTTGTGTAGATTAGGTCTCGTACAGTTCCCTTGTGCTCTGGTGTTAAACCTAGGTCTCGTTGGCGCTGTTAGGTGTATTTTTCTAGTTTTGTAGCTTAGCATACCCCCGCCGCCCCCAATGACAGTACTCAACCCCATAAATTTCATTGTAATCCCCCCAGTATTTTCCCTTGCTTTGTATTGTCTTCCTGATTCACATTTGTATTACCCCCTGTTCTACACTGTAATTTTTCTTCTTCTGAATTTGTATTTCGATGTATCCCTGATTTAGACTGTATTCCCCTAGTTTCCGTGTTTGTCTTTTATGCCTGATGAATTCTGTAATGTATCTCTGAAGTTCACTGTTTGTAGTATGTTTGACTTACCTTTGTATGGTTGATTTATTGTATTTGTGGTAGGGCTTACACTGTATTTCATCCTAGTTTTGCACTATAATTCCCTAGAGTTTTCTAATGTAATTAGCATGGTTGAGTAATTCACTTGCAATGTAAATCACCGGAGTTTTTCAGTGTATTTCCCTAGAGTTTTATACTATAATTAGCATGGTTTGAGGACTGTAATTGTGGTAGGGCTTACACTGTAAATCGCCAGAGTTTTACAGTGTATTTCCCCGTAGTTTTACACTGTAACCATAGGGCTTGCTCTAGAGTTTAACAGTGTATTTCCATATAGTTTTACACTGTAATTTGTATGCTTACAATGTAATTCCCTAGAGTTTTTCACTGTAATTTGTATGGTTTGAGGACTGTAATTTTTGTATGACTTACAATGTAACTCATCAGAATTTTACACTATATTTTCCCTAGAGTACTACACTTTAATTTTTGTGCTTGAGGACTGTAACTTCAGTATGACTTACAATGTAATTCATCAGACTTTTTAATGCATTTCCCTAGAGTATTACACTGTAAATCCACCCAGTGTAATTACAGTGTAATTGTCCGTTTCTTACAGTGTAATAAACCTTTCGCAGAGCTATTGAATGATTTGATTGATTGATTTGGCCTTCCTATCAACTATCATGCCCAATAATTACAGTGTATTTTCATTCCAGCATTGCAATGTAATTTTGCCTAGTGTGCTTGTCGTTGTTGATGTGAAGGTAGGCGTAGTAGGTATTAGGTTTCAGTGGTTGATCCCTTAGCTTTTTGTCTCTGAAGATTGAGTTTTGGTTTGTAGCCCCTGTAGCCTCTGGATTTTGGTCATGTTGTAACGTTTTTGTCTAATGATGTTGTCTCATTATGTTGCTCATGTCAAGCTTATCTGTAGGTCGTGGAATCGCCTCCTGATTTTTGTTGTTGCGAGCTCTAGGTGTTTAATCCCCCTTTTGTACCATGAATGTTGGTTAAGGATCTTCAGTGTTATTTTTACACTGCAATTCATGTTAGTCTTACAGTGTATTTTTGTCCTAGTGTTACAATGTAATTTCTCTCAGTTTTCACAGTGTAATTGTGCTAGTTTAAAGTGTAAATCCACTCAGTATAATTACAGTGTAATTTTCCAATACTTACAGTGTAACAAACCTATTTTTTTCTAGTGTATTTTTTGAGTTTTAATTGGATGCATTTCCCTGTTACTTAACTTTCCTTTTCCTTTTTGTGATCCTTCCTTTTTCTAGGTTTAAATGGGTAAGCTGCGGAAAGCTTCTTATCGGGATGTTCCTTTAGTATCATCTTTAGAGAGTGGAGATTCTGCGGGTGAACCATTTGTGCCTAATTATTTTGCAGAAGATGGTTGTTACCCTGTGTCTATGGTAATTATTTATTTTGTGCTTCTTTTATTTTTAGTTTTATTGCCACTTATTTATTTTTGGGTTGTCTTATTTTCTTTATTGGTTGTTTCTGCAGGAATTATCTGATGACGAAGGAGGGCTTGACAAAGCTCTTCTGAAGTTCTATCTTAATCAAGTATGTTTTATTTTATCTAGGACTTTTCATTCTTGTTTCATTTTTGACATTTTTTCTTTTCTCTTGTTCGATAGTTGTGTTTTCCTTATTTTTTCAGAAAGTAAAATGCTTGAAGAGGAAATTATCATCTGCTTCAAGGAGGAATGTGGTTAGTTCCTATTTACTCTGATTTCAGTAGTTTTTTACTCGGTAAATATCGTGTGCTTATTTGATGTTTTTTTGTGTTCTCACACTGTAGTTAATGCACTTACCCCTCAAATTTTGTGTGTGTGTTTTCACTGCATTTTAGTAAATTTTATTGTGATTACTTTTTCAAGTCCAATTCTTAGTAACTGTATTTTTTAATGTATTGCAATGTATTTTTTGTACTAAAGTAATCTGAAGCAATTATTTGAGTGGTTGATATGTGCTTTCACTTATGTTTTTTTGTGATTTTCTAGTGCAAGTCCAATTCTTTAGTAACTGTATTTTTCTATGTATTGCAATGTGTTTTTTGTACTAAGTAATAGTAATCTGAAGTAATTTTTTCAGTGGTTGATATGGTGTTTCACTTTTGTTGTTTTTGTAGAGGCAGAAACGCTCTAGTGATTACCCTTCCTGTGCTACTTTCACTAGATATTATGGGAAGTTCTTCTCTAGTCTTGTTGATGGACTGTGTTCTAGGTATCATGGTGTTGTCCAGAGATATGGCATGGGATGTCTTTTAGAGTTTGTTAGGACCGAGGTTCCCCTCGGGTTGATGAAGTGGCTCGCCAGTAGGTTCGATGTCCCTTCATCTGAATTCCAGCTCAAAAGGAAATTTATCCCAATGACCAAGTATGATATTCATGACATCCTCGACCTTCCAGTAGATGGTGAGCCACTTGTGTGTGATCCTAAATCCGGCCATGATTTTATCCTCTCTCTCACTTCAACTTGACCAGTATTCCTCCCGTGTCCTTCTTTGCAAACAAGTTAAAGTCAACAGAAGTCGAGTTGCCTGATGAAGATGTCTTTATTTGTTTCATGATTGTTGCTTTTTCATCATTCCTTTGTCCCAACTCTAGCCTCGGTCCTAGCCCAAAGTACCTACATATTTCATGGATTGTCCTTTCGTGCGTAACTATGATCTGTCGAGATTTGTTTATGAGTGGCTGTTGAGTTGCATAAAAAAGTTCAAGGATTCCACTAAAGTTGCTTCCAAAAGATCAATGACATTTGGCGGTTGTCACTATGCTTTTGCTATAAGTCTTGTTATTTTTCTTCTTTTTTCCTTTTGTAAGTTTGATTTGACATGTTATAGTCATTTTAATCTTTTCTTTTGTTCTTATTTTGAAGGTTTGTACCTTGACCAACTTAATTTTGGTCTTCACTCTGTCCCTGATGTCAAGCCTCAGATCCTAGTATGAAAAGGTAACAAAGTTAAGCAATTTTCAGAGCTTGATAGAAACAATAGCCGCTCTTTTGGTAAGAGGCCTCTAAAGCAGTTGTGTCCTTCAGTTCATTCGCAGGTTGGGTTTTTTTCCTGATTTGTTTGTATATTTTTTCTTTGGATTTACTTTCGCTTTTTGTGGTTGTTGATGTTACTCTGTATGTTCTAATGCCAACTTTATTTATTTTTTTGTCGTTGTAGCAGTCTATCAAGAAATCTTCAACAAGCAAGGATGGTGATGTTCCCCTTTGCAACATAAAGCTTTTTGAAATGAATGTGCAGAAATCATTTGGTGCTCGTTTTGGATTAGAGGTTAGCCTATTTATGAGTTTGACATTTATGCTCTTTTTGCCTTTTCTTTTTGCTTGTTTAATCTTGTGGGTTTACTGAATTTTTTTCTTTTTCAGGCTGCTCAGGTAGTGATAGACATTGTTCAAGCTAGGAACAAAGACAAGCCTAAGATATTTGTAGAATGGTCAGAATCTCTTGTAATTGATGTCTTGGACTGCATAGCAAACTCAGATTTGAATGCGAAACCTATTGCTACACCAAAAGTTTCTTCAAGCGATGTTCAATCTCTAAACAACCTCTCTTTTGGTTAGTTCCTTCCTGATGTTCTCTTTATGTTGTCTCTATTTTTGAGTTATGTAATTTTTTATTGTATGATTGTTAGTTTTTTCTCATGTTAGTGTTGTTTCTTTCTCTTTTTGAAGGCAATAAGTCTATTTCTATTCACTCTTTCATCCTTGAAAGAAATATTGAAACTATTGTCGAAAAGCCATCTCCTCAAGTCCAGCACCCAATCCCCAATTTGAATGAAGCTTCTACTTTTGTTGCTGGTGTTATTTCAGATGGGGATTTTCTCAATCCGGTAGTATTATCTAGTTCATCTCCAGTTCCTAAGGTGTGTGTTGAGGTATTGTCTAGTAAAAATAGTTATCTTTTTTATTGTTTGATGCATTTAGACTAATCTCTTGTTTTTTCCAAAAAAAAATGATAGAGTGTGGTGAATGAAGCTAATGCGGAAGGTGCAATTCCAATGGATCCTCTATCTTGTGGAAAAAAGTGCTTCTGATGCTATAGGTTTGATCTTTTACTTCTTTTTATTTTGTATTTTTTGTGTTCTCCCATGGGTTCTTCTTTTAGATTTTTTTTCTTTGTCATTCATGTGTGCTTGTATTTTTTCCTTTTGTAGGTATATCCCCTTCAACAATGCAGTGTCCAATTCCTGCTATTGGTTCTTCGCTGATGCATTCAGGTCATTGTAGTGACCAGACCTCAAACAGTCGATCTCGTGCAAGTGTCATCCTGGATCAAGAATCTTGACACCACACAAGACTTGGAGGATTTATAATGAGTAGCAATCACACACTTATTACATCGAATGTCTCAAAAGAGAACTTATTGAAATAAATATGGCTTAAGGCCATCTAAAACGATAACAATGGAAGACTTGGAAGATAAGCAAGTCCATCAACTCCAACAAGATCACTAAGTATAGAACCACGACCTAAAAGCACCTTACTCGTCGTCTGAAAAGTCTACAACATGAAACGTTGTACCGAAAACGGGTCAAGACATGGAATATCTTTGGCAATGTAACACATAGAGAATAACAATGGAGATAGGCCATACTACATGCATATTTGGTCGGTGGTAAAGCTCTATGGTTACAGTTTTTGCATAAAGCCAATTTTTCCCTACTGCAAAGGAATAAATTCATTTAACTATCATGGTGGTTGTTAAACATTGAGAATGGTTGACAGCATCCTCAATCCCAATTAAAAAGTACTCAATAAAACCCAACAATATTAATTTAGAGTAACATGATGAGATTCACATGATAATCAAGTACTAGATACTCAAGATGTCCATAACCGGGGACACGGCTAACCATGATTAGTTTATACACTCTGCAGAGGTTTGCGCACTTTTCCCCACATGACTCGATCGCCTCCGCTTGGTTTCCCGCACTACATGATGTTTGAGAAACGGATGACCGAGACATAGTCTTTCAGAAGCACTTGCACCTTACATAAGGGGTAGACCGTACCAACCTACATCCCCTACATCTGCTAGTCCACCCCATAAGAGTTCGCACAACTTAGTCAACTATGCTAGAGCCCATAATAGCATGTGGTCGCACACGTAAGTTTCTAGTTTGAATAATCTCATGATCCCTTTGAGCACGGGTGGCGGTCCAAAGAAATATAGGCAAGTCTCAGAAGAAAGCAGTGCCTCAATCCACCCGGATGTGTGTTTAAGTTGCCACCTTAAATAAACCATTAATTAACAATCTCACATCCATCATGGATATTCACTCACCCAATCCACTTCTACTAGCATAGTATGGCATAATAAGCAAACGAGAAGTAACTCCCAAAGGTTTGATAAATAAAGCAGTAATAGGTACTACCTCAATCTACTTCCCATCCCACAATTTAATTAGATCCTAATCATGCAATGTTTGAGGATAGATCTAATGCATAAAAACTGGGTAGTAGAAAGGTATGATCAAGTGTTACTTGCCTTTGCCGATGATCCGAAACCTAGAGACTCAAGTAACAAAGCGCAAGACCGTATTCTATCGCAGACAAACAAACAAGCATACAATAAGTACTCATCTAATGCATGTAAAACTCGAATAAAAGATCTAACCGTAATATTCAACTTAAGAACTCCGGTTTGCAAAAGAATCAAATCAAATAAAGCAACGAAAGTCAAAGCGTAAAGAAAACACTTCATTTTACTAATCTGGATCTAAGTCAAATTTTGAAGCAAAAACTTGTTTAAGTAGATTATTCGAAAGAGGGTTTGAGGCGAAACTCCAGCGCTTGAATCGCTCGATTCGATAAACGAGCTTAAAAGTTAAACTAAACGAAAATCGGATCAGGAATCTCGATCAGAAAAATCACGGATTAAATCCGAGAAAAAGAAAAACGACGAACGGATTAACGAACGAACGTTCGTTAATTAAACGAATCTGACGAAGGCGTTCGTTAAAACGAACTAACGGACGAACGTCCGCTAATTAAACTAAACCGAAAATAAAACCGATCTAACGAAAAAAACCAAATCTAAAAAAACCAAAATAAAACCGTAATGAAAACCGCCTGGTTTTTAAGAAAACCGGCGGCACGCGGTTCAAGGCGGCGGCGAACCTTGGCGGCGGCGGCGACGAAGTCCGGCTGGGGTTCGTGGTCCGCGACGGGCGGCACAATGGCGGATCTCGCTAGGGTTAGAGTTTTTCGCGGGTAGGTGCAGGGCGGATCGGGTCAAGGCGGGCGGCGGGATCGGGCGGTGGGCTCGGGCACCGGGGTGGCGCTTTATAGTGTTCCCGAGCGGAGTCCGCTCGGCACGCCTAAGGTCGGTCGCGTTTTTAAATAATTCGCAGAAGAAAAATAAAGAGAAATACTAAACGGACTCCAAAAATCCCGAAATAAATTTTCCCCGGCTTCTAAAATCAAGCCGGACTAGATGAACATTTATCTGGGGCCTAAATGCAATTTTGAAAAACACGCATTTTTCCTAAATTCAAATAAAAAGCAAAAAACTCCAAAATAAATCTTATTTGATTTTTTTATTAAATCTTCATTATTTCTTTATTTTGGGAAAGTCATTTTATTCCCTCTCTGAATTTTTGGTAGTAGAAATAGTTGAAGATAAAATAAATAAAATCAATGATCCTATTTTCAAAATTTGAGAAATACTCAAATAAGAAAATAACGAAATCCCCAACTCTCTCCATGGGTCCTTGAGTTGCGTAGAATTTCTAGGATCGAGCCAATAATGCAACAAAATATGATATGCATTGATGATCTATGTATAACATTCCAAATTGGAAATTTGGGATGTTACAAACCTACCCCCCTTAAGATGAATCTCGCCCTCGAGATTCGGGTTGGCTAGCAAATAGGTGAGGGTGGTCCTTGAGCAGATCTTCCTCTCGCTCCCAGGTGGCTTCCTCCTCGGTGTGGTGGCTCCAATCGAACTTTGCAAAACTTGATAACCTTGTTGCGGGTAACTCACTGGCATAATCCAAAATCTTAACAGTTTCTCTTCATAGGTCGATCTCCTTTCAACTAAATCGCTTCCAATGGCAATCAGATTCTCGGTGGTATATCAGCCATCTCTGCGTGAC
Organism: Aegilops speltoides; assembly: GCA_021437245.1. Lineage (NCBI taxonomy): Eukaryota > Viridiplantae > Streptophyta > Magnoliopsida > Poales > Poaceae > Aegilops > Aegilops speltoides. Next base: position 131,713,577 of record CM038145.1, on the reverse strand, counting down.
ACTTCTTCAACTGTGAAACATGGAACACATCTTGAACTCCTGACAATCCCTCAGGTAATCCCAATTTGTATGCTACTTCTCCCATGCGTTCCAAAACCTTGTATGGCCCCACAAAACGTGGTGCTAACTTTCCTTTAACTGCAAAACGTTTAACTCCTCGAAGTTGAGATACTCGTAGATAAACTCTGCCTCCGACTTCAGATTCGTCTCCTTGCGCTTTGAATCGCATAGCTCTTCCGCTTGATCGAGCTACCTTGAGCTGTCATGAATCAACTTTACTTTCTGCTCGCACTCCTTAATCAAATCTCGTCCAAACAACTGGCGGTCTCCAACCTCATCCCACAACAACGGGTTCTCGCACCTCCTTCCATACAAGGCTTCGAAGGGCCATCTTCAAGCTAGATTGGTAACTATTGTTGTAAGAAAATTCGCAGATGGCAAGTTGTCATCCCAACTTGATCCATAATCCAATACACAAGCTCTAAGCATATCCTCCAAAATCGATTGACTCTCTCGGTGCATCCATCCGTGCGTGGGTGGAAAGTTGTGCTAAACTCCACCGTTCCCAATGTTTCAAGAATCGCTCTGTAACTTCGAGGTGAATTGGGTTCCTCTATTCGATACGGTACTCCTCGGAACTCCATGCAAACATACAATCCTCGTCATGTATATCTTAGCCAATTTGGCACTGCTGTAGGTAGTCTTTACTGGGATGAGATGAGCTACCTTTGTCAAACGATCAACTACAACCCAAATCGAGTCATAGCCTGAACGAGTCCTGGGCAATCCCGTGATGAAATCCATGCCTAGTTTATCCCACTTCCATTCAGGTATAGGCAATGGCTGCAACAATCCAGCTGGCTTCTGATGTTCTGCCTTCACCCTCTGACATACATCACAAACTACTACATACTCTGCGATATCCTTCTATATTCCGGTCCACCAGAATGTTTCCTTCAAATCCAAATACATCTTTGTATTTCCGGGGTGGATCGAATATGGTGAATCATGTGCCTCTTGCAGAATCAACTTCCTGATCTCCAAGTTATTGGGCACATAAACACGGTCCTCAAATCGTAGGGTATCGTACTCATCCTCACGAAATCCCTTAGCCTTTCCCTTGCTCATCCGTTCCTTAATAGTGGCAACTTCAGATTCGCCTTTTGAGCTTCTCGATTTTATCCATCAACGAGACCGAATCGCCAATCTTCGCTACATAGCCTCTGGAACTATTTCCAAACATAGCTCTCGAAGGTCCTCGGCTAACTCCTTGGGTATTTCTCCCGTCATTAGAGTATTGACATGGCTCTTGCAGCTCAACGCGTCTGCTACAACGTTAGCCTTCCCGGGGTGATAATGCAATCTCATATCATAATCCTTAATAAGTTCCAACCATCTCCTTTGCCTGAGATTTAACTCCTTCTGCGTGAAGATGTACTTCAAACTCTTGTGATCCGTGTACACCTCACAATGATTTCCAATGAGAAAATGTCTCCACGTTTTCAGTGCATGCACTACGGCTGCTAACTCCAAATCATGAGTAGCATAATTCAACTCATGGGGCTTAAGCTGTCGTGAAGCATACGAAACAACTCTCCCCTCCTGCATAAGCACTGCTCCAAGTCCTCGTCGTGAAGCGTCGCAATACACTTCATAATCCTTAGTCTGATCTGGCAGAGTCAACACTGGTGAGGTAACCAAACGTTTCTTCAATTCTTGGAAACTAGCCTCACACTCCTTCGTCCAAATGAACTTAGTATCCTTCTTCAACAACTCTGTCATAAGCTTGGCAATCTTCGAGAAATTTTCAACGAATCTTGGTAGTATCCTCGCGAGTCCAAGGAAACTCCCCGATCTCTCCAAGCGTGGTTGGTGCTTCCCGCTTGTCACGGTGACTACTTTAGCGGGTTCATGCGATACCTTCTCCGGATATAACATGTCCGAGAAATCCAACTTCCTTCAACCAAAACTCACACTTGCTGAACTTGGCATATAACTGATGTTCTCTGAGCTTCTCGAGTACCAAACGCAAGTGCTCCTTGTGTTCCTCTTCATTCTTCGAGTAAACCAAAATATCATCAATGAACACCACGACGAACTTATCCAAAAACTCCATAAACACCTTGTTCATCATGTTCATAAAATAGGCTGGGGCGTTAGTCAGACCAAATGACATAACGGTATACTCATACAACCCGTACCTGGTGGTAAAAGCCATCTTCGGTATATCTTGCTCCCGAATCTTCAATTGATGGTACCATGATCGCAAATCGATCTTGGAAAACACCTTAGCTCCTTGCAACCGATCAAACATATCATTGATCATTGGTAGTGGGCACTTGTACTTGATTGTTACTTCATTCAATCCGCGATAATCAACAACCATTCTTAACGATCCATCCTTCTTCTCCACTAGAAGTACTGGCGATCCCCAAGGCGAAGAACTTGGGCGAATAAAACCTCTGTCCAACAACTCCTTAATCTGCTTCTTAATTTCCTCCAAATCCTAGGCTGGCATCCTGTACGGTCTCTTGGATATGGGCCCAGTGCCTGGCAGTAGTTCAATTAAGAACTCAATGTCTCTATCCGGTGGCATGCCTAGCAACTCTTCTGGAAATACATCGGAGAAATCCTTTACCACTGGTAATTCCTCCTGCACAACTCCTGATAAGGAATTTACATGTGCTCTCCTCGGCTCATGCCGTGATACATACTTGATCCTTATCCCTTCTGGTGTTGTAAGCAAAATTGTCTTACTGGCGCAATCAATGTTCCCTCCATACTTCGATAACCAATCCATGCCTAATATCACATCCAAACCTTGCGATTCCAAAACTAATAGGTCTGAGGGAAATACATGGTGTCCAATCCTTAATGGCAGTCGATCACACCATTTACTAGCCGTATACTCTGCTCCGGGTGAGGTTACTAGCATGGGTGACCTAAGTGCTTGGGTTGGCAATTCATATTTATCCACAAATCCCCTTGATATGTATGATTGCGATGCGCCAATATCGAAAAGAACAACTGCAGTAAATGCCTTAATCCAAAAACTTACCTATTACTGCATCTGGCTGAGCTTCAACTTCCTCCACGGTAACGTGGTTCACTTGCCCCCTGTTGAAAGGGTTCGGCTTCTTTCCTGAGCTTCCATTGCCATTTCCATTTTGGGCTTCAGGACAATCATTTGCATAATGCCCCGTCTTGCGGCACTTATAACAAGTGATGTGGCTCAAGTCTACCTTGGATGGTGTTGATGGGTTGGTCAGGCTTTGTCCATTGCTTCCTCCATTCCTGTTCCCATTCTTTGGGCCATTGTGATTGTGCGATCTGCCTCCTCCATGAGTATGCTGAAAATGTCCTCCTGACTTTGGGGTAAAGCGTGGCTTCTGCTGAGCTCCAGAATTATATTTCCCCTGTGCATACTTCCTCTTATGATTATCAATTTGTTGTTGCTTCCCTTCAATCATAAGAGCACGATCTACTAACTCCTGGTAGTTATTGAAAGTGGCTACCATCAACTGCATGCTCACTCATCATTAGGTCCTTCTAGAAACTTCTCCCGCTTAGTTGCATCCGTAGTAACGCTCATCCGGGGCATAACGTGCCACTTACTAAAATCATCCACATATCGCCCATCGTCAGTCCTCCTTGGCGTAAGTTGCGAAACTCACGCTTCTTCATGGCCATAGCTCCCGCCAAACATGGGCAAGACGAAATGCTTGTCAAACCGATTCCATGTTACGGTGTCTCACAGGTAAGTGGTCAGTAAAATTCTCCCACCATGTCTTTGCGGGTCCATCAAGTCGATAAAGCGGCAAACTTCACCTTTTCTCCATCTGTGCATCCCGCAGTGGTCAACTCCTCCCAATCTTACGGAGCCAATCATACGCTACTATCGGCTCGGTGCTATCGGAAAACACCGCAGATTCAACCTTAAGAAACGTGCGGATGGTCAACGGTGGTGGTGGTGGTGGGTTGTTGTTGTTGTTGCCTTGGTTCTGTACCAATGTTTGAATCAAGGTATTCTGCTGCTGAATCAACTGAGTGATCTCTGGCGGGAAAACAAACTCGGGGTCGCGTCTCGGAGGCATCTGAGGGTTTAAAGGGAAGAGTTAAGAATATAATGAGGTCTAGTGAGAATACACTACCCATATGCACATGAGACAAAACACACAATATCATTCCAATCAATTCAAACAAGGGCATACAACAGTCTAACTATCATTACAAAAGTGCTTGGACTAAAAACTAGTTAAATGGTGGAAAATTCTACTACTGTTATGGTGGTCAACTAGATAAACTGCTCCGATGCAGATTCCATGATATCTGCTCCAGCTTCATCAACATAGTCATCATCACTGTCGTCGGGATCCGAGTCGGTGTCGTCGATGATGATATAATTATCTGGACATGTAGGTTCATCCTCTTCTCCTCGGGGTGCTGAACCTCCCATGAATATTCCAATCTTCTCCTTAAGGTCACCGTTCTGTCTTACTAGAGCGACGATTTCTTCCATATAGTCTTTACGTGTAGCCTTGAGTTCTGCTTCTAGCTCCTTAATCCTAGTCATAGCCTTCTGTAGCTCCTCCATATCTACGCACATCTGGTTCTCCTAGCGTCGGATGTGTTGGTTTAACTCCTGAATATAAGCTGCGATTGATCTGTCCCTCCTGGTGGTGATCATCTCCCAATGCTCATCTCGGCGCCCACAAATCTGGTAGATAGTATTCTTGAGATCGTTGTGGTAAACTTCTCCAATTCGTCCCATGGCGATGTGAGCTGCCATGCTCTTTCCTAGGCTCCATGTTGGTACATCAAAGGTAAATTCTATTGGTTCCGTGACTGGTGCAAACGTCCTTCCTGGAATGTAGACTTGAATCCTCCAGCGCTCCTCTTCGGGTAAAGTGGCGTTGAAAGTCCCAATGAAGCTTGGTACTCCTATGTTCAAGTATCTAGCGGCTTCCTTCAAGTGACATCCAAAAGGTGAATTCTCATCGGGTTGCGCGAACTTGATCCTTGCATTCGCCATCCTAAAGAATAGAAAAGATGAGGAGTCAGAAAGAGAAGAAAGAGTAGTGATCTAGGGCTTAAGCTTAGTGGCCGTGTCCTACAGTCAGCGTGTGCTCTGATACCACCTTTGTAGCGACCGGACCTCAAAGCAGTCGATCTCGTGCTCGTGTCATCCTGGATCAAGAATGCCGACACCACACAAGATGCTTGGAGGATTTATAACAGAGTAGCAATCACACAGTTATTACATCCAATGTCTCAAAAGAGAACTTATTGAAATAAATATGCCTTAAGGCCATCTAAAACGATAACAGCGGAAGGCTTGGAAGATAAGTGAGTCCATCAACTCCAACAGCATCATTGAGTATAGAACCACGACCTAAAAGCACCTTACTCGTCGTCTAAAAAGTCTGCAACATGAAGCGTTGCAGCCCGAAAACAGGTCAGCACATGGAATATACTGGCAATGTAACACATAGAGAATAACAATGGAGATAGGCTATACTACATGCATATTTGGCTGGTGGTAAAGCTCTATGGTTAGAGTTTTTGCATAAAGCCAATTTTTCCCTACTGCAAAGGAATAAATTCATTTAACTATCATGGTGGTTGTTAAACATTGAGAATGGTTGACAGCATCTTCAATCCCAATTAAAAAGTACTCATTAAAACCCAACAATATTAATTTAGAGTAACATGATGAGATTCACATGATAATCAAGTACTAGATACTCAAGATGTCCATAACCGGGACACGGCTAACCATGATTAGTTTATACACTCGCAGAGGTTTATGACTTTTCCCCACATGACTCGATCGCCTCCGCTTGGTTTCCGTGACTACATGATGTTTGAGAAACGGATGACCGAGACATAGTCTTTCAGAAGCACTTGCACCTTACATAAGGGGGAGACCGTACCAACCTACATCCCCTACATCTGCTAGTCCACCCCGTAAGAGTTCGCACAACTTAGTCAACTATGCTAGAGCCCATAATAGCATGTGGCTGCACACGTAAATTTCTAGTTTGAATAATCTCATGATCCCTTTGAGCCTGGGTGGCGGTCCGAAGAAATACAGGCAAGTCCTGCTAGAAAACAGGTGCCTCAGTCCACCCAGATGTGTGTTTAAGTTGCCACCTTAAATAAACCATTAATTAACAATCTCACATCTGTCATGGATATTCACTCACCCAATCCACGTCTACTAGCATAGCATGGCATAATAAGCAAACGTAGAAGTAACTCCCAAAGGTTTGATAAATAAAACAGGTAATAGGTACTACCTCAATCTACTTCCCATCCCACAATTTAATTAGATCCTAATCATGCAATGTTTGAGGATAGATCTAATACATAAAAACTGGGTAGTAGAAAGGTATGATCAAGTGTTACTTGCCTTGCTAATGATCCGCGAAACCTAGAGACTCTAAGTAACAGGCGGCGCACTCCGGGTATTCTATCGCAGACAAACAAACAACCATACAATAAGTACTCATCTAATGCATAGGTAAAACTCGAATAAAAGATCCAACCAGAATATTCAACTTAAGAACTCCGGTTTGCAAAAGAATCAAATCAAATAAAGCAACGAAAGTCAAACGGCGAAAGAAAACAGCTTCGTTTTACTAATCTGGATCTAAGTCAAATTTTACAGAAGCAAAAACTTTCTTAAGTAGATTATTCGGAAAGAGGGTTTCGAGATGAAACTCCAGGCGCTTGAATCGCCTGATTCCGATAAACGAGCAAAAAGTTAAACTAAAACGAAAATCGAATCAGGAATCGCGATCAGAAAAATCGCGGATTAAATCCGAGAAAAAGAAAAATGACGAACGGATTAACGAACGAACGTTCGTTAATTAAATGAATCTGACGAAGGCGTTCGTTAAAACGAACTAACGGACGAACGTCCGCTAATTAAACTAAACCGAAAATAAAACCGATCTAACGAAAAAAACCGAATCAAAAAAAACCGAACAAAAAACCGAAATAGAACCGTAATGAAAACCGCCCGGTTTTTAAGAAAACCGGTGGCACACGGTTCGAGGCGGTGACGAACCTCGGCGGCGGCGACGACGAAGTCCGGTGGGTCCGGCGACGGCGGTGTAAGGGCATATTTATCCCAAAGTGTTTTGGTGATTGATGACAATACTCGTGCGGACTAATCGTGTGCCTTGAGTCCCACAGATACTTCATCATTAGGCACAAGACGATTCGGTGCCCCTCGGAGACTGATGAAGCCGGTGTTGTTCTACGTTTCTCTTTGGTGGAGTTGAGTCATAGGAGAGCCGTACTATTAAGAGGGGGTCCGCGTCGGAAAGGTAGGGTGGAATCACACGTACACTTGCCCCTCCTTTCCTTGCACTTTGGAGCTACCCATCGTTATCGTGGTTGTGCGAAAATCGACGACTACGGCTGTACTTTATGTAGTACCGCAAGTACAAGCGTAGTATCACGACAGCCGCAGCAGATCCGCCCCCTGGCGCGGTAGTACCGCATGATACATTTGGCCTAGTGCCGCTCGGTCTTGAGTAGTAGGGCGGATGTAACTTTACATCCGCTACCACGGTAGTGCGCTCCTTTGGCGCGGTAGTACCGCCGCACTCTGGCCTAGTGCTGCTCCGGTGCGGTAGTAGGGGCGGATGTAATTTTTTACATCCACGGCACCCACGGTAATACCGCTCCTTCTGCGCGGTAGTACCGCGGGGTCCCACGGTAGTACCGCTCCCTTGGAGTTGTAGTACCGTGGCCCTTTTGCCTAGTACCGCTGCGTCGCGGTAGTAGGCGCGATGTAATTTTTACATCCGTGTTTACCACGGTAGTACTGCGCCTTGCAAAGCGGTAGTACCGCGTCGGTTTTTGCACCACCCTAGTTTCTGCGAAAGTAGGCACGGATGAAATTTATTTCGTCGCGCCCTTCCTGTGCCGTGATTCTCACGCCTTGCGGTAGTACCGCAAGGGGAGCGATAGTACCGCATAGCGTAGTATCGCCTCTTCCTCAGCTTGTTCGGCTGTCAGGTACTGCCACGGTAGTACCGTGGACACCACGATAGTATCAGCGGCGTCGCGGTAGTACCGCCTCCTTGGAGCGGTAGTACCGTGAGTCGCAGCGTAACTAGTGGATAACGGTTGGATCTTTTCCCGACTATATAAGGGATGTCTTCACCTCTAGTTGACTACCTCTTCCACCTCTAAGCTCCATTGTTGCTCCAAGCTCCATTTTCACTCGATCTCTCTCCCTAGCCAATCAAACTTGTTGATTTGCTCGGGATTGGGTGACAAGGGCCCGATCTACACTTCCACCAAAGGATATTTGATTCCCCCCACTTATCCCTTGCGGATCTTGTTACTCTTGGGTGTTGAGCACCCTAGACGGTTGAGGTCACCTCGAAGCCATACTCCATTGTGGTGAAGCTTCGTGGTGGTGTTGTTGTTGGGAGCCTCCGATTGTTGTGGAGATTGCCCCAACCTTGCTTGTAAAGGTTGATCGCCGCCTTCAAGGGCACCAATAGTGGAATCACGGATCTCGCATCGTGTGAGGGCGTGAGGAGAATACGTGGCCCTAGTGGCTTCTTTGGGAGCATTGTGCCTCCACACCGCTCTAACAGAGCGATTCCCTCAAAAGGAAGGAACTCCGGTAACACATCCTCGTCTTCACCGTCTCCACTCTTGGTTATTTCGTGCCTTTACTTTCGCAAGCTTACTTATTGTTTCATCTCTTGCTTGCTTGTGTGCTAGTTGTTATTGCATCATATAGGTTGCTCACTTAGTTGCATATCTAGACAACCTATTTGTTGCAAAGTTTAATTTGGTAAAGAAAAGCTTAAAAATTGTTAGTTGCCTATTCACCCCCCCCCCCTCTAGTCAACCATATCGATCCTATCAATTGGTATGAGAGCCTCGTCTCTTTATTGAGGACTTTACCGTCCGAAGAGTATGGTTGACACCAACGATGGTGTGGAGGAACACTCCGGTGTGAATCCCATCTCATCTTCGGCGAAGGGGAGCCTCGGTCTCGTGAGGAGTTCAATGTGGCTTTAGACACATTGAAAACCTCCATGACGGCCGAGGTTAAAAGCATGTTTAATGATTTCTTAGAGGGACTTAAATTATCTACCGCACCTATGAAAGTGGGTGATCCTACTAACAAGGTGACGGATGCTTTCTCCGACAAGGGGGAAGCTAACAATGAAAAGAGTCCTTCTACTAGTGGTAGAAATGGTACCGGCATCTTTGCCCATGTGGAACCCCCGGTTTATGGAGGGCCAATCCCCTCCTCTCATTTGAATCATGCTGGTCCACCTCCTAAGTATGAAAAACATGCAGATTTTGATAATTGGGTCTATCACTTTAAGCGTCATTTGAAACATGTGAACACTAACCTTTGGAGAGTTATTGAAGAAGGTTTCTATCCTCATGACCCAAGCAACTTCACCCCTCGAGAAGCCGTGGACAATCAATTCAATGAGAGTGCTCTCTTCATCATCCAAGATGCAATCCTTCCCGAAGATCTCCCTCACCTCCGACCCCATGTCGTGGCTAAAGAAGCATGGAAATGTGTCGAGGGTCTCTATCGTGGAAGTGCTAGCATCCAACGGTCCAACTATGAGGTGGTGCAAGATGAAGCCGACGAGTTTGCAATGAAAGAAGATGAAGAACCTCGAGAGCTCTTTCGAAGAGTGTCCAAACTCGCAGTGGCACTTCGAGATCATGGAAGCAAGGACACGGATGACAATTGGATCAAGCGGAAGTTCCTCAAGGCCATGATGCCCTACAACAAAGCCATGTCCTCCGTCATTCGTCAACGACCGGACTTCCACACCATGACCTCAAGTGAAGTGTTGGATGAGTTCGTTGCAATGAGCATCTTGGACAAGACCGCCGACAATGCGGTGCTCCGTTCTCAAAGAGCTAAGAAGCCTAACCTTGCCTTGAAGGCCAAGGTCATTGTCGAAGAAGAGGAAGAAGTGGAAGATGAGGAAAGCAACCCCGAAGACACCAAGTTTGACTACCATGAGCACATGGCCCTTGCTTCAAGACAATTTTGGAGCAAGAAGAGCTCAAGACCCAACTTCAACAAGAACAACTCAAGTGGTGTCAAGGGCAAGCAACGAGTTAGAACTTGCTTCAACTGTGGCAATGTGAGCCATTTCGTTGCGGATTGCCCTTACGAGAAGCGGGAAGACAATGGTGGCAAGTTCATTCGGAAAGACAAAGCCAAGTCCGTCCCCAACAAGAACAACTTCACCAAGAAGACTCCCAATCGTGGGTTGGTGGTTCAAGAAGAATACCAAGAGGATGACGATGATGATGAGAATGAAGAAGCAACGGCCATGGCATCCATTGCCATTGCTACTCCCCGGGTGTCTCTCTTCGAATCACCCAACGAAAACATCATCGCTAGATGCCTCATGGCTAAAGCTTCAAACAAGGTAACCCCCAACATCACAACCACCATCATTACTAATCCCTCCGTGGAGGATTGCATTGATGGACATGTTGAGCCTAATGAGGAAGTGAATGAATTTGAGTCCTTTATGAGTAAGCTCAAGGGAAAGTCCAAGAAGCACTTTGTTGCTCTCTTGGAACAACTTGGTGAGGCCAATGACATGATCGAGGCTCACGAAGAAACCATCTCCAAGATGGAAGGTCATAGTCGTGACTATGCCGATGAGATATCGGATCTCTCTAATGCTCTTGAGGAAGAGCGTGTGTATCGTTTGACACTTGAGGAGTCACACAATGATGACCATGCTAAGTTAAAGAAAGATCTTGATCATGCTCTTGTCATGTCTCGTGTGCTAACCTCCGAGAAGGCTAAACTTGGGGTTGATCATGCTAGACTCAAGGAGGAGTTTGAGATACTTGACAAGGCCCACAAGGCCTTGAAGGGTGCTCATGCTAGCCTCAAAGAGTCTCATGCTCAACTCCAAGTTAAGCTAATCAAGGAAAAGGCCACCTTTCCTCATATGGTATTAATTGATAATGCATGTGCTACTAACCCTTGTTGTGAGCATGTGCATCTTGTGGAGGAAAATGCCAAGTTGAAAGATCAACTTGAGAAGGGCCTTGTGACTTGCATTCAAGGTGAGAAAAACCTCAACGACCTTTTGAGCAATCAAAAGGAAGTTGTGGGCAAAGAAGGAATTGGGTTTGCACCCAAGTCCAAGAGCAAGAAGAAGAAGAACAACAAGGCCAATCGTCCTCCTCCCCTCAAACAAACGTTCGTGAAAGAGGGAGAGGGTCCTTCTAAGAAGAAGAAGGAGAAAGTGAAGGAAGTTGATGTCCAAAAGGGCAAGAACGTTTCCTCAAACAAAGCCAACGACTTTAACCCTTCATATGTGTTGTGCCGTGCTAGTGATGGACATGTTTATGCTAAATTTGTTGGTTCTCCTTATGAGTACATTGAATGGTCTATTTGGGTTCCCAAGACCCTTGTTACTAACATCAAAGGACCCATTACTAAATGGGTACCTAAAACCAAGCATTGATCTCGTGTAGGTGTTTGCTTCCGGTGGGGGATCATGGTTGCTCGATAGTGGAGCAACAAATCATATGACCGGGAGCAAGGACTTGGTGGTGGACGTGCAAGAGATTCCATCTATGCCCACCAATGTCGAGTGGGGTGATGCATCACATTCTAAGGTATTGGGTCTCGGCAAGGTTGTCATTTCTCATGATCTAACGATCGAGAAAGTCATGCTTGTTGAGTCCCTTGCATTCAATCTACTTTCCGTTCGTTAACTTGCACTCATGGGTTTTGCCACATTCTTTGATATTGATACTGTGGCCCTCTTGTGGAGCAAGACTCTTAAAGTAGCCTTTGTTGGGCATGTCGAGAACGGTCTCTATGTGGTTAACTTTTCGGAGCAACCCACTAAGACCGCGACATGCCTAATGGCTAAAGTTGACGTGGGATGGCTTTGGCATCGCCGCTTAGCCCACGCCAATATGAGATCTTTGCAAAGTCTTCTCAAGGGGACCATGTTCGTGGACTAACAAATGTTAGTTTTGCCAAAGATCGTGCTTGCAAAGGCTTGTATCAAGGAAAGCTTCATGAAAGGCTCACCTCCCTAGACCATCATCTACTCGAAGAGACCCTTGGAGCTCCTTCACATGGATCTCTTTGGGCCTCCATCTTTGATAGTCTTGGAGGAAGAAAGTATTGCTTGGTGATTGTGGATGATTATTCAAGATACACTTGGGTATACTTCTTCAAGAAGAAGAGTGAGACCCAACAAACCGTCATCAACTTTGCAAATGAAGCTCAACGTCAACATGATGCAAAGATCTTGACAATAAGAAGCGACAACGGCACCGAAGTTCAAGAACTACAACTTGATGAGTTTCTTAGTGACGAGGGATCAAGCATCAATATGCGGCTCCTTATACCCATCAACAAAATGGTGTTATGGAGAGGAAGAACCGGACGTTGATGGATGCGGCAAGGACCATGATGGCGGAGTTCAAGTCTCCATACAACTTTTGGGCGAAGCCATCAACACCGCATGTCATGCATCCAATCGGCTCTATCTTCGCAAAGGCTTGAACAAGACTCCTTATGAGATCCTCACCGGCAACAAGCCCAACCTCAAGTACTTCCGGGTGTTCGGTTGTAAGTGTTTCATTCTCAAGAAAGGTGTTCGGTTTTCTAAATTTGAGGCTAGAGCTCATGAGGGCATATTTGTTGGTTATGCTACAAACTCTCATGCTTACCATGTCCTCAACAAGTCCACCGGACTCATTGAGGAGACGTGTAACATGGAGTTTGACGAAAATAACGGCTCCCAAGTGGAGCAAAGTGGTACTTGTGATGTAGGTGATGAAATTCCTCCCCAAGCCATAAGAAGAATGGGTATTGGTCAAATCCTACCCATTGAGGAACCCCTTGTGGCCGAAGGAGAAGGACAATGCTCTACTCAAGTAGAGCCATCACCTCATCAAGACCCACACGCTTCCGAAGAACAAAGTGAAGGCCCTCAACCTCGTGAACAAGACCAAGGGCAAGATCTACCACAAGACCGTGATGTACCACTAAATGATGCCCAAGGTCAAGTTATCCCCCTCGAGCAAGTTCAAGATCAAGAGCAACCTCAAGATCAAGAACAAGCTCAAGACGGCGCTCAAGATCATCAAGTCAACCCTCCTCCTTCCACACCCGAGGAGGAATTAGAGCGTCGTGCTGCAAAGATTGCTTCCAAGCTCACCGCCCAAGGCCATCTCATGGAAAATGTGGTTGGAAGCATAAGAAAGGGGGTAAGCACTCGTTGACAATTGGCAAACTATTGTGAACATCACGCGTTTGTCTCTTGTGTCGAACCCCAAAAGGTCTATGAGGCGCTCGAAGACTCGGATTGGCTCAATGCCATGCATGAAGAACTCAACAACTTTGAGTACAACAAGGTGTGGAGATTGGTGCCAAGACCATCCGGGAACCACAATGTCATTGGGACCAAGTGGATCTTCAAGAACAAGCAAGATGCCCATGGGAACATCATTCGCAACAAGGCAAGATTGGTACCACAAGGCTACTCCCAAGTCGAGGGTATCGACTACGGTGAAACCTTTGCTCCGCTGCTCGCCTTGAATCCATTCGCTTGTTGATTGCTTATGCCTCCCATCACAACTTTAAGTTGCAACAAATGGATGTGAAAAGTGCTTTTCTTAATGGTCCCATTAATGAGTTGGTCTATGTCAAGCAACCCCCTGGGTTCGAGGATCCCTACTTTCCGGATCATGTGTATCAACTCGATAAGGCACTCTATGGCCTTAAACAAGCCCCACGTGCGTGGTATGACCACCTTACCGAGTTGCTACAAGATCGTGGTTTTGAAGTAGGGCTAATCGACCCCACTCTTTTTACTAAGAAGGTCAACGGGAGTTGTTTGTATGCCAACTATATGTTGATGATATTATCTTTGGTTCCCTAACAAAGCTTTCAATGAAGAATTTGCCGCCTCATGACCTCCAAGTTTAAGATGTCTTCGATGGGAGAGTTGAAGTTCTTCCTTGGTTTCGACATCAAGCAAAGAAGAGAAGGAACCTTCATCAACCAAGCCAAATACACTCAAGACATGCTTAAAAGATTCAAGCTAAGTGATGTCAAGCCGCTACTACACCAATGCCTACCAAGTGCCAACTTGACATCGATCACAATGGTAAAGCGGTGGATCAAAAGGTATATCGCCCATGATTGGCTCCTTGCTTTACCTTTGTGCATCTAGACCGGATATCATGTTGAGTGTGGGGATGTGTGCACGTTTTCAAGCCGCACCAAAGGAAAGTCACTTTGTGGCGGTCAGTTTAATCTTTCGATATTTGGCTCATACCCCAAACTTTGGCTTATGGTACCCAAGAGGAGCAAACTTTAAGCTTGAAGGCTTCACGGATTCGATTGGGCGGAGACAAAGTGGATAGGAAGTCCACTTAGGAGGGTGCCAATTTCTTGGTTGCTCTTTGGTAAGTTGGTCTTCCAAGAAGCAAAGTTGTGTGTCCCTCTCATCCACCGAAGCGGAGTATGTGGCGGCCGGTAGTTGTTGTGCTCAACTCCTATGGATGAGGCAAACTTTAAAGGAGTACGGTGTCACTTGTGACAAAGTGCCTCTTTGGTGTGATAATGAAAGTGCCATCAAGATTTCCCTTAACCCGGTGCAACACTTCATGACGAAGCACATTGAGATTCGGTATCACTTCATTCGGGATCACATTAGGCGAGGGGAGATCGAGCTCAAGTATATCAACACTCATGATAACCTTGCAGGTATTTTCACGAATCCCTTGGATGAAGCAAGATTTCGCGAGTTAAGGCATTAGCTAAATATCATTGATTTGAGCAATGTGACTTGAACCCGTGCACCCCCCACCACACTCAACTTGTTGTCTAGTTTAGGTGTAGGCATGGACATAGGGGGAGTGTTATTCTCTCAATGAACTCTCCCTCCCCCCATTATGCATAAATAGATCACCTCTTTCACATTAGCCATTTTTTATGGTACTTGTGCTTCAAAGACGAGTTTTGGTCATGGGCCCAAGGATAATTCTTCGCGGTGCCATACCATCCAACTCAAACATAGGTGGCTTCGGCCACCGCCCTCTCTCCTCGAGAGACTTTGTCACTTAGGGATTTACTGTTGTTCCTTTGCTTTTGTGCTGTTTTGGGTTGTGTCTGTTTTTTTTGGTGCATAGGCGTGTTTTCTCTCTTGTTCGAAACCTTTGGTGGCGTGAGCTCACGGTACTACCGCGGTCGGCCACGGTACTACAGCGGCCAATCACGGTACTACCGCTGATGGGAGCATGGTACTACCGCACCCAAGCGGCAGTAATTTTTATCGCCACCGATGGAGCAGTACTACCGCCACGGTGCTGATTTTCGCGCCGGCGGTACTATCGCGATGAACATGGTACTACTGCGCCGGTTCAAGCGTGGGGATAAGGTCGGGCAGGGGGAGTTCTAAGTCCCCCATACCAGTTCGTCCCCTTCTCTCCACATCGCCCTTTCCTCTCTCGTGCTCACGAACGGAGCCGGCGTTCGTCGCCGGATCTCCTCCACCGGCTGCCTTCCCGTGATTCCGTCCGGTGGGATCGTTCCCCACCACGTGCTCTTGCTATGGACCAAGGTTTTTCCCCAAATCCTTCTCCGTTTTGATTGTATTTGGTTCTTCTAGGTTTTGGGGGAGGCTTGTATGTTCTTGAGGTTCTTCGTCTAGATCTCTGCAAGAGTAGGACGAAGGAGTGTGGTATTGCATAGGATTTACACTTGTATTGTTGTCTTGCACTAGATCTGATCACCGTAGCACCGCCATGGCTTCGCTGGTCTTTTTTGATTCAAATCCTGCTAGATCCGATGCGACGCGGTACTATCGCCCGAGGAGCGGTACTACCGCTTCCTACGGTACTATCGCCCTAGGGCGCGATACTACCATGCGCCATGCGGTACTAAAGCCTTATACGCCCCAGCCACGGTACTACCGTGACCCCTCACGGCACTACTACCGCGTCGAGCTGTACTAAGACTTTAGTATCGCACCCCATGGCAGTTCTACCGTGGCTCACATCTATCGCATGCCAACTTTCTCGCTTATCTTCTATGGGTTTCATGTGCTGTCTTATAGCCTTTGCATTGATCCTTTTCGACTTGTTTTGGTGCTTTATGTGTGTGTTTTAGGTGGTGGCTCTCGCGGGCCAATCCTGCTCGTGACCTTGGTTCCAAGCGTCTGCAAGAACCCAGAGAAGTTCCCGAGGGTCATCTCAGATCGAGCGCAATGTCAAGTCCACCGCCAAGCAAGCACAAGGCCCGCCAGGCATGGATGAGATAGGCGCCAAGAGTATGTCTGTCTCAGCAGCTTCACCCCTATGTGACCCCACGCACCTTTGTCGAGGGTGTGAACTGTTCGAACAAGACTCAAACCAGATCTACTTGGATGTCATCAAGAACAAGCGAGAATACCTATGTGGAGGTGAAGTGGATTGAGATGCACCACATGAGGAAGGACAAGTTTCGTGACTACTTTGGGGAGGCTCGACTTGGTGGAGCAGTTTGGAATTGAGCATGTAATCTCTTTCCACATGGACTATGACCACGAGATCATCTGTTAGTTCTTTGCCTCGGTGTTCTTTCACACCAATGATGAGAGGAGGATGACGTGGATGACCAATGGCCGCGGTATGCGCTACACGGAAGGAGTTCATGGATTTGCTTCAGTTGTCGATGATGGACTTGACACTCCTATTGGTGTTTGCCCTCACGGCAATCTGACTCACGACAAGGACAAGCTCACTCCGCTCATGGTTGAGAAGACGCTCGCCACTGGCAAGATAATCTCGGTTCTCAACCCGTTTCTGGATATCATGTACCGCATCTTCCGCAACTCTCTGTTCCCTCGCATTGGTGACAAAGACAAGGTTCATGCCTACATGGTGGACATGATGCTTCTGTGCGAGGAGGCTCGCTCGTCTCAGACTCAGCCACTTGATGTCTCTCACATCATGTGGTGTGAGCTTTGGTTTGCGGTGTTCAACCGCAAGGTGCCCATTTATGGACCCTACCTGTTTCTGCTGATTTCGAAGACTTGGGAGAAGATGTACCCCGAGGAGGAGTTCCTGGCTCCAGACTGGATTCGCCATGAGCCCATTTGTCTGAGGGTCAAACCCAACTGGGCCAACACTGCTACTCGTGCTGAGGCGTCTGCTGCTAGGGCTGCTGCTGTTGATGAGGATGTTCTTTGAGCCGAGGATGTTCTTTGGGGCCGCTCTGCTAGGCCCTCTCAGGTGACTCTAGGCCATCTTGGGCCAAGAGGTTGAAGGATAAGATGAAGTCTCTTTTCGCATGCAAGCCAAGGGACAAGACAGGCTCACATGGAGTCCAAGGAGAGTCGTCGCCAAGCATAACAAGATCTTGCAGCTCTATGGCGAGGATGTGTCTCATGGTCTCGAGGAGCGATCACTCCCGAGACCGAGTGGATGGAGAAGCAAGGATACAAGTGGACTGATTCTGAGGAGGAGGTCGAGGAGTCCATTCCAGCTGCGGAGGAGTCTGACGAAGAGGAGTGGGACCGCTTCTCCGCTTGAGCCACCTCTTGTGTGTTTAGGTGTCCTCTCCGCCTTTTGGCGCCTCGATGCCAAAGGGGAGAGAGTGTAGGATTTGGATTTATGAGTTTGTGTGTTTGCCAGTTGAACTCTCTGCTGTTTTTATCGTTTGAACCTTGGTTATCTTATCTCATATGGTGTAAGACATATGCACTCTATCTATCCTAGCTAGCTTGTGTTATATTGTGCTACTCTCATGCTATGTTATGCTTATTATCATGTCTTGGTCTCTAAAATATAGGGGGAGTGTTGATCCTAGTTTGTGTGCCATGCAGTCCAAAGCATTCATATATAGTGCACACATCTAGGGGGAGCCCCGTCTATATTTTAGAGGAGTGGGGTTTGCCACTGCTTTAAACATATCTTATCTATGTGCAAATCCCGTGTTGTCATCAATACACCAAAAGGGGAGATTGTAAGGGCATATTTATCCCTAAGTGTTTTGGTGATTGATGACAATACTGTATGGACTAATCGTGTGCCTTGAGTCCCACAGATACTTCATCATTAGGCACAAGACGATTCGGTGCCCCTGAGACCGATGAAGCCGGCGTTGTTCTACGCTTCTCTTTGGTGGAGTTGAGTCGAGGAGAGCCGTATTATTAAGAGGGGGTCCGCGTCGGAAAGGTAGGGTGGAATCACATGTACACTTGCCCTCCTTTCCTTGCACTTTGAGCTACCCATCGTTATCGTGGTTGTGCGAAAATCGACGACTATCGCTGTACTTGCGGTAGTACCGCAAGTACAAGCGGTAGTATACTGCGACGAAGCCACGCAGATACCGCCCTGGCGGCGGTAGTACCGTGGTACCTTGGCCTAGTGCCGCCCGGGCGGTAGTAGGGCGGATGTAAATTTTACATCCGCGCCCCTCACGGTAGTACCGCTCCTTTGGCGCGGTAGTACCGCCAAGACTCGCCTATTGCCGCTCGGTGCGGTAGTAGGGCGGATGTAATTTTACATCCGCGGCACCCACGGTAGTACCGCTGCTCTGCTGTAGTACTGCTGGGTCCCACGGTAGTACCGCTCCCTTGAGTTGTAGTACCGTGGCTCTTCGCTTAGTACGCTGTTGTCGCGGTAGTAGGCGCGATGTAATTTTTACATCCGTGCCTACCACGGTAGTACTGCGCCTGCAAAGCGGTAGTACCGCCGGGTTTTTGCACCACCCTAGTTTTCGCGAAGTAGGCACGGATGAAATTTATTTCGTCGCGCCCTTCCTGTGCAGTGATTCTCCGCCTTGCGGTAGTACCGCAAGGGGAGCGGTAGTACCGCGCAAGCGTAGTATCGCTCTTCCTCGAGCTTGTTCCGCATTGCAGGTAAATGCCACGGTAGTACCGTGGACACCACGGTAGTATCACATGGCGTCGCGGTAGTACCGCTCCTTTGAGCGGTAGTACCGTGAGTCGCAGTAACTAGTGGATAACGGTTGGATCTTTTCCCGACTATATAAGGGATGTCTTCTAGCTCTAGTTGACTACCTCTTCCACCTCTAAGCTCCATTGTTGCTCCAAGCTCCATTTTCGCCGATCTCTCTCCCTAGCCAATCAAACTTGTTGATTTGCTCGGGATTGGGTGACAAGGGCCCGATCTACACTTCCACCAAAGGATATTTGATTCCCCACTTATCCCTTTATGGATCTTGTTACTCTTGGGTGTTGAGCACCCTAGGCAGTTGAGGTCACCTCGAAGCCATACTCCATTGTGGTGAAGCTTCGTGGTGGTGTTGTTCTTGGGAGCCTCCGATTGTTGTGGAGATTGCCCCAACCTTGCTTGTAAAGGTTTGATCGCCGCCTTCAAGGGCACCAATAGTGGAATCACGGCATCTCGCATCGTGTGAGGGCATGAGGAGAATATGGTGGCCCTAGTGGCTTCTTGGGGAGCATTGTGCCTCCACACCGCTCTAATGAGACGATTTCCCTCAAAAGGAAGGAACTCGTAACACATCCTCGTCTTCACCGTCTCCACTCTTGGTTATTTCGTGCCTTTACTTTCGCAAGCTTACTTATTGTTTCATCTCTTGCTTGCTTATGTTAGTTGTTATTGCATCATATAGTTTGCTCACTTACTTTCATATCTAGACAACCTATTTGTTGCAAAGTTTAATTTGGTAAAGAAAAGCTTAAAATTGTTAGTTGCCTATTCACCCCCTCTAGTCAACCATATCGATCCTATCAGTGGTATTTGGTGTGGCGGCATGATCCGCTAGGGTTAGGGTTTTTTGGGGGCCGGGCATGATCGGGCTAGCGACGCGCAAGGATCGGCGGTTGGGCTGGGCGCCGGGTGGCGCTTATAGTGCCCCGAAGGAGTCCTGCTCGGGCACGGCCCGAGGTCGGTGCGCATTTTTTTTTTAAATAATTCCGCACAGAAGAAAAATAAAAAGAAATACTAAACGGACTCCAAAAATCCCGAAATAAATTTTCCCTGGCTTCTAAAATCAAGCCGGACTAGATGAACATTTATTTGGGGCCTAAATGCAATTTTGAAAACGCGCATTTTTCCTAAATTCAAATAAAAAGCAAAAAACTCCAAAATAAATCTTATTTGATTTTTTTATTAAATCTTCATTATTTATTTATTTTGGGAAAGTCATTTAATTCCCTCTCTAAATTTTTGGTAGTAGAAATAGTTGAAGATAAAATAAATAAAATCAATGATCCTATTTTCAAAATTTGAGAAATACTCAAATAAGAAAATAACGAAATCCCCAACTCTCTCCATGGGTCCTTGAGTTGCGTAGAATTTCTAGGATCGAGCCAATAATGCAACAAAATATGATATGCATTGATGATCTATGTATAACATTCCAAATTGGAAATTTGGGATGTTACAGTCATTGTGTGTTTAATTATTTCAAGGGTGTAGTTTTCATTTTATTTTTCTTTGTAGTTGACCCTCTTTGTGTTTTTTGTGCAGCTGGTCCTGATAAAAAGTGCGAGCCCAAGGTTGTTGTTACTGATTTTCAAAAACCAAGTTTTGCTGAATTCAGTCGCTCTCTTGGTGTTCAATCACACCCTAAAGTTTTCATTCAGCAGCACAAATTTAAAGAGGGTGAATCTTCTTTTGGAGGACTATTGCCTCTAGTTCCTATTCGTTTGTCGCAGCGGTTCCACAATGTGGTTAGCTTCTACCTCTTTGTTTGTCCATTTATGCTTTTTGTTCATTCGAATTTCCATGTATTTCAGTACTGATTTTGTATGTTTTATTGTTTTATATTAGGTCGATGATGTTGAGTGCTCTTAGTATGATGTTGAAAGATTCTTGAATTCGCTTGATCCACCAAATGTTGAGGTAATTATTTCTGAATTTTAAATCTTCTCTTCTCGTTTAGTAGTTGGTTTTTGTTTTTTTACTTCTGATTGTTTGTTTGTTCCTTTTTTCTGTTTCCAGGACTGCATTGAAATGGTGACCTTACCTCCTTCTGAAGTTTCAAAGCCAAATTTCTCCTCAAGCCACCTTAATGATCAGGTATGGTGATTTTTCTTTATGATTTTTGTCTATTGATTCTTTTGTTTTTATTAGTTTATTTATAACGCCATGTTAATCTATTGCTTTTTCTAGCATGTTTTATCAATGTATGTTAAGAAGCCAGTAGACGACGTTCAAATTGTGGGGACTTCCAGTTTTGTTGATAGATGCAAAGACCTTTCAAGGTCTAATGATGTTGCTTACAACAAGCTTAACAACTTCAACTTGACAGGATCTCAATCAACTAGTCATTTCCCTAAGAATCAAAAAGTAATGACAATTTTTCTTCCTTTCTCCCCTCATGTTCATCTTTTTTATAATGTAGTCATCCTTTTTCCAATTGTTTACCTAATGTCCATCCCTTTTTATTTTCCTTTTGCTCCATTTTATGTTTTCAGGCTATTGCCAGTTCAGAAGTAGAGATCTTGTCTTCCGGGAATGCCTCTAGAGATGTTTCTCCTGCTCAAGTTCCTAAAGCTCATGGCTCATCTTTCATTGTTCCTAGTGGTTCATCTGGTGCTCATCCACCTCGCAGGATGGTTTTACCAGGTAGATATAACTCGGATTCTTATGTTGCTCAGGGTAACAAGTTTCCTGTTTCTGCTAAAGAAAGGCGTCACCACCTAGCAATGGTTCAAATTGGAGATCATGAAAGTTGGTGCAAGTACGTTTTTCTGGCCTTGTGTTTTTTACTTCTTTTTTAAATGCCTATCCAATGCTGATGTTTGACCTTCTTTTTAGACTGGTAGGGTTTGTAGTTGTCATTTTAGTAGCTTCCAAAATTTACTAGTTTTTCCAATGTGTTTTACTTGTTATTTTGATTTTATTTTTATCCACAGGTTGAATTTATTTTTTGATTGGGTTTTATTATATTTTTTCGCTAGTTATGAAGCAATTCGATATGACTGATCCTACTGTAGTTACCGTAGTCTTGCAACTTTGAAGTCAAGAGAACATGTGGATAATTTCTTGATTTTGTGCGTTTGTTGTTATTTGTTCAAATAAGCCCACCCATCGGTATCAAGGAAACATTGCTTCTTCTCTTATATTGGGGTATGTTGTATTATGTCTTTTCTTATTTTGTGGCATTTTTTATATAAGCATTTGAAGTCTGGTTATTTTCTTTTTTGATTTTATGATATGTAGTTATAATTTTTTTTCTCTTTTCAGGAAACCATTCTAAGAGGTACTCATGTTGATATTGTAGGCAATGCATTTACTGGCGCTAAGTGCTTTCCCAATGTGGAGAAGTAATCTGGTTAGTTGTTTTATGCTTCCTTTTTTTAGTGCGGGTGTCTCATTATTCTAGTTTGTCTTTTTAGTTATTTTTATTTCGCTGTTGATGTATAATTTGGTCTGTTTTTGGTCTGTAGTTATTATTTCCTATTGGACAGGAGAAACACTGGTTTACCTTGGTTGTTTGCTTGAAGGAGAGGGCATTCGCATTTCTTGATTCTTTGTACGGGGCAAAGGATCATTTTCATCTGCGAATTCATGATAAATTGGTAATCAAAACTATTTTTCCTTTAGTGATTCATCCCCTTTATATATCGATGTTCTTGCCCTTATGTTTATTTCATCTTTTCATATAGATTGAAAATTTCATAACAATCTGGGATCAGTTTGTGACTCCTCTCCTACGTACTCGTATCGACTTTGAGAATTTTGACATTGTGTACCCTACTGTTCCACAACAAAATAACTGGTATTTATATCTCCTTTTCCTTTTTGGGAGTGCCTTTTGTCCAATTTTCTTCCTGGGTTTCTTATCGATTTGGTTTAATTTTTCCTTTTAAGGGAGGATTGTGGTGTTTTCACTATCATGTATCTGAAGCACTGGACTCCTAGGACCCCAAGTGGCAATATGTTTGGCACAGCCGATGTTGATAACATAAGAATCAGATTGGCAAACGAGTTGTATTTCAGTGGATTCAACAGTGTCGACAAGACATTTGTTACCCACTTCTTCGATGATGTGAGTTCTCTTTGTATTCTTTCTTTTGATTTTTCGTTTGATGTGTTTTATTCTTATTGAAGAAGATTCAAGTCCGTTGTCTTTTCTTTTGTACAGGTCAAGGCTTAGGTTTTCCTGGAAGATGCATTTTTGTGACATTGAAGGCTTTGCTTAAAACTAGGCTTTCCAAGAAACTATAGATAGTAGTACTACTGGCAATGTTTTTTGTCGATAGTGTGATTATATCTGATAAATTTGTACGCTTTGGTCTAGTTGTCATGTCTGTGTGTTGGATGGTTGTTCTATTTTTAATGTCGTGAATCAGTGACTCTTTTTAACAGAGAAGTATGAGAAGAATAGTTTCTTTATCTCATTTGTTTTACTTATTGCTTTTGTTCCTTTGTGATTGTTTGATTTATTTTTATTTTACTGTATTGTTAAGCATGCTTGCTTCAACGGCAGTTAGATGTTCTTGGGTAATCAAGGTTCAGTTCCCCCAACATATTCGTTTGCTTGTTTTCCCCTTTAGGTGTTTAGTATATTCTGAACATTTTTGTCCCTTTGTTGTTGTTGCAGGGTTGGTTTAATTATTTCTAAAGTCCCCCAATAATTAAACTCAGATTGTCAAACTTACAAGTACAATATCCAGGTAAAAGAATGCTTGTTGGGCCTTTCATTTTTCCTTTGTGTTTAATTTTGGGTGTGCCTTTTCATCATACTGGCTAGTATTTTTTTGATTTGCAGTTTAATTTCCATGCTTAGTTACTGTATTTTTTTAGTAATATTATAGTGTAATTTACCACATATTTACTCTGTGTATTCCCATGAATTTCATGTAGGTTTTCCATTTCTTAGGCTTCTTTCCCACACTGTAGTATTATACATTTCTTAGTTCAGAGGCATTGCACTGTAAATCTCTGGGTTCTTACAGTGTAAGTTCTGGGTTTTTACAGTGTAAGTTCATGCATTTTTACAGTGTAAATCGTGGGAAGTTACAGTGCCTTTGTCACTGTATTTTCAATGTAAATACCTGCTGTAAATCTTGGGTTTTATGGTGTATAAGTTATGGGTTTTTACACTATAAATCCTGGGAAGTTACAATGTAAAATGCCCAAGAATTTTAATGCAAATTCAATTGGCTTTTGCACTTGATTTAGACTGTATTTTCAATGAATGTAAAGCCCACTATAAGGTCAAGGGATTTTACAGTGCAATTCTAGGGTACTAATGTATATGATTTGGTATCCACACTATAATTACCCCAGATTTTATAGTGGAACTACCTTGGAATTCCAGTGTAATTTCATTGTTCATGTCACTGTAATTACTGTATGAAGCATGCAAAGATTATGTAATTTCTCAGATTTACAGTTTGATGTTGATATGTCTTGTAGATGAAGAAACTCCATCCTCATTTGTTCTTGTGGATCATCTTATTGATTTTGCTCTGTTGTCCCCCAATTATTCCCGGATGTTCTTCCTCCTTGCTCCTCGTCGGGTACATTCCCCTCTCCCATGTGTTTCTGGAATGTATTGTAGGCTACTTTCCATTTTTGTTGAAATGTATGTATTGCAGTTTAATTCACTCAAAACAGATTGAAATTAGGTAGCAATCCTCTCAATCATAGTACAACAATGAATTAGAAATTAGGTAGCAACACTGCTATCCATCATAGTACAAAAACGAATTCGAAATTAAGTAGCAACACTATTATCCATCATAGTAGATTCTTTGTTCACTAGTAGTTTTTTCTATCACTTTTTCTCCTCCTAGTCATCTTTTTCTTTCCTGCCTAGTCATTTTGTCTTTCTCATTCCTCATGTTCTGGTCAATTGTTTACTTCACTTCTTCCGGAGGGTTCTGCTATAGGGTTGTGTTGTGTCGTTGTGTTGCCCTTCTTCTTGTCATTGTCCCTCTGGTTGCTTCTTTTGTTATCTCCACTTGTATCCAGTGAGTGGTATTAAATTCTATACTTTCCATCAAGTAGAGTTCATTTAAATATATTTTTTACTTACCTTTCTTGACACTCCTCGGGTTCGACTGCTTCGGTTGTTTCCGCTTAGGCTTGTTGTACTCCTTGTCAAGGTTCGTGCAATTATTTAGTGTGTGTCTCTCAGATCCACAGTGTGAGCATTTGTAGAACTTGTTTTGCTTTATTGCTTCACGAATAGTTAGCATCCTTGGTCTCCCTTTTGTTTTGTCTACATCTGGGTCTTGAATTGTGAATGATGATGTTGTTCTTTCTCCCTCTCCTGCTGTTGGTACGAATGTAACTGTTCTTGTTGTTGCACTCTGCCCCTCACCAATTGTTTCTTCTTCGTCATCCATTTCCCGTAACCTTTTCTCTATCCTGTCTAATTCTCCCAGGAGATACTCATACTTCCTCTTCTTCTTTGAAGCTATTGATGCCACATGCACCAATTTCCTTGCTAACACATTGTACCTTAGTGTGGAGTTCTCAACTGTAACAGTTGGTGTCTTTGTAATATCAAGCTTGTAGTCACTCTTCCTCCATCTGTCGATGATGTATTTTTATGGTATCTTCTTGATGTTGAGATGGATCATCACTCGAAGTATGTGTGAGCACAGCAGACCATCTTTTTGGAGCGCGCAACAGATGCAAGAGTATTCTTCTTCTTTTAGTCCCACTTGCACTAGGTATAACCTTTTCCGGAGTTCTTTCATAGGGTAGTTTTCAGCTTGTGTCACAATGTATTATTTGTCCTTTTCTTGCTCAAAGACATGCATCCTTGTTATGTCTGCCATTTTAAACTGGAATTTCCTAAATATTCCAATGTTGTGTAGCTCATGTGCTTGCCTTTCTATGCTGTATTTTGACCAAAATGCTTTCTGTGCAACTTTCTTGTTTCTACAAACATGGTCGCATTCTTCTTCCCTGTCATGCACAACATCAAGTATCCGGTCATACTCTCTCAAAAGCCTAGTAGCACCAAATTTAGCTCCAACCTGTTTTTTGAAAAGGGAATTCGTTCCTTCACTTCTTGTTGTAGTTTCTATGAATGGGAAGAATTTGTCCTTGAAATACACTGGTATGAACTTTTTCCTGTTTTGCCACATGTCGTTGAAGTACTTGGTGTGGTGAACTTGATATTTTTCTATCATTTCTTGCCACTGTGTTTCAAATTCTTCAACGTTCAAGGAGTTGTCCACAATGTCCTGGAAATCTTCGTAGAGGCCCTCATTAGCTTGGAAGCAGGGCCCGAATTTCTCCTCTGCCTTCTTCTTTATGTGGAAGAGGCAGCTCCTATGTGTCGCATTAGGAAAGACTTTTTCAATTGCTGCTTGCATTGCCTCGTCCTGGTCTGTAATGATCGATGTAGGATGCTTCCCTCCCATAGCCATCAGGAATTGTTCAAACAACCAAGCAAATGTTTCTTTTGTCTCATTGATGATGAATGCACAAGCAAACAAGTATGTGTTGCCATGCGGGGGTATCCCCACAAAGGGTGCAAACAGTAGGTTGTACCTGTTTGTTAGGAATGTAGTGTCAAAACTGATGCAATCACCACAAATGTCATACATCATTCTTGACCTCACATCTGTCCAGAATAAGCTTCTCACTTTATTATCTCCATCAAGCTCAAACGAGTAGCAAAATCCACGATTTTTTGCTTGCTTCTTGTTGAACATTTGCACTACTTCCATCATGTCAGAATTTGCGATATCCCTGTTTATTGTTGCTGCATAGTTAGTCACATGCTTTTTTGTGTAGGGAGGATGAGCCATTCCTCCTCGCAAGTAAGCCAGGATAGCAACAATCCTTCTTGTTTCCAGGTTTGTGTGCTTCAAAACCCTTATCAAGCACTTCTCTTCATCTGACATGTACTTATGAGACCTGAAGAATCTACTATTTGGTGTTAAGTCATGGTTGTGTACTAGCTGTTGTCTTGTACTTTCCCATAAGCCTCCTTTCTCTGATATGACCATCATGACTTTACAATCTGTTTTAGCAATGACTATAGATTTTCTCATGGGCACTATGCAGTCCTTCTCTATTTCCTTTGTCTTGCCCCACTTGTTGCACTTCATAGTGATCCTTGTCACCTCATTGTTCCTTTTTCTGCTTGTTGTTCTTGAGATTGCTACTGTAGCCACTGAAAAGCCTGCTACTTTTGAGTAGAAGTTGAAATATTCCTGTGCTTCCTTTGTTTTGAACTGCATGCCTAAATGTGGCTTGAAATTACTGCTAGTGTTCATGAGATTGCCTTCTGATGCAGCATCTTGTTCATTTTCCAGAAACCTCTCAATGTCTTCTTCATCAAGGAATTCATCCTCTGCATCTTGCCCAAGTGAGTCTTCTTGTTCTTCTCTATCTCCTTCTTCATTGCTATGGTCAACGCTTGAGTTTGTTTTAGCTCCTGCTATTCTTATGTCGACATCCTCAGGCTCCTGCAAGTTTAGGGTTTTGTTTTAGTTTTTTTCCTGATGTACTATTTGAACTTCATATATGTTCATCGTTTATTGTTTCTGAAATTTTTGCAGTATGTACCTGTTGCAGATTCAAGTTGTAGAACAGGTTTCTGTCCCATGGATTAGATTCTCCTCCACCATCTTCACTTTCTGCCACTTCATGATGCAAGTCTCCCTCCAATGTCTGCAAAGTATGCTAGTATAATGAATGTTAGTGCATTTTCCTTGGTATTTCTTGTAATTGTTATTCAGCAGTTATCTTGCTTACATTGTTGTCTATTTCTGTGTTGAAACTACCATCTGCCTTGCTCTTGTGGTTCTGCTGAATAGTTTACACAACATTCGTTGATGCGTCTTCAGAATGTACCTGCATGGTTCATCACAACTTATAATTTAGAATTTTTGCTATCATTTTTTTGCAGTAGTTTTTTTTGTGATTTTTTGATTTTTTTTTACCTTGTATATAATGTATGAATGTAGGAGGGCAGTGAATGACAATGTATCCTGCAGCATAATACATTTTTAGTAATTTTTTCAAACATAATGAAAAAGCTCATTCAGACGTAAATGAAGGAGCACAGTGAATGAAAATGTAGGATGAAAGTTTAGCTACTGTATTTCACATTGAGTATCAGTTCTTCCTGTGACAGTCTCAGTAGGTCATCTTTAGTCAGTGCCCTCATCATGCTCCTCTCCTGACCCATTTTAAAAAGAAAAATGTCAATGTTAGTGTAATCATGAGCAACCAAGCATTTTTTAGTGAGATGCCAGAACTTTCAATGTTCTGTCTCCCCTGTTTTTAATGTAGCTTATGCTCTCTACTTTAGTAGTTTAGTTTTATAATTTTTTCTAGCTGTTTTACACTGTTAGTTCCTAGGTTCTAGTATTTTTGTACAGTGGGATTTACAGTTTAGTAAAACTTTCTAAGTACATGCAATTTACAGTAGTATTTTCACTAGAAATTTCAAGTTATTACAGTAGTTTTAGGAGTGTACTTATACTGGAAATCAATAGTTACCTACAGTAGTTTTTACACTGGAAATTACAAGTTACTTACTGTAGTTTTTTACACTGGGATTTTTATTATAAAACATTGTAATTACTTTGGGAAACTATTTACAGTAGTTTTTACTGTTGGATTTACACTGTAAAAACTACAGTGGAAATTACAAGTTACCTACAGTAGTTTTCACACTGGAATTTTACACTGCAAAGCATGATTTTACAATGTAAATTATAAGTTGCCTACAGTAGTTTTTCACGCTGGGATTTTACACTGTAAAGCATGTAATTACACTGAAAATTACAAGGTACTTACAGTCGTTTTTTACTGTGGTTTTTACACTGTAAATCATGTTTTTACTCTGGAAATTACTAGTTAATTACATGTTACTTACACTGGGATTTTACACTGTAAAAGCATGATTTTACACTGAAAATTACAAGTTACCTACAGTAGTTTCCACACTGGGATTTTACAATGCAAAGCATGTAATTACATTGAAATTTACAAGGTACTTGCAGTAGTTTTTTACTGTGGTTTTTACACTGTAAATCATGTTTTTACTCTGGAATATACAAGTTAATTACATGTTACTTACACTGGGAAATACACTGCAAATTACGAGCTACTTACACTAGATTTTTCTAGGGATTTACAATGTAAATTGTTCATTTTCCCTCTGTAATTTTTCTTGTAAGTTTTCTGAATTTCTTTTCACTGTATTTTTTCCATTCGAATCATTTCAATGCTTTTCAATGTATTTTTTCCATGATGATGTCAATGTAATTGATCATAGAGTTTATGTAATTTCCCAGTAGTTCATTAGATGTTGATCTATCTCTTTTTGTAGATGAAGAAATTTCCTCCCTGATTTGTTCATGCGAGAGGGGCAGAGAGAAGCTGGTGAGCAGTTGAGATGCTGACCTGTGGTTCGTGATGCTAATTCCCCTCTGATGATCTTCTTTCTTGCTGCTCGTCAGGTACAACATCTCCTTCGATTCTCTTGTGATTTCTGTTTGACCTCCCTTCTTCTTCTTCTCCCCCATCGCCCATGGCGCCTCCATGTTCTCCCTTCTTCCCCCCCCCCCCTGATTTGCTTTTTTCTGTTTTGTTAGGTGAGATCTGTCCTGTGATTTGCGGGAGGGGTTTGGCCCTTTTCGTGGGTTGTAAGTTGGGCACATGCTGTGTTGCCCTGGAGATCGAGAGAGGGGTAGGTCCCTATTTTTTCTGGAGTGATTTGTTGACCAGGGTTACCGGGACAAATATTTTGCCTGGCCCGTTTTTGGCGTCCTTTTAGCGTTGTCCTCTGTTTTTGTGACAGTACAAGTGTCATATGGTCATTTGTCAGGTTTTTTGAATGTTCTTGAATTGAAAAACATTCAAGCGTCAAATAGACAGTCCCACATAGATATCACCTAAAAAGAAACATGTAGATATTGGAAAACTCTAACCAGGCAGTCCGGCAACAATGACTAAAAATAAATGAACATGCGTTCTTAAGTGACAGTATATGAGATGGGTGCCCAAAATTTACAAACTCATCACCAGATCACTTTGAATAAAACTGTTAATATGCGTCAGACTCAATCATTACAACCATCTAAAATATCAAAGCCCAGCAGAAACTATGGTTTAGGCGGCAGTAGACCTAAAACAGCGAAGAAGGATCGACACGGCACCACCAACCACGACGGAGTAACCAAATGTATCACTTCAACACTAATAGACTCGCATGTCAATGCGACCATCGACGCTAAAGGACCTGTGAGCGGTCGAACAAAAGATCTCTCAAACAGGCAAAGAAAAAGAATGAGAATCAATACGGTGTACACTAGTGGCCTATGCTAATCAGCCCAAAAAGAATGTCTGAAAATATCTCTACTCCTAATGACTCAGTTGGTAGGTCGCGTTCCGGGTTTTATTTTCGTCCCACCTCATTCGGTCTTTTTTGGTACTTCTTTGGTACTTCCTCCCACCTTCCACCCGTTTTATTTCGCTGGTTTTTTTTCGTCCCTCCCCCACCCCACCGGTTTAGTTTCGCGTCACCCTCTCACACAACAAAAAAAATCTTAACGGGTCATAACTTTCCATGCTGGTGTAAGTTATTTTTAATAATGTCTTTATGTGAAAGAATCAATCACGATCAATCTCTAAATATCAAATCTAAATTAATTAACCTTACCTTAAATTGCTCAATCACATTAATTAGGAAACAAAATAACCGATTTTAAGAAAATATCATCGTTAATGGAGGGTATTACATACCAAACATAGGTACGTCATTAGCTCGCTTCCTTCCTTCTCTTCCTTCGTCCCTCGGCCCCATGCTCGTGGCGTCAAGTGGCATCGACAGCGATGGCGGCAAGGACAGACGTGGCAGCCCTCAAGCACTAACACGACCGCACATTGGGTCCGCTGTCTCCCAAGATATGGGTGAGTTCTTGTGATGCCCACCCTAAACCCTCACGCCCTACAAATTCCTCAACCTCTACCATCTCGATTTCGCCCATGCTCGATCCAAATGACGATGCAGCTCCGGCCGATTGACAATGGAGGTTTGCCATCCTTCCTCTCAGCACACCCACTCCTGGAGGAACGACACGCCATGCCGATCGAACCCGGTCGAAATCACTCACCAAGATTGCTATTCGGAAGTTTTTTGTCAAAAAGTGAAGAGTGGGACGGGATCTGCAATTTTGTTAATATTTCTACTCCTAATGTCTCAGTTGGTAGGTCGCATTCCGGGTTTTCTTTTCGTCCCACCTCACCCGGTCTTTTTTGGTACTTGCTCCCACCTCCCGCTCAGCCGAGACGGTTTATTTTCGTACTCCCTCCCACCTCCCAGGTAGTTCCCTCCACGCAAAAAAAATCGAACCAACCAATCTCTACTCCTAATGGAGCAGTTGGTAGTCTCCGCCGGTCAATTTTGATCCCACCACTTTCGTTCGGTTTTTTCTCGTAGGTTAACCGTCGTAGATTTTTTTCGCTGCCTCCCCCACTTCATCGGTTTATTTTCACTTCACCCTCTCACACAACAAAAAAAACTGAACGGATCAGAACTTTCCATACTGACGCAAATTATTTAGTAATGTCTTTATGTAAAAGAATCGATCACAATCAATCTCTAAAGATCAAATCTAAATTAATTAATCTTCATAACGTTTGTTTCCTTTAGAATCACGTCCTTGTTTGGGCAGAAACTGTTTGGTAGCAGAGATTAGGAAGCTTCCTATGAGTGTAGTAATAGGAAGTATTCTTTTTCTTGATGATTCATTTCCATGCATGATGATAGTAAATTATGCCAACATTCATCACTATTTATCAACGTCATCAATCATATCCATTTCTACCAGTTTTAAGGGAATCGCTCGCTATGTCTTTTTAAGGATCCGCCGCTAAGTCGTAAATGCACGTTATTTTCACAAACAATCTCTACTCCTAATGGAGCAGTTGGTAGCCTTGTATGGTTTATTTTTGTCCTCCTCCCACCTCCCCTGGTTTTTTTTCATCCTCCCTCCCACCTCCCAGTTTTGTTGGTTTTTTTCACGGTTTTACTCGCCTCCCACCTCCCAATTTCGTCCGGTTTTTATTCGTCCCACCTCCCACCACCCCTCAGATGGTTCTTTTTTCTCCACTCTTTCCTTGCAAACCAATAATTTCCTAATATATAAAAGATCACTTAATCTATCTTTCCTTACCCGAACCAATCGCGCCCTACATCTGCATTTCTTTATTAAGAAAACTAACACGTAAATCTTAACGCATTGCAAACAAATCCCGTTATGGACCTAATTAATTTATTATGGAATCTATATGTGGTCGCATTGGTTCTTTTCTCTCCACTCTTTCCTTGCAAACCACTAATTTCCTAACATACAAAAGATCACGAATCTATCTTTCCTTACCCGAATCAATCGATCCCTACATCGGTGCATTTCTTTATTAAGAAAACTAACACGTAAATCTTAACGCATTGTAAAGAAATCCCGTTATGGACCTAATTAATTTATTATGGAATCAGACGTGGTCGCATCTCTCCCTCGTGAAAAAATCGCATCCATCTCCGTTAAAAAGGAAAATAGAACATGAACGATCAATCCCACACCTGCATCTCAAGAGCAAAAATCGCCCCGCCGCGCTCTGCGCGCGCCGTGTGCCCGGCTCGACCCATGCCTCGCTTTGCATGGCTGGACGCCGCCGCCTCCACCGCCACGCATAAGAAAACGGTGGGCGAACCATCCATTCAAATCGCACACCCCACCCTCCTCCACAATCCCTAGCCCCGCATCACCCTATCGCTTCTCGCCTCTCTTTCCCTCGATGTAGATGGTGCCGAGCGGCGGCCTCGAGCACCGGCAGTGCCGCCCTCTCTATCTTCGCTGCGTTGAGAGATGGGCCGAGGCTATCGTCGGTTCGCCGCCCATGATTGGGCCGCCTCCGTTGTCGTGGCACCACCGGATCCACCTAACGTGCCCGACTCTCTCCGCTGACCTTCCGGTGACCACTTCCTCGCGCGCCCATCCATCATCCACAAGGCCACTCTCGCACCCACCCTCCTAAATTCTCCATACCGCGGACAATCACCAAGATCCAAGTTGGCCCGATATCAATTTTCTTACATGCTTTCTTTATCAGTTGGTGATGGGAATGGGTTCCAATTTTCTCTCGATTTGTGGATTCGCAGCAAGAAGCGCTTCTACATGCATCCTCCTGCCGGTCCCTAAAGTACCAAGGTAAATGGTTGATGTTGCGCTTGTCTAGGATGATATATGTTGGCTCTGCTCCGCTTCATCCGAGCAGTTTGGTGACTAATTTATCGATAATTTAATTATATTAATTAAATGAGTCGGGTGTATCGTCGTGCATTTATCTTGCCAAGAATGTTACGTGATGCTCGATGCACTTTGGGAATTGTTTATCTTGTCTTGATGCAGAACATTTGTTTATTAATGCATGAGAAGAATCCTTGTTGCTACCTTGAACCTGTTTTATAATCCATACTGTTATGCACTAGCGCGTGTGCGTGTGAAATAGATGGATTATGGTCCCGTACCCAATAAGATTGATATGTGTGTGTGTGTGTTAGAGAGAGAGAGAGGGAGAAGGGGAGAGAGAGTGAGGAGGAGGGAGGGAGAGAGTGTGTGTGAGAATTTGATGGTAAAAAGGTCGCCAATATCAATTGATATGTATGAGAATATTAAATGTAATATTAACATAATTGATATTGAACTCTTAAAATTAATGTGGCCCCGTTGCAACGCACGGGTGTTCTTCTAGTTTATATAAAGAGCCAGCTCACATGCAAAAGCATGCACGTACTCACATCGCTTCTTAAAATTGCATGCAGGTAGCCACATCGGCTTGAAAATCGTGCACAACCGCTACATGCTCTGAGACTAGCCACAGTGGGAGTAACTTCAGCAGTAACATCAAGTCCACCTCAGCAAATTTGCTTATGTGGCAATGAGTTAATGAGGAGAGAGGTAGTTACAGTAACTTAGCTAGTTACTGTAACATCACATGTCCCAATGCAATATGAGTCTATAACCTAATAAATGAAGCTTTGCATGTTATCACACTCATGTTACTACCCACTATGAAGGTAGTAACATAGTCTAGGGATATGTATATGTTACTAGTGTATGTTACTATGCATTGTGGCTAGTCTGACCAGAGATGAATCCCATATGGCCCAAAGATCGACTACATTATAAGCAACCAGTGCATGCGATCTTTCTGTATCCATCGGGCTGGAGGCATGCAAAATCGCAACCACTAGGACACCCGCATGTAAACTTTCAAACAAACAGGAAACTGCCAATCCAATCCAAATGTAGTCAAATCAGATCCATACAACGGCAAAAGGAATGTCCCAGACAAATAGCTAAAAGCCACCCCGAACTACATGACCATTTAAATTTAAACTGACCTGCTTTTTTGCGGGTAAAAGAGAGAGCTTTATTCATATAAGAGCATTCCGAGGACAGTCAGCCAAGAGGCTGGTTACTAGGAAACTCGGTGTTTCATCAAGCCAGCTCTCGGTCACATTCAATGTGCAAGCACGCTTTGCACAAAGATGCGCCGGGAGGTTCACTGACCTGTTTACATGCTGAATAATAAAGGAAGAAAAATTATTGCTGAGCTCTCCTATTTCTAACAGGATCGGAGCCACAATTGAGCGAGAACTGTGGCGAGAATTCCAGTGTCACCAACTCCAAGCAATCAGTTTCCATTATCACATGCGAGAACCCTTAAAGAGAGGCAAAACGAACTCCATCTCGCAGAGAGAAACCCTCCATAATCAAGGGGTCCGAGATCCCCAAGTACGGTTTGCACCAAGAGCCTAGAAGAGTTGTGGGGGAGCGGGCAACACCTCCTACGCCACCCCTCCCATCGGCAAGGTTAAGGGCGCCATACGTGGTGATCTTCACAAAGCCATCACCAGGTGGGCGCCACCCATACCCAGGCAAAACTAGTGTTGCCTTACATGGAAGATGAAGGAGACTAATAGCCTCCTTAGTAGCTCTGATCATCGTTGTGGGATCTCTTCCCTCTTCGCCATGTTTGATGCAATTTCGGGAATGCCAAATGGACCACATAATAGTGGTGATCTTTACGCGATCGTCTTCAGAAAACCGAGGATCACATATGATATCACGCGCCCACGAATATGGGTGCAGACGGGAAAGCCGAATACCAAACCATGTGCATGCCTCCTCCCAGAAGCACTCAACATGAGAACAATGTATTAGTGCATGTTTCAGATCCTCATCCATAGCTAAACAAACCTTGCAGCGACGAATTTCTGCAATATGCCGATGTTTGTGCTTTCATCTGGAAGAATCCCATGAAGAATTCTCCACCAGAATACTCTCACCTTCGGTATGACCTTTAATTTCCATAAAGCATTCGAGATATGTTGATCGTTCCCTGAGGTCAAGGTAGCCGTCCCTTCCTCAAGCGTCAACGCTCTTTCTGAGTCACGAAAGCACGGTACGCCGTCTTCACAGTGTAGTTACCAAATTTCTCAAAAGCCCAAGCTAGAAGGTCCTCACCCCCGCCTTGCCGAATTGGGATATTAAGAATTGCCTCAGCATCTGGGGCAATAAAATTATCCCTGACAATATCCTGCCGCCAAGACCAGTTGGTCGTGTCAATAAGATCAACCACCCTCTCAATGGTGGTATTTGGCGGATGCAGGAGTGGTGTCATGGATATTGTTCCTGGAATCCACTTGTCGGTCAAGACCGAAATGGTGCTGCCATCTCCAACACGAGAGATCAAGCCATTCTTCATAGCATCTCTTCCCGCAATAATCGCTCTCCAAGTGGTCGAGGGCCACTTGGGAACAGTAGCATGCATGAAGTCAGTATCCGGAAAATATCTACCCTTCAGAACTCTTGCACAAAGGGAATTCATTAGGTCCCAACTACCCTTAGATTCGAACTTCTCTTCTTCAGAGAAATAACACAAATCATGAGACCGATCAAAACTATCATGTCTCGCTTATCTCATGAGACCCCGTGTGGAAGCAATCTAGATTTTATCTAGTTAAAATAAGGACCAAAGAACACTACTTTGAACTAATTTACGTACATTAGTTCCAGCCTACTTTAGTCTTCCAAATCCTACATTTTGCAAAAATGACGGGAAAGAAAAGCCAAGCTTTCCGTATCTTAGTGACCATGAACACCATGTGGTTTATAAGTTTTCGCCATGCCACGATGGCCAAGAACATCCATGGGTAAAGCGTCGACCATGGCATCACACTGGCCTCCTTCTTTTGGTCGTCACTGCCCTCTAGCGCCATGCCGAGGCCCCTTATGATGTACTGCATGGCGCCCCCAGACGTGAAGCTACGGCTCCGTGCACGGGGTCTCCCAAGATGTCCATGACATGCGATCCCGCCTTGTCAGGATCAGCCGCACGTCGAAACCAGCAACGCCGGTGAATACCTAGGACTGCCAGGTCAACCATCGAACCTGTCACAATTATCTGGTTGGCCTTACTACTCTGACCGTTGCAGTGTAGGCCCATGTAGATAGGCCGACCGAGATGGTAAAGAGCGGGGCGAGCCAGGTGACGTCTGCCTCGTCACCGCCAGCAAGGAGGGCAAGCGTGCGGTCGCGGCGCCAACGTTGCCGCTAGAGACGGGGCAGTCGACAGCGTGGTATCTGGTAAGGCGGCCGGTCGCGGCGACCTCGCGCAAAGGAGAGAGAGGAGCTAAGAGTGAGTCAACAGGGCGCTTTCCCAACCGAATCTCCTCCCTTCGCTGCCTAGAATAAACATTAGGAGGATGATCGGCCACCAAAGAAAGAGACCCTAGACAAACAAATCAAGAAAACGCCTAAAACACGGAATAACTCCCACGGCAAACAGACGGGAACAAGAAAGAATAATACAAGAAACAAACCTGATCATGCATACGCACCACGAGACCGAGGCGGAGGATCCGCCATCAATTCAGAACCTGGAAGCAGCACGGAACAGCCACCCCGGCGCAATAAACGACCATCACATATCGAAATAGCCGGCATAACTACAGGCCGTCCAGATACACCGAGCGAAGCAGGAGGACAAATCGAAACACCGCGACAACCGACGACAGCCCCACGTAGCCGAGGAGGACGACTTGGATGCCGCGGGCATGTATGCGACAGCGAGAAACCAAAGCCCACGAACCAAGTGCAATACAATCACATAACAGGAAAGAAGGCCTATTTATAACTCGCGAGAGGCAGAAAAAGAAAACAAAAACAAACACGAAATGTACAGCGGCAAGGTAGCACCGCCGCACCTCATGCCCGCATCCGCGTGCCGCCGTGACCTGGCTGGCCTCACGCCCTCGCCTAACCATGGAAGGAAATAGCTCTGTCACCGCTACATGGAGAGAAGGGCGAAGAGCTTGGTCGCATGCGAGACGTGGGGATTAGGAAAGCAGAACAATATTCCGCCAAGCTCCTGATTTCTGTCGAGCACCTGCACCTGCTCATCCTCAGCAGGCCAACTCGCCCGACCACAGCCAGCTCCTGCTCCACTCGGTCCCCCGCCGCTTAGCCGCGCTCGAGACCATGACACCGTACCGCTTCCTCTCCGTCTCGACGACGCAGAACTAGCAGCCCAATCCTCACCGGCACCAGGGGCATCAGGACGCCAGGAAGACCCACCCTCGCCGCCAACGCGTCGTGCACGCTGGATGTCGGAAAGGAAGGAAGCGGCAACACGCCGGAAGCACTTCCTGGCGCGAGCCACGGAGCACACGGCCGTGACGCCATTGTCTCCTCCTTGCTCATCGCCGGTGGCGAGACGCCCTTGAAGATTGGGCTGCCCGCAACAGGGTGCAATTCTGCCAGTCCGTCACCCCTGCGCACACCCGCCTCATTCATCTTCCTCCATGCACCTCTTCCTTCACGGGCGAACGCCTGCGAGGCAACGAACGGATCGAAAGCGAGAGACGTTCACCACGGAGAAGAGAAAGGATAGCTTTTTATAGATGTGTATGGTGGTGGAGGATTCAACCGGGGTCTTCCAGAACCACCACGATCGTTGAGGGCAAAGACATCAAGAATAAGAGACAAGAAAGATGAAAGCGGCATCGATCAGAACCACCAGCATCCTCTGCTTACACGATCAAAGCGGCAACAATTATTCATGTGTCTATAGCTCATCTAGATGTGACATATTATGTCACATCTAAGATGACATCATCAACTGTTTGTAACCTTTTCTGTTTTTGTTTGTCTTTATTTTTTTCTTGTCACCCATGCACGAACGGGGCCAGAGTAAAATTAATTTTCTGCACTGCTAGGCTTAGTTGAGTCGCTGATGCATGGCGCGATCCGATTGAGCCACAGTGCTACAGTACCATCTACAGTGATGCGCGAGTTGCTACATGAATTTTGTGTCAACGACGTACTAGTGTGTTGGCTTCCTTTCTCCATGGACACACACGTCCTATACTAGGGATCACTTAACATGTTAACAAGCACTCGAGTGACACTGTAAACATTTAAAAAAAATAGTGAATAAATTGTAGAACGAGGTGAATATATTTTAGGACGAGGTGAATATATTCTTAATGTTTTTTTTGTTAAGCATGAAAAAGTCACGCACCCACTATGTCGCAACTCAGACAAAAAAGAATTGGACCCAATTACGAGTTGAGGGTGGACTTGCAATTGGGCCAAATAAAGTCAGGCCCAGGTTGCAAGTAGGGGATGGACTTGCAACTGAGAAAATAAAGTCGGACACCAGTTGCGAGTGGAAGGTGGGATTGCAAAAAGGTCGTGCCCCAGTTGCAAGTCGAGTGTGGACTTGCAACTGAAAAAAAAAATTGGACCACAGTTACGAGTCAATGGTGGACTTGAATCTGGAACAAAAAAAGATCAGGGCACAGTTGCGACTTATGGGTGAACTTGCAACTGGGGCAAAGAAAAGGTCGTGCTCAAGTTGCGAGTTGAGGGTGGACTTGCAACTAGGACAAAAAAATGTTAGACCCAGTTGCGAGTCGAGCGTGGATTTATAACTGGGACAAAAAAGGTCGGCCCCTCAATTGCGAGTCAAGGGTGGACTTGCAACTGGGACAAAAAAAGGTTGGGTCCAGTTGCAAGTCGACGGTAGACTTGCAATTGGGACAATATGTTGACCCAGTTGTGAGTCAAGGTTGGACTATCAATAGGGAAAAAATGTTGAGTCCAGTTGTCAGTCGACGGTTGACTTATATCCGGAAAAAAAAAATTGGGCCCTAGTTACGAGTCGAGGGTCGACTTGCAATTGGGACTAAAAAAGATCACACTCTAGTTGCGAGCTGGGGGTGAACTTGCAACTAGGGAAAAAAATTAGGCCTCAGTTGCAAGTTGAGGGTGGACTTAAAACTAAGACAAAAAAAAGTTTCGAGCCCTAGTTGCGATTTGAGGATGGACTTGCAACTTAGACAAAAAAATATTAAAATCCAGTTGCAAATAGAGGGTGAGATTGCAACTATGACAAAAGAAGGTCGGGCCTGAGTTGCAAGTTAAGGGTAGAGTTGCAATTTGGAAAAAGAAAAGACAACCCATGTTTGGTGGTGGGTAATCAACTAATAATGATGAAAAAACATGAATTTAAAAAAATTAAAAATAAAAAAGTAAACAATAACAAATCATGAATTTAATAAGTCAATGAATTTGCAACAAATAAATGAAAAAAAGGAACAAGAAAGAAAATTGAAAAAAGTTCACTTGTAGCCACAACAGCCAACAAGGCACGCACGAGGAACAAAATCAAATGGATCAACATCGGCATACTGCCACGACGGTCGCCCCACGAGTAACGCGTACAGGAAATGGATCAATCAATAAGAAAAAACAAAAAGTACTAATCTTGCTGTCTAAATCATGTGGCTAGAAAAGTAGATGTGAGATACTATTTCACATCTAGATGTGAAATAGCAAATCTGTTCACGCTAAAGCAGCACCGACGAGGCTAACGCGAACACCACCACAGATGGATCGTAAAGAAACTGCCACGCAGAGAGACGTGCAGCCCAGAAAGAGGAGAAAGCCCACGCATGCAAGGAACCGCCGAACGAATCTTGCAGAACCAGGTCAACGGATCAGGCTAGCCCACCCGCCCCAAAATTCGCTAGACACACCAACAGAATCGGTGAGGGCGTTAACAAAATTTTCACGAAAAGCCTATCGTCACAACCGATTTTTACCCCCCAAGCTCCCAAACTAATACACGCGTCGAGGCTCCGTACGCTCAAACGTTGCAGTCAAACAAGTGGAAGACGTAAAACCAAAAACTTCCCCGGATAAAGGGGCTTGGTTATTTTTGGCCACTGATAGGCGCCAGCGGACTGGCCCAATTTTCAGCCGGTCGCGGTGCGCCCGTCAGATATACCCAACTCTAGCCGTATGATTCCCTATGACATCAGCCTTCTTCCGTTGCGCTTGTCTCAAATCAAATAGGAATCCCAGCGTTGACCTGCTGCAGCCCTCCATTGTACTCTCGATCTTGTGCCCGCCTTCTTCCTGCACCAGTGACGAAGCTCGCCTGCTCGCCGTCAACAGCCGCCGTACTGCTACAGTCATAGCAGTTGCAGCACTGCACTCACCAGTCGTTGTCATCTCGTGCGTTGCTCGCCAGCTCTACGCATGCAGCAGTGTGCGCCACGGTTGCAGCTTCGGTGGCGACGGGTCACAACTCCAGTGCGACGGTCGCCGGCCGGAGCACTCGTTGCCGAGATCGTATTGTATCTCTGGAGCTGTCCGACCTATTCGTCAAAAACTCGCCGTGGTCACCGGTCGTAGCATCACCATGGCCGGTTCCAGCAAACGCCTAGGGCGGTCCCAGGCTCCCAGCATACCAAACTGTCGGATCACGAACGCTATTCCAGCAAAAACAGATCACGGACGTAGCATTTTGGTGTCGTGGATGCAGCACCGCCGCACCGACGCTCGTAGTCCTCCCCAGCAAAAAAAGGACGCCGGTGGTATCATTTTGGCACCATGGATGCAGCTCCGCACCAAGCCGCCGTCGCTCGCAGTTCCCCTCTGGTTCCAACAAAAACAGATGCAGATTGTAGCATTTTTGCACCGTGGATGTAGCTCCGCCGCGTGCTACTGCTACAAGCGCGTGCTACTGCTACTTGTAGCAGATTGCATCGCCATATCGGTGGTAGCAAAATTCCTCATTGGTTGTAGCATATTTCCCCGCCGTTTGAAGCATTGCCAGCCATGAGCGTCCTCTCCCCGCAGGTAGCAGCTCCCGTGCAGCTGGTGCCCGGCACGGAGCGCGCCGGTTGAGCACCGTGCCAGCCCTTGCAGCTCCCGTGGTGCAGGGGCGACGGCTGGCTCGACGGAGTGCGGGGTGATTTGTGCTGCACGGCAGAGTAGGCCGGGAGGATGTGGGCACAAGGTGCGGGGCAGAGCCGGTTGTGGGCATCGGGGTGCTAGAGACGGAGAAGAAAATGGCCGGCAGGAACAAGAGCTTCACGGTCATGGCTGGGGTAGGTGAGGAGGAAAGAGGAGAGTATCAAAGGAATGAGATAAGGATGGAAGGGGAGTGCGGGCGACCGCTTTAGATGGGGAGATATGGGTCCACCAGGCATGTGTCGTGACTCGTGAGCGGGGCCAGCGTGACCGGCGGAAACTCGGGCCGGCGT
This sequence comes from Aegilops speltoides, assembly GCA_021437245.1. Lineage (NCBI taxonomy): Eukaryota > Viridiplantae > Streptophyta > Magnoliopsida > Poales > Poaceae > Aegilops > Aegilops speltoides. The sequence goes on along the minus strand of CM038145.1, from coordinate 131,671,981 downwards.
GCCGATTTCAAACGTTTCCGTTATTTTTTGCCTGCCACTGGCTACTAGTTTTGCAGTAGTGCCCGTTCTAGGTACTGAACTGATGACATATAACACAGAGCAGTACACAACTGTTATTCATTTTCTTTATGGTACAAGCTACAGTACAAACAGAGTTCTTTTTCTTTTCCATGGATTCTACTTCCAACACTCCAGCGTACTTCAGTCAAACCTAGTTAGGCATGTGAGGCTGTTAGTATAGTTTTACTCTTGTATCAATTGGCCTTCGACAGATGGGGCAATCAGCGACCTGCGGTCCACACCCTGAACAAGTCTGCATGTAAAGAAAAACTTAGAACTGGGAAAATGCGGTCTAGCTACACAGTCTAGGCCTACCAGTGTTATAGAGTCTCACCTGATGACCACAACCAAATGCCATGTCCCGGGGTTTGGCAAGGCAAACTGGGCAGAACTGCAGATATCAAAAAGTAGATGTGAATATACATATGTTTGTTCGATTTCAATGAAAACAATTTACTGAAAAACAGAATATACAGATGTTGGAGTAGAATCTTCACTAATGAAAAATGGCATGCTTGGATATTGAGCAAAAAAAACAAAATTTGCAGTGCTATGCTCGCCATTCAAAACTAAGAATATTGCTTGCTTTTCTACACTACCTAACCACAATGGGACAGGGAAAACTTGCTTGCATAGGAAAGCAGGCTCGACTTGAACAGAGTACCAAGTGCTTGTTGGAGTTGTATCGAATATTGTGTACAAGGTAGGTTACAGTTAAACTTGGAGTCATACCATGGATAGACAGAGTATGGAGTCGGGTCCTAGTAGGACACTTGATGCGGAGCATCCTAAGAACATCACCATGTTAAGAGCACTTTTGCCAACTGACACGTGCGGCATCTAATTCATACATATAAAGATGAATCATCTCCTTTATACGTGTTCACTTGATTCCTTCTTGGATGGTATACTACTTAATAATCTATCGTGCATGTATAGATTTGATCGGAGCTTCACGGATGACGAGGAGTGCAAGCACAAAGGAACAACTACACCATCCGCGAAGGAAGCGTGGAGGCGGAGACGGAAGATGGAGTTGCGGAGGTACAACCAGATGAAGAGGACCGTCTAGGAGCAGCCAAGATTAAGTCGAGCTCCAGCGGCCGGACATCCAATGGCGTACCAGACATCTGGTGCTTCCCAACCAACCGGACATCCGGTACCCACCGGAAATCCGGTGCCAGGACACCCAAGAGGAAATCAACGAATTTGCAAGACAGGCCACTTGGCCTCATACTCTCTCCCACCTACCCTTCCGTGGCCTATACTATATATAGACCTCCCCCTTAAGAATAGAAACCAAATCATAGAGCCTAGCTCATGTATCTCCCCTTGTGAGATTCCTGTTGAGAGAGAGACTCCATTGGAACACAAGGCCTCCACATTTGGAGAAGAAAGGCTTCATAAAAGCATCAAGCCCTCCTTGTCCTAGGACTTGGGGAAAAACTATCTTGTTCCATCTCACTCCTTGGATGATTTGAAACATGGATCTATCTATGTGTATCTTCATTTGTATCTATGTGTTGATTTGTGTGATTTCCCTTGTGTTCTTCATGGGTTTTCTCAAATCCAGCTCCAATTTATGAAGATTGGGCCACATAGGGTCCCTACCCTACATCATCTTGGTATCAAAGCAAGGTTGCCACAAATTTGGAGCCTTACCCCTCACTTTCTACCCTTAGTTCTCTTGCCCAATTTCTAAAAATTTCCAACAAAAATAGCTCCAATTTTTCCTTGTGATTTGATGTTCTACCGAGTTTTTGTTGATTACTTTCTGTGGATCTTTTGATCTACCTCCCTTGGCATTCTCTAGGCCCAATTTGTCTTTTTCCCCCATCAATTTTGCCCCCAAAATCACGATCCGGAGCCCAAATCTCGTGCTAGACATCAGCCACCGGACATCCGGTAGCCCCACAGGAAATCCGGTGACTGTATAGAAATCGCGTCCCATCAACCAGACATCTAGCCATTACCGGACATCCGGTGCTTCTCAGACGACCAGACATTCGTTACCTGGAAAACCAACTTCGGCTGCCATTTGTTTTGGCCCTAACTAATTCATCCGGACTCCAATTTTGATGTTCTTTAGCTTGTTTTGTAGTTATTGACATCCACCATCCACCAAAATTAGTTCCCACACCACTTGAGTCCATCAAAATTTCCAAATTTTGGCATCTTCGCCTAGGCCCTCTCTACCAAAACCACGATAACTTCTGCAATTTTGACCCTTTTTCGTCCCCATTGCATTTGTGGTCGTTGAGTTGTGATTTAAGTCTCCAAGTTGTTTCGACAACTTAGGGACGGTTGCTTCAACAACGACACCGTGTACCGTTCCATCAACTACATCAACCATAAGCTTCCGCAAGCGACGATGATCATCCATCCTTCGTGACCACCTACCGGAAGCAAGGCCGGTTACCTCCAACTAAGTGAAAAGTTAAGTTTGACGAGTGAGACTAGCTATCCAAGTATTGTCATGCTACGCAAAAACTTGAGCACCATAGTGATACGATATCATATTGTTACATCATTTGGTACATCATATAGTGTGAAAGCTTACTCCCATGCATATTTAGTTGAGGCTCAATAAGAATAGTGGCAAAGAGAAAAAAAAGCTTCTAAGCAAGGAAAAGATCAAAACTTATAAGCAAAAGTAGGGCATGAAAAGATAAACTTGTGCATACGGATACATGGAATAGGAAAACGTTTTGGTTGCATATATAGGATTGGTGCCAAGTGGTGAATCATGCCCAAATGTGCTATCAAGCTAGTGTCTCTCCTTGTGTTTGAGCAACATGAGCTTAGAGAAGAAAAACGAAGCGAGAGAGAGCTCTCGACGCACACCTCGCAGGCGCCACGGGAGAACTTGCGCCCATGCGGGCGCCCCAGGCTCATCCTCCTCTCCTCTCCGCCGCGCCGGTGCGGTCAAGGGCGGCAGGCGGTTCCCTCTCCCACAGGGTGCTCTAGGCGGCATGGGGCAGCTCGTCCTTGCGGGGGCATTAGGCCGGCAAGGCCTCCGGCAGCGGAGGCGCGGGGCTCTGGCGGCGGCGTTGGAGGGTGGTGGTGGTGTGGATCTGTTCCGGGGGTGGGCCCCAATGCGGTCGCATCCTGGACGGCAGATCCAGGCCGGCGGCGATGGATGGCGGGCGTAAGCGGGCGGGGATGGTTGGCCGCTTCAGCTGGTGGTGGCATTGGTCCTCGTGGCGCGATCTCCTTGGCTCGTTGTAGCTTCACCGGTCCGAGTTGGCTGGGCGCGGTGGCTGGCATGCTTGTGGCGGCGACAGCTCCTGGATCGGGATCTGGCGCGGACGGGCGGCGCGAAGGCGGCCTACATCTTCGGCGGCGCGCCGCAACCGCTGCAGGGCAGCTCGGTACTGCCCCTCGAGGTCCCGGCGTGGATGTGGGCTGCCACGGCGTGATGGTGGCTCATGGCGGTGGTCTAGGTCGTTTCACGGCGGCAGCTGGGCATCTCCGGCGTCGGCCCATCGGTGAGCGGCCTGTGTCGGCCTTCGATCCCTCTCCTCGTTGTCCGGTCGCTACCTTCGTCGAAGGGTTGGCTCTCTCCCAGTTGCGATCCATTGCTCATCTCGCGCCCGGTCTTCTGAGGCGAACTTCGTCTCATGCGGCGGCAGAGACCGAAGCTCGTCTCGCACCCAAAGAGCGAGACCGGTCTCGCCTAGCGCCCGTCTGGCAGAGACGAGTAGATGGAGGCGATTTTGGCGGTCTATTGGTCTCGGCATGAGGGGCCACCCAAGGGTGCGAAAGGCGGGGCCTTTACACTTGTCTCTTTGGTTGGGGTAACAGCGTGTCTCGGGTGAGGTGGTGTCAAGGTCTTGGATGCTGGGGCAGCGGGTCTCGGGTGAGGTGGTAGCGCGGTGCTCATGGGAAGAGCCTGTGGCTCGGTGTTGCCCTGTGGCCATGGCCGTGTGGGCGACATGGTCGACAGGGTTGGCGTTCGATGGTGATGAGTGTTGGCCGGGGTGAAAACCTATTCGATCTTCGGACGGACCGGCGGCAGCGAAGCTCGTTCCCTTATTGAAGGCGTCGTCGCGGCTCTCATTGCCTTACCCGTCGTGTTGCTCCAGGGAAAACACTGATCCTCGGGTCAGGCGGTGGCGACGCTCCGGTGTCGTAACCTTCTTGAAGGCGCCGCCTTGGACCCACGGTTCATCGTATGCGGCTTCTATCTCTTCACGGTGGCGTGTTCACGGTTGAGGACCCCGGTTGCTCTTGTAGTGCTAGGGGTGGTGTTGCTGCGATCAGCGCCTATGTATCCTGCCTTGGGTGTGTGCGTGTGTTGTGGTGGCGTGCGTTTGTACCGGGTTGTGGATGATCATTGCTTTATATATAAAGAGGGGCGAAAGCCTTTTTCGGTTAGTTAGGCAATTTTGTATTGCTCATCTCTATAGTTGCACAAGTCTCATTATCCCACCGCATGTGTTCTTTGTTGCCCTCCTCTACTTCAGTGATCACTTGCTTTCCATTTTGAGTCCTTTGGATTGATTTCAACATTTACAATATCTTGAACTTCAATTTGCTTGATATTTTGTACCAGTAATCCCTTACCGAGCTCCACATATAACCTTGTTGTGAGTTGTGGGTGCGTTCAGGAACACTTATCAACACCATATTTGCTCTATTAGTACACATTGGACAATCTTCTATCCTTGTCATCCACAGAGCCGAGAAGGTAACCTGATATTGTTCTTTCCTTTTTAGCACTTACTACTTGCACTGGTGCCATGATGTATAGGGACGACACATCTCCTTCAGTCTACATCCACGACAACAAGTTCGATGTCAACAAGAGCTACGTCAACGCCAAGATGGATGCTCAAATGGAGGAGCTCAATGTCCTCATCAACAACGGCAAGAGGTCTTCAAGATCATCTTCAAGAAGACACTCAAGTGGCATGCTCACGAGCTACTATCTCCGGCAAGGTCACATCGGCATCGACACCATCACCGACAAGTTCGTGAAGTTTGAGAGCTCGAGGACTTCACCACCTCCCTTGGCATCTTCGCCTTTGGATGTGCGGCATCTCCCCTGACAAGTACCTCAACAATATGAACAAGAGGAGCTCCCTAAGCACAGGTCCGCCACTTCCACGAGCTACTACGACCTCGACACCAACCATGAGATTCCTTTCTATGAACCTCAAACTACATCGAGTCCCCCTCCGAAGATCAAGTAAAGTGCGCCACAAGAAACTTCCACGACTACGGGTCGGCATGGTGGCTTCACACACTTTCGAAGACGAAGACGGCTATGCGGCGAGAGTTTGTGCCTCCACTGTAAGGGCATATTTCTCCCTATGTGGTTTTGGTGCTTGATGACAATGCATTTGCGGACTAATCATGTGCATCGAGTATTTCAGATATCTCATGTCTAGGCACAAGACGATTCGGTGCCCCTCGGAGCCTAGTGAAGACGGCGTTTCTCTACATTTCTTTTCGGTGGATTTGAGTCATAGGAAAGCCGTACTATTAAGAGGGAGTCCGCTTCGGAAAGGTTTGGGTGGAATCAACACGTACACGTCTGTCCCTGTGCACCACCTTTCCTTTGCTTCTTTGGAGCACCGACCATTTATCCGTGTCTCTACAAAATGAAGGACTCCAAGCGCTATTGTGTTGTGGCATGCGGTTGTACTGCTCAAGGGAAGAAGATCAGAGTAGTATTACGGTAGTACCGTCGAGGAAGCGATAATACCGCATAATGCGGTAGTACCGCCTCAGCGCGGTATGATAATCTTGTGGCCTCTAGCCAAAGACAAATGACACGTGTGAAGTAGGGGCGGAAGTAATTTTTTACATCCGCGCCCTACGCGGTAGTACCGCTCCATGCGTGCGGTAGTACCGTGTCGGATTTTTGCACAGATAGAAACACAGGGGAAGTAGCCACGGATGTAATTTAATTAGTCCGTGTCTTCCCAGCCTAGTCGAACCCTGCCTTGCGGTAGTACCACAAGGACGCGCGGTAGTACCGCTCCGGCGGTTCTACCGCTCGTTGCTTTAACGTACCAGGGCCTCGTCTGGTCTTTGTCGCGGGAGCGGTAGTAGCGCAACCTCGAGCGGTAGTACCGCAAGGCCTTGCGGTAGTACCGCAAGGCGGTGCGGTAGTACCGCATGTCGTGGGCTGAGTAAGTGGGTAACGGTTGGATCTTTCCTCTCACTATATAAGGGGGGTCTTCTTCCCCAAGTTTACTACCTCTTCCTTCCCCAAGCTCCATTTTCACCCGATCTCTCTCCCTAGCCAATCAAACTTGTTGATTCTCTAGGCATTGGTTGAGAAGGCCCCGATCTACACTTCCACCAAGAGAAATTTGACTCCCCCCACTAATCCCTTGCGGATCTTGTTACTCTTAGGTGTTTGAGCACCCTAGACGGTTGAGGTCACCGCGGAGCCATATTCCATTGTGGTGAAGCTTCGTGGTGTCGTTGGGAGCCTCCAATTAAGTTGTGGAGATTGCCCCAACCTTGTTTGTAAAGGTTCAGTCGCCTACTCCAAAGGCACCAATAGTGGAATCACGGCATCTTGCATTGTGTGAGGGCGTGAGGAGAATACGGTGGCCCTAGTGGCTTCTTGGTGAGCATTGTGCCTCCACGCGCTCCAGCGGAGGCGTGCTTCCTCTCAAAGGGAAGGAACCCGGTAACACACCCTCGTCTCCACCGGCTCCACTCATGGTTATCTCTCACCTTTACTTGTGCAAGCTTATATTGTGTTGTATCCCTTGCTTGCTTGTGTGCTTATTGTTGTTGCATCATATAGGTTGCTCACCTAGTTGCATATCTAGACAACCTACTTTGATGCAAAGTTTGATGTGGTAAAAAAAACTAAAAATTGTTAGTTGCCTATTCACACCCTCCCCCCCCCCCCGCCTCAGTCAACTATATCGATCCTTTCAATTGCTATCAGAGCCTCGTCTCTTTATGAAGGACTTTACCGTCCGAAGAATATGGTTGACACCGTAGACGGTGGGGAGGAGCACCACGGTGTGAATCCATCCTCGTCTACGGCCGATGGGGGATCCTCGGTCTCTCGTGAGGAATTCAATGCGGCTTTGGACACATTGAAAACCTCCATGACGACCGAGGTCAAAGGCATGTTTAAGGATGGTCTTAAATTATCCACCGCACCGTTGGATGTGGTCGATCCCACTAACTAGGTGACGGATGCTAACTCCGACAATGGGGAAGCTACTACTGATAAAGTTCCTTTGCCTAGTGGTAGAAGTGGAAACGGCATCTTTGCCCATGTTGAACCACCCTTACTTATGGAGGACCGGTTCCCTCCACTCATTTGTATCATGTTGGTCCTCCTCATAAGTTTGTGAAAAATGAGGATTTTGCCTCTTGGGTCTACCATTTTAAACGTCATTTAAATCATAGTTTTACTAGTCTTTGGAGAATTATTGAGCAAGATTTCTATCCGCATGACCCAAGCAACCTCACTCCTAGAGAAGCCGCGAATCATCATTCAACGAGTCCGCTCTCTTCATTATCCAAGATGCAATTCCACCCGAAAATATTGCGCATCTCCGACCTTTCACCATGGCCAAGGAAGCTTGGCAACATGTTGTTTCCATTTACAAGGGAAGCGCAAGCATTCAACGCTCTAACTATGAAGTGGTGCAAGATGAAGCCGATGGGTTTGCGATGAATGAAGATGAAGAACCTCGTGAGCTCTACCGGAGATTAACCACTCTCGAGGTCTCACTCCGAGATCATGGGAGCAGGATACGGATGACAATTGGATTAAGCGCAAGTTTCTCAAGGCCATGATGCCTTACCATAAGGCCATGTCATCCGTCATCCGTCAAAGGCCGGACTTTCATACCTTGTCCTCAAATGAAGTGTTGGATGAGTTTGTTGCTATGAGAATCTTGGACAAGACCGCAACAATGCGGTGATGCGCTCTCAACGGGTAAAGAAACCCAACCTTGCTTTGAAGGCCAAGGCTAGTGTGGAAGAAGAGGATGAAGAGGAGGAGAGTAACCCTGAAGATACAAAATATGCTTATCATGAGCACATGGCTCTCGCTTCAAGGCAATTTTGGAGCAAGAAGAACTCAAGGCCCAACTTCAACAAGAACAACTCAAGTGGCACCAAGGGCAAGCAACGTGTGAGGACATGCTACAATTGTGGCAATGTGAGCCACTTTGTTGCGAAGTGCCCTTACGAGAAGCGGGAAGACAATGGTGGCAAGCTTATCCGAAAAGACAAAGCCAAGTCCTTCGCCAACAAGAACAACTTCATCAAGAAGACTCCTCCCAAGGGGTTGGTGGCACAAGAAGAGTACAATGAGGATGATGAAGATGGTGAGATGGTGGCAATGGCCTCCGTTGCCATTGTCACAACTCCACGGATGTCCATCTTCGACTCACCCAACGAGAACATCACCGCCAAGTGCCTCATGGCCAAAGCCACCAACAAGGTAACCCCCAACATGAAAACTACCATCACTACTAATCCTTCCTTGACGGATTGCATTGATGAAAGTGAGGGGTCTAATGAGGAAGTAAATGAATTTGAGTCTTTTATGAGTAAGCTCAAGGGTAAATCCAAGAAGCACTTTGTTGCTCTCTTGGAACAACTTGGTGAAGCCAATGACATGTTCGAGGCTCACGAAGAAACCATCTCTAAGATGGAAGGACATAGTCGTGACTATGCCGATGAGATATCGGATCTCTCTAATGCGCTTGAGGAAGAGCGTGGTCATCGTTTGGCTCTTGAAGAGTCACACAACGATGATCATGCTAAATTAAAGAAAGATCTTGACCATGCTCTTGTTGTATCTCGTGTGCTCAATTCCGAGAAGGCTAAACTTGGGGTTGACCATGCTAGACTCAAGGAGGAGTTTGATATACTTGACAAGGCTCACAAGGCCTTGAAGGGTGCTCATGCTAGCCTCAAGGAATCTCATGATCATCTCCAAGTGAAGCTAACCAAGGAGAAAGCCACCTTTCCACATATGGCCTTAATTGATAATGCAAATGCTACTAACCCGTGTTGTGAGCATGTGCATCTTGTGGAGGAGAATGCCAAGTTGAAGGAGCAACTTGAGAAAGGCCTTGTGTCTTGCATACAAGGTGAGAAGAACCTCAACGATCTTTTGAGCAATCAAAAGGAAATTGTGGGCAAGGAGGGAATTGGGTTTGCACCCAAGTCCAAGAACAAGAAGAATGACAAGGCCAAACAACCTCTTCCTCTCAAGCAAACTTTTGTGAAGGAGGGAGAGGATGCTTCTAAGGAGAAGAAGAACAATGGGAAGGGTGGCGGTATCAAGAAGGGCATTGCCACTCCTTCCAACAAAGCCGGCAACTTTAGCACGTCTTATGTGCTATGCCGTGTTAGTGATGGGCATGTTTATGCCAAATTTGTTGGTTCTTCTTATGAGTACATTGAATGGTCTATTTGGGTTCCTAAGACCCTTGTTACTAACATCAAAGGACCCATTACAAAATGGGTACCTAAAACCAAGCATTGATCTCTTGTAGGTGTTTGCTTCGGTGGGGATCATGGTTGCTTTCGATAGTGGAGCCACAAATCATATGACCGGAAGCAAGGACTTGGTGGTGGACGTGCACAAGGTCTCATCTATGCCCACCAATGTCGAGTGGGGTGATGCCTCGTCTTCTAAGGTATTGGGTCTTTGTAAGTGCATCTAGTGCCCCTTAGTGATTTTGGTGTATTGAAGACTTATAGGTTAAATGGCGATGCGTTTGTGAGTGTACACGGGTTTATAAGTCTATGAGGAGTTTGATATTCTGAGAGAAAGTCGACCCCTAAGAATGAAGTTCTTGTTGAAGACTTTGATATTCGAAGACTTTACGAAGACTTTGAAAGTGAAGAAATTGGTGTGACCTTGAAGACTTGATATTCATTCGAGGAATATGAAGCGTGAAGACTTTTGTTTTCGTAGTTTCATTTTCTCTTTCTTGAGTCATAGGAAACACCGTCTTGTTAAAGGGGTCGAGGAAATACTAAGGAAAAATTTCCATGTGATGCTCAACTCAAAATCCTACACCTACCAATCCCTTGAGTGAAGCCATTGGAAATCTCATACAAGTTCGATCAAATTCTTGATGTGAGACGCAGATTCTTACAGTCATCGATGACTTGCTCGACCGAGAGTTAAAATTCGCCCGGTCTGAATTGCCTACGATGAGGAACATGATAACCCTGAGGAATTTGAGAGTCAAATGTCCCAAAATATCTTATCCACCTAACGGTCATATCATTGAAGGGCATTTATGTCTTATCATGTCGGGATGCTCCCTAGGCTATAATAGCCGCCCCCTACAACCGCTAGTTGGTTGGCTGCTCCGAGAGAACTTGACACTTGTCATCCGAGAGCAACCCATCCTCCGAGGACTTTGAGCGAAAATCATCGAGTGAGGAAAATCCCAAAACCAAACCCCACAAACCCAAAGTGATTGAGCATCATGAAGAAATTGATCTGCATGGATCCGGCGCTTGTTACCTTTGAAGGCTGTGCTTCTTCCAGACGGTTAGGCGTCGAGGTCTAGAACATCAAGAGGAATTGTGGATCGCCGAGTGACCAAGTCTGTGAAGGTTTGGAAGTCACTGAAGACTTACCACAGTGATTGGGCCGAGGCTGCGTGGTCTTAGTTCAAGGAGAATCTGATGAGGATGGGTGTCTGAGTTGCGGCTCGAGATCGGGTGTCGGGGATGTGTGTCCTCGAGTTTAAATACTCGGCCGCTCCAACAGACGTCTAACCGAGGCAGTTAGTTGGAGCAGGTTTACCAAATCATTGTCTTCATCAATTGGTGGTTCTATTTCCTCAACTCATTCATTTCCTCATTACCGTGTTGAATGTTGTTCATATCGTGCTTGAAGACTTTGTTGAAGACTTTCACAAATTCCTCAGTTCAATTTCTTGATCTGTTTGTCTTCATCTTGTTATCCTGTGTCTCGCTTTCCGTAATCTGTTTGTCTTCATTTCATCATCTTGACTATGTGTGTATCCGATTATGTTTACTTACGAGTACATATTCATTGCAAGTAGTTCTTAGCTAAGGAATTTCCTCCGCAAATTCCTCGATGAAGAATTCATAAAATCGCCTATTACCCCTCTAGTCGATATACGCACTTTCAATTGGTATCGAGCAAGGTACTCCTTGTTACGTGTGATTTTAGTTTAACCACGGAGTTCTAGTTATGTCGACCGCAGTATGATCAAGGTCTCGGTGGGTGTCCTACCTTTGATGGAACGGACTACCCCTACTCGAGGCAATTGACAATGATCTCTGGTATGTTGTGGAAAATGGTGTCCCCTCTGTCACTGAAACATTGACCGCTACCGATGTGAAGAGATTCAAACAACTCGATTCTCAAGCGAAGAATATCATCTGTGGCCATCGAGCAAAGGGCGGTATGGAAGAGTGAGTGCTTTGGAAACCGCTAAGCTTATACGGGATAGGTTGTCCAAAGTAAATGAAGGAGTCTCAACTCGGCGTGACTCTCGAGTCGATGTCCCGGAATCTCTTCAACCGCTTCAAAAGACTCGACAATGAAAATGTCCGACAAACCTTTGATCGCCTCATCGACATCTCAAATGAGCTTCAAGCCCTCGGTGCCCGACATCATCGATCATGAAGTTGTGAAGAAAGCGCTAAGATCGCTTGATTCCTCATTTGATACTCTGGGACCGATGATACAAGAACATCTTGACTACAAGTCGCTTGATCCTGTTGATGTCCTCGAAGGCTTAATACTCACGAGTTCGACTTCTCAAAAAAGAGATTTCTATGGCTCAAACTATGGCAAACCACGTGCCACGAAGGCCAAGGTTGTGTCGACTCTGAATGTAAGGACTCGGTAGTAGCCTTGGTGATCTGAATAAGCGAGCCAGGACCTAGCTCGCTTGTGAAGAAATTCGAAGTTCACAAGGCGTGGTCGTTTTGGAAAACCCTCAAGAGAAATGATTCTTCATCCGGTGACTACAAGAGAAGACTTTGCCACAAATGCAAGAAGCTTTGGTCACTATATTCAAGATTGTCCTCGATGGGAAAAGGAAATGAAGAAGAAGAAATACAAGGATTACGATTACGATGATATGAAGAAGAAGAAGAAGAAATCGTCAAAATCTTCGTCATCAAAACCCTCAAAGTCATCATCTCACAAGAAGGCGCTCCAAGAAAGCTCGGGCATTCATTGGCAAGGAAATGGACTCTGAAGCTGAATCGAGGAAAATGATGAAGAGGAGGAGTCCAAGAATCTGAGTGCGGTGTGGCGAAGTCGGCCGTTACTCTTGCTTTCGTCAAGCAAGTCCATCTTGACATCAAGAAACCGACTCCACCAACAAGTCGATGAAGATAATGATGGCTCGCTCCACCTATTGCTTCATGGCAAAAGGAGCTAAGGTACTCAAATACAACTCCTCGATTCTAGTGAAAATGAATTTGATGAGGATCTCAAACCTAGCTACTCTAAACTTGCTAAAATTCGTGAAACAACAACGGGCTCTTGAGAAGGTTCAAAACATGCTAGATAAAAGTGATGATATGTTGGGTGAAGAAATGGATCGCACTAAAGCCTTGGTGAAAATCTTGAGACTTGATCTAGGTATGATAATCTTCAAGGTCATCATAACTCTCTCTTATGCGATCATGAGAAACTTTCATATGAATTTCTTGAGAAGCAAGATCATGAGAAGCTTTCTCTTGAAGCTCTTCAAAGAAAGGAAGATCTTGAAAAGCTAAGAGTGTGTTATGAAGATCTTGAAGGGCGCGATTCATTACTAGCTCGACAAATCAGCGCTTCTCGGGAAGAATTTGTTCCTCCATGCTTAAAGTGCATTGAGCGTGAATCGCTAATTCTTCACAGAATGTTCAAATGTGACAAATTCTTCATCTGTCTCTGCTATCACTAATTCCTCATCGAGGACATTGCTAGTATCCTTGACAATGCAAGGTGAAGGAATTGTACATGACGAGCATGTACAAAAGCCTCAAAGGGCATCAGACACTTTGTGATGTGCTCAAAGCGATTCTCAACGAAACCCTAGGAAAGAGGTATTGCCTTTGAGAGGAAACTCAATGCCGATGGAACATATTGGAAGCTTTGAGCGGTATCCCAAAACCTCATGGGTTCTTTGCAAAGGGACCTCCGATTGATCCATCTAACTTATCTGGCTTTACATGTGAATCTCCTCATTCTTGATGAGTCGATTGACTCAACTATAAAGCTGTTCAAAAATCGAATGGTGAAGTATTTGCTAGATATGTTGGCACTAAGCTGCAGAGCGGTTCCCCTATGAAGAAAATCTGGGTTCCCAAAAGCTGTGTTGAAAGTCTTCAGGTGAATGTCCTCATGACACCACCTGTGAAGAACAGGAACCCCAGATCAAATTTTCATATGGACAAACTCTTCATATGGATCCAAGTCCTCACATGGACCAAATTCTTCACGAGGATCAAATTCCTCAACTGGATCAAAGTCCTCATATGATTATCATCGTCTTTGACAAATCGCCTTGCGAGGTAGAGCTAAGGGCTATGAATATGTGCATTATTCTTCAAACCATTATGTTCATAAGTCCTCGAAGAATTACTCTGCTTACTCATATGCTTACCCTAACCCCTCCTATGCTAAGCGAAATGGTTTGGCATCTTTGCCACCTTTCTCACATGGTGCTCGCAGGATGATGAACTCTTTGCCACCCCTTGGATGTGGGTGGTGAAGAAAAGAACTAATCTCTTCTGCGGTCGAGGTCTCGGGCGTGCTCTAACGTCTGAAGAATTTCTTGGGGACGACAAAGTGCACGAAAGGCCTTGAGCAAATCATGATGAAATGAACTTTCATTTCACACGTCCTCATCTTGCTATATCATTTCTTGCTTGATGAAATTCATCGATGAACTTGACATCATATTCTTCATCGATGAAGCATATGAGATTGTAAGTTACACTAATTCATCTGCGGGATGATCAACCCAAAACCACCGAATGGGTCCTCGATAGTGGATGTACAAATCACATGATTGGTGACAAGAATCTATTGATGGATGCTCCTTATCACCGTCACCTCTGAAGCATATCATCTTCTTGACAAAGGCAAAAGTCGGATATTGGGTCTTGGTAAGGTTGCTATTTCTAAGGATAAGCACATGGACAAAGTCATGCTTGTTGAGTCCTTAGATACAATCTAATGTCGATCTCAATGCTTTGTGATCTTGATATGGTTGTTGTCTTTGGCAAATATCATTGTGTTGTGATTATGGAAGTCGACAATTCCAAAGTCTTGAAGGCTTTAGGAGAGGAGATCGTATATTGTTGATTTCTCTGGGACCACAACCAGCCGTGTGTCTACTTGCAAAAGCTTCGTAGGCTGGCTATGGCATCGACGACTTGTTCATGCGGGCATGAGGAATTTAAACACGCTTGCGAAGAAGAAGCATGTCATTGGCATTGAAAATGTCAAATTCCTCAAGGATCCTTATGCGAGCATGTGAAGCCGGAAAAATGACCAAGGCCAAGCATCCAAATGAAGACTATCATGACCACTACCCGTCCATTGAATTGCTTCACATGGACCTCTTGGACCTAACCATTATTAATTTGTCACTAATGGCGCATCTCTATATGGTTTTGTCATTGTTGATGATTATTCTCGATATACATGGGTACACATTGTTGCTTACAAACATGAAGTGCGGGAAGTCTTTAAGCGATTTTCCTCGAGGGCTTGACCAACTTTGGTGTGAAGATCAAGCATATCGAAGTGACAATGGGCCGAGTTCAAGAATTCGGACTTGATGCTTATCTTGATAAACTTGGTATTACTCATGAATTATCTCGCTCCTATACTCCTCGGTAGAATGGCGTCGTGGGCGCAAGAACCGAACTCTTGTTGAGATGACTCGCACTATGCTTGATGAATACAAAAGCGCCTCGGCGCTTTTGGATTGATGCAATTAATCTTGCTGCCACATCATCAATGAGTATATCTTCACAAATTCTTCAAGAAGGCGCCTATGAACTCCTCAACGACAAGAAACCCAATGTGAGTTATTTCAAAGTCTTGATTGCAAAATGTTGGATTAGAGATCCTCGACACAACTCTAAATTTGCAAAGCACATGAAGGTTTTATGCTTGGTTCTGGAAGGACTCGCACACCTCTGAGTCTTGACATTGTTCTTCACAAGATTGTTGACCTTTGTAGATGTGCGGTTCGATGAAACTAATGGCTCGCAAAGAGAGCACCTACCTACTGTGTTAGATGAACCAAATTTTGAGGATGCTATCAAGCTCAAGGCAAGCGAGGATGTCATTCCTCTTGAAGAATCTGCTTTGAAGAATTCATTCTGTTCATGAAGAGCGTCGGTGATGCACGAAGAACATGATGAGGAAAATGGTCTTTGAAGAAAATCTTGATCAAAATCCTCGTGACAACTGACTCATCCCAGCGTTGCAAAAGAAGTGCAAGTGGAGAAGATCATCGATGACATTAGCGCACTGAGTCCTCTCTCACGCTCAAAAGCCTCACACTTATCTAACTTTTGTGGGCACTATGCTTTTGTCTCTATCTCGAGCCCACTAAGGTAGATGAAGCATTTCGGGCGGAGTGGATTCAGGGCTATGCAAGAAGAACTACATCGATTCGAGTTGAACAATGTCAGGAATTGGTCAATCGCCCGAGATCCTCGCAAGCATAATATCATTGGCACAAAGTGGATCTACATGACAAGCAAGATGAAAATGGCCTTGTGGTGAGGAATAAGGCACGACTAGTAGCTCAAGGCTACACATAGGTTGAAGGAATTGATTTCGATGAAACTTTTGCACTGTTGCTAGACTTGAAGCTATTAGCATTTTACTTGCCTATGCTAACCATCATGATATCATCTTATATCAAATGGATGTGAAAAGTGCATTCCTCGATGGTAAGCTTGAGGAAGAAGTATATGTTGCTCAACCCCGGGTTTTGAAGATCCCAAGAATCGACAAAGTCTTGAGACTCAATAAGGCCCTCTATGGCCTCAAGCAAGCCCTCAGGCGTGGTATGACACATGGAAGGAATTCTTCGTGAAGAATGGCTTCACACCGGTTCACTCGACCCTACTCTATTTACTAAATCATATGATGGTGAAGCTGTTTGTGTGCCAAATATATGTTGATGATATTATCTTTGGCTGCACTAACCAATGATATAGTGATGAATTTGCCTATATGATGAGTGAAGAATATCAAATGTCTATGATGGGAGAGTTGAAATTCTTCTTAGGTCTTCAAATTAAATCGTGAAGCAATGGCATATTCATTTCTCGGAGAAATACCTCAAAGATGTCTTGAGGAAATTCGGCATGCAAGATTGGAAAGGCGTCAAAATTCCTATGCCCACAAATGGCCATCTATGCCTTGATGAAAATGGTATTGACTTGATCACAAGGTATACCGCTCCATGATTGGTTCTTTATTGTACTTATGTGCATCTAGGCGGATATAATGCTTAGTGTTTGCATGTGTGCCCGATTTCAAGCTGCAGAAGGAATCACACCATAAGGTTGTGAAACATATTCTTGATATCTAGCTCACACACCAACACTAGGATTATGGTACCCCAAGGGCTCTGCTTTTGATCTCATTGGATATTACGACTCGACTATCTTTGGTGATCGTGTGGACCGCAAGTCACATCGGCACTTGTCATTTCCTCGGACGATCTTTGGTGCATTGGTCCTCGAAGAAAGCAGGCGTGTATCCCATCTCTTCTTTGAAGTGAATACATTCTTCTTTGGCTCATCTTTGTGCTCAAGCGCTTTGGATGAAGCAAACCCTCAAGGACTATGGCGTAAATGTGAAGAATCGCCTCTCCTCTGCGACAATGAGAGTGCCATCAAGATTGCTCACAACCCGATTCGGCACTCGAAGACTAAGCACATCAGTTCGTCATCATTTTCTTCGTGATCATGTGTTGAAGGTGATATCTTCATCGAGCATGTGAAGGCGAAGAACTGACTAGTGATATCTTCACTAAGCCCTTGGATGAGAAGAGATTTAGCAACTTGCGGTGTGAGCTAAATATCTTAGAATCTTGAATGTTCTTTGAAAGGGACACACATCCTAACCCTTATGCGAATTGATGACTTAGATGTGCGACACATGAAGAAAGCGTTTTCCTCAATCAATGAAGAATAACATTCTAAGTGTGAAGAAATTAATGAAGAATTTGATTCTCGAGAACCCTCGACAATTGTGCGCGGTGTCTAAAATCATCATTCTTATACGATTGAAATTACGCCACCATAAAAGTTGAAAATCTTCAATTTGAGTTTTCCTCATTTTGAAATTCCTCGGTTTCTCAAATTCTTCAACTTTGCAAAATCTTCAATGTTTCGTCGTTTTTCTTCATTGGCTATATATATATATGCGTTTATGTCCTCTCTGACATTCACTTATTGCTATTTCTTCAAGTTGTGATTTACGCTAAGTGAATGTGATCGAACCCTTCCCTCTATGCTATACTCAATCCAATCTCTTCACAAATTCTTCATATGCGTTACGATTGACACTCGTTCAAAGTCTTCTTGTGTCCTCGCGGTGAAGAAATTGCGAACAAAATTTTTTGGTCTTATCCAAGTTTTCGGTTTTACCGCTCAAACCGTTCCGCATCCCACGATGCATTAGTTTAATCACCCACGATCTTACGATCTCATACGCACGATGCGTGGGTGACACATGTCGCGTGAAGAAGAAAGGGCAGGGGCATGTTCGTCCCAAAATCTTCGGGCGAATAGTTTTCACCGTGGCTATAAATACCCCTCTCCCTTCCATTACTTCATTGACTCTGCTCGTTGCTGTCTCTCGCTCGAGCTCTCCTCAAACCCTAGCGCCGCCGCTACTCCATCGCCGCCGATGAGGAAGAGCTTCACTGCCTCGACCTCGTCGTCGTCGTACTTGCGCCGGCCGCGGAATTCTTCACTCCGACGCCGCCGTAGCCGTCTCCCTCAGCCAAGTTAGGGCGTGGGAGATCTCACGTGACGAACTTCACTACAGTTCATTCTTGTTCGTCGTGTTCTTCGGTTCGGGTAATTAAAAGTCACTTTTATTACTCGCGTTGATTCTCAAATCTTTCTGAAAATTTTCAAAGGTGTTTTTGTTCTTCAAATCTTCACATATGAACACCTCACTGCTTGTATGCTCTTGATTTATCTCTCTAAGCATTCATTTCTTCAAGATTCCACAATTGTGCGGATTTTCAATCTGTACAACTCTGGAACACGAGACAAAGCGCTTAGTGAAATTCCTCAAGGCTCAACTGGTCAAAATCCTCAAAACTTGTTCTTTTGAAAAATCATCGAGAGCATATGACCTCTCCAAATTCCTCGCACCTACACTCTGTTCACGGTACTCATGTCATTCTTTGAATCACTAGGTTCTCATCAACTTAACTCATTTGCGGCGTTCCTCGAAGAAAAACTGCATACTTCTTGAGTGCTCTATTGTTCAAATTCCTCATCTGAAGAAAATGGCGAAGGCAAGAGACCGCAGAAGGGAGGCAAGAAACCGGAGGTCATGGCGCCTTTGAGATTCTGATGAAATATACAAAGATTCTGCACACTGATGAATCCAAGTTTGGCAAGGAGACCAAAAATCAGCGCAAAGTCGCATTCAAAGGATAGAACGAAGATGGGCACGAGAATGGAGGAATACCGCTATGTTACTCCCAAGTACATGAGGAAATTCGCCTTAAATCCTCCATGCCCAAGAGCTCCTTTGGCTTTGGCGAATCGTGACCCCATGACATCAAGCGTGGTGAAGACTTTCTGAAGAATGGTCAGGCGCCAAGCCAAATTGGCAAGACAGGCCAAGGAGGCGGTGAGGAAATTCAATGCGAGAATCATTACTGCTGCTGCTGCTTGTGGCCGAGCCCTCGGTCAAGCCGAGAAATCAATGCCAAAGAAGCACCTTTCATAAGCCAAGTGCTTCACCGTCGGCGCCCTCACGGCAAATTCCTCAAGCCGCTGCTTTGCTCATTCCAAATCCTCGTGACTCCTCCAAGTCCTCAACTCCTGTGCATCGGCTACATGTCAAAGGACTCGAGGATTCTCAATTGCTACGGTGTCTCGGCAAGTTCCTCGGTGCACCAATGTCCTCAACAGGCCCGCTCTGCTGAAGACAAAAGCAGCAAATGGACGCGGACCTCGGCGAGTCAAAGAAGAAACATGTTGCGTTCAGCGTACCCTCTAATGATGAAGCCTCGATGAAGAACTTGCGAAATCATCGAGACAGATGACCAAGGCCGCTAGAGCCAAAGAACAAATGTGCCTCTGCTTTTGGATCGAAGAAGATCCTTGACTTCATCGACCTATGGCATCGGGATCCAAACACTCCCATACCGGATCGCCATCGACTCTGGTCAAAGTCATATCTTGAACCATTTCATCGCTGCAGAGAAATGGAAATTTGAAAAGGCTCGTGAATTAAAGAGAACACAAGCCGAAAGGAGAAGCTTCGAGGAAGAACATAGTCGACTTGACTCTGAAGAACTTTTCAAAGCTCAATCTGAAATCAAGCACTCGGCAAGGATTTTGATGCTTATAATCTTGATTGGCAAGGAGCCAAGGTGAGATAAATCAATTTGTGAAGAAAATGACAACTATTGCAGCCCCATCGCAACAAGAAAATCCTCGGTGAAGACTCGCTCACCTTTGAAGAACATGCCAAGATCTAGCGATGACTTTCGGCGTCTTGATGAGAACAAAAGTTCGAGGCTGATGACTCCATTCCACGTGAAGAAATTCCCAGGCATCCACTAGTGGTGCGCTGAAGAAGCGAAGGAAGCAGGACAATTTGCACGATTCGCTGAAAAAAGCTATACCACGATCCTCGGCTCCTCTGCGCATGACACCAACTCAATTCTTCATACCTTATGAAGTGAAGAAGACAAAGGCTGCAGAGCAGCTGCGATGAAGAAAGGAAGGCATCGGTGCGTCAAATTCTTGGTACGCAAAGAAAATGAAGCCAATGACCAGCTCGCTTGAAAATCCTATTGATGCCATTCCCATCTCCTCCATGTCGTCTAAGGAAATTGTTCCTTATGGAGAAGATTACGATCGAAGCGGATCGGATGAAGAAAATCAATCTGTTGCTACTTGAACAGCTTGATGAAGAAATTGAAGTGGAAGCATTCCCTTCACCGCCGATTGTTTCCTCACCCATGCCTCGGTTCACGGTGAAGAGGCGGTGTTGAGAAATTGAAAAAAGAAGACGAAGCGTGGATATTGGGTGCACTACACGGTGATGAGCGATGACTTTTGGGAAAGTCGGCATCCCAATACTCCTCTCTTCACTTCGCTTCTACAAGTTCCTTAGTCCCCGACTACAAGCTGCTCAATTGGGCTCTGAAGAAACTCATCCCACATAAATCATCGGCGAAGAAATTCCAGCCACTAGTATTTGAAGAACCCTTCTTGATCCTCAAAGCGCACAAGGAGAGGAACCAGAAATTCCTCGACTGAAGAACACGAGATCGCGATTCACGAGGTTGTGTTGCAAATCAACGATATTCCTCTGCCCAAACCGAAGAATCCGTTCTCGAGCAAGAAAAATTCAAAGGTGAAGATTTCTTTTACGAGCATGTGTTCTTCATCGCTTATAATCCATATGACTCTGCTTTCGTATGAGGAAAAGACGCCACGGACTCCTACTCAAGCAAACTTCTATTCCTCGGTCTTTGTTTGACAAGGACAAGATCTTGACCATGAGCATATTCCTCATGTGGATATGGAATCCTTGCCGTGTTTCAAGCCGATTACTCGTGTTCTTCATGATGCGAAATTGTTGAATTTACTGACCGATATACGTGGTGGAATGAAGAACTCATTCTTGATTCTATGCCACCCGCACATCACGGAGATCTTTGAAGATATCAATTCATGGGTCTGGATTGGATGACGAGAGAATACTCACTACAAGGCACCGTAATTGAATTGCCGTGTCCTTCCTCTTGATCCTCCCCATGAAGCGCACGTTGCATCTACAATGACCATAACTGTCGATCACTTTATGCAAGTGCTCATGAAGCCGTTAAAGCAGGACAAGCCCCTCGAACCAAATTCCTCGTCAAGGATTTCTTTGTATGTGCCTCGGACCGTCTATAGAATCTTAGCGAAGACAATGAGTCCCATCAAAGGCCACGACTCAAATGAAGAAGGCGTCGTTGGCATCATGAAGAACATGCTTTTCAATATCATTCATGGCGTTCTGTCAACTTTCATGATTTCTTCATGAGGACTCGCCAATGTTGCAATGTCACCTTTTGATTTGAAGCCATATCGCCTTGGATCATCACGATTCATAAGGCAAGATCTTCACTGAACTACAAGGTCGACACTCGAATCATGGCGACTACTTGCCGCCTATTGAAGTCCTTAGCGACCGGTTTCATCATCGATGATAAGGGCAAGGCGGCGGTGTGATTGATGAAGGCACTCGTCCATTGGATGAACAATTTCGCAAGGCTGCATCTTACTCCACCAATGGCGATTTTGCAGCGCATGACTTTGCCGCAAATACCTCGGCCAAGCAAAATCCTCAAGCCCACGGCTGTGGTGATGGTGATCGTGAGTTACTCCTCGGTCTTCATCGGAAGGTTGATCGCAATCGAAATGGGTGAAGCGCCAATTTGCTGCAATTCTTCACAACATGACCTCGACACATAATGCGGTGAAGAAAAATCAATTACTACCTTCATGAAATCCTCAACCGCTTTGGGCTGTTCTTAATCATGTATATTCAGCGGAAGAATTGAAGACTATGGGTCTTGAGGAAGCATTGGTAGTGCGCACCACCTCGAAGAAATTCAAGAGAGTCAAAGTTCACGATTTTGTGGCGACTCTTATTCTTCATCGCGTGGCGATGAATATGAAGATTTGGGCGACAACTGCGGCGGCCCTACTTGACATCCAACCCGACAACGGGGCGCCTCCATCGACTTGAAAATCTTGAGGCGTTAGTCCTCGGCCGATCCTTTTGGTCATTTGATGACAAAGGGGAAGAAATCTGAGTTAGTCTTCAAGCGGGTTTATATTATGGGCGTTTTTATTAAGTTACAACTCTCGTTCTTCCGAAACCTTTTATTGGATCGAGTTGTAATCTTAAATCCGATGGTGCCTTGATACTCTTGATCGTGCTTTGATACATTTGATGCTCTGATGCTTTTGAAGCACTAAGCTCTGAATGTGATGTTTGAGCTCTGAAACTTTTGATGTGATATTCTGCATGCTTATTCCTAGTCAATATTATTGCACGCATGCTGAATCTCATCAGGCACCATATTTCATCATGCATTTCTAATTCTTCATATTATATATCAAATGCGTGTATGAATTACAAAATATAGGGGGAGATCTCCATGATTCAATTCTTCAAATGTGCATTGCCTCAAAAGCAAATTCCTCATTATGCACATATTCAGGGGGAGTTCTTCTATATCTTGCAATCAAATACCTCAATATCCGTATTTACACTTCATATGTTTTTCCCCGTTGAAAACTTAACCTATGTTGTCATCAATCACCAAAAAGGGGGAGATTGTAAGTGCATCTAGTGCCCCTTAGTGACTTTGGTGTATTGAAGATTTATAGGTTAAATGGCGATCTTGTTGTGAGTGTACACAGGTTTATAAGTCTATGAGGAGTTTGATATTCTGAGAGAAAGTCGACCCCTAAGAATGAAGTTCTTGTTGAAGACTTTGATATTCGAAGACTTTACGAAGACTTTGAAAGTGAAGAAATTGGTGTGACCTTGAAGACTTGATATTCATTCGAGGAATATGAAGCGTGAAGACTTTTGTTTTCGTAGTTTCATTTTCTCTTTCTTGAGTCATAGGAAACACGTCTTTGTTAAAGAGGGTCGAGAAATACTAAGGAAAAATTTCCATGTGATGCTCAACTCAAAATCCTACACCTACCAATCCCTTGAGTGAAGCCATTGGAAATCTCATACAAGTTGATCAAATTCTTGATGTGAGCCGATTCTTACAGTCCTTGATGACTTCTTTCGGCGAGGAGTTAGGAATTCGCCGGTCTGAATTGCCTACACGATGAGGAACATGATAACCACGAGGAATTTGAGAGTCAATTTCCGACCGTTCTTTGTCTTCTTGCGGCTGTCCCAAAATATCTTATCCACCTAACGGTCATATCATTGAAGGGCATTTATGTCTTATCACGTCGGGATGCTCCCTAGGCTATAAATAGCCACCCCCTACAACCGCTAGTTGGTTGGGTGCTCAGAAGAACTTGACACTTGTCATCGAGAGCAACCCATCCTCCAGGGACTTTGGCGAAAATCATCAGTGAGGAAAATCCCAAAACCAAACCCCACAAACCCAAAGTGATTGAGCATCATGAAGAAATTGATCTGCATGGATCCGGCGCTTATTACCTTTGAAGGCGTGCTTCTTCCAGACGGTTAGGCGTCAAGGTCTAGAACATCAAGAGGAATTGTGGATCGCCGAGTGACCAAGTCTGTGAAGGTTTGGAAGTCACATGAAGACTTACCACGAGTGATTGGACGAGGCTGCGTGGTCTTAGTTCAAGGAGAATACAATGAGGATGGGTGTCCGAGTTGCATGCTCGAGGCGGGTGTCCGGATCTGTGTGTCCTCGAGTTTAAATACTCGGCCGCTCCAACAGACGTCTAACCGAGGCAAAGATTGGGCTGGTTTACCAAATCATTGTCTTCATCAAGTGGTGGTTCTATTTCCTCAACTCATTCATTTCCTCATTACCGTGTTGAATGTTGTTCATATCGTGCTTGAAGACTTTTCTTGAAGACTTTCACAAATTCCTCGTTCAATTTCTTGATCTGTTTGTCTTCATCTTGTTATCCTGTGTCTCGCTTTCCGTAATCTGTTTTAGTCTTCATTTCATCATGCTGACTATGTGTGTATCCAGTTATGTTTACTTCTGAGTACATATTCCGCTGCAAGTAGTTCTTCGCTAAGAAATTTCCTCACCGGCAAATTCCTCAGTGAAGAATTCATAAAAATCGCCTATTCACCCCCCCTCTAGTCGATATAACGCACTTTCAGCCTTGGCAAGGTTGTCATTCTCATGATCTCACGATCGAGAAAGTCATGCTTGTTGAGTCCCTTGCATACAATTTACTTTCCGTTCGTCAACTTGCACTCATGGGCTTTGCCACTTTCTTTGATATTGATACCATGGCCCTCTTGTGGAGCAAGACTCTTAAAGTAGTTTTTGTTGGGCATGTCGAGAACGGTCTTTATGTGATTAACTTTTCGGAGTGACCCACTAAGACCGCGACATGCCTAATGGCTAAAGTTGACGTGGGATGGCTTTCGCATCGCCGTTTAGCCCACGTCAATATGAGATCTTTGCAATGCCTTCTCAAGGGGGACCATGTCCGTGGACTAACAAATGTTAGTTTTGCCAAAGATCGTGCTTGCAGTGCTTGTATCGAAGGAAAGATACATGAGAAGGCTCACCCTCCCACGACTATCATCTACTCGAAGAGACCCTTGGAGCTCCTTCACTTGGATCTCTTTGGGCCTCCATTCTTAGATAGTCTTGGGGGTAGAAAGTATTGCTTGGTAATTGTGGATGATTATTCAAGATACACTAGGGTATATTTCTTCAAGAGGAAGAGTGAGACTCAACAAACCGTCATCAACTTTGCAAATGAAGCTCAACGTCAAAACAATGCAAAGATCTTGACAATAAGAAGTGACAACGGCACCAAGTTCAAGAACTACACCTTGGATGAGTTTCTTAGCAATGAGGGGATCAAGCATCAAAATTCCGCACCTTACACCCC
The DNA here is from genome assembly GCA_021437245.1 of Aegilops speltoides. NCBI lineage: Eukaryota > Viridiplantae > Streptophyta > Magnoliopsida > Poales > Poaceae > Aegilops > Aegilops speltoides. Next base: position 131,647,111 of record CM038145.1, on the reverse strand, counting down.
TCAACAAAATGGTGTAGCGGAGAGGAAGAACTGGACATTGATGAACGCGGCAAGGACCATGATGGCGGAGTTCAAGTCTCCCTACAACTTTTGGGCCGAAGCCATCAACACCGCTTGTCATGCACCCAATCGGCTCTATCTCCGCAAGGGCTTGAACAAGACTCCATATGAGATACTTACCGGTAACAAGCCCAACCTCAAGTATTTCCGGGTGTTCGGTTACAAGTGTTTCATTCTCAAGAAAGGTGTTCGTTTGTCTAAATTTGAGGCTAGAGCTCATGAGGGCATATTTGTTGGTAATGCTACAAACTCTCATGCTTACCGTGTCCTCAACAAGTCCACGTGACTCATTGAGACGTGTAACGTGGAGTTTGACGAGAATAACGGCTCCCAAGTGAAGCAAAGTGGTACTTGTGATGTAGTTGATGAAATTCCTCCCCAAGCCATAAGAAGAATGGGTGTTGGTCATATCCTACCCATTGAGAAACCCCTTGTGGCTGAAGGAGAAGGACAAAGTTCCACTCAAGTGAAGCCATCACCAACCCAAGACACACGCTTCCGAAGAACAAAATGAAGGCCCTCAACCAAGTGAACAAGATCAAGGGCAAGATCAATCTCAAGATGGTGGTGAACCACCAAGCGATGCCCAAGGTCAAGTTCTCCCTCCCGAGCAAGTTTAAGATCAAGAGCAAGCTCAAGATAAAGAACAAGCTCAAGACGACGGTCAAGATGATCAAGTTACCGCTCCTCAACTATCTCTTGAGGAGGAATTGGAGCGTCGTGCCGCCAAGATTGCTTCCAAGCTCACTACCAAAGATCATCTTATGAAGAATGTGCTTGAAAGCTTGAGAAAGGGGGTGAGCACTCGTAGACAATTAGCAAACTATTGTGAACATCACGCGTTTGTTTCTTGTGTTGAACCCCAAAAGGTCTATGAGGCGCTCGAGGATCCGGATTGGCTCAATGCCATGCATGAAGAACTCAACAAGTTCGAGCACAACAAGGTGTGGAGATTGATACCAAGGCCTACGGGGAACCACAATGACATTGGAACCAAGTGGATATTCAAGAACAAGCAAGATGCTCATGGAATTATCGTTCGCAACAAGGCTCGTTTGGTAGCACAAGGCTACTCCCAAGTCGAGGGTATCGACTACGGTGAAACCTTTGCTCCCGTTGCTCGCCTTGAATCTATTCGTTTGTTGATTGCTTATGCTTCTCATCATAACTTCAAGTTGCAACAAATGGATGTGAAGAGTGCTTTTCTTAATGGTCCCATTAATGAGTTGGTGTATGTCAAACAACCCCCGAGGTTTGAGGATCCCGAGTTCCCCAATCATGTGTACCAACTCGATAACACACTCTATGGCTTTAAACAAGCCCCACGTGCGTAGTATGAGCACTTTACCGAGTTGTTGCTAGATCGTGGGTTTGAAATTGGGAAAATCGACCCCACTCTTTTTACTAAGAAGGTCAAAGGGGAGTTGTTTGTGTGCCAACTATATGTTGATGATATTATCTTTGGCTCCCCTAACAAAGCTTTCAATGAGGAATTTGCCGCTCTCATGACCTCAAAGTTCAAGATGCCCATGATGCGAGAGTTGAAGTTCTTTCTCGGGTTCGAAATCAAGCAAAGAAGAGAAGGAACCTTCATCAACCAAGCCAAATACACTCGAGACATGCTCAAGAGATTCAAACTAAATGATGTCAAGCTGGCTTCCACTCCAATGCCCATCAAATGCCAACTTGACATAGATCCCAATGGCAAAGCGGTGATCAAAAGGTATATTGTTCCATGATTGGCTCCTTGCTTTACATTTGTGCATCTAGACCAGATATCATGTTGAGTGTGGGAATTTGTGCACGGTTTCAAGCCGCACCTAAGGAAAGCCACTATGTGGCGGTCAAGCGAATCTTTTGATATTTGGCTTATACCCCAAACTTTGGCTTATGGTACCCAAGAGGAGCTAACTTCAACCTTTTGGGCTATTCGGACTCGGATTGGGCGGGAGACAAAGTGGATAGGAAGTCAACCTCCGGAGGGTGCTAATTTCTTGGTTGCTCTTTGGTGAGTTGGTCTTCTAAGAAGTAAAGTTGTATGTCTCTCTCGTCCATTGAAGCGGAGTATGTGGCCGCCCGTAGTTGTTGTGCTCAACTTCTATGGAAGAGCAAACTTTAAAGGATTACGGTGTCATTTGTGACAAAGTGCCTCTTTGGTGTGACAATGAAAGTGCCATCAAGATCTCTCTCAACTCGGTGCAACACTTCAAGACGAAGCACATTGAGATTCGATATCACTTCATCCGGGATCACATTAGGCGAAGGGGGATCCAGCTCAAATATGTCAACACTCATGATAACCTTGCAAATCTTCACGAAGCCCTTGGATGAAGCAAGATTTCACGAGTTAAGGCATGAGCTAAATATCATTGATTCGAGCAATGTGGCTTGAACCCTTGCACACCCCACCATACTCATCTTGATGTCTTGTTTAGGTGTAGGCATGGACATAGGGAGAGTGTTGTTCTCTCAATGAACTCTTCCTCCCCCATTATGCATAAATTGATCAACTCTTTAACATTAGCCATTTTTAATGGTACTTGTGCTTCAAAGACGAGTTTTGGTCATGGGCCCAAGGATAATTCTTTTCGGTGCCATACCAATTGACTCGAACATAGGTGGCTCCAGCCACCGCCTCTCCCCTTACGAGGTTTCGTTTCGTGTTTGGTCCTTGTTGTCTTTTGCCTTCTTTTGAGTCGTGTTTGTGTTTGAGTTGCCTCGTGTGTGTGCTCGTTTGCGTGTCCGATTGCTTTGCAAAGGCCGTGTTTTTCTGTTTTGTCAAAACATGCACTTTCTTCGGTTTATGGTACTACCGTGGCAAGCCACGGTACTACCGCAGGAGATGGGTTGCCACAATGCGTGCAATTGCATCGAGGCACGCAGTACTACCGCTTCCATCGCGGTAGTAATTTTTTCGCCATTTGGAAGAGCGGTACTACCGCCCAGTACTTCCGCCGGCGGTACTACCGCGATTGACCACAGTACTACTGCATGCCGTCATGAGCGAGTGGGGTCAAGCGGGCGGGGAGTTCAACTCCCCATACCCATTCAACTCTTTTTTCCACTTCGTCTCTCTCTCCTGCCCAAGAACGGCGCCGGAGGACCTCATCGGATCTCCGTCTCCAGCCGCTCTCCTCGCATTCCGACCGGTGGGATCGATCCCCACCTCGCCCTCTTGCCATGGAACCCGGTATCTCCCTTAGTCCTTCTCTCTCTGCCTCGTCATTTTTGCTTCTAGGTTTTGGAAGATGCATGTGTAGTTCTTGAGATTTTTGGCTAAATCATTGCAAGAGGAGGGTGTAGGAGAGTGCTAGTGCTGTAGAGATGCTTTTGATATGTTGCAACACGGTAATTTTGATCAACGGTACCGATTCAAATTTGCGAATGTGCCTAGATCCGTTCTTGCCAAATTCAAATCCGTGCGGTACTACTGCGCCTCTCATGCGGTACTACCGCTCTGGCGAGATCCGCCCCGTACGGTACTACCGCTCCGTTGGAGCGGTACTACCGCCCGGTGCGCGGAAGTAAAAAATTTACTTCCGCTCTAGGCGCGGTACTACCGTGCCATCCCGGTGCAGTACTACCGCGGCTAGAGCAGATGTAAATTTTTACGTCCGCCCCATGGTGCAGTACTACCGTTGACATATGAACTACCTTGTGACTACCCAATCTTATTTCTACTTGTTTCGTTTGTTTTGGCCCTGGTCTTTGCAATGACCCTTCTCGTTCTTCTCGTGTGTTTTGTGTTGTGTGACATAGGTGGTGGCTCCAATGTCCGTCGCTCGAATCAGCCGCGACACGAGCTCCAAGCGGCTTCGCAATCAAGAAGCACCTGAGGGCTCCAATGCCCAACAACGCAATGTCAAGAAGACCGCCAACAAGTTCAAGGAGCCAACCGTTGGCATGGACGAGATGCCTCAAGCCGAGTTCATCATTTGAAGGAGGATTAACCCCTATGTGAACCCTCGTGAGAATGCCAGAGGGAATGAGTTGTTCTGGACCAAGCAACAGAATCTCATCTACATCGATGTGATCAAGTCCAAGCACAACATCTATGTTCCAATGCAGTGGATTGATATGTATCATTTAAGGAAGAACCGGGCATACTTTGGTGAGGCGTTGGACTTGGTGGAGCAGTTTGGCATTGATGACTTTATCATGTTCCACATGGACTTTGACCCGGAGATCATGGCTCAGTTCTTTGCTTCCGTCCACTTCCACACGGATGAGGAGCGGACTATGACTTGGATGACCAATGGGAGTGGATGTCTGCTAAGTGGAAGGAATTCATGGAGATGTCGCATGTTCGTAATGAGGGGCTCAATGTGCCCATTGGTGTCCGCCCTCACGGCAACCCAGAGTCCGCCAACAAGAACAAGCTTCAACCGTTCCTTGTGGAGAATAAGCTAGCCAATGGCACGCAGTCTTGCGTACTCAACCCTTTCCTTGATGTCATGCGCCGGATCTTCCGCGACACTCTCTTTTCGCGCATTGGTGACAAGGATAAGGTGCATGCTTATCTCGTGGATATGATGCTTCTTTGTGAGGAGGCGCGTCGTCAAGTTACCCAACTGGGTTGAGCTCCGGTTTGCGGTCTACAATCGCAAAGTTCCCATCTATGGTCCATACATGCACCTCTTGATCTCGAAGACTTGGGAGAAGCTCTTTCCGGATGAAGACTTTTCTGCTCCCAACTGGGTTCGCCATGAGCCTATCAAGCTGCGACAGAAGAACAAGTGGGCCAATACCACTACCAGGGCTGAGGCTGAGGCTGCTAGGATGAATGTTGATGAGGACAAGGTTGAGGAGGAGGCTGAGGACAATTCTGCGGGGTACGCTCCTCCATCTTGAGCCCTCTTGGGCTAAGAAGTGAAGGCAAAGATGAAGGCTCTGCTTCGCATGCAGCTAAAGGCGATACAAGACCCATGTTGCTCAGAAGGAGTCGCCAGCGCGACAAGAGGATCTTGAGGACGTTCGGCGAGATCGTGGAGAGCGGGTCAGAGAAGAACATCGCTCCTGAGGCTAACTGGATGACAAAGCATGGCAATCAGTGGACCGAGTCAGAGGAGGAGTCCATTCCCGCTGCCGGGACCGATGAGGAGATTGTTGGATGATCTCTACAGAGGATGCTACCACCTGTGTCGTAGATGTCCTCTGCCTTTTTGGTGTCCCGATGCCAAAGGGGGAGAGTGTAGGATTTGCGACTCGTGTCTCTTTGTTTTCGTTTCGTTGGACGTTCGTTCATGTTGCTTTGGTTTGTTGGTTTGTGTTTGTGTGTGTCCTGGAGACTATCATATGGTGTGAGACATATGCACTCAAGCTTATCTTATTGTCTATTATGCTTAGTAGTTTGTGAGCTTATGCTATCTTGTGCCCTCTCCTTTATGCTCATATACATTGCCTTGCCTCCATGCTTAGCGTCATTTATATTATTGCAAGGAATGCCTTGTCTATAAAATATAGGGGGAGTGTTGATCCTAGTATGTGTGCCGTGCAGTCCAAAGCATATCTATAGAGTGCACATATCTAGGGGGAGCATCTCTATATTTTATAGATATTGGGTTTGCTTATGTTCATTTTTATACTCTTATGTGCAAATCCCGTATTGTCATCAATCCACCAAAAAGGGGGAGATTGTAAGGGCATATTTCTCCCTATGTGGTTTTGGTGATTGATGACAATGCATTTGCGGACTAATCGTGTGCATTGAGCATTTCAGATATCTCATGTCTAGGCACAAGACGATTCGGTGCCCCTCGAAGCCTAGTGAAGACGGCATTTCTCTATGTTTCTTTTCGGTGGATTTGAGTCATAGGAAAGCCGTACTATTAAGACGGGGTCCGCTTCGGAAAGGTTTGGGTGGAATCAACACGTACACGTCTGTCCCTGTGCACCACCTTTCCTTTGCTTCTTTGGAGCACCAACCGTTTATCCGTGTCTCTACAAAATGAACGACTCCAAACGCTATTGTGTTGTGGCATGTGGTAATCTTGTTCAAGGGAAGCGATGAGTACCGCAGATATTATGATAGTACCGTCGAGGAAGCGGTAGTACCGCATGATCGCGATAATACCGCCTCGAGGGCGGTAGTACCGCGGGCCTCTAACCATACTGCAGTGACATCTTGTGAAGTAGGGGCGGAAGTAATTTTCTACATCCGCGCCCTACGCGGTAGTACCGCTCCATCGTCTTGATAGTATCGTCTTCGGATTTTACCTGATCGAAACACAGCGGAAGTAGCCACGGATCTAATTTTGTTAGTCCGTGCCTTCCCAGTCTAGTCGAACCGCCTTGCGGTAGTACCGCAAGGGCCTTGTAATAATACCGCTCGTTGCTTTAACGCAACAGGGCCTCGTCTGGTCTCTGCCGCGGGAGCGGTAGTACCGCAAAGTCGAGCGGTAGTACCGCAAGGCCTTGCAGTAGTACCGCATGTCGCGGGCTGAGTAAGTGGGTAACAGTTGGATCTTTCCTCTCACAATATAAGGCCAAGGCTTCTCGACCCCATGCACACTTCGCGACAACCGAACTCCAAGGCGACGAGCATGAGGGTAGTACCACAAAGATGTCCAAGCCGGACGAGCTCCAAGACTACGCTCCAAAGTTCGACTTCACCGCCATCCCTCCTCGTGGCATTGACGATGCCGAGTCTACCATGACTCTTTTTGAAAACGGTGCGGTGACGACTACGACTACGGAGCCACTCAAGGGCCAAGATTTGGAGGCGAGTGACATGGTGACAAGCAAGAATGATGCTTCCATCTTTAGAGGCGATAGTGAGATGGACCGAGCATGGGATGTTCCCTTCGGTCATGAAGGCGAGTGGTGATGTGCCATCTTCGGCCTTCACCCGTGGCGACGGTGACAAGACGGTTGAGCATGGGATTTTCCCTTCAACCATTGCGATGTATGATGATGAATTGAGAGACTTGTGCACACATATTGATGGTAGTGATGAGTTGGGAGTTTCCCTTCAACCACAGCTTGGCATCGTCCTTGGTCAAACCAGCGTGGTTGCCCTGATTCAAATCTGGACGTAGTGATGGCGGTGATCTAAAACCGGTCGGCCAAGTCGTGGTGGCTACAAACTGTGGTGGAGCGACCTCATGCGGCTTCACAACAGCGGTGGTCACTGAAAGGTCTTCGGGAGGGTTCATCCCTTCATATCTGGTGGTTGACTTCGGCGGTGAGATGCAAACTATGGACGACGGCTTGACACAGAGGGATGGTTGTGCAGCAGTGGCGGTCGCACATCACATGTAGTTGTTGGAATCACGAAAAAGCGGTGGCGACAACACATGAGTGACTTCGATGGTGGTGCTACTTGAGCTCCGGGCTGAAAGCCTAGGTCTGACCCGAGCTGGTTATACCTGGCAATAGCGATGTTTTTTCTACGTCGTTACCTTGTTGAAGGCATTACTCAGATATGCTCGGTCTGATTATTCAGGCTGAAAACCTAGATTCTGGCCTAGGTGGTTGGATCCGGTGACGGTGACATTTGAGCGTCACTTCCTTCCTGAAGGAGTTGATGTTGAAGAACCTCATCGTCCGTGTGCTGTCATGAGATGGTTGGTGCGGATATGGTCAATGTTGCAGTTGGCTGATCGCGGACCTAATTGCTATGGGACTTTTTTCGTTTTTCCTCCCCTACGCATAGCTACGGATTTGTATGGAATTATGTTATGATACCGAGCATTGCACCTACATGGCGTGCACGTTGCAAAGTGTGCGTTGTGTGGAAGTGGTGACCCAGGATCGTTATTATGCAGATGCTAGCAGACGTGCTAGATCTTCATGAGCACGGGAACACGCTGGTGGGAGGGTACGGCCGGAAGCACGCCGCAGCTGCTCGCTTGGGCTCGGGATATAGGAAGAAAGAAAGGAAAGAGAAAGATGAGGAAGAAGATGTGCTTGACAAATGGGACAAGCAATTTTGTTTTATAATTTTTGCTAACTCGGATGCCACCTCAGCTTTGAGGGGTTAATTTGAATGTGCCACGCCACACAAAACCATGTCCCAATCTTCTCAAGGAAGTAAACAGTATTGGAAGTTAGGAGTGTGTTCTAACCGATTTGGGAGTCAAGGGTTGCAAGTTAAACTCTTTGGTAAGTTGAGGGTTGTGAAGTGGGCTTATATTTTTTAAGATTGCTTGTTACCTTGTCTTTGCTGGATTTTTCAATTTCTTGCAGCAATAGACCTTAGTGGTCGCCATGTCAACTTGCCTTTGCAAGGCTGATAACATCTCAAGGGTTGTTTAGTACTCCCTCCGTTTCTTTTTACTCCGCGTATAAGTTTTGGTCAAAGTCAAACTACACAAAGTTTGACCAAATATATATTAAAAAATATGAACATCTACAATACTTAAACTATATAATATGAAAATACATTTCATGGTGCATTTGAAAATGTTAATTTCATATTGTGAATGTTGATGGTTTTTAATATGAAGTTAGTCAACTATGCAAAGCTTGACTTTGACCAAACCTTATATGCAGACTAAAAAGAAACGGAGGGAGTAGTTTCTTGGCTAATTGATCCCCTCCGCCAGTAGCCTAGATCACGAGTCATCTCCATCAACTAAATGTATATACTCCTGTTCTTTATGGACATATATGCATACTTTAGCTTGACATACTCCATTGGGTAGAAAAGAAGTTATTTACTCCATCGTGAAAAATAGGCTATATACTCCTTTGAAAGAAAAGAGTATATCTTCCTTTAATTGCCAAGCAGTATATATTGTTTTGGATATAAACAGTACATACCCCTTAATTTAGCACGCGGTAGTATATACCTATTTTATTGGCAAACAATATATACTCTTTTGGGTTGTAATCTTTTGGGTTGTAATTAAGCAGTATAGTGCTAATATATACTACCTCTGTAACTAAATGTAAGACGTTTTTGCAGTTCAAGCCTCTGTAACTAAATATGTCTTGTACTCCCTCTGTCCTCTTATATTATGGGACCGAGGGAGTATTTTAGTTACAGAGGTAGTACCTTTCAATTGCCAACAAGTATATACTTGTTTGGATAGTGGCTAGTATCATTAATTGTTTAATCATCCTAAAGAAGGAAACCACTTTCAACATATATACTTCTTTTCATATTCATATACTGATTCATTATACCACTACCGTTCACCATGAAAAATATGGTAGTATCTTATTTGACGGTGCCAAACAAATCACGTGAAAAACCAAACTATCATGTCTCCTACGAATTTCGGATCCCCTTATTTTTGGTAGTTGGCTAATTGCTCAGCATGCACGCGCGCGCGCACACACACACGCACGCACGCACACAATAAGCTCGAGTGTAGAATAGTTAGAAAAACTATACGTAGTATAGTAAAATTGTGCACAAAAAGTAGCAATTTTGGAACAACTTTTACTATTCAAGTCACTATGTTGTAACATTGTTCCAAAAATTACTACATACACTATTTTCTATATTGTGTGTGCCTGCCCATGAGATTCTCGTTTTTTTCTAGTCTGGATCAATTTATAAATATCATACAATATAGCAGGGCAGTATTTGTCTTACTTGGAGTTCCGATGCTCTAGCATCTGCAGCTGGTGGGGGTGTAACTGACGGTGTGATTGTTGAATCTAAAGTTGCCTCCTCCCTAAGATTAGAAGGCACACTTTGGAAGTTATTTGCCCAAGATGGTGCTGCTCTTGAGGTGGTATTATAACTTGCAAAAGGAGGAGGAAGTGGAACTCGCTCTGGAGACTTTGCAAGTCGACGCCTAGTTAGTAAAAACATGAATAACAAAATGAGACAATCAAGCCAACTAGGAATGGTAAATAAGAAATATGTGTAACTACACGTGCTCTTGCTTCTGCTTACCCCAGTATTCCAAGCTGTAATGTTGCTTTGTACTGCAAAGGTATTTCCATGAGTGCTGAAAGGGCAAACTCTGTCTCCTTGTTGCTTTGACTGATCTTTTTTGACATGATTCCAGTGAAGTTGACAAACTAGGATAGCGAATATCATCGTTATTTTGCTTGGGAAGCAAATATCAGTATTTATATAATTTTAGTATTTACCTGGAAATTGTCAAAAGATCTAGCAGGAATGTTGTCATCAAATTCATTCATCATGTCCCAAGGACCATCTCCAACTCCGACCAGAATTATAGACAAAGGAAATTCACTGCAACAAAATGGGAATATATGACCAAGGAGAAGTCAGTGTTATGTCAATCCATATGATGAATTTATGATGTTATAATTTTTGGCAATGGTCATGCAAAAGCAAGGTGCGAACTCTTAGCTTAGCTTCATGTATCAACTGGACCAGTTTGTTGAACACTCGCTTCATGACTACCAGAACCCAGAGGGAACCCTACGACACCTCGCAAGTTGCCTGAGGCGACGGCTGTCCATTGAGTGTAGGACAGTCGTACTATCAAGAGGGGCACAAGCAAAGGTACTTTGGTTTGAACCCCACAAAAGATCCCCAGCCAAAGTTTTGGAAATAATTCACTTTAGCCACTCTACTTCTAAGATTTTCCAAAGCCCCGGTACCACCGTTTTTGCTAACCGGTTCTAGCGAGCTTATCTGAGTGTGCTAATTCTAGAGAGCCAAACCAAGTTTTCCACAGTTCGGACCGCCGCTCATTTCTGTGCCGGCGGTGCCAAGCCAAACTCCTCTCTGTGCTACCTCCGGCACTTCGAAGCCTAACTTGTCACAAAGACACTTCCAAACAGCTTTCAGTTTGCTATCTGGTCACAGTTTAAGTCCAATACTTCCAAGCTGTGACTCTGGCATTCCTGCATGATCCTCATTATGAGAACTGTTCTATCTACTAAAGTACTACTGAGAATTTGGTTTTACACGGTATGCTTCCAAGATAGTTCTATGCACGCAGAAAGGAGCCACCTTTTTGTCTTCCGCAACCACTATTTTTTTTATCCCGGTACTTCTGACTGATATGTTTTCCCAAGGTTCCCAAAAACACATTGGGAAGTTCCAAAGAATTTCTTCCAGCACTTCTTGACTAGTAACTTTTTCAAGTAACAGACAGGTTTCCGTCGAGCTCTACATATAGATGTGGATACCCCTTCGTTCTGGCAAGCCATTCAACTCATATCATTCATTTCCAACTACCAAAAGTTCAAGTCTTGAGAGAGAGAGAGAGAGAGAGAGAGAGAGAGAGAGAGAGAGAGAGAAAGAAAAGAAGACAAGCAATGGGTGATTACATGAACACTTCTTTGATTCTTGGAAGGTTTTTAGGTCAAGAACTCTTTCCTTCTTCTTGAACACCTACACCTAGTGTTCCTCTCTTCTTACACCACTCATACACCTTGTATCAGAGAGAGATCATATAGGCTCTTGAGAAGAGCTTTGATTAAAGATCTTTCGAGGAAATCTGCCAAGTGAGTTTGCTTTGCTTGTTACTCTTGGAGGGTATGCGCCTTGTAGATGGGTAGGATTCACTTAAAAGCCTTCATCCACTACTTTGTGAAGGACTCAAGAGTTTGTGAGGGCAAGGAGATCGTTTATTTTGTGAAGATCTACCCCTTAGTGAGGCTTCTTGGCGCAAACCATGGTGGAATAGGTTCATTGAGCTCCTTGCAATCTTAGAATCATTTGGTTCAAAGCCTCCATCAACGTGGAGTAGGATATCCACGCAATAAAAAATGTGGAGTAGGATGGCGCCAACTATCGAACCATGGGAAAACGTCATCGAGCCCCTTGTGTTTGCATCTTCTAAGCTCAACTCTTATTTTCGTGCAAGATACTTTATACCACTATGATGAGGAACAATAGATGAGAAAAAAAAACAGATGCCAGATCTGTTTGGCTACTTCTAGATACTTCCACTCTAGTGTAGTATTTCTTTCTTTTTCTTTACCCTTCCTGCTGTTTCTAGAGTTCTCTAGTTATAAGTAGCTGTGAGTAGAGAGGTGAATCCTAAATAATGTTTTCTAGAGTGTTCCAGCTATAAGTAGAAGTATGTGAAGGCTTATCAAAGCCCTATAAATAGAGGTCCTCACCTCTACTTTGTAACCCAGAATATGTACTCACTACCTATAATAGAACTTCTTGTTCTTATCTAAGATCTTCGAGTAGATCTTGTGCTCTAGGAGTTCTGGGTTGAACTCTTGCTGCCATATCGGGCTACATTCGCCTCTAGAGCGATATCTAGCGCAGCACGTTGAAGTTGCTCCTTCAACACGTGTGTTGTACACATTGTAGCAGCAAGGCCAATTTATGTTGAAGCTTCGGAAGGTGAAGAATATGATGATGCCCTTGAAGAACCAGATCTCTACGCATATCGGAGAGTACCCAACCCTACATATGCAAGAGATACATACAAGGTGAAAGCTGAGATCCCAACTTTTAATGGAAATGTTGATATTGAAGGGTGCCTAGATTGGTTATATGAAGTGGAGACTTTCTTTGAGGTCATGGAGGTTCCGGAAGATCGTAGAGTTCATTTGGTCGCATACAAGCTGAAAGGAGGAGCCAGTACATGATGGCATCGCGTTCAAGAAGAGCGCAGGCTGAGAGGAGAACCTCGTGTGAGAACTTGGCGGCAAATGAAAAGTCTCTTGAAAGGGAGATTTTTGCCCGCTCATTATGACCAGATCATCCAATTTTAGAATTATGCTCAAGGAAATAGGACTGTTTCAGATTACACGGAGGAGTTTCTAAGGCTACAAGTGAGGTGCAACCATGCTGAAACTAAAGATCAACAAGTTGCAAGGTACATCAATGGTCTCAACGATGCTATTCAAGATCGATTGTTGATGCAACAAATCTGGTCCATTGATCAAGCACAAGCTTTAGCCTTAAAGGCCGAGAGGTTTGTGAGGACAAGAAAGGCAACTAAGGCTCCATATCCTCCATATCCTCATGCCGAAGGCTCGTCCAGGAGTCAGCCTAATAGAGTGGAAGAAAAGACCGCTCCACCAAAGGCAAAACGACCCACCCAGAAGCAAACTAGAGGCAAGGGTAAGTCCAATGAAGGCCCAAAATGCTATAAATGTGGTGAAGAGGGACACATATCCAGCGGTTGCCCACTAAGGAAATTTGTTAACACAACTATCCATGATGGTGAAGGCGATGAGGAAGAATACGAATCTGAAGATGTAGAGGGACAAGAGGTTTGTCAAGAAGAAGGTGAACAGGTGGTATGTGTGATTCAGCGTCTCCTATGTTCCACACCACAACCTGACGACACATAACGGAAGAAAATATTTGAGAGCAAATGCACGGTGAATGGCAAGGTATGCAAATTAGTGATTGATAGTTGCAGTTGCGAGAATCTTATCTCCCGGAAGTTGGTGAACCATTTAAAGCTTGATACTCATGATCATCCAAAACCCCTACACTATTGGGTGGATCAAGGAGTGAATATGAGGATCACCAAACAATGCAACCTGCCACTTTCTTTGGGCAAGCATTATCGCTCAAATGTGTTGAGTGACATAGTTGACTAGTAAATTGTATGTGCTTTGCACGTCATTTAAATATATATAAAAAGCATGGAAAAATACATTTGAATATGTATTTCCTTTTCTAGAATCGTACTGGACAAGATCCAACTTGGCTCTTACCTCTCTAGAATCCAGATTGTTCTAGCCTCTTTTCATTAGAGTATCGGATAAGCATGTGGATAGATACTTCTAGAACACAAGAGATGGTAGAGTTGGGTTTTCAATTAGAAGGCCACGTGGCAGTATCCTATGAGTTAAAAACTATATCCAACGGATGATAATGCTCGGATTTGCCATCTCTTGACCGTTGGATGGGCATATCCAACGACTAATATTTGAAGCTATTGGCACACTATATAGATGGTATAGATAAGGACGCTAGCCATGTTCTTCTTGGGAGACCTTGGCAATTTGATGTGTATAGTACACACAAGGGCAAGGAAAATTCTTACTCTTTCATTTGGAACAGAAGAAAGATCATTATTTTACCAAACAAAACTGAAGGTAATACCTCTAAGGAGGGGAAAACTGTTAACTTTCTCCCATACTTCTCATGAGTTTATGGAAGACTTGAAGGAGGCAGATTTGTGTGGTGCACTTGTTGTAAAAGGAGAAGAGCACCTGACTATTGAAATTCCAGCAACGGTACGCGGTTTATTGGCAGAATTTCAGAACATACTTGGAGAGCCACAAGGCCTGCCACCAATGAGAGGAATTCAACATAGAATTTGATTTAATTCCGGGAGCAAGTCTTACTAATGTTCCACACTATCGAATGAGCCCAAAGGAGCATGGTATATTGAAGGAGAAAGTGGAGGAATTGCTACAGAAGGGGCACATTCGAGAAAGTATTAGCCCATGTGTTGTACCAGCCCTACTCGCACCAAAGAAAGATGGATCTTGGCGCATGTGTACGGACAGTAGAGCCATTAACAAGATCACCGTAAGGTATAGATTCCCGATTCCCCGTCTGGATGATATGTTGGATCAGCTTAGTGGAGCAAGAGTGTTCACAAAGCTAGATTTAAGAAGCGGATATCATCAAATCCGTATTAGACCCGGGGATGAATGGAACACCGCCTTCAAGACAAAGGAAGGTTGTTTGAATGGCTAGTCATGCCATTTGGACTCTCAAATGCACAAGTACCTTTATGTGCTTAATGAATCAAGTCCTTCGACCCTTCTTACCCCACTTTGTTGTGGTCTATTTCGATGACATCTTGATCTATAGCAAGGATGAGGATGAACACTTTGATCACATTTGGAAGGTGCTAGAAGTACTAAGGGAAAATGAGCTCTACGTCAACTTGTAGAAATGTGTTTTCCTGCAAACACAACTTGTTTTGCTAGGATTCGTCATAACATGTGATGGTATTCGTGTTGATGATTCTAAGGTTGAAGCAATCCGAGAATGGCCAACTTCGAAGACCATTTCTAAGGTAAGAAGTTTTCATGGCCTTGCAACTTTCTATAGGCGATTTGTGAAGAATTTCAGCACTATCATGGCACCAATTACCGAGTGTTTGAAGAAAGGGAAATTCCAATGGACAGAAGCAGCCGAAGCTAGTTTCAATGAGATTAAACAAAAACTATCACAAGCTTCTGTCTTGGTGCTACCTGATTTCAACAAGACTTTTGAGTTGGAGTATGATGCAAGTGGAGTAGGCATTGGAGCTGTTCTATCCAAGGTTTACGAGTCGACGAGTCGTTCCGAGGTTGAGACTCATAGACTAATCGTGACTAGTCTAGACTAGTGCTGGACTAGTCAACATGGTACTGTAGTACTCAACTTTTGTTAATAACTACTAGTAGTAGTATATATAAACAGTACAGTATGCAATAAAACTAGAAGTGTTAGGCAACGCCTTCTTGCCCAGCCAAAGACCACACAACACCCCAGTGGCCCATTTGGGCCCAAGTGACCACCTACTTAGCTCCCACATGGAACCCTAGCTCCCGATCGATCCCATTGCACGCCAAAGACCATCACACAAGGGAGCAGCGTGCGTGACCAGCGCCTCGGCCGCCTTCCACCGCCCCGCTGCCCACCGCCGACCACCTCCATGCCTCCTCCTCTCCTCTCCTCTATCTCTCTTCTTTCTCTCTCGTCTCAGGGCCGCGCGCGCCTACATGTCACGGCCATGGCTGCCGCCCGAGCACGAGCTCCGGCCAGGCTGGGTGACTTATCCCCTCAAAATTTTGAGTCGCTCGACTCAAATAGCTCGACTAGTCAAGACTAGTCTGTCGACTGCTCGACTACACCAAGTAGTCTACACGAGATTTGTAGTCGACACTCAAGTTGCGACTCATAGACTAGTCTGTCGACTAGTCCCTCGACTCGTAATCAGTGGTTCTATCTCAAGAAAGGAAGCCCATTGCTTTCTTTAGTGAGAAGTTAAGTGAAGCTAGACAGAAATGGAGCACCTATCAGCAAGAATTGCATGCCGTTTTCAGAGGCTTAAAAACTTGGGAAGTTTATTTGCTGCCTAAAGAGTTCATTGTATATAGCGACCATCAATCCTTGAAGCATTTTAGAAATCAAAAGCATGTTGACCGCATGCTAGCGAGATGGGCAGCATATTTGGAGAGGTTTAGCTATCTCATCGTGCATAAATCTGGGACAACTAACCGAGTGGCCGATGCTTTGAGTCGTCGTGCATGCCTCTTGACTTCTTTTGAAGCTGAACTTCCAGGCATGGATCAAATAAAGGAGTTGTATGAGGATGAAGACTTTGGCCATGTTTGGGTAAAGCACATCAGGGGCCAGCCATTAGGTGGCGACTATTCAGTGCAGGATGGCTATCTCTACAAAAATTATCATTTGTGCATTCCAAGGAGTTCTCTGCATGACAAACTAATTAAGAACTCCATTCAAGTGATCTTAGTAGCCATGTTGGACGGGACAAGACTATCGCCAACCTGGAAGCTCGCTACTTTTGGCCACAACTAAAGAGAGATGCTGGCAAGTTTGTTCAGCGGTGCCCCATATGTCAAGCCTGCAATGCATGTCCCTGTTGCTCCATGGGAGGACATCTCAATGGACTTCGTCTTGGGCTTGCCAAGAACAAGACGAGGAAGTGATGTTGTATTTGTGGTCGTGGATAGATTCTCTAAGATGGCTCATTTCATACCATGCCGCAAGACAACGGATGCTCATCATGTGGCAAACCTATTCTTTCGAGAACTGGTCAGACTTGATAGCAAGTTAATTTGTTTCATTTTGGCTCACTTTGTGGAAGCAATTCAACACTGAATTGAAATTTTCTAGCACTGCTCATCCACAAACAGATGGACAAACGGAAGTGGTGAACAAGTTTTTGGGTAATGTGATCCATTGCATTTATGGAGAAAGAAAGGGACAATGGGATTTGGCTCTATCTCTTGCAAAGTTCTCCTACAACAACTCCAAGCATAGATCCACAGGAAGGAGCCCTTTTTCATTGTCTACATTAGAGTTCCAACTCATGTGGTGGACATGGTGAAGCTACCATCAAGGGGAAACTCAAAATAAGCATTGTCCTTTGCTGATAATTACACTGGGTTATTTGAAGTGATTCATGGTGTTCTAGAAGCACAAAATCAGAAATATGAACAACTTGTTGGTTGCAAAAGGAGGCCGAAATCATTCCAAGTTGATGATAAGGTGATGGTCTACCTCCGAAAAGAGAGGTTGCCTTTAGGTGTTAAGGGGAAGCTTAGGCAGCGAAGGTATGGGCCCTTCTCTATCACGAGGAAGATAAATGATAATGCTTATGTGATAGGTCTTCCAAGTGACATGGGCATATCCAACACTTTCGATGTTGCGGACTTGACTCTCTACCATCCAAAAGAAGCGCTCTATGATAATAACTCGAGGGCTAGTTCCAAACAACCAGGGGAGAACGATGAGGAACAATAGATGAGAAAAAAAACATAAGCCAGATCTACTTGGCTACTTCTAGATACTTCCACTCTAGTGTAGTATTCTTTTTTCTTTCTTTACCCTTCCTGCTGTTTCTAGAGTTCTCTAGTTATAAGTAGCTGTGAGTAGAGAGGTGAATCATAAATAATGTTTCCTAGAGTGTTCCGGTTATAAGTAGAAGTATGTGAAGGCTTCCCAAAGCCCTATAAATAGAGGTCCTCACCTCTACTTTGTAACCCAGACTATGTACCCACTACCTATAATACAACTTGTTCTTCTTATCTAAGATCTTGGAGTAGATCTTGTGCCCTAGGAGTTCTGGACTGAACTCTTGCTGCCATATCAGCCTACATTCGCCTCTCGAGCGATATCTAGCGCAGCACGTTGAAGTTGTTCCTTCAACACTTGTGCTATATACATTGTAGCAGCAAGATGGAGTTGCTCCTCCACGACCTTTGTGTTGCTTTACACTACCATCTCTTTGCACCTTGCTTGCTAAAGTGCACCGAAGGACCAACCAATCTACTGTGTTGCTTAAAATTGCCAACTGTCTTCAAATTAGGTGTAGTAATCTTCATAGGACTATTCACCCCCCTCCCCCCCCCCCTAGTCTTGAGACCTCGATCCTAACAGCATGGCATCCACCCTTCCTCGTGGGTGGGAAGTGTCGGCTTCGGTTGCATTGGCTTGTTAGGCGACCGGCGAGAGCTGGGCCCTCCTGTCACGCGGGTTGGAGGTGTTCTTGGCGTGGTGGTTGGCTTAGGTAGCTACATATGATTGACCCGGCAGCCTACACGGTGATTGGTGGCGTACAGCGTGTGTTCACCGATGCGCACCTTGGCCCATGTCTGGCAAGGCCGGCTTCACGGGGTTGGCATTCTCCCTTACCTTGTTGTCAGTGTGGATCACGACTTCATGAGGCCATGGTGTTTACAAGTGTGTCAGCGTTATAATGCAGATTTGGCATCATTGTTGCATGTCTAGGTTGGCTGACGCACAAGCCCTTGGGGCCACAAATGAGGAACAACAGAGAGAATTAATACAAAGTCAGAAGTCGAATCCATCCGACTTCTGATAGATACTTCTACTCCATTCTAGATAAGTTGGTCCTCAAATCATATGTAGCTGCATTTGGTTATTTTTTTAACCTATAAATAATGTTATCTAGAGTGTTCCAACTACAAGTAGAGGTTGAACCGTAAGGAGTGCTTTCTAGGGTCTTTTAGCTATAAGTAGAAGATGAGATGTGAGGCTTCACAAAGCCTATAAATAGAGGTTCTCACCTCTAGTTTGTAACTCAGCATGTTTACCCACTACCTATAATAATACTTGGTGTTCTTATCTAAGATCTTGGAGTAGATCTTGTGTTCTAGGAGTTTTGGACTGAACTCCTGCCACACCAGCCAATATTCACCTCTAGAGCAATATCTCGTTGAAGTATAATTCCTTCAACACTAGTGATGTACACTTTGTAGCAGAGGAGTTGTTCCTCCACAACCTTGTGTTGCTTCAGCCACAGGCCAGCTCATCGACATCACCATGGACTCACCGACAAGTCCAGGTGGACCACACGAGCACATGCATGCGCAACCCAAACCAAGGCGACTTTACTCCGCTTTGAGCTCCCTATACATTTGAATGAGACTTGGCTGCTACCTCAAAGTGGAACCCTATGTCTAATTAGGTGTGTTGACAACGGTCATGAAAAGAAGAGGAAGGAATACCAAGTTCATGACCAGGTGCGAGGAGCCGAGGAAGAGGATGGAGCACCAAGTCCCAGGGGAAGTGATTCTGGACACCCCAGAGACCCGGGCTCAAGGACCCCGAAGCTTCGAGCATCAGGTGGTCACGCCTCTGGATACCAAAGAGACCGGGCCTCCAAACCCTGGGTTGGTGTGCTCTCTGGATGCCTTGGAGCTCCGGGCCACTTAACCACGGGCCTCCAAGACTTGCCTGCGTGCATATGATTGGGAATGACCCATGTACCCTGACTTACCTCCTCTCTTCCTCAGGACCTACATAAGTCAAACCTCTTTCAGTTTCTAGGGTTAGCAAAGTATACACTAAGAACTTGAGAGAGCTTTCCTCAATCTACCTTCCCCAAGGGGATCAGGGCCTCCACTTGTGGAGAAGACTCCATTAGAGTGATCAAGACCTCCATTCGAGAAGATTCCTAAGGGAATTCAAGACCCCCTCTTTGGATTTGGGGGAAAACTCCCTCTCAAGACCTCCAGGCCTCCATCTCTCTTTGGGATTTGGGGATGAGCTATCTGACTTTTTTCTTTGCTTGTTTGTTGGATCTAAAAGGCATATCTTGTATTGACTTGTGATATGAGTATAGGTAGTGAACCTTAGCCTTGTGTGTGTTCCCTCTAATTTCCCCTTTGTTCTTCATGTTCATTCGTGAATCCACCTCCAATCGTGAAGATAGGGCCACCCTAATGGCTTGCCCTCAATCACCCGTGCTGATCTTGATATGCGGCGTGTATTGGCCCTTGTTGGCCAGACGACACATGTGATGGCCTCTATTCTCAAGCTGGTGCAGTAGTGGGTGGTGCTACGATTTTGCCAATATGTCTTCGAGGGATGTGATCAGTGCATGAATTGTGGTCATGGCTCTATGGAAGGTGGCATGAATTGTTGTCGTGGCTCTACAGGAGAAGGCCCTAGCAACCTTTTTCGGTGTCAACCCCCTCGCCCATTGTCTCATCCTTGATGGGGTTGTCAAAAGCCAAAAATCGCCTCCACCCCTCATGGGCTAGTCCTCCGCTTGGAAACAAAGATTTGGCTTGCCAGATCAGACACGGTGTCAACAACATCGCTCCATCCCCAGAGGCATTGTTTTTGGAGGTCTGGCCCTAGGTTAGAGCGCGACCCGGTGGCAAAGGCCTTGGCTCTAGCAGGCAAATCCAAGGCGCACTGGCAACCTACCAGTGCAGATACCTTGGGTGGCATGGGTAGTAGATGATAATATCTTGTCTTAGTTGCATGGGAACTCGATGGGCAGCGGTTGACGGTTGCAAACATAGGTGCGTGTGGCAGACAAGGATTGCAGTGATGTGTGGTGGTGGTGTTTCGGACTTTTTTTAAGAATTCACCACTTCATTTAAACTTCAATAACATCATCAACAACAACAAAGCCTTTCAGTCCCAAACAAGTTGGGGTAGGCTAGAGTTGAAAACCGTAAGATATCGAAACCAAGTCATGGTTCTGGCACCTGGATAACTAACTTCCACGCACCCCTTGTCCATGGCTAAATCTTTGGTGATATTCCAGCCCTTCATATCTCTCTTTACGAATTCCTCCCATGTCAAGTGTGGTCTACCCCAATCTCTCGACATTATCAGCATGCCCCAACCGTCTGCCATGCACTGGCGCTTCTGGACGCCTGCACTGTATATGCCCGAACCTGTATATGCCCGAACCATCGCAGGCGGTGTTGGACAGGCTTCCCTTCAATCGATGCCAACCCAACTCTATGACGTATATCATCATTTCAGACCCGGTCCTTTCTTGTGTGGCCACATAACCATCTAAACATGCGCATCTCTTGTAGACCTAGCTGTTGGACATGTCGTCTTTTAGTTAGCCAACATTCAGCACCATACAACATCACAAGTCGAACCGCCGTCCTATAGACCCGCCTTTTAGCTTCTGTGGCACTCTCTTATCATAGCAAACGCCAGAAGCTTGGCGTCACTTCGTCCATCCAACTTTTATTCGATGGCTCACATCTTCATCAATATCACCATCCTTCTAGGACCCGCCTTTTTGCTTTTGTGGCACTCTCTTATCATAGCAAACGCCAGAAGCTTGGCGTCACTTCGTCCATCCAACTTTTATTCGATGGCTCACATCTTCATCGGTATCACCATCCTTCTGCGTCATTGACCCCAAATATCGAAAGGTGTCCTTCTAAGGTACCAACTAGCTGTTGGACATGTCGTCTTTTAGTTAGCCAACATTCAGCACCATACAACATCACAAGTCGAATCGCCGTCCTATAGAACCCGCCTTTTAGCTTATGTGGCACTCTCTTATCATAGCAAACGCCGGAAGCTTGGCGTCACTTCGTCCATCCAACTTTTATTCGATGGCTCACATCTTCATCGATATCACCATCCTTCTACGTCATTGACCCCAAATATCGAAAGGTGTCCTAAGGTAACATCTGCCTATCAAGGCTAACTTCCTCCTCCTCGCGCCTAGTAGTACTGAAACCGCACCTCATGTACCCAGTTTTAGTTCTACTAAGCCTAAAACCTTTCAATTCTAAAGTTTGCCTCCACAGCTCTAACTTCCTATTAACCCCTGTCTGACTATTGTTGCCTAGCACGACATCATCCGCAAAGAGCATACACCATGGGATATCTCCTTGTGACCTCATCCATCACCAAAGCAAAAAGATAAGGCCTCAAAGTTGACCCTTGGTGGAGTGCTATTTTAACTGGAAAGTCAACAGTGTCGCCATCACTTGTTCGAACACTTTTCACAACATTATCGTATATGTCCTTGAGGCTGGTCGTAATGGTAGTATCATAAACGATATCATGCATGCCAACTAGACTTTTTTTATTATGTGGCACACAATTAAATGAGGAAAGAGAGGATGTGGTATCATATCATGATACTGTATCATATTAAATGTTGTACTACTTTGTGTCATGGATGGGAATTAATAAGGCAACCTAAGATACTAACTTATGATACTATGCATTACAAAAGTAGTATCATACACTAGTATCATATGCGTGATACTAGTATATGATACTCACCATTACGGGCAGCCTGGTGAGGGTAATGTACTGTGTTGGGACTTTGTGTTTCCCCAAGGCTATTGGTGACATAAAAACAATTAAATGCTGATAGCAATTACTGCAGCTGTTTGAAAATCAAGACAAGTAGCAAGAGCTTTTCAACGTCTTACGCTTACTCTGTAGTTACTAATCAAATGTAAATAATTTGTTGCAAGCTGGACATGGATACTGCAGGAACAAGAAATACAAACAAATAGGTGTATTTTGACATACCAAAACAGAACTTTCCAAGTACATATACGCATTATGCCATCAGGTAAGCAATAGAAAATTGGGGTAGTAGAATAATGAAACACACCCTTAACTGTACACATCTGGTGTTAACAGGAATCATGTTAAGATTAAACATACAACACAACAGCATCTTGATCATGATATTTATTGCAACTAAGAAACTTCTATGGTACACCATTTTACATACTCCGCCTAAAATAACCCCACATTACCTGGCTTGCACAATAGCATCTACAGTCATCTGCTCTTGGGTACTTAATTGACCAAATTCAGTGTTAACACTTCGTGTGACCTGTATAGTGATATTTCAGACACAGGCCAAATAATACCAACATAGAAAAAACATCATCGTGCACAAGAAGCCAATGATATAATAATTGAACTAAAAAATAAAAATAAGAAGGGTGATAGAAAAAAAGCCTACTTGTCCATCGGCGATTATTACTAAAACATGGTATTGGCCACCGCTTTGCTCAACAACGGTTGTGGCCATTTCAATTATTGGAGAAAATGATGTAGGACCTTCAAACATATAACAAATTTTATGCATACATTGACCATGATTGTACGCTTCAAAAAAAAACAATCAAAATTGAGCTTTCCTACCGGAAAGACGAAGATGAGGAACAATTTCTCTATATCGAGCCAAAGCCTCCTGAAACCCATAGCATGGTCTTTCGTCAGGATTGAAGTCAAATACATCTTGGTCATGTGTAGATGCTGCGTTTTCCAAATAAAACTGAACTATTAGTCTTGTGCAATTTCACTATATATTGGTAAATTAACAAAAGAAAAGTTTGAGCTTTACCATCTCCAAAACCATAGCACGGAATTAAGTTATCCTCATCAAAAGCTGACAGTGTTTGTCCAATGATGGAGATTGCCTGCTCGTAAGGATTGGGGGCATCACCAATATGATGCAGGCTCACACCATTGAATGACCTCTTTCCTGCATGCCGAATTGCATACATAGTCAAGCATCAAGAATGAATGTTTTGTCCAACGCATATATTCTATTCAACTACCTGTCCATTCATTACTTTTCGTGAAATCAATTCCAATGATTAAATTGGAAGACTCGAGGCCAGCTTGCGCTAATGCTTCAATAACCTGCATACAGAACTCTAGTATTGAGCCAAGTGTCACAATTTGTTAAGTACTCCCTCCGTAAAGAAATATACTTCTTTAAAGAGGGAGTATATTTCCTTACAATTTGTTAAGTACTCCCTCCGGACTCGGTTGTTTGGCGTTAGTCTACAAACAGTGTTTATTCGGTGGGCTCGGTTTGCAATTTTAAATTTCAAAAGAGCCGATGCATCAGTTTGTTGTGCGGCTCATGCAAATTGTTCCCCACCTTGTTATCATCCGGGTGAAATTTTGCACTATCAGTTTCGCACCTTTTACACGCAAGCACCATGCAAGCTCCACAGCACTACATTAGCCCAGATACCACCTATGTCCAAGCCATCTACAATGGCTAATTCCATCCCTGTTATGGCTTCGAGCCCGATTTTGGAAGCAGTGTTGAACATTTGAGCATCACCAAATCCCATACACACATTGATACATACCTCATCCAAGGAGCGGTACTGGTCCACAATCTTGGAGTACTTCCTCTCCAGCTTGGACCGCTTACTGGCAACTGCCGGTGTCTTAATTGTCCGCGACACTGGTGGCGCTGAGACGGCATGAGCCGGAGAGGCTGGCACTGCTGCCACGGCCGAACGAGAGTAACTGCTGGAGGAAACCACCAAATCCTCAGCGGCCTGCGGAGCGCTCACCCGCCGCCGGTAGATTGAGGACGAGTGATATTCATCCGTCACCGGAGCGGTGTGGGGGGACGGTGGTGGGTCCCACGGCTGTGACCGCGGATCGTATGGGTCCGCGGGGCCGCCGCCGGCGCTGTTCCTCGCAGCCGGCGGCGATCTGGGTCGTGGTGCTGCTTCTGGTTGCGGCTCTTCCCGTGGCTCGGCTGGCGGTGCAAGCTGCAGGAGGCCCCCAACAACCTTGGTGGCTGTCTGCAGGATCAGGAAGAGCACCCACAGCAGGAACGTGACAATCTTGCCGGCCACAGCCTGAAACTCCAAGCAAATCGTAACGGCAACAGTCAAGATCGACGAATCGAAACAAAAACAAAAAATCGAAGCTTAAATGGCTCCGACGAACAACAAACAAATCAACAGGAACTTCCTGTTGAATATTTGGAGAAGTGAATGAAGCTGGAGCATCTAGTGCGTACGAGGAAACCGCTCATGCCGACGAGGACGACGACGCGAGGGAGGCGAGCTCTGCCACTCCTCGGGGGAAGGGAGATGCGAGGTTGGGCGGATTGGATGGGCAATGGCTGATGAGCCGCTCATGCCGAGGAGGAGGTTACTTTGGTCAAGTCGGTGCTGTTGTTGCGTCTACTCGAGTCAAGGGTCGATGTGTCGAGTGATGACGTTTAACGCCTGTTTGGAGTGGTTGCTGCTCGCTTCATCAGGCCAACTCCGGGCATGTACAATGATGGCATATGGATACATATGCCCATAACAAAAAGTAATTTGAGGCATTTATATTTATTTTTTCTTTTCGATGCAAGCTACTACTAGTGGGCCTCATTAAAAAATAGAAAATAAAGATTCTACTACACATGCATCTCTACTTTTTACTCCAACCTTTTCAGCTTTTGTCACCAGACCACACTTTTTCTCTTCAAGCACCCGCCTCCTGAAGAGGATCCCGTTTCCCTATCTGAACCTACTTTACGTCATATCCGATCTTACATGGCATGCGAAGCATCACCTTGAGGTTATGCATTGTACATGCCCTTCTAAGGATACTAGTTGACCCGTTGTCCCAAATGACGCAGAGACGTGCTAAAGATATGTTGTTGATTAAAATAGTTTCATGCTGCAAGAACCTTCAACTAAATCATGCTATTTTTTAAACATGTTTATTACGTTGTTAAATACTCTCTCCGTCCTGAAATACTTGTCGGGGGGAATAGATGTATCTAGACATATTTTAGTTCTAGATACATCCATTTTTATGCGTTTCTCCGACAAGTATTTTTGGACGGAGGGAGTAATAGTCTGGGAAAAGGGAAACTTTGCATAATGTGAATATGTTCAGTTTGAAAATATGGCCACCATGATGAAAGAGTAAAGTTGGCATGGTTGTATTCTTTTAGCAAGTTTGAAAAAATGGTTATCATGATGAAAAACCTGGCCATCCATATTGTTCCTGCAAAATAAAGGAAAAAGATAAGAAACCTAAGAAGAAAAAACATGTCTTTGTTGTGCATATATGGAGATATAGGGATCAGGAGGTATTAGGATAGCCCATATGTTATTTAGCCCAGAGCGATGTCTCAGGGTCCGTGAGGAGTGAATATGAAGCTGCAGGCGGATCCAATAAGACCGTCTTTCCCTTCCTTTCTTTCTCGGTTCCTCAGCTGGGTGACAGAGGCGTTTCGTCAGCCGCCGACCGATGCGATTTTGCGCCAACTGGCGCAAAGATCCGCTAAAGCCATAGTGTCGATGAAAATAGTTGCATTTTGCGAAAACCTATTCGATATTTGTAGTAGAATACTATACTGAAAATATGGTTATCATGCCGATGATTCCAAAATAGCAACAAAAATAAATCCATGGTTTAGTTGATTTTGTTACAGGCAAGCACACATGACAACAAATTTAATCTCTCTTAGTTAGGGAAAACATGGACCTGTCGCGCCAAATGGCGCAGAGGCCCCCTAAATCCATGTGCACAAGGAAAAAACTATCCATGGTTCAATCACTTTTAATAGGAAACATGGTTGATTGTTGTCTACAATGACATGTATATATACATATTTTAATTTGATAGCACAAAATATTTGCTACCATCTTCACAAAGAACCATCTAAAATCATGTACGCATTGAAAATATGTGCGCTTTCCCGTCACTGTGTTTGAGCAAAAAATACATAGGCTTTTGTTTAAAAATATATGTGTGTATAAAATCATGATTTCTTTGGCCATACACATAGTAGAATACAAATAAGCCAGGGGACTACATATCAACTCCCTTGCTCTTAAAACGAAACAATAAAACTTATCATTTCCTCTCTTCAGAGCATTCTCCTCCTCTCCTTCTCGGGTGCCCTGTGTGGCTTCCAACGAATCCTGCACCACCACCGTCAAAGCCAACGTAAGTGTTATTTAGATAGAAGAAAAACAATGTGCAATACAATTATATAGACACTCTAGCAAAATATTGATTGCACATGTAGATGGAGACTAAAACGAAGAAGGCATTAAGAATCAAGACGGAGAAGATCTGGTCATAGTATCAGCCAGGAGTCTCAAATGAAGTACCAGTCATGACATAGTTAAGTTTCAGTTCAAATATCATGTAAGAACTTTTTAGCTTAACTTAAATGAAAACATACTGAGACTCCACAATGTGATTTCCACGTAGAAGGTTCTTATATAGATGGACCGACGAGAAAAAATTACGACAGGTTAGACCAAAAAACAGGAAACATTTTCCTGTCAAAGACTCCACCTTGTGACTTCCACTCAAAAAGTTATCATATAGATGGGCTGACGAGACAAAATTATGACAAGTTAGACCACAAAATAGGAAACATTTTCCTGTCAAAGGTGTCGAACTGATTGTTTTTTAGAGGCCCAAATTTGCTTGATTCTAAATAGATGACACGATAAACTGACTATAAAAGTCATCAGTTCATACCACAACCCAATGACTAACAATGCATCTCTCTATATGCAATATGATTTCAGAGTAAAACATACCATTATTTGCTATTGGACCAACCAAATGTGGTTTCAACTCCACATGAGAAAAACAATGTAGAAACTGAACATACATCCAAGCATACAAAACCAAAATTCAAGCAAGAACTAGACAGAGTATCTAAGGACACGATAGCATTCACTCACCCTGGTATGTAGCATCGGTGGAGTGAAATGTGTCAATGCCACGATAACATCAACATGTCCACCTTCATGCCTCCCTGACTCCTCCTGCCGACCACGCGCCTCTGTCATGGCGTTGAAGGAAATATGCCCTAGAGGCAATAATAAAGTTATTATTTATTTCCTCATATCATGATAAATGTTTATTATTCATGCTATAATTGTATTAACCGGAAACATGATACATGTGTGAATATATAGACAAACTTAATGTCACTAGTATGCCTCTACTTGACTAGCTCATTAATCAAAGATGGTTATGTTTCCTAACCATAGACATGTGTTGTCATTTGATTAACGGGATCACTTCATTAGGAGAATGATGTGATTGACTTGACCCATTCCGTTAGCTTAGCACTTGATCGTTTAGTATGTTGTTATTGCTTTCTTCATGACTTATACAAGTTCCTATAACTATGAGATTATGCAACTCCTGTTTATCGGAGGAACACTTTGTGTGCTACCAAACGTCACAACGTAACTGGGTGATTATAAAGGAGCTCTACAGGTGTCTCCAAAGGTACATGTTGAGTTGGCGTATTTCGAGATTAGGTTTTGTCACTCCGATCATCGGAGAGGTATCTCTGGGCCCTCTCGGTAATGCACATCACTATAAGCCTTGCAAGCAATGTAGCTAATGAGTTAGTTATGGAATGATGTATTACGTAATGAGTAAAGAGACTTGCCGGTAACGAGATTGAACTAGGTATTGGATACCAACGATCGAATCTCGGGCAAGTAACATACCGATGACAAAGGGAACAACGTATGTTGTTATGCAGTTTGACCGATAAAGATCTTCGTAGAATATGTAGGAGCCAATATGAGCATCCAGGTTCCGCTATTGGTTATTGACCATAAACTGTTCTAGGTCATGTCTACATAGTTCTCGAACCCGTAGGGTCCGCACGCTTAAGGTTTCGATGACAGTTATATTATGAGTTTATGTGTTTTGATGTACCGAAGTTTGTTCGGAATCCCGGATGTGATCACGGACATGACGAGGAGTCTCGAAATGGTCGAGACATAAAGATTGATATATTGGACGACTATATTCGTGAAGGAAATATGCCCTAGAGGCAATAATAAAGTTATTATTTATTTCCTTATTTCATGATAAATGTTTATCATTCATGCTAGAATTGTATTAACCGGAAACATGATACATGTGTGAATGCATAGACAAACAACATGTCACTAGTATGCCTCTACTAGACTAGCTTGTTAATCAAAGATGATTATGTTTCCTAACCATGAACAAAGAGTTGTTATTTGATTAACAAGGTCACATCATTAGTAGAATGATCGATTGACATGACCCATTCCATTAGCTTAGCACACGATCGTTTAGTATGTTGCTCTTGCTTTTATCCATGACATATACATGTTCCCGTAACTATGAGATTATGCAACTCCGTTACGGAGGAACACTTTGGGTGCTACCAAAGCGTCACAACGAATCGGGTGATTATAAAGGAGTACTACAGGTGTCTCCAAAGGTAGATGTTGGGTTGGCGTATTTGAGATTAGGTTTTGTCACTCCGATTATGGAGAGGTATCTCTGGGCCCTCTCGGTAATGCACATCACTTAAGCCTTGCAAGCATTACAACTAATGAGTTAGTTGCGAGATGATGTATTACGGAGCGAGTAAAGAGACTTGCGTAGCGAGATTGAACTAGGTATTGGATACCGACGATCGAATCTCGGGCAAGTAACATACCGATGACAAAGGAACAACGATGTTGTTATGCGGATCGACCGATAAAGATCTTCGTAGAATATGTAGGAGCCAATATGGGCATCAGGTCCGCTATTGGTTATTGACCGAGGCGTGTCTCGCCATGTCTACATTGTTCTCGAACCGTAGGGTCCGCACGCTTAAGGTTTCGATGGCGGTTATATTATGAGTTTATGAGTTTTGATGTACCGAAGGAGTTGAGTCCGGATGAGATCGGGGACATGACGAGGAGTCTCGAAATGGTCGAGACGTAAAGATCGATATATTGGACGACTATATTCGGAGTTCGGAAGGTTCGAGTCATTCGGTATATTTTTGAGTACCGGAGAGTTACGGAATTCGCCGGGAGTATATGGGCCTTATTGGGCCATACGGGAATAGAGGAAAGAGGCCAAAGGAAGAAGGGCGCAGCCCCTCTAGTCCGAATTGGACGGGGGTGCAGCCCCTTTTCCTTCCTCCTCTCCCCTCTTTCCTTCTCTCCTACTCCAACAAGGAAGGGGAGTCCTACTCGGTGGGAGGAGGACTCCTCTGGCGCGCCCCTCTGGGGCCAACCCCTCCCTTGGCTCCTTTATATACGAGGCGGGGGGCACCTCTAGGACAAGACACAAGTTTGATCTACGGATCGTTCCTTAGCCGTGTCGGTGCCCCCTCCATCATATTCCACCTCGGTCATACCGTCGCGAAGCTTAAGCGAAGCCTCGCCGGTGAAACATCAAGATCGTCACCACGCCGTCGTCTTGTGGAACTCTCCCTCGACACTCGGCTGGATCGGAGTCGAGGGACGTCATCGAGCTGTACGTGTGTCAAGAACTGGGCGCCGAGTAACGGCGCCGGGATCGGTCGGATCGCGAGGAGAACGTCGACTACTTCCTCTACGTTGTGATCGCTTCGCTTGGTCTCACGAGCGTAGACAACACTCTCCCCTCTCGTTGCTATACATCACCACGATCTTGCGTGTGCGAGGAAATTTTTGAAATTACTCGTTCCCCAACGATGGTATCGAGCCTAGGTTTTTATGGTTTGATGTTTTGCACGAGTAGAACACAAGTGAGTTGTGGGCGATACAAGTCATACTACCTACCAAACATGTCATACTTTGGTTCAGCGGTATTGTGAGATGAAGCGGCCTGACCGACATTACGCCAGACGCTTACGCGAGACTGGTTTCACCGCCACGAGCACTCGTTGCTTAAAGGTGACCGTGGGTGCTGTCTCTCTCACTTTAGTTGAACCGAAAGTGTGGCTACGCCCGGTCCTTGAGAAGGTTAAAACGAGTCTATTTGACGAAGTATCGTTGTGGTTTTGATGCGAGGTGAGACTGGTTCTTGCTTAAGCCCGTAGCAGCCACGTAAAATTTGCAACAACAAAGTAGAGGACGTCTAACTTGTTTTTGCGGGGCATGTTGTGAAGTGATATGGTCAAGACGTGATGCTATATTTTATTGTATGAGATGATCATGTTTTGTAACCGAAGTTATCGAAATGGCGAGGAGCCATATGGTTGTCGCTTTATTGTATGCAATGCAATCATACTGTAATGCTTTACTTTATCACTAAGCGGTAGAGATAGTCGTAGAAGCATAAGATTGGCGAGGCGACAACGATGCTACGATGGAGATCAAGGTGTCGCGCCGGTGGCGATGGTGATCATGGTGGTCTTTGCAAGATGGAGATCATGAAGCACAAGATGATGATGACCATATCATATCACTTATATTGATTTGCATGTGATGTTTATCCTTTATGCATCTTATCTTGCTTTGATTGACGGTAGCATTATAAGATGATCTCTCACTAAATTATCAAGAAGTGTTCTCCCAGTATGCACCGTTGCCAAAGTTCGTCGTGCCCGGACACCACGTGATGATCGGGTGTGATAAGCTCTCGTCCATCTACAACGGGTGCAAGCCAGTTTTGCACACGCAGAATACTCGGGTTATACTTGACGAGCCTAGCATATGCAGATATGGCCTCGGAACACGGAGACCGAAAGGTCGGCGTGAATCATATAGTAGATATGATCAACATAAGATGTTCACCATTGAAAACTACTCCATCTCACGTGATGATCGGTTATGGTTTAGTTGATTTGGATCACGTGATCACTTAGATGACTAGAGAGATGTCTGTCTAAGTGGGAGTTCTTAAGTAATATGATTAATTGAACTTAAATTTATCATGAACTTAGTCTGGTAGTATTTTGCAAATTATGTTGTAGATCAATAGCTCGCGTTGTTGCTTTCATATGTTTGTTTTGATATGTTCCTAGAAAATTATGTTGAAAAATGTTAGTAGCAATGATGCGGATTCGATCCGTGATCGGAGGTTTATCCTCATTTTTGCCTGTAAGAATTATGTCCTTAATGCACGCTAGGTGAGCGGACCTATTGCGAGAGCGGTATGAGGACGTTATGAGCGTCTGGCTAGCTCAATATGATGACTACTTGATAGTTTTGTGCACCATGCTTTATGACTTAGAATCGGGACTTCAAAGATGTTTTGAACATCATGGACCATATGAGATGTTCCAGAATTGAAGTTAATATTTCAAGCAAATACCGAGTTGAGAGATATGAAGTCTCCAACAAGTTCTATAGCTAAAAGATGGAGGAGAATCGCTCAACTAGTGAGCATGTGCTCGATTGTGCGGGTACTACAATCGCTTGAATCAAGTGGGAGTTAATCTTCCGGATAAGATAGTGATTGATGAATTCTCTAGTCACCATCACCAAGTTAGTAGAACTTCGTGATGAACTATAGTATGCAAGGGATGACGAAAATGATTCCGAGCTCTTCGTGATGTTGAAATCGACGAAGGTAGAAATCAAGAAAGAGCATCAAGTGTTGATGGTTGACAAGATCACTAGTTTCAAGAAAAGGGCAAAGGAAAAGAAAGGGAACTTCAAGTAGATTGACAAGCAAGTTGTCACTCCCACAAAAAGCCCAAAGCTGAACCAAAGCACAAACCGAGTGCTTACATCGCAAAGGAAATGGTCACCGAAGCGAAACTGCCCTAAATATTTGGTGGATAAGAAGGATGGCAAAGTGAAAAGGGTATATTTGATATCTGGTGTTTGATGTGTGCTTTACTAGTGTTTATAGCAACCCCTCGGTATTTGGTACTGGTTCGGTTGCTAAGAGTAGTAACTCAAGCGGAGTTGCGAATAAGCGTAAACTAGTTAAGGGTGAAGTGACGATGTGTGTTGAAAGTAGTTTCAAGATTGATATGATCATCATCGCACCCCTATACTTTCGGGATTAGTGTTGAACCTAAATAAATGTTATTTGGTGTTTGCGTTGAGCATGAATATGATTTGATCGTGTTTATTGCAATACGATTATTCATTTAAGTAAGAGAATAAGCTGTTGTTCATTTACATGAATAAAACCTTATATGGTTACACACCCAATGAAAATGGTTCATTGGATCTCGATCGTAGTGATACACATATTCATAATATTGAAACCAAAAGGAAGTTAATAATGATAGTGCAACTTATTTGTGGCATCGCCGTTTAGGTCATATTGGTGTAAAGCGCATGAAGAAACTCCATCTTGATGGGATTTTGGAATCACTTGATTATGAATCACTTGATGCTTGCGAACCGTGCCTTTTGGGCAAGATGACTAAAACTCCGTTCTCGGAACAATGGAACAAGCAACGACTTATTGGAAATAATACATACCGATGTATGCGATCCAATGAGTGTTGATGCTCGTGGCAAATATCGTTATTTTCGACCTTCACAAGATGATTTGAGCAGATATGGGTATATCTACTTGATGAAACATAAGTCCGAAATAGTTGAAAGGTTCAAAGAATTTCAGAGTGAAGTGGAAAAATCATCGTAACAAGAAAATAAAGTTTCTACGATCCGATCGCGGAGACAAATATTTGAGTTCGAGTTTGGTCTTCAATTAAAACAATGTGGAATAGTTTCACAAATTCATGCCACCTGGAACACCACATCATAATGGTGTGTCCGAACGTCGTAACTGTACTTTATTGGATATAGTACAATATGATGTTTCTTACCGATTTACCAATATCGTTTTGGGATCATGCATTAGAGACAGCTGCATTCACGTTAAATAGGGCACCATCTAAATCCGTTGAGACGACACTATATGAACTGTGGTTTAGCAAGAAACCAAAGTTGTCGTTTCTTAAAGTTTGGGGCTGCGATGCTTATGTGAAAAGGTTTCATCTGATAAGCTCAAACCCAAATCGAGAAGTGCGTCTTCATAGAATACCCAAAGGAAATTGTTGGGTACACCTTCTATCACAAATCCAAGGCAAAACATTCGTTGCTAATAAATGGATCCTTTCTAGAGAAGGAGTTTCTCTCGAAAGAAGTGAGTGGGAGGAAAGTAGAACTTGATGAGGTAATTGTACCTTCTCCCTTACTTGAAAGTAGTTTGTCGCGAAACCGGTTTCGAGACATCTACACCAAGTAGTGAGGAAGTTGATGATGTTGATCATGAAACTTGGATCAAGTTACTACTGAACCTCGTAGATCAACCAGAGTAAGATCCGCACTGAGTGGTACGGTAATCCTGCTCGGAAGTCATGTAACTAGATCATGATGAACCTACGAACTATGAGGAAGCGATGATGAGCCCAGATTCGCGATATGGCTTGAGGCCATGAAATCGAGATGAGATCCATGTATGAGAACAAAGTGTGGACTTTGGTGGCGTTGCCGATGATCGGCAAGCCATAGAAAATAAATGGATCTTCAAGAGGAAGACGACGACGATAGTAGTGTTACTATCTACAAAGCTCGACTTGTCGCAAAAAGGTTTTGACAAGTTCAAGGTGTTGACTACAATGAGATTTTCTCAAGCAGTAGCGATGCTTAAGTCTGTCCGAATCATGTTAGCAATTGCCACAATTTATGAAATTTGGCAAATGGATGTAAAACTGCATTCTGAATGGGTTTCAGGAGGAAGAGTTGTATATGATGCAACCGAAGGTTTTATCGATCCGAAGGAGCTAACAAAGTGTGCAAGCTCCAAGAATCCATCTATGGACTGGTGCAAGCATCTCGAGTTGGAATATACGCTTTGATGAGTTGATCAAAGCATATAGTTTTATCTGAGACTTACGGTGAAGCTGTATTTACTAAAAAGTGAGTGGGATCACTACAAGCATTTCGATAAGTATATGTGAATGACATATTATAGATCGGAAATAATGTAGAATTATTACGCAAAGCATAAAGAAGTGTTTGAAAGGAGTTTTTCAA